>JAMWYP010000007.1:2235233-2836178 GCA_025563575.1 Acacia pycnantha | reverse complement strand
ATAATGTATGTGAAAGTATAAAGAAAGTTGAAAAATATATGTAATGCAACTGTAAAATAACAAAAGTTAGTATCAGAAGGGTAGAAGAAAAAAGAAATATTTCGATAATTATTAGATTTGATCTGGTTGAACGGCACTTACCCCCTTCAAACACTTAACCTCGTTGACAAAACATAAGAAAATGAGAGAAGACGGAGAGAAGACGGAGAGAAAACGTGTGTAGAAAAGGAAACTGAAGCATATTAAATGTGGTTTGGTGGGGGTATTTATATTGATATCTTCACATCAGTTTGTAGCGTTTGAGTTTTCACCTTTTGTAGCGGTTTTAATTAGTAGCGGTTAATGATGCGTTTTTTATAGCGGTTATTTTTCTATAGCGGCTTTTTAGGGTTTGTAGCGGTTATAGAACCACTACAAATACTAATATGCTTTATTTTTAAAAAAAAATAAGAAGAAGATTACATATTACAATGTAAGCATAATTTTTTCTCCCAATCTTTGTCACCATCCCTACAAAGAAAGTTTGTATAAAATGTTACATGTGAGTTGAATATGTTTGAACACAAATAAAACTTTAGTTAAATGTTATTATTTCATAAAGCATATATTAAAAAATGTACCGAACTAAATTGTCATCGCCGTCTAGGAAGAAGTTTTTGAAACTGGCGGGCTAGAACGGCTCACAATCATAGGCGATGTTATCACCATTGCCCATATCGTAAAGGTCCCGAGGCTTTAAGTGAACCACCATATTCCAATCCTTGTGCCTCTCATCGGCGGCATGATAAACCTGATGGGCCTCTAAGGCAAGAATATACGATTCGTCAACTTCAGACTGACTAGTGTGAATAGGCCGGGAGAAATTCACTGATGTGATGCCTAAGTCGTTAGTCGTGAGTCCCCGGGATGATGTCGTATTCGCCCACAAACACTTGAACAGCGTCACGGTGAAGAGGCCTTGGTAACTTATCTTGACCACATCAAGCAACTTTCCATAATACGAGATGTCACCGAACTGCATGTTCCCGTCACTGCTGCTCGCATAACTCCTCGTCCCAAACGTGCCATATACACCCGAGTTTTGGGTCAACAATCCCTGATCTTGTGAAACAATGCAAAACTTAAAACCAATGAAATTGTATGCCGAAAATCTTTGGGTGTGGTCAAGTGTGCCTAGTGCGAGAGTTCTGAATTCTAGTGAGTGCGGGTTTTGGTCATTCATTATTCTCCTCCTAAACCAACCCTAGAATTCTTTGTGGACCTTTCTATCAATTTCGGAGGATGTCTATGTACGTGTAACATCCCGTTTTTCAAAAGCAGTATAAAATTTTTTCATCAGAGTAGTGCATCAGAGCAAGAGTGTAACTGATATATATATTCAAAATGCCCACTGGCTAATTACAGAAGCGGTATAGTAACCAAGAGTTTTCAAAAGTAAAGACAACAACAGAAAGTCTTCAGCCGGTCTCTTAGCTTGCTGCTTCCCTCTCTCCTCGGTCCTTGGTTCTCCCGACCCTGACGCTATATCAAGAGCTGAGATCCGCACCGGACCTCAGGTAACGGTTAACCTCATGTTTACATACACACATATGGATTACAGAAAATCACAATCTTAACAGTATATAACCATATAACCAATGCACATGTATCGCTCCCAGCCTTACAGATGTATCGCTCCCAGCCTTACAGATGTATCTCTCCCAGCCTTACAAATATATCGCTCCCAGCATGCATACAGTTATCTTCTAACATTGATCGAACCATATTTTTATATGACTTTTTATAATTAAATTGGGATTTTAATGCATTTTCTCGGACATTATTGCATGATTAAACACTAATTTGAGTTAGGGACATTTGTATTGAATTAAATGTAATTAGGGGTAAAATGGTCATAATTTGTTAATTATTCATGCAATTGATTCCTTGGACTTTTGATGCTACATTGTGTTTAATCTTGCATTGTAGGTGTTTAAGAAGAAAATGAAGATTTTTGAGGGTTAGAATTAATGTTTTGAGGACTGGGGAAAATTACAAGAAAGACCCCAACAATTTCTGAAAAGAGTAAATACCCTTTTTGGTCCCTGGAAAAACACATTTGACCCTTTTTCGTCCCTGAGTAAAAGAAATGTCATTTTGGTCCTTTTTAGGGACTAAAAATGACCTTTTTGGAATTTCTGAGGGATTAAAATGTGCAAAAAAAATGATCAAAAGGACTAAAAGGGACCTTATTTTTCTATTTTAGGGACTAAAAGTGACTTATTTTTTTTCAGGAACCAAAAAGGGCATCCGTGTTTTTTCCAGGGACCAAAAAGGGTATTTACTCTTCTGAAAAATTGGAAATCAATGAAGAAAAGGGCCAGAGACAAATTACAGAAAATTACCCAGTTGTTTTTGGAAATCTCAGTTCTGCCCCAAAAATATTTTGAATATTCGCACTTAAGTCCCTTCTTCAGAACATTTCAGACTTTGCACGTAGGTCCCTGGTCAAAACTCTGCGTTTCGACCAGGAACAAATTAGGGCTGGGAAACGAAAAAAAGAGGGAGACCTGATACAAAACAGAACCAGGGCGCCGCGAGAAAGGAAAAAGGAGGGACCTTCACGATTTTGGATCTTTTTCTTCCTCCCTCCTTCCCTTCCTTCATTCCTCTCGCCGGCGGCATCTCCACCACCAAGTCCGCTGGCGAGCTTCACCCTCCACCAAGGCCGCGAGACTGAGAACCAGGCTGTGAGACTGAAATCACCGGAAAAAAACCAGAAACGCGGACGAAGAAGCTGAACGCACACCTTCGCGATTTTGGGATATTTGATCTTCTTCTTCTTCCTTCCCTCCTCAACACTGCTCAACCACCAAACCTTCCTCCTTCCTCTGATTTCGACTCCGGTGAGATTTCTGAATTTTCCGGCGGATTTTCCAGATTCTGGCGACTTTTTCCAGATTCCGGTGAGTGTCATGATTGCTATGTGTGGCTGATTTCTTTTGGTTCTTGGAGATGAGGATATGTTTTTGAGCTTATGGACTTCATAGGGGAGTTACTCTATCATTCTATTAGTCTAGATTTATATATTTAGGTTGCCTAGTTTTAGGAATTATTGTGTATAAATCTAAAACTGAGATTAATGTTTATTGTCTCTGTTAGTTTGATAATTGTAGTTGAGATTGGATTTACAAAGTGTGAAAAATATGTGTTTTAATTTCTTGTGGTTGCAATGAGATTATATTAATTAGCGTGTTATTATCTGGTTAATGTGGTTGATTTGTGCCCTTTGAGGGACTGTTATGTACTCAATTTCAAGAAGACTCATATTGTATTATTCCAATTTTAATTACACATCAAGTGGGTTTTAACAATTTCTCAAGAGGTAGTAGTTAGCTATGTTTGTAGGAGCTACTATTAATTGAGAATATTGGACTCAAGTGTTATCTTGAGGTTTTTCTTAAGACTTAATGAATTTTAACTCCCATAATCTTTTATGAGCAAGGATAGTCATTTCTTCATTACCAAGAGCATTCATCATTCATATTTTCACTTCATTCATTCCACTCACTCATTCACAATTTTATAAAGAAAATACCAAAGATAATAGTTTAGCATTTAATTAAATTGCATTCCTATTTTAGTTTGTTAAGTGAAAAAGCCAAAACCAATTTCCCCCTTGTTTTAATTGCACTTGCATGACATTTAGATTACTTAGAATTCAATAAAAGGCTCCTCGAGAGAGAGAACGATCCTAGGTTTGCCTATACGCAATCCTTGGTTATTTTTTATTGTGGACCCCAAGGCTAAAGATAAAAAGGCCCTCATCAATGAATATTCATTCAATCAACATACCACACACATACATACCATACACACATCACATACACGCATACTATATCCATCAGAGTTAGTGTTACAGTACGCGAACGTACCTTCGCTGACGGTAAACGGTACTTCTGTCGGAATACGGAACGACAGTTGATCAGAACGTAATCAGGGATATCCTATCAAGATAAAAACGCATTTATTAAGGATCTATCATTACGATGGACATTTTAGTCATAAATGACCATTTTACCCCTGAGCCCCTAATCGGCGGAATTTCGCCAGCACTTCGTTACTTTGACTCTAATCTTCCAAAATTTCAACATAACTCCTACTCCAACATAATTTTCGAAATATATATCATATTCAATCTTAAAACATGATATCTAAACTAACTTGGAAGATTAAAGATCAAACTAGCATTTCTACTCTTACTACCGAAAGAACTACCGAAGCTCAAGACTCAGTACCGAAGAAATTACCCAGAGCTTCGCTGCAAATTTCCCCAGACTCCTCCTCCTCCTTGCTGCTCCAAGATTTTTGAAATGCTTGCTGGTTTTTGGTGTGAAGATTCAAATGGGAGAAAAGGCCTATTTATAGGCAAATTCTGGTTACTATTCACACTTTGTTAGACGGATTCTGGACCGTAGGATCGCACTTTGTTGAAATGGCACATCCTTGGCCCTTGGATCACCCTAGCCGACCTCCCTTGCCTTCTTTTTCAACAAAATGATGTCACCCCATGTCACTAGGGTGATGTCATTTATTTCCTCAAGAAGTTTTATACCGATAAAGTCCCGGTTCGGTGTTCTAATCGCGTAATCTTACAGAATCTTAGAAATCCGGCAACATAGCCCTGAAGATCTCTTCTTCCTCTTTAGAAATGTCTGGGTCAACTAAATTTTTGATCCCATACAGGGCATCTCCTATTTCGCTGAAGATTTCAGGCAATCGCCGTCGGCGACGGAAATCGCTTCCGGAAACGTCAACTTCTGGACAAAATTACACTGAATCATAATATGTCCAGTTGTTTTCCACCTAAATCATGGATTTTGAGTTAGGATTTATTTTCTATCGGTGGTCATTTATCCTGTCTGCTCTTTCACAAATATCCCACAGAATATTCCTTTAGAATATTCTCTAAACCTAAACCCTTTTCACACTACATCTTTCTTTTCTTCTATTTTTCCTTCCATTTTTTCGAAAATTCATGGGCCCTTTTTTGTTGACTTTTCAACCTTTTTAATCACTTAATTATATTCCTTAATTACCTTAATTAATAATTAGTCCATTGGCTAATTATTCCTTAAGTCTTTATATAACTCATCCTATTCATTTCTTAAACAATTAGCCAATAATTACCTATTTAATCCCTTACTAATTGTTGATAATTTTATTAATTAGAACTAATCATTATCTCAAAACTATTGGACTGACATTGGTATTTTACGCTCCATGTAAAATATTAAAAATCATGGGGTCAATTATGGCCCCACAATACTTTTTGATTTTTCTCCTTTAATTTTTCCAAGGTAATAATTTAATAAATTACCTAAATTAGGGACAATATTCTTCCCTATTTCAAATCAATATTTATTTTCCTCTTTATAATATTTTCAGGGTATATTATAACCCATAAATATTTTAGGGACCTATTTGCAAATTATCTAACGTTTTAGGGACCTTTTCGCACATTATCTTATCTCAAGAGATATTGTCCTAATAATAAGATAAATTCCATACAAGGTGTTTGAGACCTCATATTCACCTATTCCCAATAGGTATAATTTCCTAATTTTTGATATTTATCCTAAGTCAGATTTTAGGGTATTACAGTACGGATCCTCAGTTGAAGCTTCACAAGACTCCTGAATTCCTTGCAATTAAACATGCAATGACGAGCATGAAATGTGAGTATAAAATGTAAGAAAATATATAGGATAACATATATATATCTGTGTGCAATCCTTACTGAAGGTATGGTTCAACTTTAGTGCAATTAATCAAGACATGTCTATGTGCTTGAAACTTCTCAAGTGCCATGAGTTTGAAGTTCTCACTTCCGCCAACTGGTTTACCAACACGAGGGATTAACAACTCTGTTGTTGATGGCTCTGGCTCAGGACAATTGTCTACACGAGGCAGTCGGTTGAATGGCGTCTCAATGTCATCAAAGTACCTAGAACAAAAATACAAGACTTCATCCCCAATATAACCTTCTACTATTGAACCTTCAGGCCATGCCTTATTCCTCCCGTAAGATTTTAGTTTCCAAAGAAACCTATAAAGTAATGAAGGAAAAATGTCGATACATCAATGGTTAAATGTGCAAATAGGGAGTAATGCTAAAGTAATTAATTTTAAATGAGCACCTCTCAATAAGATACATACATCGATAGTGAACTGGGCCAGCAAGCTTTGTTTCGTAAACAAGGTGTACTGTCAGGTGAACCATGATTGTGAAAAATGATAGAGGAAAGATCATCTCCAAATGACACATCATAAGAATGAGTTTTTGTTGCAGTTGGTCGAGCTCCTCCACGATCAAAACCTTGGAACACAACTTCCGAAAGAAAGTACAAAGCTCGACCAAAACGATAGACACATCAAGAGGCAGCGTATTTTTTATGGCCAGCGGAAGTAACTGTTGCATAAGCACATGTGAGTTATGACTCTTCAGCCCAGTAACCTTTCGAGCTTGCACGTCAACACATCGTAATATGTTGCTTGAATACCCATCAGGAACTTTTATTTTCTTCAACATCGCGAGAAAGATTTCCTTATTCGATTTTGTCACGGTAAATTTTGCCGGTTGAAATCTGTCATGCTCATCCGGCCACGCATCTCCACGAACTCTCATCTCCCGTAAATCTTTCCTCGCTTGAAGATGATCTTTTGACTTGCCTGGTTCTTTGAGAATCGTGTACAACACATTGTCGCACATGTTCTTTTCAATGTGCATGACATCCAGACTGTGTCGGAGCAAATTATTTTTCCAATATGGAAGAGTGAAGAAGACGCTTATCTTTCTCCATTGCTAGGGCATAGAACCAGAAGCCCAGGAAGTATTTTTCCTGGCCTTTGCTGGATCGTCTTTTTTCACAAACTCAAATTCAACATCCTAAATCTGCTCTATGATTTCTACTCTGGATAAATTCTAAGGAGGTCCTCTTTTTTCTGTTGCCCATTGAAACGATTGCGTTGCAACCTAAACCTTTGCGTACCATCGAGAAACCTCTGATGACCCATAAAGCACCACTTACCACTGTGGGGAAAGTGACTGAGTTAGAGTCAAAATTGCAAGCCGGGCACGCAAGGCCGGTATGCACATTCCACCTGGATAATGTCCCGAGGCCAAGAAAGTTGCTTATCATCCAAATCAAGGCCGCACGCAAGTTGTACAGTGTCTTCTCGTGCGCGTCATACGTCTCGATGCCTACATTCCGGCCACAACTCCACCAACTCCTTGATCAGCGGTTGGTGATACATATCGATGTCATTTCCTGGTGCCTTTTTTCCTGGAATGATCATGGACATAATGAAGGAGCTTTGTTTCATGCACGTCCAAAGGGGCAAGTTGTAGGGTATCAAAACAACTGGCCATATACTTTAACGTGTGTTGAGATTCCCAAACGGATAAAATCGTTAGTCGCCAAAGCAAGACGAACATTTCTAGGGTCCGCTGTGAAATCTGGAAAGTCTAAGTCGAACGCTTTCCATGTTTCAGCATCCTGTGGATGTCTGAGTTTACCATCTTCGTTCTTATCAGCTTCATGCCACCTCATATGCTCAGATGTCTTAGACGACATAAACAATCTTTGTAAGCGAGGTTTTAAAGGAAAGTACCTTAGAATCTTTGCTGGTTTCTTCTTCTGCTTTTTTCCCTTTCGAACTGTCCTGATCCTCGAAGTGTGACACTTCTTACAAGTCTCCCTTCGAGCGTCTTCTCCCCAATAAAGCATACAGTCATTGGGGCAGGCATCGATTTTTTCGTAGTTCAAGCCTAATATGTCGATTATCTTGTCAGGGAAAACATCTCGTAGTAATTCCAGCAACATCGAGATTGCCTTATCAGTGATCCCACACAAGCACTTGATATGATACAATTTGATCAGAAAAGATAATTTTGAGTATTTCTAACAACCTTGATTCAAAGGACGATCGCTCTCATCCATAAGGCTGAAAAATTCTCGAGCTGCATCATTCCTGAAGAAAACAGGTTCTGGACCCTGAACTTCTTCTATGAAGTTGTCGTCTTGAACACCAAAAGCATCGCAAACAGCTTCATTAACCGGATCATCTTGATCTACTTGATTTCCTACTTGTGAGGTTCGAGGAAGATGATCCTCATATCTCATACCACGTTTCTCACCATGAACTTCCCAGAATGTATATGCTTCTGGGAAAGACTTCATAAGAAGATGTTCCATAGCATGTTGGACTATCTTCAGAAGAGTAGAAGTCTTCAAGTCAAAGAAATAATTAAATCTGGATTGTCACTGAAGGAACTGCCTTGGCTTCAAGGATGAGAGAGACAAATATCTGTAGCTCTCATCTCCTGAGATAAGATATCAGAGCTGCAGATATCTGCATGTCTTCGACTACCAAGCCGAGATAGTTCATTCAATTACAAGCCAAGATTTAGTAATTTCTTGAATATTTATAATTGATGTATGGATAGACTCACCTACTTATAGAGTGAATATTTGTAGCGGTTATAACAAAAACCGCTACAAAATTTTAGGATTTGATGCGGTCAAAGCTACGCTTTCTTATGATCGCGACAAAACTATGTCGTTTGGATTCTTAGTAGCGGTTGTTTTCATGTAACCGCGACAAAGCTCGAGCCATTACGTGCCAACGCTCGTGCCAAATTTGTAGCGGTTATTCCCAAAAAACCGCACACAAATTCGCGCCATTATGCGCCAAGTTGGCGCCACATTTGTACCGGTTTAGTTTAGGGTAACCGCTACAAATATTGCAGCAAACATGCCCTCCCTTTGGCACCAATGCTTCCAATACGAATTTTTTGCGGTTTGATCACAAAACCGCTACAAAGTCATGATTTTGTAGCGGTTAGATATGACCGATACAAGTGAACCACAACAAATGATGGGTTTTTTTTTTTTGTAGTGTAATAGCACTACAAAATGAGATCGCAAACTTTAAGTCGTTAAGAAGGTTCTTCACCGCTCAGCAGGAGGTAAGATCTGCAATATCCTCTGAATGAAAACATTTTTTTAGATAAATAACGTCTCATTCTTATAATTTAATAAAATGCAAGAGTAAATAATTTAAACATTTTTATCTTCTAATAAAACAATGTAGCAATAACTTCAATCTTTATGTCATATGATTATGAATAATAAATAAACTCTATCTATATAGGATCATCAACCAACTCCTCGAAATACGTAATAAATCATTTTGTTTGACAAAACTAGTTTAAAACAATAACTCATAAATAAAATAAACTCTATATAAAATATCGTTAATCAAATAATTTCAAGTATGTAATTAAAAGCTTTGATTTAAAATAATCACTTTTAAACATAACTCTTAAAACCACAGCTTTCCGTAGAACTTCTTATATAATGAATGACAAGTATGGTCACACAGTCCACGAGGATAACTAACCAAACATTGCTCGAGGCCATGAAACAAGCATAGACACATAGTCCATGAAGGTAACTAACCAAGCATGGCTTAAGGCCATGAAACAAGCATATATAGACACATAGTCCATGAGGGTAACTAACCAAGCATGACTCGAGACCATGAAACAAGCATGGACACACAGTCCATGAAACAAGCACAACACAAGGCTATGAAACAAGCGCAGGTTCAAAACCTACGAATAACAAGCATGAGAACAAAACCCATGAATATCAAGCGAGCTCAAGGTTAACCATGGTGCACCAAGAACTAACAGTACTGCTGTTAGTAACCATATTATGCATTCAGTCCTCCCAAAAACATTTTTAAGCATGCTTAAATTTATCAAAGCAATGAAATTCTTCAACCAGGAAAAAAAGTAGCAGCTTGTATATGCGCCAAAACGTCACCTTATTACTGCAAAGGACAACAACGGATGTAAAGGGCGAAGGATACAAGTCAGATCGATCCGTCTAATCTCATGGTCTTTCAACCAGGAAACATTAGGAGATTTTAGTTGTTGTGGGCTGGAAGGAATGAGATCCTCTCCTTGTCCATTTTCTACCCATCCCTCATTGTCCTCCATCCTGACCGTCAAAATCTGCAAAAACCGCGCGCGGTAAGGATGATGACAATGAGGGATGGGCAGAAAATTGGAGGTGAGAGAAACCGGACCCGGGCTGGAATAGTGCACTCTGCTTTTTCTCTAATCCACTCGCTTTGTGCACTACAAAAAAAACGACAATTAGTAGCGGTTAAAATGACCTATTTGTAACGGTTTTTGACGTGACAAACGACATTTGTAGCGGTTAGAGGAACCGCGACAAAATCGCCTGTGGCAAGCCGATTTGTAACGGTTTAAAAAAACCGATACTACATACACATAAACCGCTACAACCTCTGTTGCGGTTCAAGAAAACCGTCACCAAATCAGCGGGGCTGACGTGTGTTTCGAGACATTAGTCACGGTCCGTAACCGTTACAAATCATATTGTAGCGGTTCCATTTTGTCGCGGTTACTAACCGCTACAAACATTCCCGCCATTTTTCGCCAAAAAATTTGCCGCCATCTGAATATTTGTAGCGGTTTACAACCGCTACAAATAGTCCCGCCACATGTGCTTTTGAATATTTGTAGCGGTTGCAAACCGCTACTATAAACGCTACAATTTTATTTGAAATTGTGTAGCGGTTATTGCAACCGCTACAAATTCATTACGGTTTTAAAAAAAATTCATAACGCCATTTTATTTGAAATGTTGTAGCGGTTATTGCAACCGCTACAAATTCATTACGGTTTTAAAAAAAATTATTATTTATCGGCGTAATTCAGTAATTATTATTAATATATCTTTTTAACAAAAATAAAAGGTAGTAAATTATGAAATTTAAATATATAAGGTGCATGTATAAAAACAAAATAATAAGATTATGTAAGTAGAATAAGTGCTAAGAAATGAGGTGGTTAAAACAATACTGAATATTTAAAAATTATATGTACAAATCAATTGAATAATGTATATGAAAGAATAGGGAAAGTTGAAAGATATATCTCGTTCAACTGCAAAATAACAAAGTTTAATTAGTATCAGAACTATAAATTAGTATGAGAAACATTAGAATTGATCTAGTTACACGGTACTTACCCGTTCAAACTCACAATGTTACGAAACGTAAAAATATTTGAGATGAGCGAGAGAAAACGTGGGTAGAAAAGAAGTTGAGGCGTATTAAATGAGGTTGGGTGGGGTATTTATGGTGGTGTCTCGCGTATCATTTTGTAGCGGTTGGTGTCTCACTTTTTGTAGCGGTTGTTATATTTAGTAGCGGTTTTGAGGGTTTTGTAGCGGTTATTGTAGCGGTTGATCTTGTCGCGGTTTTTAGGGTTTGTAGCGGTTATATAACCGCTACAAAGTAATTTCGAGTTTTTTTTGAAAAAAAAAAACTTAAAGGGGTTTTTTTTTCCTAATTAATTTCGGATTTTTTTTAAGTGTTTGTAGCGGTTATATAACCGCTACAAAGTAATTTCTGAGGTTTTTTTTTTAAAAAAAAAAACTTAATATTAAAAAGATTTCATATTACAGCATAGGCATTAATTTTTCCTCTCAATCTTCTTCGACATCCCTACAAAGAAAGTTTACATAAAATGTTACGCGTGAGTTGAATACGTTTGAACACAATATAATTAAAACTTTAGTTAAATGTTTCAATTTCATAAAGCGTAAATTTAAAAACGTACCGAACTATAGGTAAATTGTCATCGCCGTGCGGGATGAAGTCTTCGAAGGCGGCTGCAACGGCTCACAATCGTAGGCGACCTTATCACCATCGCCCATATCGTAAAGGTCCCGAGGCTTTAAGTGAACCACCATATTCCAATCCTTGTGCCTCTCATCGACGACATAATAAACCCGATGGGCCTCGAGGCAAGAATATACGGCTCGTCATCTTCGGGCCCGACCACCGTGTATAGGCGGGAGAAATTCAGCGATGTGATGCCTAAGTCGTCTGTCGTGAGTCCCCGGACGTTGTGGTATTCGCCCACAAACACTTGAACAACGTCACGGTGAATAGGCACGTGTAACTTATCCCGACCACATCAAGCGGCTTTCCATAATACGGGACGTCACCGAACCGCATGTTGCCGTCCACTGCTGCTCGCATAACTCCTCGTCCCAAACGTGCCATATACACCGAGTTTTGGGTCGGCAATCCACGATCTCGTGCGACGGTGCAAAACTTAAAACCATTGGCATTGTATGCCGTGAATCTTAGGCGTGGTCAAGCGGGCCTACTGCGAGCTACGAATTACGGTGAGTGCGGGTTGTGGTCGTTCATTATTCTCCTCCTAAACCAACTCGGGAATTCTCTGTGAACCTTTCTATCAATTTCGGAGGATGTACGTGTGCGAATCCTCGGTTCACGCTTCACATAACTCCCGAATTCCCTGCAATTGAACATGCAATGAAATGTGAGTATGTATAAAATGTAAGGAAATATATAGGATACGATATATATATATTTGTATGAAATCCTTACCGAAGGTACGGTTCAACTTTTGTGCAGTTAATCAAGACATGTCTATGTGCTTGGAACTTCTCAAGTGCCGTGAGTTTGAATTTCTCACTCCCGCCAATTGGTTTACCAACACGAGGGATTAACAACTCTGTTGTCTACGCTCCGGCTCGGGCTCGGGACAATCGTCTACACGAGGCGGTCGGTTGAATGACGTTTCAATGTCATCGAAGTACTGGAACAAAAATACAAGACCTCATCCCCGATATAACCTTCGCTATTGAACCTTCAGGCCACGCCTTATTCCTCACGTAAGATTTAAGTTTCCCAAGAAACCTATAAAGTAGA
Organism: Acacia pycnantha; assembly: GCA_025563575.1. Taxonomy (NCBI): domain Eukaryota; kingdom Viridiplantae; phylum Streptophyta; class Magnoliopsida; order Fabales; family Fabaceae; genus Acacia; species Acacia pycnantha. Next base: position 2,823,353 of record JAMWYP010000007.1, on the reverse strand, counting down.
ACCATAAAAATAATAGCCGGATCAATGGTTAAACGTGCGACTAGGGAGTAATGGTAAAGTAATTATTTTTCAACAAGTACCTCTCAACGGGATACATCCATCGGATCTTGAATCGGGCCGGCAAGCTTTGTTTCGTGAACAAGGTGTCTTGTCAGTGAACCATGGCCGTGAAAAATGACGGAGGAAAGATCATCTCCAAATGACACGAGCGTAAGAATGATTTTCTCCTGCAGCTGGTCGAGCTCCTCCACTATCAAAACCTTCGAACACGGACTTAGAAAGAAAGTACAAAGCTCGACCAAAACGAGACACGTCGAGAGGCGGCGTATTTTCATGGCCGCGAAGTAAGCTGTTGCATAAGCACATGTGAGTCATGACTCTTCACCTGTAACCTTTCGAGCACTCGCAAGTCAATACATCGTGATATGTTGCTTGAATACCGTCAGGAACCTTTATTTTCTTCAAGGTAGCGAGAAAGATTTCCTTATTCGGTTTTGTCAGGGTGAACCTTGCCGGTTGAAATCTGTCATGCTCATCCGGCCACGCGTCTCCACGAACGCCCATCTCCCGTAGATCTTTCCTGGCTGCAGATGATCTTTGGACTTGCTCGGTTCGTTGAGAATCGTGTACAACACATTGTCGCACACATTCTTTTCAATGTGCATGACATCCAGGCGTGTCGGAGCAAATTATCTTTCCAATACGGAAGAGCGAAGAAGACGCTCACCTTTCGCCATTGTTGGGCGTAGAAACTGAAGCCACCTGCAGTCTTTGTTCCGGCCCTTGCCGGATCGTTCTTTTCCCAAACTCAACATCAACATCCTCGAAGCTGCTCTATGATTTCTTCACGGATAAATTCCGAGGGGGTCCTCTTTTTCCTGTTGCCCATTAAAACGATTGCGTTGCAACCTAAACTGTGCGTACCATCGAGAAACCTCCGATGACCCATGAAGCACCACTTACGACCGTGGGGAAGGCGCACCGAGTCGAGTCAAAATTGCGAGGCTGGGCACGCAAGGCGGTATGCACATTCCACCCGGATAATGTCTCGAGGCCAGGAAAGTCGCTTATTGTCCAAATCAAGGCCGCACGCAAGTTGAAAAGTGTCTTCTCGTGCGCGTCGTACGTCTCCACACCTACATTCCAACACTCCACCAACTCCTTGATCAGCGGCTGGAGATACACATCGATGTCATTCCTCGGTGCCTTTTTCCCTGGAATGATCATGGACATAATGAAGGAGCTTTGTTTCATGCACATCCACGGGGCAAGTTGTAGGGTATCAACATAAGCGGCCATATACGTAGCTTGTGCTAACATTCCCAAATGGATTAAAACCGTCGGTCGCCAAAGCAAGACGGACATTTCTAGGGTCCGTGCGAAATGCGGAAAGACCGAGTCGAACGCTTTCCACGCTTCAAAGCATCACGTGGATGCACGAGTTTACCATCTTCATTCTTATCATCTTCATGCCACCTCATATGCCGAAATGTCTTAGACGACATAAACAATCTTTGCGGGCGAGGTTTTAAAGGAAAGTACCTTAGAATCTTCGCAGGTTTCTTCTTCGCTTCTTCCCTTTCCGAGCAGTCTTGAACCTCGAAGTGTGACACTTCTTACAAGTCTCCCTCCGATCGTCCTCTCCCCAATAAAGCATACGATCGTTTGGGCGGGCATCTATTTTTGGTAGTTCAAGCCTAATCTGTTGATTATCTTCTTCGCCTCGTAGAAGGATGAGGGAATGTCGCGTCCTGGGAAAGCATCTCGAAGTAATTCCGGGGAACATCGACATTGCCTTATCGGTGATCCCACACATGCACTTGATATGGTACAATTTGATAAGAAAAGATAACTTTGAGTATTTCGACAACCTTGATACAAAGGACGATCGCTCTCATCCATGAGGCTGAAAAATTCCCGAGCTGCATCGTTCTGAAGAAAACAGTGGTGCTGGACCTGCACCTCTCTTGTGAAGTTGTCGTCTTGAACACCAAAAGCATCACGGACGGCTTCATTAACCGGATCATCTTGATGTACTTGATTTCCTACTTCGAGGTTCGAGGAAGATGGAGCCCATATCCCATACCACGTTGCTCCCCATGAACCGCCCGAGAATGTATATGCTTCGGGAAAGGCTTTACAAGAAGATGTTCCAAAGCGAGAATCTCGTGTTTGCCACTTCTTAAACTTACATCGCACACAAGGACACACGATCTTCCCATTAATGCATGCGTGAGAGAAGGCGAAATCTAAGAAAGTGTTCAATCCCGCTAAATATACGGGAGAACTACGCGGTCGCTTGATCCATGACTTATCCATATGTAACAAACAAATCTAGGATAGAAGATAAATGTGGATACAATGTTTAATTACATTCAACGCAGAACTTGGGATCTTTAAACATGCATCGAATGTTTTGTAGCGGTTACATAACCGCTACAACAACCGTTGCAATTACAACGAACAATTTTGTAACGGTTATAAAACCGCGACTACAACCGCTACTGAGTACAATTTGTCGCGGTTATCTTCATCAGAACCACTACAAAATGATGCTGTTGAATCTTGTAGCGGTTATCCAACCGCGACAAAATAGGGCGCCCTTTTTCAAATTTCAAATTTGTTGCGGTTTCTCATTAGAACCGCTACAAAATTTAATTTAATTTTTAGTGTTTTGAAATAAAATTTTAGGAAATTATTTTGGATTATAATTAAAATATATAACTAAAGCACACGTTAAACAAGGATTAAAATTTTGTATTAAAAGTTTTAGGGTTTTCGATTAAAATTTAGTTAAATGAGTTATAGGTTTTGAAATAACGTATCAAATTTAACGGTAACAAATATATAACTAAAGCACATCTTAAACAAACCAAATATTTAAACCAAATTAAACTAATATCCAACTGTACTGAGAATGGTGAAGTTTTCAAAATAAAAACTAACTATCGGGAACATGATCATCAAGTCTGTCCTAGGGGGGTCTGTCTCGGGGGTTGGTACACGTGGGGGATTCCTCAAAGATGAACGGAGGGGAGGCTCGGGATGCGGAAACCGCCGGTCGGGTAATAGTCGCGCGGGGCCCCGATGCTGCAGTCTAGCTCTCCACATGATGATCGTACCAACGGGCGATGCTCTCCTGCATGCGCCTATGCCTGGCCCTCCTCGTCGGCCCTCTGCGCATCTCTCGGCCTCCTCGTCGGCCCTCCGTGCGGCCTCATGTGCAGCAAACCGCTCGGCGACCTTCTCGGCAATGATCTCATCAAAGCCTCGGTGGTGGCCTTCTCGATTGGAGGGTCCGGTGGACCCAGAGGAGGAGCCATGCTTCGGGTACACCATGCTAGGCCACGGCGCCAAGGCCCATGCCCCTAACACGGCCGGGATGCTCGGCGGGCCCACTGCGGCTTTCGGTGGGGCAAGGGATTCGGAGACCCTGTGACTCGGGTCTGCGACGCTTGTAGCTCGCCTCGGTCTTCTCAATCCGGGCACGACCCAAAGCGTTCATGAACAATCATTAATAAAATAATTGACGATCAATTTTAATATACAACATTCATTATATTTTTCAATGTTTTTGTAACTTACTATTATCTCCTCTGCTGCCTGAGAGGTCGGCGTCCCATCACGGTGTCTATGGGTGCGTGTCCACAACTTCCCATAGTTCGTTTGTGTGTTCTCCTCCCGAGCCTTCTTTTGCTGAAAGAATTAAAACAATATGTACTTTTTTATTGGAAAAACAAAACAATCGGTATGTTAAATAATAACATACCATCTCACCGTGGAGTCACAAACAAACGTCTTGGTCCCTGCCGTGTGATGGACCCTCTCGTGTGCCTGCTTCTTGTGTTTCTCTGCGACAAAGCCCGATCGGAGGAGGAAACAAAACTTAATTTAAACTAAATTTAAATTATCACTTAAGTGAAACTATTAATTAATTTAAACCATATGTAATTAAATTATAATTAATTTAATAAAATGTACACGCCCGTCGACACCTCTCCTATATTGAACGAAAGCCGCCACCGATGCGGGTCCACGCCGTGCAGGACTCTCTCGATCAGCCGCTGCAGAGGAATAGTGCCATCTCCATTCATCAGATTGTAGAGACGATTCCTCCGACTCTTCCACCCTTCCCCCACCTTCATCATAACGTACCTTTTGTGTTGTTCGCGAAGTTTAAACTTTTATGTATCATAAATTCATTATTAAAAATTAATAAATAAAGAAATAAATAAAGAAAGAAATAAACTAAAACTTATAACTATTAACATGTAAAATGTAATGAAACAATATTGACTACCTGCAGAACTCCGCTAAACGCCTTGTTCTTTGTGTCCTTCGTCACACTCTTCCAATCCTTAAAAAAAATCGGGAACCATGCCCAATTGCCGCCAAATTCAGACAAAAAACGGTTCATCAGGTGACCACCATTCTCGTCGTCTAAGTCGTTCAACGACAAACTTGCTTCTTGATCTCCCCCTACGGTCCCCACATTTGGAATTTCTTCATCGGCGAAGAGATTGGCAAACTCGTTCGGCTCCTGAGATGGCGGTGGTATATGTTGGGCCCCACGCCCTCTCGTCTGGCCTCCGCCCCTACTACTACCCCCCCTTAAACCGGTTTTGAAAGGGACACCTGCTTTTCCCTTTCCCTTCTCTCCTCCAGAAACCATGATGTTGAAAGGTAGAAGTTTAAAAGTAAAAGTTTAAAGAGGGTGAAAGGTAAAAACGGTGAAAACTCAAACCGTTGGAAGTGTGACTTTGAAAATGAGGATTTACTGTTTAAAAAACCGAACATTTTGTAGCGGTTAACCTCATAAACCGTTACAAAATTTGAAATTTTGTAACGGTTCATCCATCACCGCCACATAAACCGCTACAAAATATCTGACCGTTAAAATTTTGTAGCGGTTGTGTAATAACCGCTACAAAACCGCTACAAAATAGGCGACCCTTGAAATTGTAGCGGTTACATAGAAACCGCTACAATATGACCACATTTTGTCGCGGTTTTTGTTGTGAACCGCTACAGAATGATTTTTTTTCAAAAAAAAATTCCAAACTAATTAGTTTGATTCAAAAATTTTATGAATCAAACTAATTAGTTTGGTACAAATATTTAAAAAACCAAACCTTCAATTCATTTATTTCTTTTCTTTAATTTTTTTAAAACTGTCAACAGTAATAAATTACACATAATGAAGTAACCAAGAATAGTCCAACATGTCCGTGGGGATTGGGACTCAATGTAGCCGCCGATCTCCCACGAAAAGCGGCCGAGTCATTTTCATCGAGATATTTTCGTGAGACAAAGGTGGCTACAATGGAACCCAATCTCCGGTCGCTTTGTTGGACTCTTCTCGGAAGAGTAGAAGTATTCACGCCAAAGAAATGAGCAAACCTTGGCTTGTGGTGAGCGAATTGCCTCGCAAGGATGAGAGAGGCAAATATCCGCAGCCCTCATCACCGATATAAGAGATCGAGCTATGATATCTGCATTCCTTGGACGACCAAGCGAGATAGTTCATTCGGTTACAAGTCGAAGATTTAGTAATTCCTTTAGTAGTTATAGTTGATGAACGTTATTTATAGTGTGAAAATTTGTAGCGGTTCCCTCGAAACCGCTACAAAATATAGATTTTGACGCGGTCACGGTCACTCTTCACGGACACCGTGACAAAATTGTGACGTTTCGTTTATTTGTAGCGGTTTTTGTGATGGAACCGCTATAAAATCACCGCAACAAAGTTGGCGCCAATGTTGGCGCCACTTTTGTAACGGTTATACTCAATAAACCGTTACAAAATCACAGTGACAACAATTCCCGCCATTGCGCGCCAAAGTGGCGCCAAATCATTGCGGTTCTACTCAAGAAACCGTTACAAAATCACGGTGACAACAATTCCCGCCATTGCGCGCCAAAGTGGCGCCAAATCTGTTGCGGTTTATTTTGAGTGAACCGCTACAAAGGTAGCCGAGGTCCATACCGTCATGGCTTCCGTTACTATTTAGTGGCGGTTATGGGATAAAACCGTTACAATTTGTTGTTTTGTAACGGTTTTTTTTTAACCGCGACAATTTAACCGCGACAAAATAGGTTTTTTTTTGTAGTGGTGTTCATTAAAATATTATTATTAAAAAATAAAGTTAGCTTAATTAAAACAAATAATAATATCAATCCTTTAAACATATACTCTGCCACCGTGTATATATCAAATTCTTGATAGAGTTAAAATCAAAACGATGATGCATGGTTGATCAACATAGTATGATTAAAGGGGGAATGACACTTTAGAACTAATACATCAACTTAAATTCAGTTTAGAACCAAAAAAATAATATTTCAACGAATAAATGTAATTACTTAATTATATTTTTCTAAACTTTTTCATGTTAAAATTTAGAAATTTAATTGAAAATTTTATGTAGTCAACAATAAATTGTAGAAGATGAGTGTTAAGTTCCTGCAAATAAGCATTAGCTAATAAACAAATCTTTTATAATAAAAGAAATAAACAAATTTTTCAAAATAATTTTTTAGTCGTATAATCATCAAAACACGTAATCTAACATTATTTACAGCTTGTTCGTAAATATTTAAAATATATTTATTTATTTATTTATTTTAACCAAAATAATAAATTTATTTTTTAAAAATAATAATTAAAAATTACCTTTATTTTAGATTCAATATACAAAATGTATTAAAAATATAAGAATAAAATAACATTTCAATTTTAAAATATGAACAACCAAATTATTATTAGCATCCTAAGCTAATTATGTTGGGTTAATATGCTCTTTAGTCACTTAAGCCCAATAAGGCTTAAGTGAGACTACAAGCCCAAGAACCCTATGGCCCATGTGGATTAGGGTTAGGTCTTGGATGAAGTAGTATATAAACCTACTTTCTCCTCCTTGTGAAGGCAGACAAAAACAAAGGAGGCTTTCATCAAAAACAAACCCTAGAGGCAGACGTTCATCATCTGAACGGTTGCCCACACAACCATCCTATCCCCCTCGAGAGATAGTCTGGAAGATCGATTATAGAGCGAGCTTGGACTGTTCGTGTGTTCTTGGAGAGTCTTTCAGATCGCTGCATCCTTCCAGGTAATCAAAACGATGAAGGTTAAACTTTTCCTCTATCGTGTCGGTACGATTCGCTTCCGCGTTTCTGGTGAATTTCCTACAAGTGGCATCAGAGCCGAGTCGCGATGAGGAAAAGAACCAGTTTTGATTTTCTTTTCATGTGATTAATTTTTCAAAATTGTTTTTGAAAAATATGGCATCTCTTTCTATATTTGTTATTTATCTCATGGCAATTATTCGTTTATAATTCACATTTTGATATTAGCTAATTATCGGTTGATCGCTTTAATCCATGGTTAGACTCTCTCGTGTATTTCTTGATTTGTAACAAGGAGGCTAATCCCATATGATTAGGTTTCCTCCTTGCCTTTTTTTTTTTTCTTTTGGAATTTCTGTGTATTTTTCGAATTTCTGTAAAATTTGGAGATCAAGAAACTGCAAGAAGATGAGCATTCAACACTGTCGGATACGTTTCGTGGACTTCTTGACCTCCGATTTGGATGAACCATATGTCGTTGGAAATATGACGGAAATACGAACACAATGGTAGGTGGAACGACACCAGATGACCATACACGCGCTTCCACGCGCCGCCACAAGATGATGCGAGTGGCCTTCACGCTCCGTAAAAGAACTAGCGCGTGAGGGCGCGTGCAAAACCCTTTATGGGTGGTTCCGGCGGCCGTGTGGTCGTCTCTCAGTGGCGGTCCGTCCCCTGGAGTTTCGTGCTGATATGACTTCGGCTGACGGCGTGGCAGAAGTGAAGGCTAGGGTTCCTCTTTTGTGTTCTAGGGTTTCTAGCCAAGGAGTGGGTCTTTGGGCTTTTGGGCCCATGAATACCCTAAAGAGGCTTGAGACAGATACTAAGGGCTGGACGAAAGAGGAATTCCAAAGTTGTAATTTTTATTTTTATTTTAAATAGGAAAGTCATGGATTAAAGTTATTTATTTATTTATTTTAATTATTAATGATTTTCTTTATTGAATTGTATGAATTATATGAGCGATTAACATGATGTTTGAAATAACATGCCATATAGAATAGGAAGATGCCATATTGTTGCATAATCACATGCCATAACAACATAGTACCTATTATGTCTTGAATCGACTAGGATGATAGTTATTATGTGAGATTATTTAGGTTATCCATTAAACTAATTATCAATTATTATGATTTTAAATTAAAATCTAGAATAATAATTGGATTAATTAATTGTGGAATCAAAATCTAGACAAATAATCCAGGGAATTTCCTAAGAGAATTGTATTTTTTAGAGTAATTTATGGGTTATTTAAAATGGTCATGAGAAGCATAATCTGCCAATCATGACTAGATTTTAGATTAGTTGTTACTCAAAATTGAACAAATTCTTGGAAATTGAAAATTCTAAATTTTAAAATATTGAATGGGTGAAGGTTTTAAATTAATCATTTAATTTTAAAACCTACGGGCCCCAATTGTGGGTTTATTAGTGAAATGGTTATGAAGCCCCATCGGATAAGGATAATCGGATTTCGCTAGATTAAACCCCAATATTTTCACAATTTTAGTAAAGTTTTGCACGGCCCATCGTCGGCAACACTTAGACACTAAAGATAATTTTGAAAGTAAACAATGGTTAATTACATTCAACTTTGGTGAAATTGTTAACCCTCCCATCGAGGCTCTGGCAATGGGCTGAAGGCCCAAAATAACAATATTAGTTTTACAAGTATCTTGCCCATCGTAAGCCTTGTAAAGATAACTAATGGATTGTTAAACGATAAACGAATCGTAGTTATTAGAATCTACTAGCGCTATATCTGTTTGTTGTTAATTATAGTTTGTAATTAGTGTGGTTTTTTTCCTTAATTTCAGAAAAATGTCTTCATTCAATCCTTTAGCTACAATCTTGAGCCAAAAACCTATGGATGGTACAAACTACAAACAATGGAAAACTAATTTGGATATTGTTCTTCAATATGAAAAGCTCAACTTTGTTCTAACTACCCCTATGCCGGCGCGGCTGCTTTGAAAATGCGTCGATGCAATTCGGACTCTTTTCAGCGAGGAGAAGAAAGATGGGAGAAGGCGAATGTGGCGGTTATTTGCTATATTTTGGCCAATCTCGCCAGTCACCTTCAGGAGCAAGTAAGCACGATTGAGAGTGGAGCAACAATGCTCCAGACTCTTGATGGCATGTTTGCTACGTCTAGCAGCTCTGCTAGGCAAAATGCGCTGAATTTAGTCACTAAGACAGTGATGTCTGGAGGAAGTGTGCGGGATCATTGTCTAACAATGATAGCAAACTTCAAGAAGGCTGATGACCATGGGGTCAAGTTTGACCAAGAAGTAAAAGTTGACCTTCTCTTACAATCTTTGCTGAATACTTCAATCAATTCAAGATGAATTATAATATGAATAAGATGCATCTTGACCTCACTCAAGCGATGCACGAGCTTGAGAGTGCTGAGCGATCTCTAGTCAAGCGGGGAAGTGCATTGTTTGTTGGTGAAAGTTACGTGAAACCTAAGGGAAACCAGGGAAAGGAAAGAACAAGAAAAAGAAGAAATCGGGCATTCCGGTTGCCAAAACAGTTGCAATGAAGCGGCCAAAAGGCAAGTGCTTCAAGTGCGGACAAGGGGCATTGGAAGAAAAATTGCCCACATATGAATAAACAAGGTATGGGTAATTTGCATGTGATTGAGGCTTGTTTAGTGGAGAATCACGATGATAAATGGATCGTTGATTCAGGAGCCACTAACCATGTTTGTTACTCTTTGCAGTGGTTCAAACATAGCTTGCATGTAAGCAAAGGACAAAGAGATTTGAAGCTTGGGCCTGGGCGCTTGTCTGCACTAGCAGTGGGACAAGTTGTTTTATCTTTTGATAATTGCAGAACTTTGGTTTTAGAAGACTGTTTATTTATTCCAGATTTTAAGAGGAATTTAATTTCTGTTAATTGTTTAGATAAACATGGTTTGACAGTTCAGTTTAATTCCTCAGTTTCAATAAGAAGTTCATCTTCTTTTATTTGTTCTGGTGTAAAGTTTAATGGTCTTTATTTCCTTAATCATGTTCCCTGTGAAGTTAATCATGTTGAATTAAGAGATGTTGAGCATATTAATTCATCAAAGAAAAGAAAAGTTTCAAATGAAACTTATCTTTGGCATTTGAGATTGGGTCATATTAACTCTAACAGGATACAAGTTTTGGCCAAAAGTGGGATTTTAAAATCCCTGAACTTTGAACTGATACCAGTATGTGAATCTTGTTTAGAGGGTAAAATGACCAAGAGATCTTTCAAGGCCAAGGAAAACGTGCCACACTTGGTGGAATTGGTACATGCGATGTATGTGGACCAATAAATGTCCAAGCCGAGGTGGGTATCAATATTTCATCACATTTCTTGATGATTACTCTAGATTTGGACATGTGTACTTGATGCGTCACAAGTCGAAGCTTTTGGAAAATTCCAAGAGTTCAAGGTGAGGCGAGAAAAGCATCTTGGTGTTCAAATTAAGACTCTTCGATCGATCGAGGGGTGAATACCTATACGGAGAGTTCGGGTCTTACGACAAAGAGGGGATAGTTTCACAATTATCTTCTCCAAGGACACCCAGTGAGAATGGAGTTCTTTGAAAGGAGAAATAGAACCCTTTTAGAAATGACAAGATCTATGCTCGAGTTATTCATCTCTTTCTAACTCATTCGGGGATATGCCTTAGAAAGCTGCTACGTATCTATTGAACTTAGCTCCGTCCAAGTCGGTTTCAAAGACACCAATAGAATTGTGGAAAGGGTGTAAGCCCACCATGAATCATATTCGGATTTGGGGTGCTCCAGCACATGTCTTGCAACAGAAACCAGATAAGATGGACTCGCGTACTGAAGTATGCATGTTTATAGGCTATCCTAAAGGAACCAGAGGTTGGTTGTTTTATAGTCCAAAAGAAAAGAAGGTCATAGTGAGCACTCACGCGACCTTCTTAGAGGAGGACTATATGGCAAATTATAAGCCAAGGAGTAAAGTTATTCTTGATGAGCTAGTCTCAGATCAAGTTTCACCCCAACCTCAGGCGGTTCCAGCTTTTATTCCTGTGGTTGTTCAAAGAGGGGAAAATATACCTGAACATACACAGGAACCAGAGACAGTACCAGAAGTTCAGGTACCAGAAATTCAGCATGATGATGAACTTATGGAAGAACAAAATCATGAATTAGTTAATCCACTTAATGAGGGTCCTCATCTAGAAATTGTTAACCCACATAACATGGACCCCCTGTAGATGCACAACATCAAGTGCGAAAAAGTCGTAGTGGGAGATTGATTCGTAAACTGCAAGATATCTCTTGTTGGGTGAGTCAAATCGGGATGTCATCATTGAGGAATGGCTTGAGGCTATGAATCGTGAAATGGATTCTATGAATTCCAACTCAGTTTGGTCTCTTGTAGATGCACCTAAAGGGGTAAGACCCATTGGGTGTAAGTGGATTTACAAGAGAAAGAGAGGATCGGACGGGAAGGTTGAAACCTTCAAAGCTAGATTGGTGGCGAAAGGGTACTCCCAAAAGAAGGTGTGGATTATGAAGAAACCTTTTCGCCGGTTGCCATGCTCAAGTCCATCCGGATTCTCTTAGCTATTGCAGCAAATCTTGATTATGAGATTTGGCAAATGGATGTCAAAACTGCTTTTCTAAATGGAAATTTGGAAGAGGAAATCTATATGCAGCAACCAAAAGGGTTTATAGCCAAAGGGCAAGAAGAAATGGTATGCAAGTTGCAAAGGTCCATTTATGGACTTAAGCAAGCATCCGGATCATGGAACATCGATTTGATCAAGCCATTGAGTCTTATGGTTTTGAGAAAAGTCTGATGAGCCGTGTGTGTATAAAAGGATCCAAGGTAATGCGGTATCTTTTACGGTACTTTATGTGGATGATATACTCCTTATCGGAAATGATATAGAGGTATTGTTGGGCATAAAAACCTGGCTGAGCAAGCATTTTGATATGAAGGATCTGGGGGAAGCCAATTATATTCTTGGTATTAAACTCTTGCAAGACCGGAAGAATAGGGTTTTGGCATTATCCCAGGCTAAATACATCGACAAAATACTTGACAGGTTTAGCATGGAGAATTCCAAGAGGGGAATTATACCCTTCAGGCATGGGATTCATTTCTCTAAGGAGCAATCTCCTAAAACTCCTGAGAATAGAGAACGTATGAGTAGGATACCTTATGCTTCAGCAGTAGGTAGTCTCATGTATGCTATGCTTTGTACCAGACCAAATATATGCTATGCAGTGGGAGTAGTAAGCCGGTACCAATCGATCCTGGAGAGGAACACTGGGTAGCGGTTAAACATATACTCAAGTACCTACGGAGAACGAGAGATTATATGTTGGTCTATTCTAGTGGGAGTCTTGAAACCATTGGTTATACAGACTCAGATTTCCAAGGAGATATTGACTCAAGTAAGTCCACCTCGGGATATGTGTACACCCTTAATGGCGGTGCCATTTGTTGGAGAAGTGTAGAACAATCATGTGTGGCTGACTCTGCCACAGAGGCTGAGTATGTAGCTGCTTCTGAGGTAGCAAAGATAGCATCAGACGAGAACCTTGCTGACCCTTTTACTAAGAGTTTGCCTGAACGTGCGTTCGAGAGGCATGTTTCAATCTATGGGTCTTAGGAGGATTCCAGATTTGCTATAGCTTTAGGTAGTTGTTATTTCATTTGTTATTTTGTGCCTTTTGAGCAAGACATTATGACATTGCATTTTTTCTGAATGTTAATAAATGAGGTCTGTTTTCATTTATTTCGCACACTATTTACAAACTCTAAGGTCCGGATCAATTGTGGAGTATATGATCATATGGATACGTTCATAGAGGACATGGTCATAGGTTCTCACAATTGATGAATAGGTTCACGACTATTAAATTAAGTTGGGCACTTTATTTAGGCTGCAATATTTTATGAAATGGTTTTGTCCGAATCATTATAAAATATTGGTGTAAGTTAATACTTACATTGAATGGATCAAGGAGAGATTTGATTAAGGTTGTTCTTTCTGTCATAAGGAATCAAATCTCCACTAACTATAGTCATGTAGTTGCTCTTAATCCTGAGTTTATTTTAAATAGGTAGTCGAATAGTTTTCATTCTTTGATTTACCAAAGGGTGAGGTTTGATCTATATGACGACCAATAACTCGGTATTTTGGGATTGAGACTATCTGGTTATCGGTGTTTATGAGATAAACAACATGGAATTTATAGGAAATGTCCCCTTGATATGTTTCGGTACTTGGATATTGAAGACACTGGCCAGTGCATGTAGGGAAACTATCAAAGTCAAGGGAATAAATAATTGATTGGGTTACAGAAAACTGGTCAATCAAATTATAGATATTCTATAAAGGGGTAATGCATATTCGTGTTATAAGTGTCATTATTCTTGGAGTTCACATTCGGGCTTTTAGTGAAGTAGCACCGAATTAGATAATCTTCTGTAGATTATCATGAGCCTTGATAAATGACAAATGGTAGATCCCCAGGCTAGCTTGAGATAAGGGATGGGGTACATTATCAGATGATGATGGCTTATGGGCTACATGGTCTTGGGTTTACGAACTCAAGTTTGTACCTTGAAGAGCAAGTGGGAGATTGTTGGGTTAATGTGCTCTTTAGTTACTTAAACCCAATCCCAAGCTTGTACCTTAAAGAGCAAGTGGGAGATTGTTGGGTTAATATGCTCTTTAGTCACTTAAGCCCAATAAGGCTTAAGTGAGACTACAAGCCCAAGAACCCTATGGCCCATGTGGATTAGGGTTAGGTCTTGGATGTAGTAGTATATAAACCTACTTTCTCCTCCTTGTGAAGGCAGACAAAAACAAAGGAGGCTTTCATCAGAAACAAACCCTAGAGGCAGACGTTCATCATCTGAACGGTTGCCCACACAACCATCCTATCCCCCTCGAGAGATAGTCTGGAAGATCGATCATAGAGCGAGCTTGGACTGTTCGTGTGTTCTTGGAGAGTCTTTCAGATCGCTGCATCCTTCCAGGTAATCAAAACGATGAAGGTTAAAATTTTCCTCTATCGTGTCGGTACGATTCGCTTCCGCTTTCTGGTGAATTCCCTACAAATTAATGGTTAACCCTGCTCGCACATAGAATCTTGAATCTGAGTTCGTTCAACTATTCAATATTTAAGAAAAGTGAGTGTGGGACTCACATAAGACTGGTCATAGGAGGTAAGCCTCATGGCTATATACTCACTCCGATCTATAATATAAAATATATTTATCTAATTTAATTATTGTAACACCCCGGTTTTCACAACTGTTTTTATAGCGTTTTGATCAGAGTTTTGAGCGACAATTTTTTTTTTTAATAATAAAGAGTAACTGAATAACATTGATAACAGTGTATCTGGTTGTTCATAAGGCCATACATTCCTCCGAGTGTTTACATCTAGCGTAAGTACAACTAAAGCGTCTCCATCTGATCTTCATGCTAGCTCCCTACCTTGTCCTCGATTTACGTGGCCTGCTTGCTTCTCTCCTCGGCCCTCGGTCCTCCGGACCCTGAAGCTATAGCTGAGATCCAATTTAGCGCATTGGATCTCAGGTAACGGTTAACCTCATGCTTATAAACAATATATGTACAACAGGTATTCCTAATCTTAACAGCATTGATCAAGTCGGTACATGATCATTTAATAACAACACAAAAACTGTAATAGTGATCTAAGTACGATTCCTTAATCACAGTGTGTCTAAGTACGGTTCCATAGGCACAGGGTATCTAAGTACGGTTCCATAGACACGGGGTATCTAAGTACGATTCCTTAGACACGGGGTATCTAAGTACGGTTCCATAGACACAGAGTATCTAAGTACGATTCCTTAGACACGGGGTATCTAAGTACGGTTCCATAGATACGGTGCATCTAGCACCGAACAGAATGGCCAGTAAGTGTCTATCATGGAGGCCTCACCGACTTTACGGCGACTAAATGGCACACCCACATAGACTAGCCTTGCCTTCGGCACCAAACTATTCACATAACATATTATCACATATAATCATTCAATAATCATCAGATTAGTGTTACGAGACTGTGAACGTACCTCCGTTGACGAGCGTCGGCAATTCTGGCGGAAACGGCACGTTTTTACGGAAAACAGCGAAACGTCCTACAGCGGTACGTTGGACAGCGTAACGGCAGCAGATCAGAGTTTTTGAAGTCCTATTAGAATAATATCACTTTCATTAGTGATTTGGCATTATAACAGGCATTTTCGGTAAAAATTACCATTTTGCCCCTATACCCCTAATCGGCGGAATTTCGCCAGCACTTCGTTACTTTGACTCCGATTTTTCCCAAAGTTTCGCCAGAACTTCGACCCAATGATAATTTTCGAAACTTAGGACTAAAATACCCCTATCATATGATATCTAATCATACTTGGAAGATTAAATACTAATCTAACATTACTACTCTAACTATCGAAAGAACTACGGAAGCTTAAAGCTCGGTACCGAAAAACTTACACAGAGCTTCGCTTCAAAATTCCCCGGGCTCCTCCTTCTCTCTTCTCTCTCTCTAGATTCGGCCAAGGCACTTGAGAAATGGTGTGAATTTTTGAAGAGGAAACAAGGCTATTTATAGAAGAAAGTAAGGACATAAAGGGAAATACCAAAGTTGTTTATAACCATGGAAAATCAACACCAAAATGGTGTTTAATTCTTGACCATGGGAGGGTGCTGGTCGACATTGAGAGATGATGTGGCAGCCCTTGGCTGGTCCAAAAATTTGATTACAATTGCCACTTTATGCCCGGTCTGGCCGATTTCCCGTCGGTGCCGATTCGCGTGATTTCGGAAAAACCTTAAACTTCTGGATTTACAACTTTGAAACCATCTCCTCACTCATTAGAAATGTCCAAGTTAACCTAAATTTTGATCCCATATAGGGCTCCAACTGTCCAGTTGAAGTTTTCTCGAAAACGTGTCCAAACGCGTCAGGTTTGAACGCATTTCGAAATCATCAACTTCTTGAGAAATGATTCCAAATATATCTAGATAAATTCAAACTCATTCCTAGATATTGAGTTAGAATTTATTTTCTTCATATCCAAAAATGTGACTATCTGCATTTTTCCCTATTTCGTCTTATTAGGAAATGCACTAACGGTCTCGGAATTAACTTAGGAAGAGGTCACTTGAATGTAAAAACTCACTGATCAATATTTTACCTTGACTTTTGAAATCCTATTCCTAGATCTCTAGATAGGATCCGTTTCCTAATTTCTAAATTACTATTCATAATTTTTTACTTTAATTAATTATAATATATTATAATAGCAACTTGATTTTAATATCTTATCTTCAATTTTTTCCTTCTCTTGGTCAAGTTCGGCTGCCCCTTATTTTTGCAATAAATATTTATTTTTATTTAATTATTTAATTATTCATTTTATTTAATTTTCACAAAAATTCCACAAAAATCCCTAATTGGTCCATTCTTGTATTTAGGCCTAAAAATACCTAAACTCAACTATTTTTCTCCAAAATTTCCAATTAATTAGTAAACATGTTTTTACTAATTTTAAAACAAAAACCACTATTTTTAGGGTTTTACATAATTACTTGTGAATTTCTTTTGCTTATGCTTAAGTAATTAGCCCAATATTACTTTATTACTTAATTATCACAAGTTGATAATTTTCTTACTTAGAACATCTCATTACCTTCATATTCTTGTATTAACATTAGCATTTCCATGCCTCTTACATTATTCTATAATTTGCAAGGGTATTATGGTCTTTATATTACTTTTTGAACATTCTTACACAATTTCTCCAAGTTCATAATTTATTTAATTACCATAATTAGAGATAATATATTCTCCTAACTCACTTAGTCATTTTACGCCTTTTAGGATTTTTCATAATTTTCTAAGTTAATTATGTCCCTTAGGGGCATTTTCGTCATTTCGGCACTTTGGCCCTTAAATTCTCTAATTTCCTAAAGAATTAGCTTAGAAAAATAGACCAAACATACGCAGAATTAAGACCATATATATTTTCTTATAAAAAATAGCCCTTTTATTTATCTGGGTATTACATTTCTCCCCCCGTTAAATAAAATTTCGTCCTCGAAATTTGCTCTATCCTAACCGGACTTCCAGTTCATAACTCCAAATTGTGTCTATCATCCTTTCTCCCAAAACGTCTCATTCGTAAGCAACCTCTTCTAGGCTAACTTAACCACCGGAATGCTCCGATTACTCGGTTACTCTTCTTGAAAACTAAAGTATGCCTTATTCTGACCAAAAGAATACTAACATTCAATACTTTGATACCTCGCACTTTATTGAGAATTCGTTCCGGCTTGATTACAAAGTTTTTATTACGTTTCAAGTTGATATATAGTGTTTCCGTGGCGTCAAAACACCGCGTACTTTATATATATTGCTTCCGTGGTACCCATAACACCGCGTACTTTAGTGTTTTAGCGTTTCCGTGGCGTCATAACACCGCGTACATAAGTGTTTCCGTGGCACCCATAACACCGCGTACTACACTTTCATCATGTCGTATTTTGATATATTATGTTCCCATGGCTTTCGTATACCATGGCAACACCATATATCTCATACTCATGGATATCATGTCGTACTTTGATACATTCGTGGTCATTTTATAGTTACTTAAGAAATATGATAATGATTATTACTATGTTATGTGCGGATTGGTTTGACTTTAAGAGACTTGAGAGTGGTAAGTCATCATCTTGTCATCTTTGCAGCTAGACATATCCCGATCCATTCCTATTGGTACCACTATAAAATTTACTTGGATTTGGGATAACCAATTTCTTGGTGTTGTGACCAACTTCTCCCTCACTTTATGAAAGCTTGTCTCCTAGTCTTTGTTCAACATTTAAGTTATGACAAATTCTTCATGAATCTGCGGTACTATCCCACTAGATCCAAAAATTACATATTGATGTTACTATTTCTGGCTATTTTAATTCCAGAACTGCTTCCACTTCCAGAAAACAATTAATAACATCTTTGCGTCATGGAATATGGCCCAGAAAGTTTATTCCTGACAGCCAACACTCATATTTACTTACTTAGTAAAGAGTCGCGTCTTCCTTTGGTATCCTTGCTACTGATCGTCATTGTTCTTTGTGTTTCCCTTCCGATGTCTGAACAGATGAGGACATCGTCAAACAGCGCCTCTATTACCCTATCTCTTCGGTTGAGAGGAAATTTTGTTCGGTGTTCTAAGAACATGGTAGGTGCATTTAGTTTGGAAGATATCACAAGAGATTTCAAAAGGTTCGTTTTTAGTCCTGGAAACTATCTTCAGAATCATGCTAGTATTGACTTGTAGTGGGGGTATTCCGATTGGAAGCCGATCTAAGACATAGGAATGTGGTATGTGGGTAGATCATTGGTCTTAGTAAGTGGTGTTCGTTTTTATAGTTACTTCGTCCAAATGATGGTAATGGATACAGAGTCGCAAGCTTTTGTTTGTCTTTTAAGAGAATCACTGGAAATTTCTAAGGTGATACGCTGGGTTAATTTAGACCCTTTTCTCTGATAGTTCTTCAAGTTGCTTTTTCAGCTCTTATCCTCCATTCGATGTCATTTGATACTAGTTTAACATAATTGAGGATGTCGACGACGTTATGAAGTAGTAACAAGATTTATATTATACTCGCAAGTTGGTTCTAGGTACGCTTTACAAGCTAAAAGCTCACACCTAATGGTGTAGCTACTATTTGATTGTATGGAAAAGTATTATGTATGCATCCCAAAAGGATTCGTACAAGTATTAGAAGTAGGTGTTCGGCTTAGCACCCGGATCGGACTATATTTGAAATAGGTTTTACTAAGCGATAGTATCTTGGATCATCACTGAGGATTCTCCGACCTTCTCTTCAAGCAACGCCATCATCTGGCCCGAATTTTGTAGCTCCATCTCCTGCAACTCCCTTTGTACTGGGGACCAGTACGACTCGTGGTTGTATACCCTCATCTCTATTTTGATCTCGGCTTCTAAAGACTTCGATTCCTTGCCAATCTTCCACCCTATCTTTCTTTTAAGGAATGACAAGTTTTAGGGAATAATTTAGTCTTTTAGATAGACACTTATCACACTACAAACGAACGGACACTCGTGATATTTCCCCTCATTCAGGGTTTCATTGATTCTTTCCATCCAACAACGGGTACGGGAAAAATGATGAAGAGTGGATCTGATCCAGTCTTCCGGAGGGTACAGAAATATGTAATGGCTAGAAATTCTCAACATGGGTCAAATACCGCATGTCTTTATCTTTGTCGATCTCAGAGTTTTGTCCAGTGTGGCCAACCTTCACATATAAGCTCTGTGCTAGGATAGAATTTCCGTTCAGGACAAGCTGGAGATTGTCAGAGTTATTTGATACGGGTATCGACCTAACTTCGGGCGGCGGATACGCTGGTTGCAGGTTCAATCCTAACCCCACCAACTCGGGAACTACAGACATACGCGCTGGGTTCAATGCTAACCCCACTAACTTGAAAACTACGGACATACGTACTGGGTTTAATCCTAACCCTACTATCTCGGGAACTACAGTCATACGTGCTAGTACATCTTCTTTGGCCGGAGGAAACATCATTCATGTCCCTTTTTAGAACATAACACCAGAGTTATCTCAGTACTCATTTTCAAAATATGCTCTTTTATAGAAAGGCGTTGAACCTAACTCCATTACTCAAACCTATTGGCCAGGTAGGTGTCTATCATGGGAAGTCTCACCGAGTTCACGGTGACTGAATGACTTACCCACATAGACTAGCCCTGCCTTCGGCACCAACGGTTTGTTTATAACATAGTTAGAGTCATGCCAAGTAAAACGATCTGATGCCAGGAAAAACGCTCTGATACCAAAATGTAACACCCCGGTTTTCACAACTGTTTTTATAGCGTTTTGATCAGAGTTTTGAGCGACAATTTTTTTTTTAAATAATAAAGAGTAACTGAATAACATTGATAACAGTGTATCTGGCTGTTCATAAGGCCATACATTCCTCCGAGTGTTTACATCTAGCGTAAGTACAACTAAAGCGTCTCCATCTGATCTTCATGCTAGCTCCCTACCTTGTCCTCGATTTACGTGGCCTGCTTGCTTCTCTCCTCGGCCCTCGGTCCTCGGACCACTGAGCTATAGCGAGATCCAATTTAGCGGATTGGATCTCAGGTAACGGTTAACCTCATGCTTATAAACAGTATATGTACAACAGTATTCCTAATCTTAACAGACATTGATCAAGTCGGTACATGATCATTTAATAACAACACAAAAACTGGGGGGGCCTCACCGACTTTACGGCGACTAAATGGCACACCCACATAGACTAGCCTTGCCTTCGGCACCAAACTATTCACATAACATATTATCACATATAATCATTCAATAATCATCAGATTAGTGTTACAGTACGCGAACGTACCTCCGTTGACGAGCGTCGGCAATTCTGGCGGAAACGGCACGTTTTTACGGAAAACAGCGAAACGTCCTACAGCGGTACGTTGGACAGCGTAACGGCAGCAGATCAGAGTTTCTGAAGTCCTATTAGAATAATATCACTTTCATTAGTGATTTGGCATTATAACAGGCATTTTAGGTAAAAATTACCATTTTGCCCCTATACCCTAATCGGCGGAATTTCGCAAAGACTTCGTTACTTTGACTCCGATTTTTCCCAAAGTTTCGCCAGAATTTCGACCCAATGATAATTTTCGAAACTTAGGACTAAAATACCCCTATCATATGATATCTAATCATACTTGGAAGATTAAATACTAATCTAACATTACTACTCTAACTATCGAAAGAACTACGGAAGCTTAAAGCTCGGTACCGAAAAACTTACACAGAGCTTCGCTTCAAAATTCCCCGGGCTCCCCCTTCTCTCCTCTCTCTCTCTAGATTCGGCCAAGGCACTTGAGAAATGGTGTGAATTTTTGAAGAGGAAACAATGCTATTTATAGAAGCCCGATTCGCGTGATTTCGGAAAAATCTTAAACTTTTGGATTTACAACTTTGAAACCATCTCCTCACTCATTAGAAATGTCCAAGTTAACCTAAATTTTGATCCCATATAGGGCTCCAACTGTCCAGTTGAAGTTTTCTCG
The DNA here is from genome assembly GCA_025563575.1 of Acacia pycnantha. NCBI lineage: Eukaryota > Viridiplantae > Streptophyta > Magnoliopsida > Fabales > Fabaceae > Acacia > Acacia pycnantha. The sequence continues at coordinate 2,802,071 of JAMWYP010000007.1, read as the reverse complement.
AAAAACGTGTCCAAACGCGTCCGGTTTCAGAACGCATTTCTGAAATCATCAACTTCTTCAGAAAAATTCACTGATTCCAAATATATCTAGATAAATTCAAACTCATTCCTAGATATTGAGTTAGAATTTATTTTCTTCATATCCAAAAATGTGCCTATCTGCATTTTTCCCTATTTCGTCTTATTAGGAAATGCACTAACGGTCTCGGAATTAACTTCCGGAAGAGGTCACTTGAAGGTAAAAACTCACTGATCAATATTTTACCTTGACTTTTGAAATCCTATTCCTAGATCTCTAGATAGGATCCGTTTCCTAATTTCTAAATTACTATTCATAATTTTTACTTTAATTAATTATAATATATTATAATAGCAACTTGATTTTAATATCTTATCTTCAATTTTTTTCCTTCTCTTGGTCAACTTCGGCTGCCCCTTATTTTTTGCAATAAATATTTATTTTTATTTAATTATTTAATTATTCATTTTATTTAACTTTCACAAAAATTCCACAAAAATCCCTAATTGGTCCATTCTTGTATTTAGGCCTAAAAATACCTAAACTCAACTATTTTTCTCCAAAATTTCCAATTAATTAGTAAACATGTTTTTACTAATTTTAAAACAAAAACCACTATTTTTAGGGTTTTACATAATTACTTGTGAATTTCTGTTGCTTATGCTTAAGTAATTAGCCCAATATTACTTTATTACTTAATTATCACAAGTTGATAATTTTCTTACTTAGAACATCTCATTACCTTCATATTCTTGTATTAACATTAGCATTTACATGCCTCTTACATTATTCTATAATTTGCAAGGGTATTATGGTCTTTATATTACTTTTTGAACATTCTTACACAATTTCTCCAAGTTCATAATTTATTTAATTACCATAATTAGAGATAATATATTCTCCTAACTCACTTAGTCATTTTACTGCCTTTTAGGATTTTTCATAATTTTCTAAGTTAATTATGTCCCTTAGGGGCATTTTCGTCATTTCGGCACTTTGGCCCTTAAATTCTCTAATTTCCTAAAGAATTAGCTTAGAAAAATAGACCAAACATACGCAGAATTAAGACCATATATATTTTCTTATAAAAAATACCCATTTTATTTATCTGGGTATTACAATTATATTAAGAAAGTTGGTTCAATTAATTAATATAGCATATATATTTTCTAAAACACCCTAGTCATCTTCATTAATTCTCTCATTTTCTCTCCTCACTGATTATTATTAGGGAGCATCAATAGAGAAATATTGACAAATATAACATCTATGTTTATATTTAAAATTAAAATCAACTCCACAAATATATCTTATATTAAGAACTGAAATATATTTCTACTTTTCGTTACTCATCAAGCAGCTGAACAATTTGTGAAAATAAAAAAAAATATACTGAATCTCGTTGTATATATGTATATTTGTATCGCAGAAGTGATAAGAGCATAATTAAGTAACCCTAGCTAGCAATCTAAAGGCGTGGAGAAAGTAAAGATAAAGGGTTTGTATTGTACAAGAATGAACTTTTTATAAGCATATATACTTCTTCCAAGAAAAAGTCACGCCTTCTTTTGCCAAGTGCTTATAATCTGGATCAGGCCACGAGGGAGTCATCATGCTAAGAGCTCATGTGCTTCCCCTTCATTACTTTTTCGAAGAAAGACGTATATACATGAGGACCACTGAAACTGAAAATCATCTTTCGAAATGACTTCATTCATATGAATTTTGTAAGAATATTCTGAAATTAATTTTTTTTTTTTTTTGGTTATTTGTTAAACTGATCTTATCGTCATTTCATTTATTTTTCATATTTTAAATTAAGGACATATTTTAATAATTTCGCTATAAAATGACTGACTTCCAACAACTTCACAGTGACTAGGTTTCTTAGGTCATTTTGTGGTCCTAAATTAGGATGTGTTTTAATTTTCTATCTTACTTTGTTGGCCACCTTTGGCGCAATGGCCCGTAAAAGCAGAATCATTTTCCATGGTTGGCATTAATTAATTAATGGTATAACGCTAAGGATATGGTAAACTAATATGGAACCGTACGCAAAGTTGATCACTTTGGTTGGTTTCTGAACACACATGATTTACTGATCATTGACACCTGGCCTAGCTCCTTGATGGAAACCACCACCAAAAGTACACTAAATGATCTAGTATTAGTATTAGTATTAATATTAGATAAATAAAAAGCTCCAAGTTCCATCAGATCTTATTGGTGTAAGCAATCTCTTTCACGTGGGTTTAGCCATCCAATAGAAATACCAACTTAGAGACAATACCCTCAAACTTAATGACCAATCCATTCGTCGATGTTATACTTAACTTGAAGTCATATGTGCCTCACGCTCACTTGTGTTCCTGCTCCCCTTATTCATGTGTTATTCATTAAATTTAATTTTGAAGAATCCTCTTCAAGTTCATTTATAGGTAAGAGAAAGAGAGAGTATTTTGAAGAGGATGTAGCAACTCTTCTTCTTATTATTTTCTTAAAAAGGACAGTCTAGTGCACAAAGTTCTCACTAGGTAGAGTCTAGGGAGGAATAAATGCGTCTACGTTGCCTTACGGCTCCATACAAGTAAAGAGGCTTTTTTTAGAAAATAAAACCGTGACCTCTAGATTACATGGTGACAATCTTATTGTTGTTTTAAGGCTCACTCTCTCTTTTAATTCTTTTCTAATTATCTTTTTTTTTTTTCTTTTTTTAATTCTTATATAGTATGCCAATAAGTTGGATTTCAATTACTTTTTTATGCAAAAAATTCACTGCGCCCCCTCTATAGCCATTTAATATCAAGGAGTCCCCAAAATTTTCTAAAACTTCACTATACCACTAGGACTAAACTGAAATTAAGTTTTTCGCTGAAAAGACATTATTTATGCCATTGTTTCACAAATGGCCAAGATGGCCTTATAAATTCTCACGTGTCTTATAAATACGCATATTTGACTTATAAATTTTTACATGTGTATTGTAAATAGCATGTATTCTTATGAATATGATCCTTGTCTTGTACATGGCCAAAATGATCTTGTAATTACACTTATTTGTCTTGTACATAAACATGTTTGACGTGTAGTGATTCCCACACGTGTCTTGTAAATAATAATATTTGAATTGTAAAGTAAGGGCAAGATTATCTTTTCACCGACAAAATTTGATTTCAGTTTAATTCTAGGGGTGTAGTGAAATTTTATAAAGTTTTGGGGTTGTTTGATATTAAATGGCTACATAGGAGAGAGCATGGAAATATTCCCTACTTTTATTATTTCATAAAAGTAAATTATTTGGGAGCTGCAGGTGGACGATGATATTTATAATTCCCTGATTTGGAAACTCTTAGGAAACCGAATACACAAAATGTCTGTTGGACACGTGGAGATACTTTGAATGCTTTAAGGTTGTTCTGACTTCCGCTAGCTGCTTTCCAACTCCAAGATAACAATATTAAACTGCAAGTTGTTACAGACTCCCAAACCTAGCTAATTAAGAAAACTTAAAACATTAATTAATTAGCGTGATAATAATTCAGATGAAAATATCACTGTAGAATCTAACATGCCTTGAACCATTATCAGCTTCTGGGAGTAAATATCACTTTAAATATTTTTACCAAAAGCTAGCCTTCCTCGGAGAATTTCATCATGTCAGTAAATATTTTTGGTAAAAATTGTAAAAGATCACACTCATGCATCAAATTCAAATATGTACTGCAAATTATTCTGTTAATTATAAATTTTAAGATTAAAAGTTTGAGGTTTTATAATTGACTTTCTGAAGACAGCCTTCTCATTTTCTCAGAGTTTATATTATATATATCATAATAATTAAGATTGAACTCTTAATTATCTCATGTTCTTATGAAATTTACCAATAAATAGATGAATTAAAATGTACATATGTAATGTTACCAAAAAACGGAGATTCATAACAATAATCCTTATATTCTATATACTATTAAGAAAAACAAATTGGAGCTTTATAAAATATTCTGTCCTATATCTTAAGGGTAAAAGTGCGAATTTGAAGCTTTCACGGGGAAGCAATGTTACCTCAAAAGTGTTAAAATAGAGCAATGTTACCCGTTACCATTAAATAGTTAACAGTCAACATCAATTTCTTAACGGTCAACGTTGGTTCTTTAATGGTATATGGCAATATTGCTAGCTACGTTCTAAAACTTCCACAGTGATATTAAACTTGAGAAAACTTCCAAAGCAATAGTACTCCTCAACGAAAATTTTCGAGGAAAATTGGCATCTTAACCCATAAGTTTGTTATCCTTCAAACTATGATACTTGATAATTCCATAGGCATCGGTATGCGATATGAACATAGGATTCTCTGGCACCAATACATAAAAATTCCATAAGGAGAGACATCTAAAACAGAAGAGGTAATTAAAAATAAAGTATTTCCAATATATAAAAAATGAATATGCCAACTTTGGAACGTGTCAGAGGCTCATACGGCTGACGGCGCCATATTAAAATACTTGGAAATTTTTTAAAGTGGTATTCTTCCCCCAAGTAATAATTATATTTAATTTAAGGGAGAATTTCAGTTTTTGCCCATAGGACTAAGTTTATCTCAGTCAACCCTCGAAAAATTCTGAAATTTCACTACACCCCCATAAACAAAATGAAAATAAGTTTTGTGGATAAAAGATAATGATACCCTTACTTTATCTTTTTGTTTAAAAAATGTTCAATCGTATCAGAGCTTGGGCAACCGATCACTAGTAGATGCTCATCCAGAGTGGCCTACAACAACTAGCCATCAAAATTTTGGTGCTGGTCCACCAGAGCTCTAGTCACTGAAAATAAATTGCATTGATCATATTTTAATTCCACTTGTTCATAAAAGAGTTGCACACTTTCAAATGAGATTTGTTTAATTTGTGTTGTTCACATGTTTATTCCACTTATTTATGAGTAGTTATACAATTGTAAATAGAACTTGTTCAATATGTGTTGTTCATATGTATGTTCCACTTGTTTATGATAAGTTGTACACTTATAAATGAGACTTGTTCATAATCATATATTTTCTTGCTAACCGATTAATTTGTGTAACAAGTCCCATTTGCAAGTGTCAAACTCATTGTAAACAAGTGAAATAGACATATGAACAATATAAATTAAGCAATCTTATTTGCAAGTATTCAACTCTTCATGAACAAGTGGAATATTCATATCAACAAACATAAATTAATTTCCAAAGGCCGGTGCCCTGGCAGGCTGGCCAGTGATGAAGCTTTGATGGCCGATCGCTGGAGGTAGCTTTGTCCTCGCGGTTGCTAAAAACAGTCGCCAGATCTCTGATGACTTTTGAACATTTTAAATAAATAATAATGCAAGGGTACTATTGTCCTTTTACCCACAAATCATATGTTCATTTTGGTTTATGTGGGATACAATGAAATTTTAGAATTTCTTGAGATTTAAAGTGACTCCTTGGTGGTTAACTGAAATTTTCCATAATTTTTTATTATTTTAAGGGTTAACTACCAATTTTATCCTTAAAGTATGCTTCTAGGAGCAATTTTACCCCTTAAGTTTTTGGCGTAAAAATGTTGCCCATGAAGTATCAAAACGTAGTAATGTTACCCCTTCGTTAAAAACCCTAACGGTCAACTATCATACTTTAAGGGTAAAATTGGTACTTAACCCTTATTTTAATCTAGAAAAAAGTACATAGATATTGGTAATTAACCATTTTTCATCGGGCGGCTTCTCTTTCTTCGCCTTCAATTAACTTTTTCTTCTTATAAAAAAGCTCTTCTCTCTCCCTGATATAAGCTGGATAATGGAAAGGCACAACAGCCACCACCTTCATCGTCAACCTCTTGCGTTGGCTCCATAACATACACAAGTAAGAATCTCTTGTTTTGTCCCAAGAATTTTATCTGTACTTAACTTTTGTGTGCGTGCTTGTGATTGTCTTATTCTCTTTGTACAAAGGTAATATTGTTAAAGCTCATCATCAGAGAGAGAGAGAATATTGCAGAAACCCTAATAGTGAGGGGAATATGGGCAGAGGGAAGATTGAGATCCGAAAGATCGATAATTCAACGAGCAGGCAAGTGACTTTCTCAAAGAGAAGAAAGGGATTGATCAAGAAGGCCAAAGAGCTAGCAATCCTGTGTGATGCACAAGTTGGACTCGTCATATTCTCCAGCACTGGAAAACTGTATGAATATTCAAACACCAGGTTTGATCTCCATCATCATCATCATCATCATCATCATATCATAAAATGGTTAATTTGATTCATCTTTAGAAGCGGATATGTGTGTGTGTCTATGGTTTGCTTTATATATTCATATACAAATAGATACACTTGATATATATCTATAAACAAGTTTCTACTGGGCTATATTTTTACTAGCTATATCTGTGGCCTTAATTAGATTTAGGCTGTAATTTGATAAATACCCTTAAGATTTCTGAAAACAGTTAATTAGAGCTCGAAGATGCTTTTAGCTGTGGCAACTGTATAATTTAGGAATGACCCTATATACTAAGGTAGATGCCCTTTATGGATGATGAATTATATTAATAAACTTAATGATATGGATTTTGATTATGTCAAAGTTAGCTTGCTTAATCAGCTAGATATTTACCATATCTATATATAGCGCATATATACAGATGTGTGTTTTTCCTCAGTTTATCATTTTTCCGGGGGATTCGGATCAAGTGAGTGTAAAAAGATATATGGGTTTGCGCTACCAAAAAAGGTAAACACAGGTTTTAAAGACAGTAGTATGATTTGAGGTTGTAGCAACTGCAGCTATATATATATATATATATATATATATATATATATATATATGACAGTACTGTGATTACAGTAAAACTATAGTAATTTGCTATGAAATTTGTATAACAGCAGTCATTTGGGTGGTAGGTTTTTGATATGATGATAATTGCACCCACTGATAAGCAAAGTTATTTCTCTTCGATTCACTGCCAAATAGGCTTCAGTTTTAATTAACTGCAACTATTTGGCTATGGTTAAGCTCAAAGCTGCAGTCAAGTCACATACTATATATTTATAGGGTTAAGTACCAATTTTGCCCCTGAAGTATACACCTAGGAGCAATTTTGCTCTTTAAGTTTTGGGCGTAGCAATGTTGCCTCTGAAGTCTCAAAATATAGCAATGTTGCCCCTCCTTTAACAGAGGGGCAACATTACTACGTTTTGATACTTTAGGGGCAACATTGCTACGTTTTGGCATAGCAATTTTGCCCCTGAAGTACCAAAACGTAGCAATGTTGCCTCTCCGTTAAAAACCTTAACGGTCAACTAACGGTCAACATTAGGGTTTTTAACGAAGGGGCAACATTGCTACGTTTTAATACTTCAGGGACAACATTGCTACGCCGAAAACTTAAGGGGCAAAATTGCTCCTGTGCGCGTACTTCAAGGGCAAAATTGGTACTTAACCCTATATTTATATATGGTTGTGTGTTATATTCCTTTTGTTTTAAAGTAATGACCACTTTCTACAACCAAAAATTTAAAAAAAGAAAAGTAATTGCCACTTCTGAGGATTTCTCAAAATAATTATTGCTTTAACATTTTACAGAATCATTAATTAACTGTTTTCTCACTGATTTACTTCTTCAGTATTAATATCTCAATCTACTTCAGGGAATTTAAAAATTAAAGTACTTATATTAAGGGTATTCAGTAAAATACAATATCATTAGATTGATTCCCATCTAAGTAATTTAATTATTTTCTTGATCTGCCTGAAAAATCATCAGATGACCATATTTTAAAATAAAGGAAGTATGTATGTGTGTATGTGTATGATCACTTCCAAATCTTGTATTTATCTTCATATTTAGTTATCTCCATTCATTAATTTTCGTTGATTTTTTCTCGATTAAAAATGGATTTTTCCTTAGCAACGTTTTTTTGGTAGAGAATTTCATGTGATCAATATAAAAAGATATTATTGAAGAGGATAACCGGCCCTTTTCCAACTTTCAAAAATAAAATCTTGATTTTACTTTTTTTTTGTATATATTTTCGTATAAGGGCTCTATAAAAGTGAAACTTATGATTATATTATATTTTGTAGTCCTTGAAATTCTCTAGTTTACTTCACACACACACACACAAATTAGAATAGAATTCAATATTAAAATTGGGGGGAAAAGTATATATAATAGATAAAGCAGGAGGTTGATGTTGAACAAACAAAATATAGAAAAGGATCCAAAAACACACGTTCATCATATGAAGGTGCAATAGTATTGAGAATGAAAATGCTGTAAACTAGAGCTAGAATTTTCAAAAGACTAAGCTCTTTTGTTGTTTGATTTTCTTGAATATTTGTGAAGTAAAAAAAGTAAAAATTTATACTATATACGCCTATTATATACCAAGGTGATCCAAGACAGAAAAGAGAAACATGATTAAGAAAAACTCTCTCCCCCACACACCCGTGAGTGAGTGAGAAATAGTAGGTAGAAATCATAAGCAGACCCAGGACATATCTTCATCGGCAGAAAACATCGCAGGTAGGTAGATTTACACTCTAACTTAATCAGAATTTTATAAACAGTATGGTCGCCACTATTTTTGGCACACAGATCATAGTGCCATATATATTAATACTATAGAGCCAAAAGTTAATCACGTAAGAAGACAAAGGTTATTAATTAGCTAAGCAATTTAATTAGATTCCTCTTCCTAAGCTTGGGCTTTCAAATTGATCAATATTGCATTAGAAAATTGTAGATTAGACTCGTGTATTTCTACTCAAGCCTGCAACTTCATCTCAAAATAACTTTATAGTGTTCTTTAAGTGATCTGCTCTCGTAGTCACGTGTTTTCGGTAGTCACATTCACAATAACTTGGGAAGATTCATATAACTTAACCAAGAATTAGTTTAGCAGAGCTGATAAATATATGTTAAATGTCATCTTATGCAAAAGCATTAATATAAAGTGTGAGACCAAAATAATTGCTCTATTATCCATAAAAAAGAGATCGCGACACAAAATGTAGCCTTGGACTTGGAAGTTATAGAAGTTATAGTAACAACATTATTGGTGCTCCAAAACTTATGGTGCCACTAAAGACATTTAGCTTAGCTTGCTTATGATAGGTGTAAAAAAAAAACTAAAAACAAAAAAAAATGAAGAATTAAATATTCAGAGAGGAACGAATTGAAGATAGATAAATAATTATTGTCAAACGAATTTCATGATGAGAGGGATTAAGGCGTGTGATAGTAAAAGACAGATGCTATATACCAGTCATTCCTCTTTAAGTACGTAGTAATGTCATATTATATCCTGCAAAGTATTGTTAATTTTAATTATAAACAGTCAACTAATTAATATAGATGTGACATTCTACATAAAATAAGTATGGAAGTAGGATTACTCAATATATAGAATCTTTCATTTCTGATGGCAGGAAAAAAAAAAAAAAAAACTTCCTCTTCTTTTGAGGGTGTGAATTGACAAGACTACTTGAAATGGACAGATTAGATTGGAGATGTAGAAGTGAGCAAGTGATGTAAACAATGAACGAAATAATAGAGCAAGATGGTTATTATGTATAGAAGTTGTATATACTCATCTGGTCCTTAAGATAAGACATGTTTATGTTATTTAATTAGATTAAGGAAGTTAGTTAAGTTAGTTAATATAATATGTATTTTCTAAAACAGTCTTATCACATTCGTTAATTCCCTCCTTTCCCTCCTCTCGATTGTTGTTAAAAGAGCATACGGGTAAATTAGAAAAAAAGATTGACAAATATAAAAACTTTGTCTTATATTAAGGACATTTAGTTTAATCCCTCATTATGAAAGTTCTTTTAATTTGATCTCTCATTCTTATGATATTATAGCAGTAGCAGCAACCTTTGTTCTACTATGTTTGACTACATATGCTATTGAGCTCTATCGACACTAATATTGTTAGATAAATTGTTAGCCAAATAAAGTTCTACTCAATAATCTCATTAAATGTTTTCTTTTGATCTTCTTCTATCCCTATTTAGTGGATTCCAAATTGTTTGATCTACCATCCTTCTTCTCTTCACATGTTCAATGGTCTTCTCTATACGTATCTAAATCTCTTCAAATGATTTTCGGTTCAACAGATTTCACTCCAACTATATGTATATGTTCGTTAAAAAAATCCATTTTCTTTTCATTTTTGTATGACTACACATTCATCTTAATATTCTTATGTCAACTACCCATAAAGCTTTTGTTTTCCCTTTAAAGTCAAACATTCACAATCATATAACATTGTTGTTTTTATAACAGTACCCTAAAACTTTTCTTTTTATCTTATTAAATATTTTTTTATCATAAATAACCCACGTAGTATTTCTCTTTTTAAACCACCCAACTTGAATTCTATCATTAACATCATCATCAATTTTCCCATCTTACTGTAGAATTGGTCTCAAATATCTGAACTTTGCCACCTCTAGAAAAATTTGATCTCTCATTTTACCCTTCACATAAATTTCAACTTGTCTCTTATCAAAATTACAATGTATATATTTTGTCTTGCTCTTGTCTCTTATCAAAATTACAATGTATATATTTTGTCTTGCTCTTACTCATGCAAAAACCCTTGATTCCAAGGTTCCTTCAATATAACTCAAGTTTAGAGTTTTTTTTAAAAAAAATTTTATTTTACTCAACCACAAGAACTATATCACCGGCATAAATTGCAATTGGGGATTTCTTCACACATACATAAGCTTAGTTAGAACACTAAAACAAGGTTAAGTAAAATAAGGGCCCAAAGATTATCCCTAATGTAGGTCAATATTTATAAGAAAGTCTTGTCTCACTTCTATATGTTCTCACAATAGTTCTTGCCCCCAAACATATCTTGTATGAATTCAATACATGTCTCTTTACCAAATGAAAATCATAAGAAAATGTTGTTGCTTTTTTTTTTTTTCCTTTTCTACAATGATTCTTTATAAATTGTGGTAACTGTTAAACTTGATGATAATTGACATGTCAATCATTTTATCTATTTTTGTGTTCATATATTATCTACAATAAATAATTTACAGCATGTGAGTACCACATGTAGGCCAAAAAAGTATATAGCACTATAAAAATGAAAAAAAAAAACTTAAAAAGTATAAATATATGAAATGAACCCATAAACTCAATCTATTTTCTTGTGGGCTTGGGGTATCCCCTCACACCGTAAACTTCTAAAAGGGGCTTTAGTGCTGGTCACGTGACCCTCTCCATACACACCACCAAGGATCGAACCCCTCACTGGATGCTTAATCACATTACTTTCACAAAATAATAGTAGCTTCATAAAGGATCAATTTAATTTTCCTCTTTCTCTTTATATTATTGGTTATTAAATACTCTTTGTCCAAAGTTGATGCCTTGAGATAATCTTCCACTGCACCCTTTATTGAATATGAAATTCAATCTTCCCTTGGGAATACTATATAAAGAATCACACGTATTCAACTTATCTTCCCCTGCCTGTCGAATGTTATTGCTGAAGGACTTGCTTATCTGACTATACCAGCTGAAGCCTTTCAAAGGTGGCAACGCTTTCAGCGGAGCTAATCTTTTGCCATGAATTTTTTAAAAATAAAAAATAAAAAACCCAGCGCTGGTCCTGTTGGTGTGGACCTTCCTCCTAATTGGGCTACTGTTAATAGTGCCTCCTCTGGAATCCACCGAACAGTTTGTCCGCAAAAGATGTACATTTCCATGATCAAAAGGTTAATCTTCTCACCATTCTGACTAATAGGAAGTTTGATAGATGGTGAAACTAATTGCAATAGCTTTTGGGGGCATGTTTAGAAAAATAACAGTGACACCAAACATAGCTAGCTAGGTTTGCTTTCTTGCAGTCATTTTCTTGAGTTAGATGTGTAAACTGTAAGCAAACAGAACTTAGGCTTACAAAGTTACTGGCACAATATAAGTACAGGGGAGCAGAACAGAAGCACAGAACTAGCGCCAGAAAATGGAGCTCTAGAACAATTTTGAATGTGAAGACTGCAAATTTGCTTTGAAGGGCTGGCAACTTCTATTAACTAAGAAATACACCAAAAACTTACAAAACTTGCCTTCAAAATAAGTAAGCCCTACAGAAAATATTTTCCTGTGATTCAATTCTCTTTCTCAATGAGAATCATTATAGAGGCCTACTCCTATATGGAGTCCATTCTATCTGAAATTTAAGTACCATAAATTATTATGGCAGAAAAGGTTGATGCTCTTCCTATCTGATAGAAAGTGTTGCACGTAAAAAATTCAATTCTTAATCACTAGTAGAATTTTCGGGCAACTGTTTGGAGCCATTAGTAATTCTAGGAAGATGATAAATGCAAAATGGCTATACTTCTGTAGTGGACACTATATAATTAATTAACCTTTTATCTCTGTTTCTGTAGAGACCTTTCAGTAGAGAATCTTATGATATGAAAATTTCTCTTCCTTTGGTTCAGATCATACAAAGCATTCATAGATTACTGACCATTCTCTCTGTATAGCAAACTAAAAAGTTTGATTCCATTACATGTCCAGCATGAAATCAGTGATAGAGAGGTATAACACAAGCAAGGAGGAACACCAGCAACTACTGAATTCAAATTCGGAAGCCAAGGTATGCTCAGCAACTACATTTTAGAAATGTAATTGTCCATAAGTAATAGCCACATGCAAAGAATATAATATTTCCGTTGATCACAATTTGTAAGGTTATTCCTGAATATGCTGAGTATACATTTGGCATCTATTCCTATATGTCTTCATAAAAATCACAAATATTCTATAAAACCTAAATGACAAAACTCCATAGAATTTGTTACTGGATTTCTGGCCAACCTGCCAGAACTTTATAGTTTTTAGACATTTCCTTCCCAACTTAAACCTTAAGGAGAGTTATTTTTTTATCGTTTTCTTTATTATTCTCTGAAGCAACTCTATATTAGACACCATCGATAAAATCAGAACAATGGGCACTTTCAATAATATGCATTAACAGTTTTTCTTTGTATTCCATCACAATCATTTCATAGAAATCTGTGAGACATGTTGCAGTATATTGAAAGGATCACAGCAACAAAAAAGCAAAAAGAAAACAGAGAGGGGATATCTAGTTTGTATTTATTTTTCCTGCTCATGACACTGCATAATTTTATTTGATCCTTGATAGTTTTGGCAAAGGGAGGCAGAAGTATTAAGGCATCAACTACAGACTCTACAAGGAAACCATCGGTACAAGCCTTTTCCATTATTTATCCAGCAAAATATTTGAAACTTTTACTGAGCAATTAAAATACATATGATCCTGGAAACTCTATATTTCAGTGTCAGACATGGAAGTATTGTCATACTCCGTACTAAAGTAGTGTGCTGTGACATGCTACTTTCAAAATGATAAAATGTCCATTATATATTATCATTTCCATCATGATTACTCCCACTTTCAGCTGCTTTGACTTCCCACGAACTGTGGGAATTGATACAGAGGGATGTCAGACAATACTATTTTTTTAGGAGATGAAGAGACGTTACTGTGACATATATGCTAGGGTGTGAGCCGCAAATATGATAAATAAAACTTCATTTGAAATCCATATAAGCCTCTCAACTAAAAATTAGGAAACCTAACAGATATCATTTTATAAGAAAAATTATTTTTAAGAAATAATAAGATGAAAAGAAAGGCATTCCTTCTGCAACATAGTATTCTAATTTGGACAAGCAAAAGAATTTCCAGGTGGTTTGGTTTTAGCTGAAGCAACAATTTTCAACTCAAGGTGCAGCTTACCAGTACATAAAATATAAAATTTCTCCTCAAAATGCCTTCAAAAATTTAAGGCTACCATCCTTGCCAAGCTACTGCTTTTCCAATGTTATATGACTTACAAATCCAAATCACAATCACTACCTGAGTTACCAGATTTCTCAAGGCGGATACGGCTTTACTGTAACAGGAAGCTTAAGCAAAATCTGATAAACCCCAAGTTTGACTTTAAGCCATTCAACCGAAAACATCGTCTAATAGAATTATATGTCCAATCTGCAACAAACACAGACCTAAGTATTTGGATTGTAAAATTCATCATGCTTTGAACTGGTCAAGAAGGCTTCTTTTTTTTTTCCTCATAGTAAATTAAATATTGCTCCCTTCAGAGAAAGCATTTGAAATATCATTTCCAGGTGAGACAATTTTCAAATACAAAAATAATAAATAGGGCTCATCCCTATTATGAAAATTTTCTTTTTTTTTTCCCCCTTATTTTCATTTCTCCCCTTTCTTCTTGCATTAAGAATTGTGGTTAAAATTCTGTCAGAAAAAACTGTGGTTAAGATTAAAAAAAAATAGCTCACTGATCAATCACATGAATATGAGCACAAGAAGGAAATTAATACATCTACATGCCACATGCAGTCAAGCACTGCCATAATGCAACAAACAATATACTTTCAAATAGTAGCTTTAAACTACTTTCATTTACACAGAAACCGGCAATAAAATAAACAGAACGACTATATATATGTCATAAAGCTTCATCTATGAATAACATTCTGAAGGTGCAGGCAAATGATGGGAGAACAGCTTTATGGTTTAAGTGTGAGAAACCTGCAAGATCTCGAGAACCAGCTGGAAATGAGAGTCAGATGTATTCGCATGAAAAAGGTCAACTAACTTTAACATTGAAATAAACAGCAATGCTCCTTTACTTTAGTACTGCTGATAAATGTGTTTGGCCAATCTCTACAAGGCCAAAGCAATATTAGGGAGTTTAAAGCTATTAACACACTTCATTAAACTCTGCAGGAACAAATTCTTACAGACGAAATCCGAGAGCTGAATCAAAAGGTCTACTTGAAAAATAATATTCACCAAATTTTCTTTCAAAAGCATTTGTAATAATGAACTGACTTTTTTTCTTATTATCCTTGCAGGGAAACAGTTTACATCAGGAAAACCTGGAACTCTATAAGAAGGTAAACCTCCTTCGACAAGAAAACACACAACTGTACAAGAAGGTAGCCAACTTAGTTATCCACTAATAGGGCATCATGAAAAGTTCCAAGAGTTTATAGTTATGTTTACTCAGGCTCTAAAATATGACAACGGAAATCTTACCTTGCGTACGATGTCTCAGGTTTATGGCACATCGGAAATGGCAGCTACAAGCAGAGATGCATTCAATCCATACGGATTTCATACCGGCAGTGAGGACCCACAAGAACTGATCCAACTGCAGCTAAGCCAGCCAGAGCAAGACACATATGAGACATCTGGCAGTGCCTCAAAATAACGGTCAAAAGTTCTCCAGTTAGATATTTTGACACACCATTGACACTATTACAAAATTGCAGCATATAACCGCGTATGAAGTGATGAATAGTCGTTCTGCATGAATCTCACCTGATTACACAAAACAAGAATCAGTAGCAGAACATCTATAATTCTTCAAGTGGGAGGAGTTAGATAAAAGCTTATCAACAAGTGACTGCATTGCTATCAGATATGCATGTAAAGTGAATTATGGGAAATTTTCAATAACAAAGCATATGGACATAAAATATTCCGACTTGTCTATCCAATTATTCTTTATAGATAATCAACAAAATGTGAGTTCTCAGAAAAATAAAAATAAAGTGCAGTTGCTCTAGCCAAAATTTGAATTTATATACTGTACAAGATTCAGGAGCACATGACTACCGTTCCACGTCTCCTAGAGTTATTACATTTGACAGAGCATTTGTTGCATGAGCTTTTTTTTTTTTTTTTTTTTGGGGGAACAGATACACATCCAGCTTTGCAGGTGAATTCATCTGTTTGGAAGCGTGTCTGAAAAAGAAGAGAAGAGCAAACAAAGCATGTCCAAAAGTAAATCAACCTCTTGGACTGCTACGAAAAGCGCCATCCAATTTCAAAGTAGCACGATCTAATTCAAAAATTTCACCCGATTGAACAGAAACCCTGCCAGTACGTCCCTTGTGCTATTGATTCTTATTTATTATTGTTAGGAAATATATTAATGTAAATATATATTAGATCCAGTTCTAACCGGCACATAAGCCTCACGCACCATTGATAGTTAGGACGATCTTTCACGCGCTGGCATGTGCAAGCCAATATTCGACAAGATCTCGGCGTTGTCTCCTTTTTTTCTGTGTCGACTTGCTTCTCTCGGCCACTTCTTGCCATCTCATGGCGTGGGTCTCTCCAGTTGAGTTCTGTTAGAGGTATCGTTGGTGTTATTTGTGTGTGTTTTTCTGCTGCTTTGCTCTTTTTGCCATCTCATGGTCGTGGTGTGGCTGCTTTGGTCTTGCTTATGATGTTTGGTAGTTGGTGTGGCTGCTGGGTTTTGGTTTTTGGTGGTTTTTCAGATCTGGTTGACTGTGTTTGGAAGCTCGTAAGCTCTTTTTTAGTTCTTCATTGCCTCTAATAGGTGGTTTCTTTATTGTTTGGTCTCTAGAGGCCGTTTGGTATTCTCTAGTTGTTGCTTGGAAAACACATACGGATTTTCTTTTTTTTCTTTTTTTATTTTGGTTGTTTCATATGGCTGACTCTAAATCTAAACCAAGTGTGACTATTCCAAGGCTTTTCAAGAATTCAGTTTTTAATTTCTTCGAGAATTTAGAAAATTCATAACTTGGTTTATACAATTTTAAATTAAGTGATTCTAATTTTTACTTAAATTTTGATAAGTCTATTTTCATAAATTAAAGTCATCAAGTTGGTTTATGGCTAAGAAAATTCCCAAATTTTGAAAATTATAAGCAATGTCCAAAAAATTTTAGATTTCTTTACCAATCTTTGAAAAATCACAACTGGAGTTATAGACCTCTGTTTTAGGTGATCCAAAGCTCATTTTAAAGATTAAGAAGAGTAGTATCACTTGTAAAATTTTCAGAGAAAAAATCAACCTTTAACTTACAAAAACGTTAGGTACAAGAGGAGGCTCTATTTTCGGACCTCTAAACAAAGTTGTAAAATGTGACATGCCAGCTTATTTCTTGGTTCATATCTTTCAGAATTTAGACACCATGAGCTTATAAAAGACTTCCACGGTTAAAATACTTGTTTTCAGAGCCAAATGAGATCAAAGATTAGTTTAAAAATGACATGCAAACAGCTCAAGCCACTGTCATGAGTTCTCTCTCTCTAAAACCTGATTTTCATCCACAAACAACTCAGAAAATCTTTCTATGATTTCGAAAAGCCAGATGGAACTCGTTCAGGAGGCTAACCTAAATTCCAAGCACAATTTTCATGTGTGAATCGCTGATCTCTTTTTCTTCTCCCTTGGTTCGAACTGACGCTCTCTCTCAGATTCTTTCTCGGTGTTTCTCCTTATCGGTCTCTCTCTTTGCGTTTCTGGTTGTACAGCTGAAGTGGAATGGAGAATGGGAGGGTGTGTGTGCTGTGGAGGTGTCCGGTGAAGAAAAGGGAAGTGGAAGGAAGGAGGGAGTTTGCCGTGGAGGGAGAGGGAAGTTACGGAACGAAGGGGGTCGTATGTGTGTGTGTGGAGTATCTGTGTTCGATGGTGTTGGTGTATTTTGAGTGAGTGTGTGTGTCAGCTAAGGGGGAACCAGTTTCCCCACCTATCTCAAGATAGGTAGGGAGACCTCCTCCTGATCTGGAACATCCTAATAAGATTTAGACGGTTCAGATTTAAATTTTTTTAACTGTCAATTTTTAAATGAAAAAAATCATTTTTTAAAAATTTGTTAGTTGAAAAATTATATTTATTTTAGATTCTCTACCTATTAAAAAAAATAAAAAAAAATTAAATCTGGACCGTCCAAATCTGATCTAAACGGTCTAGATCAAGAGGAGCTTTCCCTACCTATCTTGAGATAGGTAGGGAAACTGGTTCCAGCTAAGGGAGGGGGAGTTTTTTTTTATATAACTAAGGGAGGGGGATTTTTTTTTGATATAAGGGAGGGGGAGTTGAGCATGTGGCTATCATGCAAATGGAGGAAATATGTGTGTGTTACGGTGAGGTTGGGTGGAGATTCATGGGCTCGAGTGTTATGTCAATTGTTGGAAATTATGGGCAAGTCATTGTACTTTAAACGTTAATGTTATTTAAAGTATTCTCCTTTAGTTATCATTTTATTTGCATGTTTATAGTGATGACTGATCCTTGGATATATCTTATAGATTATCCTAAATGTCCCTGGTCGGTCATCTCCGTGGGAGCGAAGATGAAATAAGACCAGTATGACTTTGATGAGTATGGAGATACGAGTCAAAGTCAAAGGCACTTGTAAGAGTACAAGGTGCTGGACCGACCCACTATGAGAAAGCTGTATGGAATAAGTCATAAGTTTTTCTCATGTATAACTGCATCACAACGCCCTTTGACCTGATATCATCATAGATTCCTACATGATGAGTCGCTGGTCTTTGACCTAGTCAAAAGTCACCTTTGACCGGGTGATGATAAAGGCTTGGATCGAGATCAGTGGTTTTCATGCAGAGGAATGTGAATGGTCAAGATGGAATTTGTCCCTCATATTTGTAGAGAGATAATACTGGGCCCATCGATGAGTGAGTCTAAGAAATGTATGGGCATACTACGATGGAAATGAGTTTCCATTTCAATTGTTAGACTAATCAAGAATCGAGAAAGTAATGGTCAAGAACAGGAAGTTAACTTTCTCCATGCCTCATCCTTGATCAAATTATCGCGTGACAAAAGGGACGTAACATTGTTGTACGATAGGTTGTATCATATCATCGATCCCCATATGAATTGGGTAGTCGCAATGTCTTGCTAGAGGCCGCTTGCGACTTGTGGGCTGGTACAGTATTGGCCCACTGTCAATCTCATGTGGGCCTACAGGGTCATACACAAGAATAATTCAACACAAGCAAAAGTGTCCAGATTCATTGAATCTTATATATGTCTAAGATTTAATTAATATTGTATTTAATCTAGGATCTATATATATATATATATATATATATTAATTAAATTCGAAATTAATATAATTTACTAACTTACTACCCAAAGCTTTGCAGAAATGTAACCTTCCCGCTGCGCGTAATAAATTCATATGCCCGAGTCATTGCAGTAAGTTTCCCATAAATTGCATCAGAAAATTAAACATATTTTGAATGCATTCGGGTTGATTAAGAACAAAATTAAAAGCATGAAAGGTCAAAGGGTCAGCTACCCGTCAACAAAATATCTGTTTTAAGAGGGGGGAAAATAACTTATATAACAAGAGTATAGACAAATATCTAAGGAAACGATCACATGCTAATAATACTTCTTTATAAATAGATTGGACCAAACCCTTGTGAAACTTGCGATAGTGCCCGACTCTGTATCAAAGCAGATTTATTTGAGACATCTGTTTAAAAAAATCAAGCGAGTAAAATCACATCACAAATCTTCCCAATAATGAATAAACATTATTGCAGGATAAGATTATTAATTAGAATGCATCAACATTTGAAGTTGACGGAACCACGGTAAAACGATGCAACCGAGGGGTGAAATGAGAAGAAGATGCAGGGGAGACAAGGACATGATTCATGAACAGGTGAAGATATCACATTCATGCCTACCTGAACAGTGACATTGATTCCCCTGTGAGGATCTGGAGATGTGATTAAATATCGGACCCTATTTTCGACCAGAGAAAATATCTGACCCCTAAAATAATTGTTAGAAACGTGATAGAATATAACCAAACGGAGAGGCCTAACCTAAGGGAAATTCGTGACACCACGTGGCGACCACGTAAGCGATGCAAGCTTTTTCAGTATGCTTTTTCATTTTTCAGTATTCTACATTCTGCGGGTTAGGTTTCTCTCCAATAAAGGTTATTAAACTCAGACCGCCCATTGAACCAGTCTAGATACTGGGCCAAAGGTCAGTGGATTAAATCGGATTCAAACCGGAGCTAACCCAGGTTTGATAGGTGAGAAAGTGAACTTGAACGATAATATTTTCTGAAATAGTTTTAGAATTTGTTAATTTCTTAGGATAAAATGATAATAGATTTGATTGATTCTCTTTTTCATTAAAAAGTAGGCATCTTAAGCTTTTCATAGAGTCTTAGTTTATAATTTTTGGAAATATGTAGAATTATATATGAATTTTTTAAATCAGTTTTTTTTTAATAAATATTGAACTGGTTAAACTGGTCGGATCAGACTCATCAGATAACTGACGGTTTTGTGGTCGAACTGGCCGGTCCGGTTCAATTTTAATAACATAGCCAATATCCCTTCCAATTCTTTTCCCTCATTTTCCCTTTTCCACCATTAGATTAAGATTACAACGGTCCATATTTATTTTAAGAGTTCAAATTTATTTTGTATCTTGTATAAAAAAAAATTATTTATGTATCTTTTAAGCAAAATTATAATAATATTTTTATAAGATATTAAATATGGACTGTTGAGATCTTAATCCAATGGTGAAAAAGGAGAAAATAAGGGAAAAGGATGGAAAAGGGTATTGGAGAGAAACCAATCCTCATTCTCATTCGGTGGTGGTGAGCTCAAAGGGGAAAAAAAAAATACTCTTAGCTTGATCTCTTTAATGTAAAACCTATCTTTTGATGTTATTATCTTGTATCCAATTCAGGTTTTGTGGCTACCTCCCCCAATACAATACAAGTGTCTTCACAGGGATTCGAACTCAAAACTCATAGGGATCTAATGGGGCATTAAGTTCCTCTTTATTATACTCCCTCTAGTCCACAATATAGGGAATTTGGTTAGCCTAGGAGTTCAAAGCGGTAGGAGGTAAGACTACTAAGTAGTCCGAAGCATCCACCGCTTGAATTAGAAGGGATATATAGAAGAATTGAAGGGATAAAAGAAGAAGGTGGCACAATAAAGAAGAAGGAAGTGGTGATGGCGACGAGCTTGCTGGTTTCGACGTCCAGAGGTGAACCGGTTTTGAATATGAGGCTCGACCGATGCTGTTGGGTTGTGGGACATCGCCATTGATAGTGTTTGTGAGCTGGAGATAGTAGCATTGAGAGGCCAAGGCATAGCCTTCAAAGGTTATGGAATTTGTAAAATTGGAGTCAAAAGTGGGGAATTTGAAGGAAAGTAAGTTCACATTGTGAACCAGGAGGAGGGAAATGAGGAGGGTGAGAGATATCGAGTTAAAGATTGCCATAACAAATGTGTGTGTGTGTGATTGAGAGGTGGTGAAGAACGGCAAGGGGCGGAGCTGTATATAGAGACAGACAACAAATGTGTGTGTAGAGATTTTGGCCTGCCAAGAGAAGATAAAAGAAGATGATTTTCATACAGAAAAGTCAAATGGTACATTACAGGGGTAAGGGTGATAAAATAAGGGAGAGGGGTGTTTCCATTGATCTCTCTCTATTTAGTGTATCCACTACTATTAGATCAAGTTTTAGTGGTTGAGATTTATTCTATTTACCATGGTAGATTTTTATTATATTTAATTTTAATAATATATTTATATAGTATTAAATATCAACCATTAAAACTTGACTAATGATAGATACCCTAAATGGAGAGAAAATGGAGAGCGTGATCAATGGAGATATTCCTCCCCCGATGAAATAAGGGGTTCTCTTGAACTAGCTAGGTGAGGGTAATCAAAAAAATGAAGCTCTGACTTTTCATGCACAAACGTTCTTTAGTCAATATATATGCGCGCGGCAGAGTTCACTAAATAATGCTTCTTAATTATCTCCAAGTTGTTTTAATTTGGACGATATAATAATCAAACAAATTAACACATCAAGTTGAAAGCTAAAAGCTAAGCTAGTCGTTGATCAGCCAGAGGTTTAAGCATAGTAACATGCATGGCAGCCACCAAGAAATTATATAGAATCACAATATTGCAAGAGGAAAAATTGATTAGAATTAGGGGGAATTACTATAAGTTCCTAAAAAGGGATTTAATTACCTAAAAGTTCGATAACAATTGATAAGTCCAGTGCAATAAATGACAATATGTTTATATTGTTCACTTGTTATTATTGAGACTTTTTAGTAATTAATTAAATCTCAATTAGTAATTTCTCCTTTAGAATTATGACCCCAATGGATTAATTACTTCATGAGGAAAATAATTTGAAATCTTTACTGATAAGGAACCAAATAATATATTCATTTGATCCTATTTATAAAGCAGAGAAGGTTTATTTTGGTCTTATTTATAAATCACATTCTTAAATTTTTTTATATAATTATACAATCTTACCCTTCATTTATTATTATATTGACTTTGTTTTTATAGGTATATAATACTACCTCAAGTACTTAATATAAGAGCTACTTTAAAGTTGGATTTAGTCCTAAATTTAAGACACCAATTCACTTTGTCTCCCATATTTTTTTTTTCTTTTCCAAAGTATCCAAGGGTAGTTATGATAAAAGATAGTATTTTAGGAAAACCAATCTATATTTATGTCACGCCCTGAAAATCAAGAGGTGATCGGCATAGAATATGAGAGGACTCACATTCTTTAATCTTTAAAACATTTAAATGAATAATTATAACAACCTTCATAAGGTCATGTCTAACTTAACAATGTACTCCCTCCGGTCCTAATTATAAGACAACATTTGAGAGTTGGTTTTGGTCCTAATGATAGGACAACATTCTAATAATTGTCAATTTTTTCCTAAAATACCCCTATTTTATTCTCTCAAGTGTGTTTGATTTTTTGTGAGTATATGTATGTGGATGCATATATTCTTCCAGTCAACAAAACTTTTAGATATATGTGTGTGTGTGTGTGTATCTATGTATGTATATATGTGTGTGTCTACACATAAATATCTATAGACACACACATATGTGTGTGTGTCTACATATATGTATGTATGTATATATGCGTGTGTCTACACGCATATTTTTTGTGTGTGTGTATGTGCGTGCGCACATATATGTGTGTGTCTACATATATGTATGTATGTATATATATGTGTATCTACACACACAAATATATATGTGTGTGTGTTACACATATATATTTTATGTGTGTGTGCACACAAATATATATAGTCACACATGCATACACACACATATATATATATGTATGTGTGTGTGTGTATATATACACATAAATATGTATATATAGTAAGACCATTATTTTAATTAGATAGAATGTAGAAAAAAAAAATTAGATTGGAGAGGCATGTGGTAGGAGCTATTGATTTACTTTCACTTAGGTCATTTTAATATAAGGACATTTTAGGAAAATGAGTAAAATTAACTAATATAACTTATTTCCTTAATCTCCCCAAAATCGGTTAAATATGTCCTATAATTAGGACCGGAGGGAGTATTATTTTACTGGAGATAGTTAGTGTTTGTGAAGAAATTTCAGCAAAGCCACCTCTATAAGTGAGGCCTCTCAAAATTTCTACCATAGCTAGAAAGTTCAGCAATACTGAACTTTGTTGCAATACAGTATACAGAAATACGTATAATTCAAAAGGAGACAATGATCCTGCCTATAGGGAGCATCTAAACTACAAAAGAAAATACATAAATACATAACTTGAATAACACAAGAGTGTAAAATCATATACATAAATTGAAATATATAAAATATCATTGAATGAATAAAACCATATATGTAATTAAACTGCTTGTTAAAAGAAACCAATAAATCTAAAATTCTATCTTTATATAGGACTTCAACAGAACGTA
The DNA here is from genome assembly GCA_025563575.1 of Acacia pycnantha. Taxonomy (NCBI): domain Eukaryota; kingdom Viridiplantae; phylum Streptophyta; class Magnoliopsida; order Fabales; family Fabaceae; genus Acacia; species Acacia pycnantha. Next base: position 2,778,363 of record JAMWYP010000007.1, on the reverse strand, counting down.
TAACAAGTGTGGATACATAGTCCACGAGAGAAAGTAACCAAGCGCGGCTGGAGGCCATGAAAACAAGTATGGACACACAGTCCACGATGCTAAGTAATCAAGTGTAGCTCAAGGCCACAAAACAACCACAGGTGCAAGACCCACGAATAACAAGCGTGAGAACAAATCCCACGAATATATATCAAGCGTGAGTACTGTTCTCACGAATGTCAAGCGAGCTCAAGGTTAACCGTGGTACACCAAAGACTAACAATACTATTGTTAGTAACCAGCGTTCTATATTCAGTCATCTAAAAAACATTTTCAAGCATGCTTGGGGCCAATTTTTCAAAGAAATGAAAAGTTCTTCTTTTAATACCATGATAACTCATCAAATATGATATAATAGTATGCATCGGCATGAAAGTTCACGAACAATATTTCAAAACTTTCCTTTAAATTCAATCTGTCAACAAACCCTTTTCAAATAATAAAGAAAACTAGCATAACAACATTTTAAAATGTAAGACTATTTCAATATGAAAATTTATGAAAGATATCTCCAAAGTTTCCTTACCGTCTCCAAGCATAGTCATGAATTATACTATAAACCAATAGAAGAAATAATAATAACTGTGAAATCCCAAATTTTGGGGATTAGAAATTAAGAATATTACATGGAATTAATTATGGGAAATTTAGCCTAGATAAATGTTAAAAGTAATATTTGGGACCTAATTAAGGCATATTTTCTGTAAAGTTAAGGATAAATAGTTGGGAATAATTTTAAGTCTAAATATTTTTGGAGATAATATTTTATGGTCTAGAGAGGACAAATTAAAAATTTTTATTGTTAGATTAGAGATGTAAATAAGAGAATGGCAAATTGGGAATTTGCCATTGGAGGGCTAGGAATGTAAATAAGTGTAGGAGAAAAAGAAATGAATGACAGCAAATCTGAACACACACACTACGTAAATTCAAACCACCGAACACCTCACCTCCCTTTTCACTTGAATGACACGCAACTCAATCCCCAGGCTGCATGAAGTCCACGTATGCACACTCCACCTTCAGCTTTTTAATTCTCCATTGCTCAATCCCGGCTAGAACACACACACTTTCACTTTCCATTCTTTTCTTCTGCGTCTTCACTCCCTCTCCTCTGTATTCTCGCTCTCCTGCACCAAACACAAAAACGCACACACACCATCCGATTCAACTTCTCATTCCTTCACTTAATTCCATTCCCCAGCCATTACCTTCAGCCAGGCAGAACCGTGAGAGAGAGAGAGACGAGAAGATAGTTCGAGAGAGAGATACAGATAAATCGAACCAGTAAGGAGAAGAGATCCTCCGATTGTCACATGCAAGGCTGTTTTTGAGCTTTGGTGAGTTCCAAAAACGTTGCCTATCAGGTTTTCTGAGTTTTAATTGCTGAAATTCATGGGTTAGAGAGAGAAAGCTCATAACAGTTTTTTTTACTTCTTGCATGTCGGTTTTCATATGATTTCTGATCTCAGTTGGCTCTGTAATCAAGTCTTTAAGCCATGCATGATATTTATATGTGCATAGGTTCTGATTTCCAGAAGATTGAACCATAAAATAGGATTTGCCTGTATTGTTTTTCACTTCTCTTCAGTAGTCCGAAAATAGAGTCTCTTATGCCTGACGTTTTCGAAAGTTAGAGGTTGAATTTTTCTATGAAATTTTTACAGGAGATAGTGATCTCATTAAGGTTTAAAATGAGCTTTGGATCACCTAAAACTGAGGTCTATAACTCCAATTATGAGTTTTGGAAGTTAAGCTATAAATCAGGAAAATTTCTGGTATGCTCCTGGGCAGAGAAATGGCGTTGCATTTCGGCCCAAGTAAACAAACTCTGTTTATTTTGAAATTTTTCATATAAATTTTAGACATATAGAGGTTTAATTGGATAGGTAATTTGTTGAATTTCAATAAGTATTGAAGGAGTTATGATTTTTCAAAGATTAGTCAAGAAACCTGAAAAAATTCTGGACATTGGTTAGGTATTTCGAAATTTGGAAATTTTCTCAGCCATAAATCAATTTGGTGACTTTAATTTATGAAAATAGACTTATCAAGGAGTAAGTAGAAATTGGAATCACTCCATTTGGAGTTGTAACGGTCGAGTTATAAATTTTCCAAATTCTCAAAAAAGTTAAACGCGAGAAAAGTTAAAAGGCTGAATTTTTTATAAGTTTTAAAAATTCACATAAGTTAATTGTGTGTAACCTTTGAAATAAAGGTTCCTTTGGATATATTGAAGGGTTAAATGGTTGAGATGACATTTATTGATAGTAAGTAGTATCTAATTAAATAAGTCTCAATTAGTATACATCCCTAGCCATAAAGATACTAAAGGATAAGTATTTTAGGATGGGTCTAAGGGAGCTAAATCTTATTTATGTTATTAAGATTGGATTGACTAATGACTCATTCTCCATATCAATGATAATTATAGGAAAAGATACTTGCTCAAGCGTAAAGGATAAACTAAGCGAAAGGAACCTTGTGGAAGGTGCAGTGTCGGTAAGACCAACAGGTAGTAACTATAATCTCACATTCCTTGCATTGCTATATATGTTTTTGTATACTATATTTGTATGTCCTGCCTTTATGGCCAGCACCACTCGTGGCTCGATTGAACGGAAAGGCTGACCATGGGGCTAGCTTCCTGGTGGCTAGGCAGAGCCTAGTGTATTCATTATTTTTGGTATTGAATTGCCAAAATGAATTTCCTTGTGTTAAGGTATTTGAAATCTTTGAATGAACACTTGTATTACAAGCTGCATATAGAATGTAATACTAATTGAATTTGAATTTGAATGCTTTATATGCTATGTGGATTGCTTTTTTTGGTTGATTTACATATATACTGCTTGAATTTGAGATTAACATGTTACTCAGAAGAATCTTTTGTGATACACCTTCTGTATTTAGTTATTTATATTTCCTTATGACTTAGCTAGTATTTTGAGTCGAGAAAATAGAGGGAATTCTAAGATTTTTCTTTGAGACAAATACTTTTATGCATACCTCTTTTGGTTGATCAGCCGTGTATGGCTACTGGGATGTACTTATTTAATTAGATACATATGGTCATATAGACGTAGAACCTATATATGTATATATTGCTGCAGGTACTGGGCAAGTATGTCACGAGCCCATAATGTGATGAATGGATAAACCAAGTCGTAGAGCACTAGGTTAGATGTAATAATAAGAATTACTCTGATGAAATCTAACCAGGACTAAGGGTATATGTATTTTTAATAAAGAGATTGAACCATGTATTTTTAATAAAGAGATTGAACCACTGATTAGAAGTTTTGAAAGTTTTGAATTTTTAGAAAGCCCATTTGAACAATAATTTTGAAAACTACAAATGGGTTATGTTTTGAAATATTTTTGTACAAAGTTTTATTTCCTAGAATCAAGCCTGGTCCAATGGTTTAAATTATTTGTTATTTAATATATTAAACTAGTATTTGAAAGATGTCACTCTGTTAAATTATTTGTTATTTAATATATTAAACTAGTATTTGAAAGATGTCACTCTGTTCTGGGCACAGAACAGTGGGGTGTTTCAATAACAATAGATATAACCACCAATTTTCAATATAAATAAGAAACTTAATAACTCTAACAGTGGGGTGTTTCAATAACAATAGATACAACCACCAATTTTCAATATAAATAAGAAACTTAATAACTCTAATAAACTTTTCTTGATAATACCATGCTTAGAATGAGGTAATTAGTATAAAAACATAACAAGTAAGAAAATATCATTTACAAATATTACAATGGGACGTTATTTACTCAACTATTGTGCTTCCAAATATTTGACATACCCCTACCTAACCGCTTTCGTACAGATGTTCACTCTTTAATCACCGAATACCCAAAACCCAAAATAATTCCATTATATTGTATCTTTTACTTAAACTCTAAGAACTTACAAAATCCATTTAATATAATCTCTTCTTCCTTCTTTTTTTAACAACTTGATACCATCCATAACTATCACAGTTAACATCCAGACATCACTTAAATGTTTCGGCAAACATGTTGAATACATTCCAAAGACTAACATAAGAGCAATCATGCTTAGTCCTCTAACTATAATTAGGAAAAATATTTACATTCCATTCATTAGTTTCGTTACCAAGTTCTTTATTAACAACGACAGTTTCTTATGCCAACCAACAAATAATCTCAACGATAAACTAGTGCACGATCTCAATCCCCAATACGGAACAATTAAAATAGAAAGAAAACTTGAGTCTCTTTTGTGAAAATTATATTCACAAATTCAATTATTCAATTAATAATTAAATATTATTATACTTAGCTGTTAACCACGAACACTTCAAAACTTGAAAGACACCTCTCTTGGCCTAACTTATTTTTAGCTTATCTTCTACTTATAAGTATAAGTTAGGCCAAACAGGTGTTACATAAGCTCTTATAATTATAAGAGCTTATTTTATAATGAAGAAAAAAGAGCTTAAAAATAAGCTCATATGAGGAGCTTATTTTTAAGCTCTTTTTTTTTTATAAGCTCTTTTTTTTAAAAAAAAAAGAAAAGAAAAAGTAAAGAGAACCTGTAATCTCTCGATCGAACACTATTGTCCAAGTTGTCACTCAAAATTTCTACCCTGATTCCAACTTGTCACACAAAATTATCCAAGTATCAATTTATTTGGCTTCCTCAGAAATGCTAAGTATTGTCCCTTTGATATCCACTGCACCCTTTTTATATAACAGACCACTACCGTCAAGGACTCAGTCAAAAATCCCTATCCTCGGAGCATTAATGTATCTTTGAGTCGATGTAAAAGGGCCTCTTTCTCTTGAGACATCGGTTACTCAGGAGCATTTGGAGGTTGCTAAACGGCGAAGTGAGTCCTTCGTGTGCACCATTCTCCCCACCAAAGGATGAAACCTACCCTAATAAGTGAATGATAAAGCAACACAACAGAAGAACTAAACAGGGAAGGTATGTGTGAATATTGTATATTGCCACTATATATAGTGCATGCATGACTTTTATCAGAATCATATGCTCTGATACCAAATTGTAACATCCTTCCATTTTACTTAACATAATGACTAATTAAGGGTTGATTGACCACTAAGTAATGCTTCATCAATTACTAAAGTATACAAAATAAACCAGAGTATGCAGAATGAGCCCTAACGTGGCAATATACAATCATCCAACATAAACCAAAAGACAAGTACTACTTTTAGCGAAGTAGTCTAAGCTTCCGAGGTCTTCCCAAATGGACCCGCACGGAACTATCACCGAAAAATGTGGGTAACCATCAATCCAACTCATTACGAATACTAATATGTGCTAGTGAGGTGCCAAGTGGAACAATTTATATAACAAAGTATTAAAAATATAATTCACCAATATACTCGACACAAATTTTCATGTCAAAAATTATATATCAGAAATGATGTATCACAGTGTTCATTAACACAATTCCCAATATGCCTCCCACCAATCCAACCGAACCGCCTTATTTCCTCCTACTAGACCCATGGGCTAAGTTACATCCATGTTATTGGTTACTCAAAAGCTCACTAGTCATGTGATGAGATTCGGCCAAAATCTTCAGAGCACATGTCCCAGACCATGGGTATTTTCCCCTCATTGAACTAGTGGGGTGTCGTAAGCCCTCATTGAACTAGTGGGCTAGTCCCTCATTGAATAGGTGGGACAATATAAAGCCAACCATCGTGCACCAATGGAGGCCTCACCACGTGGTGGAATAAACTACTCCATCTCTTCCCAATTCAACCCCATAATTATCATAATAAATAACTCAACAAGAATTTTTTCCCAAGATTTACACATTATTTAAATAACTCTCATATACAAGTCTTAATATCAAAATCTTTTACATATTTAAAAATATGTATCAAATTAAACCTCTATGTGTCTACTATCTATCTGAAAAATTTCACATTTATTTGATTTTGTTTACTTGGTCCAAAATCCAACGTCATTTTCATACTCCATAAGCATACCAGAATTTCCAAATTTTTCTGATTAAACTTTGAAAATTCGAAATTAATTCTACAAAAATCCAAATGAGGTTCTTCCAAAAGCTACGTGTTCCTTAGCATGTATAATTTCACATAAAAGTAATACCAATATCCATAACACACTATGTCATTCCCAGATTTCAAAAACGTGATCATTGTCCAGATAACTTTCCAAAATTATGACCCAACTTCCAAAATTATATCTCGAGCTATAGACCTCCTTTTAAGGTTTTTTAAAGCTCGTTTTAAACTTTATTGAGTCTACTAATTTCTGTAAAAATTTCAAGGAAAAAATAAAAGTTTTTCCATTTCAAAATCAAGACCGAAAATTATTGTTTAACGGAAGTGCAGAAAACGTTCCAGATTTTCGCTAAACTTTGGAAAATCATATCTCTTATTATACACGTCCGTTTTAGGTGTTATTTGGCTCGTTTTAAACCTTAAGATGTATAATATATTCCATAAAAATTTCATGCAAAAAAGAAAACGTTTTACATAGAAACAGAAGCACACGAAATGGCTCTGTTGTTGAGTCCGAAAACAGAGTATTTTGGTTTTCCAGCGTTTTCTTCCCTTAACCAACCAACCCAACGTGAAGAAACCATGGAAACAATAATGAAAAGGCTTAAGGAACTCACCTTGGTTGTTCCTCAAGCTTGCATGAACGTTTGGCCTGTTTTCCTTCCAGTTACGACTCTCCGTCTACGTCTTGCGTTTCTGTTTTCTCCTTCTCCCTCTCACAGCGTTCTGGTTTCATAAGGAATGAGAATGAAACTCTCCCTGTCTCTCAGCCTCATCTCTCTCTCTCACCGACTCCTGCACTCTCTCTCTCTCTCTGCTGCTCTCTACCTCTCGGTCTCTCCCTCCCTTTCTTTCTCGGTGTCTTTCTTTCCTTGGTGAAAGATATTGTTGAATATAAAGAGTGTCTAGTGTTGGGCTCAAGACGTATGGCGGATGGTGCAAGACTCGAGAAGCATGGAAGTCTGTTCTTGCGTGTATTGCTTATCGCCGAAACTGAGATATGGCGTGGTCTGTGTGATTTTCCCTCTGCTCTGCGTTTCGTGTTGGTCAAATGGAGATTATGGTGGTTTGCTTTCTCACGTTGCAGTTGGATATTGGGTCATTGGAGATTAAATGATATGTAATGGGCTTAATGATACATATATTTATCCTGCTGAATGGATAATGAATGGATATGGGCTGAGTTATCTGATTGAAGGGAATATATGGGCTGGATGAGACTAATTCGTTGGGCTTTAGATAGATACAAATGAGTTTGCCCCTTTACTCACTAAATTGGGCTTTAACTTTGCCCAACTATAAAATTATCATTTTATTCCCTTCTTAATTATTAAAATAAATTCTCAAAATAAATTCTTAATTCCATATAAGGATTTTTCCTATCTCAATTAACTTCTCTAGGCCATACAATATCCATTATAAATATTCCTTGAATTTATTCTTTTCTCGAAATAAATTAAGGAGAAATAAGCCTTAATTTCCAAATATTAATTTTAGCATTTATCCCGACTAAATCTCCCATAATTAATTTCACCATAATATTTCTATATCCTCGAAATATTATTTCATAATCTTCCCAAATTCTCAAGGTCCTAAATAATTTTAATAAGTATATTAAGTTTTTGCTCATAATAAGCTTAGGGTCTGTTTGGTTTGAGGGGATCGGAGGGGAGGGGAGGAGGATAGAAGGGGAGGGGAGGAGGATAGAGGGATTTTGGTTCCCTCCCCTCGTTTGGCTAATCATATTTTTTAGGAGGGGAGGGGAAATTTTTTTAAAATTTTCCCCTCCCTCCCCTCAAAAACGTCACCCCCCAAATCGGACGGATTTGGAGGGATTATAAAAATTGTTGTGTTAGTTGACTAAAATGCCCCTAATCTTTTTCTATTATTCCAAAAATATCAAACCCCTTTCAACTAGAAATGCATTCTTGATTCTTGATTTCTAGTCTCTCTCCCCTGCTCTAGCTTTTCATCTCGGACAACGGGACCAAATTTATAATGCACATTAACAATACACAATCAGGCAAACGCACATTGACATTGGCTGATAAAAATTAAAAAAATCATGAACTTATTCGAGCACAAAGCGTGTGAAAGGTGAGGAAGAAATGCGATTAACGGAAACGAGAATGAGATTGAAATGCTTACTCTCCATCGCTGGAGTATTTCGACCGGCACATTCTTGGTGTGAGTGACATCGAAAGGATCATTTGAATCAATAACGTCTTCATCATCGTCATTGACCTAAGGAGGTAGGGGGTTCGACATCGTTGTGGTTGGGGATATTGACGAAGAGAAGGCCATTGGTGGAGGAATTAGCGCTTCGAGAGATAGACGGCTCCATGGATTTGAGCTTCAATATAATAACAAAATTGAAGATTGAGATTCAAATCTCAGAGATTTGGGAGGCTAAGCCACCCGAATGAGCGATGATTTGGAGGAAAAAGCTCCGCCCCCACCTTGGCGGCAAAACAAGTCAGAAATATGAGGATTGATCATACTAATAATGTAAATTTATTATTTTTGTTTTCATTTTTTGATATCAAAATGAGCAAAAAGAGATATAAGGAAATAGATGGGATATCTTATATTGGGAGAGGGCGTTTGACGCCAACACAAATGGGAGACAAAGCAAGAGTTTTGTTGCGTGTTGGCCGTCCATATTTTGAGTATGTGCAGAGAGATAACCAAGCAGGGATTTTATATTCATATACTTTTTGCCCTTCACTGATAATCAAGTCATAAAGAATTGATTTGGTTTATGATTTTTTTATGTCTTTTACTTTGTAATGCTCATTGGCAGCTTGGTAGTGTTTTGGCAAACTAGAGTCTGCCTTTTCTTATTTGTTGTGTAACGATATCATTATTTCAAATAAAATATATAATGTTATTGATTTGATTATTCGTATTTTTTTGAATCAAGTGAGATTGTTTGTTCAAATTAGTTGAGTTTTAAGATGAAAATGTGTTGCGAAAGTGGTAGGAGGAGGTGGATGGTCAATGTGGAACAAGGTGTGAAGCTCTAGAATCTACCAGGGTGTTAGATGTCTTATGCTACGTAAAATTCGTTCTTAGGTGGTTTAATGATTTGAATGCTCTCTTTGTTTAAACAGGAAGTATGTCTCATAGGAAATTTGAGCATTGAAGACATACTTCATGTTTCAATATATATATAACATAAGGGTAAAATTGTCAATATGAAAAAAAACTCCCTCCCCTCCTAAACCAAACAATGCAACATTAAAATCTCTCCCCTCCCCTTCCTTCTAATCAATCCAAACAAGGTAATGTTAAAATCTCTCCTATCCCCTCCCCTCCATTAAAATCCCCCCCTTCCCCTCCCCTCCCCTCCGTCGAACCAAACAGACCCTAAGAGTTTTGGACTCTACTAGCAAGAAGCCTTTTTATCTCAGTTTTATTTTCAACCTTTTGGTCCAAAAATTTGGGATGTTACACCCGCACCGCCACCGCCACCCTATTATAATATACCTTTTATGATAATTTTTATTAGAAAAAGTGCTTATGACAAAAATTTTGTCAAACAACTTATTTTTAATTTCAGCTTTTAAGTAACTTTTAAGCTAAAAAATTTATATAATCACCAAACAGCTTTTAGCTTTTTTAAAAAAGTTTTTTTTTAGCTTTAGTTTAAAAGTAGCTTTTAGCTTAAAAATAAGAGGATCCAAACGGGTAAATTCTTTTATTAATCTTGCTTCAGAGTTTAATTTAACGACAAATGCTTAACACCACAATATATGCATATTCTTAAACTTGTATATGTATGCATCAATCTTCCAATTATTCATCACATTAAATATGACAATAAATCAATTTCTGCTCTCGCACAATTCATCAAACATCGAATTGGCATTCAAACTAGCTTACTCCCTCCGTCCCTAATTATAGGAGCAAATTTTGGAGTTGGTTTTGGTCCTAATTATAAGAGCAAGTTTTAACTTTTATCAATTTTTTCCTATAATACCCCTATTTATACTTATTATTAGGAGCATTATATATATGTGTGTTTACATATATATGTATATTTGTGTTTATGTGTGTCAATATATATATGTGTAGATATATATGTGTGAACACACACACATATATAAACATATATATGTGTGTGTGTGTGTGTGTGTGTCTGTGTCTGTGTCTGTGTGTGTGTCTGTGTCTGTGTAGATATATATGTGTGAACACACACACATATATAAACATATATGTGTGTGTGTGTGTGTGTGTGTGTCACTATAATATATATGTGTGTTTACATATATATGTATATTTGTGTTTATGTGTGTCAATATATATATGTGTAGATATATATGTGTGAACACACACACATATATAAACATATATATGTGTCTGTGTGTGTCTGTGTCTGTGTCTGTGTCTGTGTCTGTGTCTGTGCGTGTGTCTGTGCGTGTGTGCGTGTGTGTGTGTGTGTGTGTGCGTGTGTGGGTGTGGGTGCGTGTGCGTGTGCGTGTGTGTGTGTGTGTGTGTGTGTGTCTGTGTCTGTGTGTGTCTGTGTGTCTGTGTGTCTGTGTGTGTGTGTGTGTGTGTGTGTCTGTGTGTCTGTGTGTGTGTGTGTGTGTGTGTGTAGATATAAGGGTGTGTGTCTTTATGTATGTAGATAGATCTATATGAATACACATATATGTATACACATGGTTATATAAAAAGCAACTAATATACATAAATAAACTAATATGTCATGGATATCTAACATAAGGCAAATTAGAAACACTTATAATTAGGGCAACTTGTGTCATTTTTATATAAGGACATTTTAGGAAAATGAGTAAAATTAACTAATTTAACTCCTCTCCTTAATTCTCCCAAAATCGGTTAAATTGCTCCTATAATTAGGGACGGAGGGAGTATAAGGCAAGCATTTTTAATTCATCAGCTAGCAACCATAATCTTCCAAGCATCCATATAATCTATGAAAGTTTCCTCAAAAAAATTCTTTTATCAAATTTATCATAAAACACAAAAAACATCTTTTAGAAATTTCGGCATAAAACTTGACAACCAAAATCCAACCAATTTTTTTCCTTAGACATTCTAACAAATACATTGTGTACAATCATAATCTAACAAGTTCATCAGGCATACTAGTCTACAATTTCACTTTTTTTAAGTCCCTTAATTCTCCTTAGATCACCCATATAGCCCACAACAACTTCAAAAATTATAGATCTCAAAACATTTTCACACACACGCCACCCACAAAGCTTTAGGAAAGGAGTAGCTTTAACTTACCTACACACTTAACGTTCTTAATTGGGAAGAGGAGGAGGAAGAAACAGAATGAGCTTCTCCCTTACACCCACAAGACAACATCGGCTAAGAACAAGAGAAGACCAAACCGCAGAACAGCACAAGGAGGAGCAACAAACTGAAAAATGAGTGATGAAGAAAGGCAACGGTGGAAGGATGGATGACGGCACAATCACCGGCAACGATAATATGGACGACGGAGGAAGATGGAAGGAGCAACTAAGATAGGTTTGAAGTTTCCAGAGATTTCTAAAGCCTCTTAGTCTCCTCTCTGTTGCTGCCTTGAAAAAAATCCCGATGCTGAATCTCCTTTGTTTCTTTTCTTCTTCTTCTTTAATTTTTTTTGTTTTCAATTTTTATAATAGGAGAGCATTTAAGTAATTTCGAAAATATAGAAGGAAAAAATGCCCTTTTCCTTAAAGAGGATTCAAACTCCAGCCCCCAAAGACACTCAACTACTTCCAAAGCCACTACACCACATGCTTCTCTTAGTTGTCACGCTAGAATATAATGAATAATTAAAATATTCAGTAGCTTATTATTATTTTTAGTGTCATTACAATTTATTACAAATAACTAATCCAACTAATTTTTTTTAGTCTATTCAAATTAGTCAACCAGCTCTTATATTAATGACTGGATGTTCTAGAAATATATAATTGGTGTTGACTGTTTAACCAAAAATGTTTTGCGTTGAACATTGTTATGAATTCTTCTTCTTCTTTTGATGGCAAAAAAAAAAAAACTTCTTCCTTTATTTTTGTTTTCCCCCTTAATTACAAACGACATCCAATGTCAAGTTAATCCAATTGGAGCTAGCTTAGATCACTTGCAAATCAAGTTGACTTTTTGTTGGGGAGGGGTGATCATAACTATGAAACTAAATATTAAAAAAAAAAAAATTAAAATGACAAAGGTTTTGTTTGTCACCATGGATAATTTTTTAATAAAAATATTCCACACTAACAAATTAACGTCCAAAAAATACTTAACTACATTGAGGCAGAACAGTTTTCAAGTCAGCCATGCACAAATTAAATATAGGGAGAATTTTATTAAATGACCACATGACCAAATTTATTTCAATCAAGGATTAAAACATTCTAAAATGGGAATAAACAAGTTTATTAATGTGATTAACAAGTTTATTCGTCAAGTAGAACACATGTCAATCTAATGAAATCAAAATGTGAGCACCATTAACAAAATTCGTAATGAAAATAACAAATTCATTAATGGGATTAACAAATTCATTCGTTAGATGGAACACATGTCACTCTAATGAAACCAAAATATGAGTACCATTAACAAAATTCGTAATGGGAATAATAAGTTCATTAATGGGATCAACAAGTTCAGTAATTGGTTTAACAAGTTCATTCGTCAGGTGGAACACATGTCACTCTAATGAAACCAAAATGTGAGCACCATTAACAAAATTCGTAATGGGAATAACAAATTCATTAATGGAATTAACAAGTTTAGTAATAGGTTTAACAAGTTCATTTCTCAAGTGGAACACATCACTCTAATGAAACCAAACTGTGAGCACCATTAACAAAATTTGTAATGGGAATAACAAGTTCATTAATGGGATTAACAAGTTCAGTAATGGGTTTAACAAGTTCATTCATCAAATGGAACACGTGTCACTCTAATGAAACCAAAATGTGAGCACAATTCACAATAGCATTATTCACCAACATTTGTGGGCTTTGTTAAACCCATTACAAGTCTTGTGAATACCATTAGTGAACTTATTAATCCCATTACGGCTTTTGTTCATAATTTGCAAATGTTGGTGAACCCAAACTGACATGTTTTCACTTGATGAATGACTTTATTAAACCCATTACAAGTCTTGTGAATACCATTGATTGATGAATTGTTAATCCCATTTCAAATTTTCTCAAACTCATTTTACATTTAGTTAAGTAGTATTTTCTTCTTCTTTTTTTCCAATGAGAAAAGCTATTGAGTGCTTTCAACTGTGCATTCTAAATGGTGAAGGTGATGAGGCAACGACCTCATGGCTGTGTTTCGAACCAAGCAAAGGTATCAAGTAGCCATCTGTGCGACAACATCTATCTTTTTCTTATGTATACACAACCTCTTCTTATCATAGGTTCAACTACGGTAGTTCTTTTTAAAAGTGTAATCATAAAGCTTCGATTTAATCCAAATAATCATATTTCAGCTAAACACCAAAATAATCAAGGTCCTTTGAAACCCATACCAGAAATAACAATGTTCCTACTTGAATAAACCCGCCAATCACTCATAGAAATTCCATATTCATGAAGAAGAATCCAAAACAAAGCCACACCATTCATTTTCCCAAAAAGCTGAACTAAGCAATATTTGGGGTGGAGACCGAGAGAGAGAGAGTGTGTGTGGAGTTCAAGAGGAAAAGAAGGGTGTAATACCCTAAAATTTGACTTAGGGAAAATATCATAAATTAAGAAATAATACCTATTAAATAGGTGAATATGTGATATCAAATTTGAAGGGGAAAAATCTCTTGAAAATTAGAGTGCCAAAATGACGGAATGCCCTTGTAGGACATAAATAACTTAGGAAAATTATGAAAAATCCTGAGAGGTAGTAAAATAATTATTAAAATTGAGAGAATATATTGTCTCTAATTTTGGTAATTTAATAAATTATAAGCTTGGAAGAATTGTAAAATAACAATTATAAAGTATTTGGAGATTATAACTAACTCCATAATTATTGATATTTTACATGGGAGATAAAATAGCAATGTTAGTTCAGATTCTGAGAGGAACTAATTAGTTCTAGATAAGAAAATTATCAACAAATAATAAGTGAATCACTAATCAATATGATATATATTTCGAAATTATGTTGGAGTAGGAGTTATGTTGAAATTTTGGAAGATTAAAGTTAAAGTAACGAAGTGCTGGCGAAATTCCGCCAATTAGAGGGTCAGGGGTAAAATGGTCATTTTGACTAAAAATGTCTGTCGTAATGATAGATCCTTAACAAGTACGTTGTTATATTGATAGGATATCACTGATTACGTGTTGACCTACTGTCGAACCGTTGTCTGACGTGCTGGTTTCCGTTTTCCGTCAAAAGTACGGTTCTTCTTAAAACGTGCTAGAATAACATCAACGAAGGTACGTCCGCGTACTGTAACACTAACTCTGATATTTATGGTATGCATGTATGTGCTATGTGTATTGTATGTGGTAGTTGATAGCTCTGTCATATGTTTTGTACTCTTGATATGTTGGTGTTTGCTACGGGCGATACATATGCATGCTATGGGCGATACATCAGTATGCTATGGGCGATACATCTGAATGCTAGGGGCGATACATTTGCATAGGTTGCGTGATTATATACTGTTGATGATATGAATACTTGTGGTACATATGTTGTGTGTATGTAAGTATGAGGTTAACCGTTACCTGAGATCCGGTGCGGATCTCAGCTCTTAACATAGCGTCAAGCTCCGGAGGACCGAGGACCGAGGAGAGAGGCAAGCAGCCCGAGTAGAAGACCCGGCTGAAGACTTCCTTTTGATGTTCCGGCGGAAGTCTTTCCTTTTGTTATTATCTACTTTTGAAATACTCGGTTACTGTACCGATGTTGTAAACAGCCAGACTTACGGCACTTTATATATACATATCAGTTACTCTTCCGCTCAAATGCTCTACTCTGATGATTTTAAATGAAAAAAAAAAAATTTATACTGCTTTTGAAAAGTTGGGATGTTACAAGGGCAGGGAGAGAGGTGCGAGGAGAAGGGATCTCTAAACGGGAGCAGTTACGGTCCACTGCAGTGGACCGTCTGCGCTTTTGCCTAACAAATTACACCGCATGCGGTGTAATTTATTAGGCAAAAAAGTACAGCGGACGGTCCACTGCAGTGGACCGTAGCTGCTCCCTCTCTAAACGGCATGATGTAGATTATGAGGAGAGACTGCTAACAATGGGGGCGGAGAGGCTGTCAGAGATTTTTTTGATAAAAGAGGAGGAGGAGAGAGAGAAGACAAAGGGAATGAGAGAAAGGGCAGCCATGTCTTTTGCCTCAAATTAAATATTCAAGATTCCTACCTTATCCCTTATATGTCCTTTGATATATTGGCATGATCTTTTGGGGATTTTAGAATTGAGATGGTATTTTTAAGGGATTTTCCCTTTCTGATTTGTATTCAACTTTAATTTGATTAAATAAGAATTTTCATCGCTTAGTTATGACTAAAAAATTGAACAATTTAGTTTCACTATCTAATGAATTATTTTGTAGAGTACTATAAAATTAACATTTTGTTTTTCCTTTGTATATATGTATGTTCACATACGACTATAATATAAGTACGTACAATTCTATGAGGGATATTATATGGCATTATTCAATAAAAGGTTTGTATGTAACTTGATTGTAATTGGTTTAAAGGGATCGGTCTAGAACTTCCGATTTCCTATTATATTTAAGTTGAACTCCTCGTTCATCACATTAATTATTTTGATTAATATAATTATTATAAATTGATTATATATTCATTAACATTTAATATTCTTGTTGTGTATAAAAACACACGTAAGTTGAATGAATGGTGACAGCAAAAGCATACTTTCAACATTAATTACCTTTTTATCTTTCCTGACCCCTCTCTCAACTCGATCCATTCTCACAAATAATTTTTTTTTTTTTTTAAAACGTACGCTATTGACAATATAATCTAATAAAATGGTGGAAAGTTCTGTATGATTTAATCATAGATCAAAAAAGTCAGAGTTGTTTAACTCAGCTTATACCGAAAACCTTAAATATTAATTTAAGAGGTTGCAGGTGTGGTGAGTAGAGAGATCTTTCAGCTGAGTGAAGGATAACTGTTAGCTTATAGAAATCGATAATATTTCAGCACATTTATTTTTTCTTTTTTCACTAATTTTTGGGTTCAAATTGTGCATATAAATAGACTATAGAAGAAATGTGATGTGACAAAAGCAAACTAAAACTTTTGTTAAATTATGAGTTAAATGCATATAGTTGTGATTTTTCGTGAAAGTTAAACAGCTCATACATTCCTCCTCTTCTTGGTGGAAGATGACAAGTTGTAAAAGCTCTCAAAGATCATGAAAAGTTGTGAAGAGAATGAAAGAATGTGTAATACCCTGAAAATCTCATTTATGATAAGTATCATATTGAGTAAATAATACCTATTGGAAATAGGTGAATATGGGATCTCAAAGATCTTGTGAAGAATAAATGTTATTTTTGGGGTAGTTTCTCTTGAAAAAGAATAATTTGCAATTAGGTCCCTAAAACGTTTAGAAGTTTGCAAATAGGTCCCTGAAATATCTACGGGTTATAAAATACCCTGTGAAAGTTATAAAAAAGGAAAGTAAATATTTATTTGAGATAGGGAATAATAATGTCCCTAATTTAGGTAATTTATTAAATTACAAACTTGGAGAAATTGTATAAGAATGTCCAAAAAGTATTGAAATGACCAAAATACCCTCGTAAATCCTAAAATAATGCAGAAGACATGAAAACAAAGATGTCAGGGCCAAATTTATGAGGTAATGATGCATTCTAATTAAGAAAATTATCAACTATTGGTAAAAAAGTAATTAAGTAATTACTGGCTAATTACTTAAGCATAGGCAAAGGAAATTCATAAATAATTATGTAAAACCCTAAAATTAGTGGTTTGTGGCCTAAAATTAGTATAAACATATTTTTTAATTAATTGGAAATTTTGGAGAAAAATAGTTGAGTTTAGGTATTTTTAAGCCTAAATACAAGAATGGACCAATAGGAAAATATTGTAAAAAAATTATATAAAATAATTATTAAATAATTATTTTATATTATTAACTAATTAAATAATTAATTAAAACGAAAATTAATAAAATAATAATAATAAAGGACAAGAAAATCTTAAGAGGATAAGATGATAGGATTTTGTAATATAATAATCTTATAATTAAGTACAGTGAATAGTGATCAGGTAAATAGGAAACGGATCCTATCTAGAGCCCCAGGAATAGGTTTTCTGAAGTCGAGGTAAAATATAGATCAGTGGATTTTTATCTTCAGTTAGACTTTTCCGGAAGTTGATTAGAGGCGGTAGAGCATTTTCCTAATAAAACGAAATAGGGAAAGATGCAGATAGGCACATTTTTGGATCTGAAGAAAATAAATTCTAACTCAACATCTAGGAATGAGTTTGAAATTATCTGGACATATTTGGAATCAGTGAATTTTTGTCCGAGGTTGATGATTTGAATTCAATTACGTAACTATCACGCTTTCCGTAAACTTGATCGACTTTTGGAGCCTGGATCGAATCAAAAATTAGTTTAACTTAGACATTTCTAATGAGTAGGAAAATGTCTTCAAAGTTGTGATTCCGGATTTTTGAGATTTTTCCGAGATTACGCGATTCGGACACCGATCGGGAACTTTATCGGTACAAGTTCATAAAGCAAAAGCATCACATCACATTAATTGATGTGACAAACCACCAACTAAGGGGAGAGGATGGTTTGGACAAGTGGCATGGTGAGGATCTTGACATTTGGCGAAGTGCGATCCGACGGTCCAGAATCCGCCTGACAAAGTGTGAATAGTGCACACAACTTTCCCTATAAATAGGAGGCTCTCCCTTTGCATTCTTCACACCAAAATCATTTCTCTAGTTGAGCTTTCCTAGAGAGAAGTTAGAGAGAGGTGCTCTGGAGGAGGAAGGAGTCCGGGGAATTCTGCAGCGAAGCTCTGGGATATCCCTGATTACGTTTTTACCTACTGTCGTGCCGTATTCCGCCAGAAATACCGTATAACGTCAACGAAGGTACGTCCGCGTACTGTAACATTAACTCTTATGTTTATGGTATGCATATATGTGCTATGTGTATTGTTATGGTATGTTTATTGAATACAAATATGTTAGAACAGGTTTGGTGCCGAAGGCAAGGCTAGTCTACGTGGGTGTGCCATAAGTCGCCGTATAAGTCGGTGAGGCCCCCATGGTAGACACTTACCTGGCCATTCTGTTCGGTTTACGGAAGTATGTACGTTCGCGTACTGTAACACTAGCTCTGATGATTATTGAATGAATATATGTGATAATATGTTATGTGAATAGTTTGGTGCCGAAGGAAATGCTAGTCTATGTGGGTAAGCCATTAAGTCGCCGTGAACTCGGTGAGACCCCCATGATAGACACTTACCTGGCCATTCTGTTCGGTTTACGAAAGTATGTACGTCCGCGTACTGTAACATTAACTCTTATGTTTATGGTATGCATATATGTGCTATGTGTATTGTTATGGTATGGTTATTGAATGCAAATATGTTAGAACAGTTTGGTGCCGAAGGAAAGGCTAGTCTATGTGGGTAAGCCATTAAGTCACCGTGAACTCGGTGAGGCCCCCATGATAGACACTTACCTGGCCATTCTGTTCGGTTTACGGAAGTATGTACGTTCGCGTACTGTAACACTAACTCTGATGTTTATGGTATGCGTATATGTGATATGTGTATTGTATGTGATAGATGATGACTTTATGTCTGTGGTATGTCTATTATATGTATGTACGTCCGCGTACTGTAACATTAACTCTTATGTTTATGGTATGCATATATGTGCTATGTGTATTGTTATGGTATGTTTATTGAATACAAATATGTTAGAACAGTTTGGTGCCGAAGGCAGGGCTAGTCTACGTGGGTGTGCCATAAGTCGCCGTATAAGTCGGTGAGGCCCCCATGGTAGACACTTACCTGGCCATTCTATTCGGTTTACGGAAGTATGTACGTTCGTGTATTGTAACACTAATCGATGCATATAGTATGCGTGTATGTGATGTGAGTATGGTATGTGTATATGTGGTGTGTTGTGGGAATGCATATTATGTTAGAATATAAGCGTATGCATCTTGGGAGCGATATATCTGTAAAGGTGGGAGCGATACATCTATAATCCGGGAGCGATACATACGTAGTCTTTGGGGCGATATAACCGCATCTTTGGGAGCGATACATGTGCATTGGTTGGGTGTGGTTTATATGTTGTGTGGATGTTGTTGTGTAACCCATATGTGTGTATGTATACATGAGGTTAACTGTTACCTGAGATCCGGTGCGGATCTCAGCTCTTAACATAGCATCAGGGTCAGAAGGACCGAGGACCGAGGAGAGAGGCAAGCGGCCGAGTAGAAGACCCTAGTGAAGACTTCCTTTTGTTGTTCCAGCGGAAGCCTTCCTTTCTGTTATTATGTACTTTTGAAACACACGGTCATTGTATCGTTGTTGTATCCAGCCAGACTTACGGCATTTTATAATTATATATCAGTTACTCAATCGCTCCGATGCTCTACTCTGATTATTTAAAATGATGTTTGGATGAAAAAAAATTTATACTGCTTTTGGAAAACGGGATGTTACATAATGCAAAAAGAAGATAAAAAAGAACACTATGGAAGAGAAGCCTCCATTCGCCGTCGAATTGCTATAGCCAAGCCATGGCAAAACTGCATAAAAAAAATGACCTCTCCGTCTACCCTTTGGCTGTGGGTTCGCTGTAGCCAAGTCATAGGAAAATCACCTAAAAAACCAATGTCTTTGTGAGACAATTCACTATGAGTTCGCTATAGAGAACTGATGGCGAATGCGCGAAATTGATGCTGTATGTTTTGAAAACTGAAGCGGAAAAACAAGTATAAAACCTAGTGATAGGCCGAAAATCGCTCATTCTATACTTCTTGGACATTTTGGGAGCTAAGGTTTGGCATTTTGAAGAGTTTGGAGCTTTGGGGTTGGAGTTAGAAGAGATTTGAAGCTTCAATTCTTGGTTTTTCTCATTCTTCTTCCCTTTCTTTGCTTGTTTCTTGATATGGCTATAATTATTTTGGATAGTTGTGGCTATTTTATGATTATTTGTAGTTTAACTCTTCATTCTACGATTATTTTGAACATTTGTATGGATTAAGACTTTATTATTCCTCTCTTTTAGTAGTTAATTTACATATATGTTGATTTTATCATTTGCTTAATGCTTCTAAATGTTTGGCTATCATTTAGATCGATTTGTTCATTTGGGTTTGACTTGAGAGAGCTAGTCCAAGTGTAGAACTTGGTCAAAATTATGTTTGGCTTGAAGTTTACTTGATAAATGGATTGATTCACTACTACAAAAAACACAAAAAACGACCTAAATAAGACCCAATTAACGTCCTTTTTTAGAGGGACGTCTCGAAGGGGGAAGTCGTTTTTTTCACTTTTGGCGTCCTGAATTATATTCAGGACGTCTTATGTAAGGCGTCCTGAATTAAGACGTCCTAAAATTAATTTAGGTTGTCTTATGTATGATTTAAGACATCCTAAAATTAATTTAGGTTGTCTTATGTATGATATAAGACGACCTAAAATTAATTGAGGTTGTCTTATGTATGATATAAGACGACCTAAAATTAATTTAGGTTGTCTTATGTATGATTTCAGACCTATGTATGATTTTAGACGTCCTAAAATTAATTTAGGTTGTCTTATGTATGATTTCAGACCTATGTATGATTTTAGACGTCCTAAAATTAATTTAGGTTGTCTTATGTATGATTTCAGACCTATGTATGATTTTAGACGTCCTAAAATTAATTTAGGTTGTCTTATGTATGATTTCAGACCTATGTATGATTTTAGACGTCCTAAAATTAATTTAGGTTGTCTTATGTATGATTTAAGACATCCTAAAATTAATTTAGGTTGTCTTATGTATGATATAAGACGACCTAAAATTAATTTAGGTTGTCTTATGTATGATTTCGGACCTCCTAAAATTAATTTAGGTTGTCTTATGTATGATTTTAGACGTCCTAAAATTAATTTAGGTTGTCTTATGTATGATTTAAGACATCCTAAAATTAATTTAGGTTGTCTTATGTATTATTTTAGCCAAAAATCAATTTCATCAGCTGATCCAGCTGGTTTCTTCACTCCAATGACACGCAAATACATACATACATACATCAACACCAACACTACATTATTACTAACAATCCAAATGAATATTTCACATGCCTAACATTTAAAGATAGAACACATGTCTCAAAACAGAAGGTTATGAATCAAAAGAAGGATTTTGTTTTGGTAGAGTTTGAAACGACAAAATGAATTCTTGATTAGTTTGAGTAAGCTTTTGTTAATATTTAGAGAGCGATGGAGAATAAAATATTATGGAAGTGAGGAATCAGAAAAAAAAAATTAAGGGAAAGGGAAGAACAGATCGGACCTGAAATTAAAAATGGCACCAATAGTGAAGCATGAGATCATCATCCCTTCAAACTCCGGTGCCTTCATCTCCTCGCTGTTGTCTCCTCGGCCAGCAAGATCGAAGAGTGTTGAAGGAGTAGGAATAGATCGAAAGAGAAGATGTGGGGTGCAGAGGAGAGAAGGGGAAGGCGTATGTGCAGATCAATGAGAAGAGAAAGGGATAAATGGAATTAAATGAGGGATGGTGTGTAGAGGAAAGAAGGGATAAATGAAATTAAACAAGGGATGAGAAGAAGTCAAGCGCGAGGGAGAGCGATGGTGATGATGCGTGCGAGAGAGAGAGAAAGGGGGGGACGATTAACTAATGAAAAAGGTGAGAGGATATTAATAAAGGAGCAGGAAACAAAAAATACTTATTTTGGCGACTGAAATACTTTTAGGTCGCCAAAAATCTGCTTTTGACGACTGATATACTTTTAGGTCGCAAAAAAAAAAAATTCTAGCGCCAAAAAATTTCCCAAATTTTCAAAATTGCGCCAAAAATGTTGATTTTGGCGACCTGAAATACTTTTAGGTCGCCAAAAATACTGATTTTGGTGACCTGATATACTTTTAGGTCGCAAAAAAAAAAAAATTTCTAGCGCCAAAAAATTTCCCAAATTTTCAAAATTGAGCCAAAAATGTTGATTTTGGCGACCTGAAATACTTTTAGGTCGCCAAAAATCTGCTGGCGACACGATATACTTTTAGGTCGCAAAAAAAAAAAAAAAAATCCAGCGCCAAAAAATTTCCCAAATTTTCAAAATTGCCCCAAAAATGTTGCTTTTGGCGACCTGAAATACTTTTAGGTCGCCAAAAATACTGCTTTTGGCGACCTGATATACTTTAAGGTTGCCAAAATTTTCCACGCGCCAAAAAATGTCCTAAATTGCGCCAAATATTACATTTTAGACGTCCTAAAATAAATTTAGGTAGTCAAAAAAAAACTTTAGGCGTCCTAAATTAAAATTTAGGTTGTCTAAAGTCTCAAAATCAAGTAAATAATTACGACAATGCCACCGCCTTCACTTTTTACTTCCTTTTTTAAAATAAGGACGTCTTTTAGGGTAGTAATATCCATATTTTGTAGTAGTGATTGTTGGTTAAATAGAGATATATTTACTAACATTGCATTGTCACATTAAGGTTGTTACTTGAAGTTGATTTTCATTATTGTAGCAATATATTGTGCATTTTGATGAAAAGAAAAACTTAATTTTGACTTGAAAGAGCTTTGTCAAATGCTTTTGAATCTTCGAATAACACATATATTCATTGAAATACTATTTGAGAGAAAATTAATCTAGTTTTATGAAGTGCAAAAGGGGAGAAATAATCCTAGGCTTCTTTTAATCCCTGAAGTTAAAGAATCAGTTGCCTTTATCACTTTTTAGTCTTAAAAGTATTTTTCAAAATTCTCTTTCCACATCAAAACTTGTTTTTGCTCAACTTAATTGAATTCATTAAGCTTATTTGTTGACCAATTTGTTATACAAATCTTCGTAGGAACGATCTCTACTTATCACTTTATTACTTGTAGTGACTCGTAGAGCCGAGTCAGTTTAAGCCCATTTAAGTCAAGGACCTTCAAAGGAAATGGAGCCTAAAAAGGCCAGCCCTATAGGGCTGAGGGCTTATATATATGTGTGTGTACCCACGGAATTCCGTGGGTAATTTCGTGAGTAATACGATGTTTTTTGTAGTGTGTGTGTGTATTCCAACTTGGCTGGCTCGGAGTGGTTGCTTTTGAGTCAAAAATGATACCTCTGAGTCTCTCACTCACTCAGTCACTCTCTATTCTCTAAACCTAACCAGCAGTCCAGCACTCACGACACGCCGACACCTCTGCACAGTGCACTGCACCTCACTTCTTCTTCAGCCGCGAGTCGCGAGTCCGGCGCATCAATCAGATTCACTTTCTTTTACATACTTTCTTTCTTTCAATCTGTGTTCCGTCGTGAGTCTCAAATTTGATGACTTGTTGGGTTCATTGGCACCAAATCATTCAAGCTTTTGCCAGTGAGCGAGTCAGCCAGGGTTTGCTCTGCCAGTGAATGAGGGTTTGGTGGCATGTGCTCGACAATGCGGGCCTTCAATTGAGTCAATGATTGTGTCTCATCTTCTTCAATTCGGTGCTCACTTCCTTTGACTGTTCCTCTGTTTGACTTCCCTTCCCTTTGAATGCTCAACTCGGTGTTTCTTTCGGCCCTGGCCTGTATGCTCACGGGTCGAGTCTTGAAAAACATATGTTTTTCTTACCCCGGGCTTAAAGAGACGGCCCTAATTCCCAGCTCTAGTGACCCATGTTCTTGCAGTGCGAACAATGACAAAAACAATTGATTATTGAAGATCGATGGCAAACGAAAATTATGATAGAAGAAATAAACCTAAATGGGTTAGGCATGTGAGACACCACGTGCAGCAGAAAACTTAAATATTCAGGGATATAAAAGTTCATACAAATACATTAATCCATATTCAGAGACAAGGCTCTTTTTTTTGGGTCTGCATCTCTGATCATCTAAATGACAAAGTCATTGTTTCATTATTATTGAAAATCGATATTAAAATTGAACAAGCAACGTAATATAACATGCATCATGCCTTTTAATTTATTCTTGGAGATTCGATCTTCTGCTTAATTAATAGGTTGTTGAACTGAGATCCCAAGAAAGAACTTGGTGTGTTTCTACTTTCTACCAAGTTCCCGGTGGTGGCGGAGAAACCAGCGTAAGCGGCAGAAATTCCGTCAAATCAAACCCATCAATCGTCAAGTTGCTTGCATACTCCGGATGGCTTATAAAAACACTGAATTCTAAGTTGTCTGAATCATAGGCTATGCTTGCCCTCCTAATTTGGCCATTAGGTTGGACATCACTTGGCCAACTCTGAGTAACATTGGACCTTATAGAGCCCAGGTTGACTCAGATATGAGGCGACTGAGACATGGGACTGGGTCCCACTCATTGGTATAGGTGTCGAACTCGATGGCGAAGACCTTGTTCGTGCCGGGCGGAGAGAAGGCGTTCTGAGGGGTGAAGAGTCCGAGGAGTTTTTTTATCGGAAAGAAGTAGTCGGTGGAGACGGGGTGGGGGGATAGATTATTGTTCAGAACACATAACTTGGTACTCCTTTAGTCATATATATATAGGGCAAAGAGAAGAAAATTCTTTGTCCTAAAATAGGGCAGAAAGAGAAAATTTTTATATAAGTATACAAATTTACTCTTCATTTATTATTGTATTGACTTTGCTCTCTTGAGGCATAATGTATATTAAATAGGGGTAAAATTGAAAAATTGTTGAATTTTATATAAGAGTTAATAAAGTTTAAAGTTTTTCTTGGTTTATAGAAACATATTGGAAGTGCCTTTACATATAGGACCAGAGGAGTATTAACCAAGGTTCTGAAACCCGGACCGGTCACTGAACCGGTCGGGGTACTGGGTTAAGGGTTAGTGGGTCAGACCGGAGTCAGACCGGGGTCAACCCGGGCTAGACCGGTGAGGTATAAAAAATTGGAAAATAATTAATTTCTTATCACACCAACCTAAATTTGACATACTATATATCATTTCAATATTTTAGATCAAGTAGCAAAATAACCATATACTTCAATACTTGTGACATATTCAGATATTCCTAACAATTTTCTTTACAACCTACATTTGAGACAATATATTCATGATAGCAAAATATCAAAAACAAGTATATGATGATAAAATATTCTCAAGCAGGATCCTTTTTAACACCAGAATGTGTGGGAGGATTGCTAGACTCTAGATTGGGAGTGGTAGTATTCTAGGCACCTTCATTATTAAAACATTCAACAATAATAAACCTGAAGCTCTGTGTAACATCCCATGTTTGAAATGCGGAATTTTTTTTTTTTCAAACAAGCAATCAGAGTAGAGCAATAGAGCGAAAGAGTAATTGGATTCTTAGCCAAAACATCAACCATTGTGTAACATTGTAATGATTACAGTAATCCTAAGGTTTAGAAAGGAAATAAATGAAAGAAACAGAAAGCGATAAGATAGATAAATCTTCACCGCACGCCTACTCCGGTACTTGCCTCGATCCCGATCCGTGGTCCTCCCGACCACAAGCTACAATGAGATTCAATTCAACGCATTGAATCTCGGGTAACGGTTAACCTCATACCCAAACAACACAAGATATGGCCAATGATATTCAAGAGCTAATACAACAAGATATCACAAGCATACTAGAGATGCATGATCATTATGCCGACAAAACATAAGCACGAGCAATATGTAAAGCCCCATAAGGTAAATAACAACAACAGCTTGCACTATTCACCATGCCACGATAATTAGTCGTGTCCTCGCGCTAGGAAAACAAAACGGCGTTATCAAAACTATAACCCGTATAACCTGTCTCGTATAACGGTCTCACGAACATATCATTGACATATAAGTATTTAAGAAGCACAAGATTAGTGTTACAAGACGCGTCCGTACCTTCGTTGGCAACGTTAGGTACTACCGCGGAAAACGTACTTTCTACGGAGAAACGTGCAAAAGTCCTACAATGGCACGTCGGGCAACAGAAACGGCAGCAGAATCAGCGTTTCAGATATCCTATGAGAATAATGTCACTTCTATTAGTAATTTGACATTATAACTGGCATTTTAGGTAAAAATTACCATTTTGCCCTTCTACCCCTAATCGGCGGAATTTCGCCAGCACTTCGTCGCAACTATGATTTTCGAAAATAATGACTAAAATAGCCCTCCCATATGATACCCAATCATACTTGAAATTTAAAGGCTATTCTAACAAATTCTACCCTTACTTTTTTCAACGCAAACAAGGCTCTAAAACATTTGTAGGAATCTTGTCACCTACTTTCTAAATCTAACTAACAATTCTAAACTAAAAAACTAAAGACTAAAAACTAAAGCCCGAAAGACTTACCCGTTGAAGACTTTCCGGACAATTCTACAGGGGAGCCACGCACAATTCCCCAGAGCTCCTTTCTCTTCTTTCTCAACCAAAAATTTCGGCCAAGAGAAGGAAGAAAAGGTGTGAGAATTATGAAGGAGGGGGGGTATTTATAGGGTTTTGAAGGGACAAGGTGGGAATTTCCAAAATTGTTACTTTATGCCCGGTCCACTAGTTTTTCCCCGATCGGTACCCGATTCGCGTGATTTCGGAGAAATCTCAAAATTCTGGATTTACAACTCTGAAGACATGTTCTCACTTAGTAGAAATGTCCAAGTTAACCTAAATTTTGATTCCATATAGGCCCCCAGTATTCCAGTTGAAGTTTTCTCGAAAAACGTGTCCGAACGCGTCCGGTGTCGGAATTCGTTTTCGGGACTACCAAACTCTTGGAAATAATTCACTGATTCCAAATATGTCTAAATAAACTCAAACCCATTCCTAAATGTTGGGTTAGCATTTATTTTCCTTATTTCCAAAAATATGCCTATAGGCATTTTTCCCTATTTTGTTTTATTAGGAAAAAGCACAAACGGCCTCGGAATTAACTTCCGGAAGAGGTCATTTGAAGGTAAAAACTCACTGATCAATATTTTACCTTGACCTTGGGATTCCTATTCCTAGATCTCTAGATAGGATCCGTTTCCTAATTTTAAAATTACTATTCACAAATTTTGCTTTAATTAATTATATTATTATTTTAATATGCAAGTTGCACAAGTTGTTCCTATTTCATTTTTCATTTTTTTTTCTTTTTATTTGTCCCAAAATTTCGGTTGCCCCTTTAATTAATTTAATAAATATTTATTTTTTATTTACTTAATTATTTAATGATTTATTTATTTAATTTTTCCAAAAATTCCAACAAAAATCCCTAATTGGTCCATTCTTGTATTTAGGCTTAAAAATACCTAAACTCAACTATTTTTCATAGAAATTTCCAATTAATTAGTAAATACATTTTTACTAATATTCAACTAATTTCCACTAATTTTTGAGCTTCACATATTTATTACTGAATTTCCTTTGCTTATGCTTAAGTAATTAGTCCAATATTACTTAATTACTTCATTATCACTTGTTGATAATTTTCTTAATTACTATGCCTCATTACCTTCATACACTTGTATTAACATTAGTATTTTCATGCCTCTTGCATTTTTAGAAATTACAAAGGTATTATGGTCATTTCACTTCTTTTTGAGTATTTTCCAACATTTTCTCCAATTTCATAATTTATAAAATTACAATAATTAGAGATTATATACTCTCCTAACTCACTTGGTCATTTTACTGTCTTTTAGGATTTTTCCATAAATTTTCTAAGTTAATTACCCTTTCTAGGGGCATTTTGGTCATTTTGGCACTTTGGCCCTTAAATTCCCTAATTTCTTGCAGAAATTCTACTTAGAAAATAGACTGTATTTATACAAGACCGGAGATTGAAATTTCACTTATCAGAAATATCCAACTTTTATTTATAATATTCCAGATAAATATCCGGGTATTACACTCTGCACAATGGAACGAAGCTCTAAATCGAGATGAACAAAGCTCTTTCACGGTTTCACCTCAAGAAATAAACAGTAGTGTGAGGCAAAATTTCAAAAAACAAAACTAAGAAATAAAAATAAAATTGTCTGACCAGGTCACCCTGGTAACCCGTCCGGGTCACACCGGGTTTACCGGGTTTCACCGGGTCAGACCGGGTTGGACCGGGTTAGACCGGTTTAACCCTAAACCGGCCGGTCCGGTCTGGTTTCACAAACCATGGTATTAACTAACTTGGTAAACAAGAATAGTAATAATTATTAAGAAAAAAAAATTCCCCGATCCTTAAATCTATTTAATTAATTTGTGTAAATTAAGGAAACTAGATATATTATTTTATTATCACAAATATAACATGATCTGCTTAAAATACCCATCCACACATATGACATTAGATTATACTCCCTCCATCCCTATACATATATAATGTCGTTTTAACCAAATTGTGGGGTTCTATAAAACATTTAAAATTAGTTCAAAGTAATAAATGTATAGGAAATGTATTTTTTTTTCTCAAAATGATACCCTTATTTATAAATGAGTAAGAGAGAATAATGATGAGAAAACAATGAAAGAAGATGTATGGAGAAAGATAACGTGAGAAAATAAAAGGAATGAGTCAACATTGTAATTAATGCAAGGTATGAAATTAACTGAAGGTAAAATAGGTAAAAATCCATTGATTGTTCATACCAACTTAAATAAGTTCTTATAAGGAGGGATAAGCCCCTTCAAAAAATGAGACATTATATATAGGACGAAAGGATCATATCAGTTTATAAAGTTAAGTAAATTAATTTAGAAAAAATGATAAATATTAGAAATAAATTGGATGAATGTCTTATATTTAAGACCAAGAATAATCTCCTCGCAGGCTTTCAAAAGAGAATCATGTTGAGCTAGAAGAACTTGAGGAACAATATCAATATGCACGCGCATATCTTAAAAAGAATATGTAGTGCATATAAAGAGTTGAGTGAACAAGGGGAAATTCCTCAGTTAAAAACTAAGACTTGATAAAACTAGAGTACATTTCCCAAGTAACATAAAGCCTTGCAAGCAGCAGATCAATAAGTGGTAACCTCTAAGATTTCATGTCATTTCAGCACATTTTCCATAAGTTTTATATACTATATGATATATTTGAGCATATTTTGGATACTCAAGATAGGAAAATATGCATTTGATTTTTGGTTGCACAACATTGCTCAATTGTGCCCATTTTGGTCATATTCTTAGTTGGTTTTTCATGTTTTTAATGTTTCCCCTTTGTAGGACTATTTTGACACAAAGATCAAGTGATTACAGCCTCATTACTAAGCTTTGAAAGACATGGAGTAATGAAAGTGTAATACCCTAAAAATCACACTTAGGGTAAATATCAAAATTGAGTAAATAATACCTATTAAAAATAGGTGAATATGAGGTCTCGAACACCTTGTATTGAGTTTACCTTGTTGTCAGGGTAATTTCCCTTGAAAAAGGATAATTTGCAATTAGGTCCCTAAGACGTTTGTAGATTTGCAAATAGGTCCCTAAACACATTATGGGTTATAAATACCCTGTGAAAGCTATAAAGGAAACAAGTAAAAATCTATTTGAAATAGGGAAGGATATTGCCCCTAATTTAGGTAATTTATTAAGTTACAAACTTGGAAAATTTGTGGAAGAATACTCAAAAAGTAAGGAAATGACCGAAATACCCCCGTAAATGCTAAGATAATGCAGGAGACATGAAAACAAAGATGTCAATGCAAAAGTTATGAGGTAATTGGGCATGCTAATTAATAAAATTATCAACTGTTGATAAGAAAGTAATTAGGTAATTATTGGCTAATTACTTAAGCATAAGCAAAGGAAATTCATAAATAATTATGTAAAACCCTAAAATTAGTGGTTTTTGTTTTAAAATTAGTAAAAACATGTTTACTAATTAATTGGAAATTTTGGAGAAAAATAGTTGAGTTTAGGTATTTTTAGGCCTAAATACAAGAATGGACCAATTAGATAATTTTGTGGAATTTTTGGGAAAAATTAAATAAGTAAATGATTAAATAATTAAATAAATAAAAAATAAATATTTATTAGATATAAATGAAGGGCCAGCCGAAATTGGGCCAAGAAAAAGAAGAAAAAATGAATAAAAATGAAATGAAAAATAAGTTTGCAACTTGCTATTATTTTAATATTATAATTAATTAAAGTAAAAATTATGAATAGTAATTTAGAAATTAGGAAACGGATCCTATCTAGAGATCCAGGAATGAGATTTCCAAAGTCAGGATGAAATATTGATCAATGAGTTATTATCTTCAGTTAGACTCTTCCGGAAGTAAATTCTGAAGCCGTTTGTGCATTTTCCTAATAAAACAAAATAGGAAAAATGTAGATAGGCATATTTTTGGATATAAAGAAAATAAATTCTAACTCAATATCTAGGAATGAGTTTGAATTTATCTGGACATATTTGGAATCAGTGAATTTTTCTAAAGAAGTTGATGATTCCAGAAATGCATTACGGCTTAGGACGCGTTTGGACACGTTTTAGAAAACTTCAACTGATTTGTTGGAGCCCTATATGGGATCAAAATTTAGGTTAACTTGGACATTTCTAGTAAGTAAGGAAATGGTTTCGAAGTTGTAAATCCAGAAGTTTGAGATTTTTCCGAAATCACGCGAATCGGTACCGATCGGGGAAATTCTATTAGACCGGGTTTAAAGCAACCCAAATCACCATTTTTGGACCACTCCAAGGCTGCGACATCAGCTCTCCAAGTCGACCAAAGGCTCCCCTGGACATGGAATAAACACCATTTCATGTTTGATTTTCCATGGTTGAAACAACTTTGAAAATGCCCAAAATACCCTTTCAAATCTCTATAAATAAGAGGCCTTGCCTCTTGAAATCTTCACACCAATTTCCACTCCTCCTTTGGCCGAAATCTTAGAGGGAGAAAGTAGAGAGAGAAGCTCTGGAGAAATTCTGCAGAAGTCTTCAACGGGACGTCAGAAATCCTAGTTTGCTGCCGAATTCTGTTTGTCCAACGTGCATTGTCGGACAAGCCATTGTTTTCCGTCGAAAGTACGATTTTCGCCAGAAACATCTACGTACATCAACGAAGGTACGTCCGTGTACTGTAACACTAACTCTGATATTTATGGTATGCATGTATGTGCTATGTGTAGTGTATGTGGTAGTTGATTGCTCTGTGATATGTTATGTACTGTTGATATGTTCACGTTTGCTAAGGGCCACACATTATATGTGCTATTGGGATTCGATTGCTATGGGCCAAACGTTGCTAAGGGCCATACGTTGCTAAGGGCCACACATTTTATGTCTTTGTTAGAATACGTTGCTAAGGGCCACACATCGCGCTCGGGGCTTATGTGCTATTGGGATGCGCTTGCTTGTATGTGATACTTATGTTGTTAGTGATGTGAATGTATGTAATGCATATGTTGTGTATGTAAATATGAGATTAACCGTTACACGAGGTCCGGATGCATCGGATCTCGGCTCTTAACCTAGCGTCAGTTCGGAGGATCGAGGACCGAGGAGAGAGGCAAGCGGCCGAGTAGAAGACCCTAGTGAAGACTTTCGTTTTGTTGTTCAGTGAAGCCTTTCTTTTGTTATATACTTTTGAACCACGCGGTTTCTGCATTGTTTTAATTAGCCAGACTTACGGCGTTTTATATATACATATCAGTTACTCAATCGCTTCGGTGCTCTACTCTGATCATTTTGAAATGATGTTTGATGAAAAAAAAAATTTATACTGCTTTTGAAAAGTTGGGATGTTACAGAAAGGAACAAATGAAGAAACAACCATATATCAAAGGGGAAAAACAGAACCAAGGAGCGCCTGGGCCATGCCTATAGCACCTGGAACGTGGCTACCAAGAAAAACAGAGGTTTCAAGATAGAGAGCATCAGAGCCTAGGCACTCAAGCGATCGCCTAGGCTATGATTGTGGAAAAAAGAAAACAAAGAGCAAGAACGGGGCCTAGGCGCTAGAGCGAGGGCTTGGGTGCTCCATGCTGTCAGCAAAACGCTATGCTCCATTAAACCCAAAAATCTTAGGGTTTTGAGTATAAAGACCGTCCAACTTCCTCTTGGTCGTTATTCTTGATTTCTTGGGTGTTCTTGGGAGCTCTTGGCAAGTGCTAGGGCAAGGATTTTGGTGGAGATTGGGTTGGGGTTTAAAGTTTGGAGGAGATTTTGGCTTCTTATCTTGGTTCTTCTTCTCCATTCTCTTTTCCTTCTCTCTTGTTCAATATTTGTGCTGATATTGGTGTATTTTCTTATGGATTTCTTGAACACGTATAGCTAAAGCTTTTATTCTTGGATTATTTTGAACCTTGTATGGATTAACTCTGTGATTACTCCTCTCTTTTTGTGAATAATGAAGAATTCTAAGCAAATTGAAAACCTTAGAAATACGAAATTATGTATAATTAGAGTTTAATTTAGATATTTAGAGTTATCCTTAAGATTATTAAATATGGATATTTATCCCTTAGAACTAGGATTTATTTATTTATCTTAGTTATCCTACAATTATCTCATGGTGATTCAATAACTAATAGAAATAAGTTGAATGAATGGTGAGTTGGTGATGGCAAAAGATTCCTCTCAACATTAATTGCCTTACCTTATCCTTCCTGACCACTCTCTCTACTCCATCCATTCTCACAAGCTCTGTACATATCTTTTTTTTTAAAAAAAAAAAAAGGTTATGGAGGACATATATAATCTAATTAATGAAATGGTGAAAAGTCCGTATGATTTAATGATAATTGAAGAGTCAGAGTTATTTGACTCAACTTACACCAAGCACATATTTAAATAGTTAGGGATGTAACATCTCATTTTCAAAAGCGGAATAATTTTTTTTTTTCATCAGAGTAGAGCATCGGAACAATTTAAAAGAGCGAGTATCTGATAAACATTCACTGTTGGTGTATCTGGTTGCTTATACAGCGGTACAATTTATCCGAATATTTAAAAGTACGATAATACATATCCAAAAAGAAATTCTCCAGCCGGATCCTCACTGGTGCTGCTTACCCTTGTCCTCTGTTCTGATTCCTCCGGATCCTGAGGCTATAGTAGAGCTGAGGTCCAATGCCAACCGGACCTCAGGTAACGGTTAAACTCATCCTTATGTAGACAATATATGAATGACAGTTTATTCATGACATCACAGCAGTACATAATCACATATGTAAAATAATAACCACACATAGCCAACGCACATGCATGTTATTCTTGTCTGCACTCTACACCAGTGCCACGATGTACATTCGTGTCCTCAGCGCTAGGAAAACTTGACGGTATCACATAACCATAACCCGTATATAGCTGAATGTATAATGAATCATCTAAGACAGAGTCTTAGTTTATGAATACAACTATCATATATAAACATACAACAAGCATAAGAGTTAAGGTTACAGTACGCGTCCGTACCTTCGTCGATAAATACGGTACGTCTGACGGTCGGAACGCGATCACAGATATCCTAGAAGGGTAATATCATACTTATTAATTCATAAACAATATCCTAACAGATATTTTAGTTACAAATGACTATTTTACCCCTGACTTCAAAATCGCTAACCGATAAAATTTCGCCAGAGCTTCGCTACTTTGACTCTCAACTTTCAAAACTTACTTCCTACCATGTTTTTACCTCGTCAGGCATCTTTCAATGCAATGAGGCTTAAAAACAAGAATAGGAATTTTATTTCCTACTTCCTAGATCAAACTAGCATTTATACTAAGAACTATTAAACAAAAGACTAGAACTTAAAAGCTAAGGATCAAGAACTTACCAAGAACTTTGCTCCTCCTTCTCCAAGAATCTTCCTTCTCACTTTCACTCTAATTTTCGAATTGCTCTTGCAATTTTGGTGTGAGAATTCAAGTGAAGGGAAGGTGCCTATTTATAGAAGAATGGTGTGGCACTTTGGTAGTTCCATTGAACTTCCTCTTCTCAATTCTTGACCATTGGATCTAGGGTAAAATCTCAACTCTCATCCTCACCCTTCCTCTCTCTCAAACGTCCCCTCTCTCTCTCTTCCCTATCCTCTTCCATTTTCATAATGAGCCTTATCCCTTAGTAGATATTTCCTCTTACCAATTAATTCCCCAACTTTATGTTCAAGTTGCATGTGCTTTAGAAAATTCTTTGACCCTCTTTCAAGCCACCTAATTCGTCCCCTTATCCTTTGTTTCTATATCTAGATGTTCCAAGAATTAGTTACTTTAGGTGTTTTAGTTTCTCAGTCTATTGCTTATAAATCACAAATATTTTTAGAGGTTCATTTTGAAGTTTATGCAAGTCTCTTGAGAAGTACTTGGAATAACAAGAATTATGGTTCAATTAGGAGTTTTTACTAACCTTTTAATCATTTTAGGATTAATCCCAAAAGTTAAGGAAATGATTTTGGAGATAACCTACTTCAAGCTAAAAATATGCTTGTCCATAATAAGTCCTTATATTTGATATATGATTAACATATTTCAGGCTACAATTTATTTTCTATCGGTTCTCGTTTACTTGAGTCTTGAATTAAACCCAATGGCTTTTAAACTCTCAAAATATCTACACACACTTTTCTCTCTCTAAATGCTAGGCTCTCATTCATCCACAACTCACACAACACATACACACACACAACTCACTTTTCTCTTTCCTACACTACACTCACAACACACACACACTCACACACACACAACTCTCTACAAACCGTCCCTCCACCCCTTTATCTCTTCATTTTGTTTTTTAATTATTCTTATATTATCTAAAAGAAAATTCTTTCATTGGTTGATTAGGGTTCACAAGGATTTAGCTTTATGGTTAAATTAAAGCCTTTAGATCTAGCTTTATGAGGTTTAATCCTAGCCTTTGATTTGTGTTGACTTGTCAAAGTTGACTAATAAGCTTGATTAATGTCTTAATCCTATGCTTAGTAGTCTTTAATACCCCCTTTGTTGGTCAATTAGGCTTACTTGTTAGGGATTTTATGTAATCAATCTTTTATACTTCTTAATCATGCCTTTTAAATTATTAATTAATTAATTACGAAAATTACATAAATATTTTAATGTTTTGCAAATTTAATTGCCCATTAGTTGTTGATAATTTTTTTCAA
Organism: Acacia pycnantha; assembly: GCA_025563575.1. Classification (NCBI taxonomy): domain Eukaryota; kingdom Viridiplantae; phylum Streptophyta; class Magnoliopsida; order Fabales; family Fabaceae; genus Acacia; species Acacia pycnantha. The sequence goes on along the minus strand of JAMWYP010000007.1, from coordinate 2,743,026 downwards.
TTAGAATAAGTATTTCCATGTCATTTAATCATCTCTTATGATTAACTTAAGACTATAATTAATTATGATATTTTATGGTAATTAAATTGTCCTAAATTCAATTAATAAAAATTCAATTGCCTCACAATTGTTTTTGGTATTCTTTAGTCACCATAATTATTTTTCCCTTATAGCTTATCATTGATTATATTAAAGCTAGAGGTTATAACATTAATTGTAGGGTATTTTATGATCCCTAATTGAAGTTTAGAAAATCTAGTCCTTGGTCCATCCAATTCTAGGGAAAATTGCCTAAAAATAAAATAAATACAATACATAAATTTGAGACCACATATTCACCTATTTAGAATAGGTAATGTAATACCCTAAAATTTGAATTAGGGAAAATATCATAATGATCTTATTTTCTAAGGAAAGTACGGTGGGAATTAAAGGAAAAATCTCTTGGAAATTAGGAGAAAAATAATAATGTGCCAAAATGACGAAAATGCCCTTGTAGGACATAAATGACTTAGGAAAATTGTGAAAAATCCTGAAAGGTAGTAAAATAATTATTAAAATTGAGAGAATATATTGTCTCTAATTTTGGTGATTTAATAAATTATAAGCTTGGAAAAATTGTAAAATAACAATTATAAAGTATTTGGAGATCATAACTAACTCCATAAGTATTGATATTTTACATAGAAGGTAAAATAGCAATGTTAGTTCAGATTTTGAGAAGAAGTAATTAATTCTAGATAAGAAAATTATCAACAAATAATAAGTGGTTGATTAAATAATTATTTGATAATTATTTAAGCTTGAACAATGAAATAATTGTGATAAATTATGTAGAACTCTATAATTAATGGTTTATGGCTAGAAAATTAGCATAAATATATTTGCTAATTAATTGAAAAATATTTAGAAAAATAAAGGAGATTAAGTAATTTTAGGCCTAAAACAAAGTAAGGACCAATAGGAAATTTTGTAGGAAAATTATATAAAATAATTATAATATAATATTTATTAAATAAAGAAAATAAAATTAAAAGAAAATGTGTGTGTGTGCCGACATGTTTAGAGTGAATGAGAGGATAGAAAGAGTTGAGTGTGAATTTGAAACTCTTAATTAATAATTAATTAAGTGTAAAAGTAAATAAGGAAAATAAATACCGATAGAAATTGGATCCTATCTAGAGAACCAGGAACATAATTTCTTAAGTTAGTAAAGAATATGAAAGAGTGGATTTTTATCTTGAAGTAGACTGTTCCGGAAGTCATTTCCAAGATCGGTAGAAGATTTAGGTAATAAGACGAAATAGGGAAATCTGAGAAAAAGACGGATAATCACAGATTTAGAATTTGAAGAAAATAAATTGTAACTCAACATTTGGAGATGAGTTTATGATTTTCTGGACATATTTGGAATCAGTGAATTTTTATCCAGAAGTTGATGATTCTGAAAATTCGTTCCGTAACCAGAACGTTTTTTCATAAAACTTCAGACTGACCGTTGAAACCCTATATGGAATCAAAATTTAGGTTAACTTGGACATTTCTAATGAGAAAGAAAAGGTCTTCAAAGTTGTGATTCCGAATTTCTGAGATTTTCCGAGATTACGCGATTCGAGCACCGATCGGGAACTTTATCAGTATAAGACTTCTAGAGCAAGGGAGTGACATCACCACCATGACATCATTTTTGTGCCACCTAAGGGATTGAGGTCAGCATGGTGAGGTGTAAGGCCAGGATTTTGCCAACTCAAAGAAGTGCGATCTTACGGTCCAGAATCCGTCAGATAAAGCATGAATAGTAACCCCGAAAAGTCTATAAATAGCAACATTCACCTTCATAATTTCTCACATCCAAAACCAAGAGCTCTAGTCGAAATTTCCTAGAGAGAAGAGAGAAGGAGGAGTCCGGGGAATTTTGCAGCGAAGCCCTGGGTAAGTTTTTCGGTACCGAGTCTTAAGCTTTCGTAGTTCTTTCCCTGAATACATTTTGACCTACTGTCGAACCGCTGTTTGACGTGCTGGTTTCCGTTTTCCGTCAGAAGTACGGTTTTCCGTATAACGTGCTAGAATAACATCAACGAAGGTACGTTCGCGTACTGGTAACCTTAACTCTTATGTTTATCGTATGCATATAAGTGTTTGATGATTTGTTGTGTGTTTAGATACTGTTGGGATACTGTATGTACGTTCGCGTACTAGTAACCCTAACTCTGATATTTATAGTATGTGTGTATGTGCTATGTGTATTGTATGTTTATGTACTGTTGTTATAATTGCTGGGTATTGGGATACGCTTGTTAGTGGCCTAGGTGCTGTCGGGATACGATTGTCAGAGGCCTAGGTGCCGCCAGGGTTCAGGGGCCTAGGTGGCGCCGGGGTTACGCTGCAGGGGGCCTATGTGCCGCTGTGGTACTCATGTTTTGGAGATGCTTGTACTATGTGTTCTTATACGTTGATGCTGTGTTTGTATCGTAGTCCATATACTGTATATGTAAATATGAGGTTAACCGTTACCTGGGGTCCGATTGCAATGGACCTCAGCTCTCCATATAGCTTCAGGGTCGGAAGGACCAACTGTTGTAACCAGCCGGACTTACGGCGTTTTATATATACATATCAGTTACTCAATCGCTCTGTTGCTCTACTCTGAAGATTTTGAAATGATGTTGATGAAAAAAAAAATTATACTGCTTTTGAAAAACGAGATGTTACAGGTATTATTTATCACAATATAGTATTTAAGATAAATAATTATTCGGGTATTACAAAAACCGTGTTTGTGTAGCGATCAGAGAAACCGCTACAAAATGCACCATGGCAAGCTGTTTTGTAACGGTGACTATAAACCGTTACTCAAATATACTCACTGCTACTGAAACTGTAGTGGTCTCAGGTTAACCACCACCAAATGACATCGAGACGCCATATTGAAAGCACATGTTGTTTTCTGCCGTCGTGCAGTCACCAACAACAAAACACATAGCAACTTGTTTTCTAACTTCCATCAGCTGGTCTTTTTTTTTTTTATCTTTATTGCTACAAGCTTTGTTCCTTGATTTCTTAAGAGCTTCGCAACTTATCTCTATCCTCCTACAAGAGAGAGAGGATTTATAAGATCTCAATTTCCTTAAATGAAGAACAAGCAGATTCGAAATTAAGACAAGAATTTTCTTTGGTTTTACTTTACAAATGACGACTTTGCACATTTTATCTTGTATGAACCTTTATATGCACAATTTGAATCTAAAAATAATTTTAAAGAAAGGAAAATATGTTGGAATATTATCAATTTCTGAGAGTTATCATCGGGCTGGGGGTGTCAACTGCCCCCTCTCAATTGCACCCCCAGCTGCACCTCAATTTTGGGTCACTTTCCAAATGTTTTTTTCTTGTTTCTTTTTATCACTAGGTTTTAAATAAAATGAGTGACTTTTTGATATCTTATGGGAAAAAAAATGGAGCTATTTTCAATTTTTTTATGATTTTTTAGAAAAATAGTGCAGTTTTATTTTTCACTTAGAGCACTAAATCTTTGAAAAACCATTAAAATATTTGAAAACGGTTCCATTTTTTGCTCATAACATATCAAAATTTCACTTATTTTATGTAGAATCTAATAATAAAAAGAAATATTTGGGAAGCGCCTTAAAATTGGTGCGCAGCTAAGAGGGGCAGCTGACACCCCCAGTCCGTTATAATCAATCCTAAAAATGTTTCTGTGACAGATTTGCTACATAAAACATGAATCGTAGCAGATTTATCTCAAATCCGATCCCATCACAAATTCATCCTAAATTTTCTGTGTTTAGTTTTGGTTGTTTTAGCATATTTCTAGTTTTTTATTTTGTCTATGAATCATTCTATGACACTGGATCCCTCTTCGCCGACACCAGTACGCTCCAATTATGCTCTCATTCGACAAATTAAACATGCATCAGATATCAACATCAGTCATAGGCTTGTGGCAAGGCGTTAATTAACAATTGACTTGTAATATAGTGGCATGAAAGCTCTCCTCTAAATGAGAGGTCATGAGTTTAATTCTATTTGTACCTTGATATCGTGAGTGCATGCCCTTCTAATTAAAAGCTATTAAATGAAAATTCCATATACACTCTTCCATGATTATAAAGCCTAACATCACAACTCAACATTAGCAGTTTCTAACCCATTAGCCCAAGTTTGCAATTTAACAATTTCATATTAGGAGAAAGTGGGAGACATATTGAACTGCACAATAATGGGCAAATGGAATAAGCAGATTCCAATATAATATATTTTATGATCGTAAAGAAGAACTTTCCATCTTGTCATTTATATATAGTTGAAGGTGATATATATGTGTGTGCGCGCGCGTTCAAATTGTTATGGCTTAAATTCCATGTTTAATTTGAGGAAGGAAGCTGTCTAATCTTATGTTCTTTCAACCAGGAAACATTAGCAGATTTTAGTTGCTGTGGGCAGGAATAATGACCCTCCGCTTTTTATCTAATCCACTTGCTTTGCGATCATTAACATATTATTATTAAAAATAAAGTTAGCTTAATTAAAACAAATAATCATATCAATCCTGTAAAAATATATTCTGCCACCATGTATATATCCAATTCAGCATCATTAGTTTATTCCTTCATATCAAATTCTTCATAGAGTTAAAATCAAAACGATGATGCATGGTTGATCAAAATAGTATCATTAAAGGGGGAATGACACTTTAGAACTAATACATCAAATTGATTTCAGTTTAGAACCAAAAAAATAATATTTCAACGAATACATGTAATTACTTAATTATATTTTTCTAAACTGTTTCATGTTAAAATTTAGAAATTTAATTGAAAATTTTATGTAGTCAACAATAAATTGTAGATGAGTGTTAAATTCCTGAAAATATGCATTAGCTAATAAACAAGTCTTTAATAATAAAAGAAATAAACAACTTTTTAAAAATAATTTTTTTAGTTTTTTAATTATCAAATCACGTAATCTAACATTATTCACGGTTTGTTCATAAATATTTTTTAAAAAATAAAAATATATTTTAACCCAATAATAAACTTATTTTTTAAATAATAATTAAAAATTACCTTTATTTTAGATTCAATATACAAAATGTATTAAAAATATAAGAATAAAATAACATTTCATTTTTAAAATATGAACAACCAAATTCATTATTAGCATCCTAAGCTAATTAATGTTTAACCCATAAGATTGGACATAGGAAGAGGTAAGCCTCATGGCTATATACTCTTTCTTATCTTTAATATAAGACATATTTACCTAATTTACTTAGATTAAGAAAGTTGGTTAAATTAGTTAATATGACATGTATTTTCTAAAACACGCTAGTCATCTTCCTTAATTCCCTCATTTTTTCTCCTCATCGATTATTGTCGCGAGGGAGCGCACCAATAAAGGTAAATTAGGAAAAGATTGACAAGTATAAAAATTATGTTATATTTAAAACTAATATCAACTCTTTAAATATGTTTTTATTAAGGACTAGATGAGTATATCTCTACTTTTCGTTACTCATCAAGCAGCTGAACAATTTGTGAAAATCAAAAAATATACTGAATCTCATTGTATATATGCGTATTTGTATCGCAGAAGTGATAAGAGCATAATTAAGTAACCCTAGCTAGCATTCTAGAGGCGTGGAGGATGTAAAGATAAAGGGTTTCTATTGTACGAGAATAAACTTTTTATTAGCACACACACACACACACACACATATATATATATAGAGAGAGAGAGAGAGAGAGAGAGAATCGTAGTATACACAAGAAGCTAAGGACGGCACATATATACTTCTTCCAAGAAAAAGTCACGCCTTCTTTTGCGAAGTGCTTATAATCTGGATGAGGCCACGAGGGAGTCATCATGCTAAGAGCTCATGTGCTTCCCCTTCATTACTTTTTCGAAGAAAGACGTATATACATGAGGACCACTGAAACTGAAAATCATCTTTCGAAATGACTTCATTCATATGAATTTTGTAAGAATATTCTGAAATTAATTTTTTTTGTTATTTGTTAAACTGATCTTATCGTCATTTATTTTTCATATTTTAAATTAAGGACATATTTCGATAATTTCGCTATAAAATGACTGACTTTCAACAACTTCACAATGATTAGGTTTCTTAGGTCATTTTGTGGTCCTAAATTAGGATGTGTTTTAATTTTCTATCTTACTTTGTTGGCCACCTTTGGCGCAATGGCCCGTAAAAGCAGAATCATTTTCCATGGTTGGCATTAATTAATTAATGGTATAACGCTAAGGATATGGTAAACTAATATGGAACCGTACGCAAAGTTGATCACTTTGGTTGGTTTCTGAACACACATGATTTACTGATCATTGACACCTGGCCTAGCTCCTTGATGGAAACCACCACCAAAAGTACACTAAATGATCTAGTATTAGTATTAGTATTAGATAAATAAAAAGCTCCAAGTTCCATCAAATCTTATTGGTGTAAGCAATCTCTTTCACGTGGGTTTAGCCATCCAATAGAAATCCCAACTTAGAGACAATACCCTCAAACTTTATGACCAATCCATTCGTCGATGTTATACTTAATTTGAAGTCATATGTACCACTTCGTATGTGCCCCACGCTCACATGTGTGCCTGCTCCCCTTATTCATGTTTTATTCATTAAATTTAATTTTGAATAATCCTCTTCAAGTCCATTTATAGGTAAGAGAGAAAGAGAGAGTATTTTGAAGAGGAAGTAGCAAATCTTCTTCCGTTTCTTTTCTTAAAAAGGACAGTCCAGTGCATATGGTTCCCACTAGGTAGAGTCTAGGGAAGAATAAATACGTCTACGCAGCCTTACGGCTCCCTACAAGTAAACACATGACCTCTATATTACATGGTAGCAATCTTACCATTGTTTTGAGGTTCACCCTCTCTTTTAATTCTTTTCTAATTATCTTTTTTTTTCCAATTCTTAGATAGTATACCAATAAGTTGGATTTCAATTACTTTTATGTGAAAATTTCACTGCAACTCTCTATAGCCATTTGTTCTGGCGTAGAACCAGAACCCTAGCCCTGATGGGACTAGGATGTTTGATGTTGGTTGGGACTTGACCTAGGAGTGATTCCTAGGGCCTACGTACCCCGGGGTGTATGATGTCCTGGATAAGTCATCCGAGGTGTTGCCCATCTCCTGACGTCTGCGTCGGGCTAGGACTTGTTGAACTCATTTCCCTGGGTACGTGGTAACCTTGCAAGGTCTGATGAGTCGGGGTGACATCCTGCGTCTCGTGAAGTGCCATGTTGGCGTCCTATGGCTTGAGGACTGGTGGTGAATACCAATGTCCAAAAAGGGCGACCGAGGTAATAACCTCCGGTCCTAAGAGTGCCGCGGTAAGAACCGACGACATAAGGGTCCGAGGTGGTAACCTCCGGCCCTAGGAATGCCGTGGTGCTGCTTCCCGGGCGTATGGACCTCGGTGTCGGTCTGCTTATTCAGCGAATCATTTAAGCACTTTAGAATTGAACATTCGGTTAATAAACCCTTTATTAATTCTAGAGATGATTAGCTTTATAAAGCTGACAATTCGGACATGAGGTGTCCGTTGCGGCATTTCGGCTACGACTAGGCCTAGCTATAATAGATCCTTAGCTTGTCGCCGTTCCTTGTCCTCTTGATTTGTTTCCTAGCCAGGTTTTCTAGAACGTAGGCTCCTCTCGTTGAGTTTTTCCTTAATCCGGTAGGGGCCGTCCCAATTTGCGGCCAATTTGCCATCTCTGGCTTTTTTGTTACTCCGGGTTCGATGGCCCTCGGCATCCTTTGTTCAATGTATCCGGGTTCCAACTAGGGAACACGGCCGGTTTATCCGAGTTTTGAACTGACCATGGAAAGGTGGATTTAACTGTTCTTTCAGTGTTACCGAGTTCCGAACTGGTTATGGAAACGTGGATTTAACCGTATGACTTTATCTGGCAAAACTCTATGCGGAGCCCGGATTTTAACCAGATTTGGTTTAATCGGGGTCCATCTTCAAGACTTGGCACAGAGCCCGGTTTTAACTGGATTCAGCGTAACCGGGTTTACTGCGTTCTGGGTGTTGTAACCCGAGATTCATTAGTCCATTATGGGTGTCGTAACCCGGACTTCGTTTATCCAGTATGGGTGTCGTAACCCGAATTTGTTTATCCATTATGGGTGTCGTAACCCGAATTTGTTTATCCATTATGGGTGTCGTAACCCGAATTTGTTTGTCCATTATGGGTGTCGTAACCTGGACTCGTTTATCCGTTCGTTGCCCCCTGCACCGGTAGTTCAGGTCTTTGAGCTGCCGAGATGTGTTGATTTACCAACCTGGATCAGATTGTTCGTGATTTTCAGGATTGCTTGCGTGCTGACCCGAGATTCCGGTTTTAACTTAACACCAAGATTCCGGGTTTACATACTCTAACACCGAGATTCCAGGTTGAGATACTCGAACACCGAGATTCCGGTTTATTATCTCGGATTCATACATGTAAATAGACTTGGTGGGATTGCCAGTGCAACACGGAGCCCGAGTTTTAACCAGATTCGGTGTGACCGGGGTCCGTCTTCAAAACTTTGGCAGAGCCGGGATTTTAACCGATTCTGTAACCGGGTATGCCTTCAAAACTTTGGCGAGCGGGGTCCTAACCAGATTTGGTGTAACCGGGGTATGCCTTCAAATTTACTCGGAGCCGGGATGTTAACCAGATTCGGTGTAACCGGGGTCCGTTTTCAAAACTTTGGCAGAGCCGGGATTTTAACCAGATTCGGTGTAACCGGTTCTTCAACACTTTGGCAGAGCCAGGGTCCTAACCAGATTCGGTGTAACCGGGGTATGTCTTCAAAACTTTGGCAGAGCCGGGGTCCTAACCAGATTTGGTGTAACCGGGGTATGCCTTCATCCCTTTCGTAGGGACAAAAATCCACAGTTTATCCGGGGTCCAATTGAGGAGCACGGATTTGCTGTATATAATAGACTTGAACATGATTTTCGGAAACGGGCTTATGTACCTCGGATTCCTACATGTTTAAAGATTTGGAGGCCGTAGCTGTCATTACACGGATCTCGGACTTTAACCAGATTCGGTTTTTCCGAGTCCGCTTTCAACTTTTGCACTGAGTAGGGGTATTAACCGGATTAAATTTAATCGATATGCCGACCCGACTTTCGGTGTGCATAATTCAAGCCTACTATATGACATCATAATTTATGTATGTAATACATATAAAAAATGAAATGGGTCCTACCACGTGAGAGCTAAGATAGGCATGAAAAGAATAAATGTCTTCCTGCGACGACTTCTCTAAAGCCATAAAAATGATAATAGGGAAGCATACCTTTGAATTGGTATAGCTTCTAAAATACTTTAAATTATCATGGGTTTGCTCTGAATCGGCAAGAAGTACTACGCAATTGAATTGCTCCGTGCGACTCCATGATTTGCAGAAGTTTCATTTTAGTCCCTCATTGAAAAACCTTTTAGGAGTTCCCCTAAGGTCCCTGTGAGAAACCTTTTGGAGATTTTATTTAGGTCCCTTTATGAAACCTTTTTGAGATTTCGTTTAGGTCCCTTTATGAAACCTTTTTGAGATTTTCACTTAGGTCCCTTTTACGAAACCTTTTAAAATTTTCGTTTAGGTCCCTGTAAGAAACCTTTGGAGATTTTCACTTAGGTCCCTATGCAAAACTTTTTAACTTTGCAGAAAGGTCCCTGCGTTTTTAGGTCTGACTCTTTCGCTTCTTCTTCTTCCAGCCGCCGTGAAACCCAGAAATAAATCCCAGGTTCGACCTCTGGTTCCTTGAACGGACTGAGCTTTTTGAGGACCTACAGCGATCGAAAACGAAGATGGGTATTGGAGATCGACGTTTCGGAGGCCAACCACCTTGCAAACTCACGATTCAAGATCCATCCACCTTTCTCGCGGACAGGCCGATTCTGAAGTCGATTTGGGATATGGATCCGCGTCTTGGAGATCCGAGAGAGATTGAGTATTTGATCTTGAATCTTCCTCTGAATTTTATCTTGAAAATCCATATCCCAAGGGTTCCATATTTAACAGTACCTCTTTCTTGATCTCGGTTTGAAATCACATATATAGCTAAGCAGCGTTTGAAACCCAGAGATCACTGGAGGCCTCCCGGCCTTGCTATTAGCTAGAATCTCGGAAGAGGTATCTCGGTATCAAAATGTCGGAACATTTTAAACGTTATCGTCATCGTCATCGTCTGCTGAAGCCCTTGCTTCCAAGCTATATGTATCTCGGTCAAGGAATGAAGGTTCTCTGTCTGGCCATCTTCCCCCTTCGTTATCAGAGAGCAGAGGAACCAAACAATTTGCGCAATACTTCGTCAGCGAGCAAGGAGAATCGAAGGGTTTTAACGCAGTCGCCGCTGGTGGAGGCGTGAGCATCCCAGATGCGGAGAGTGTGGTCGTCGGAAGCAGAACAGATGTAGTGGGAGTCAGAGAACCAAGCGAGGTCGGAGATGCCATCGGAGTGACCGAAGAGACGGTGGAGGAGAGAGAGGATAGAGGAAGACCAAATGATTGGGGTTTGGTCGGGCGAACCAGAGGCCCAAAGGGGACCGTCGTTGGAGAATTTGAAGCAGGAGACGACGCGTTGGTGATCAGTGAGGGTTTTGAGATGGCGGTAAGGTTTGTATTGTGGGTTGTCGTTACTGCCTGTGCCTATGCTGGTGGCCATCTTTCCTCTTTTCTGAACTCAAAACCTTGACGTCGATTCCTGTAACAACCCGACTTTTCTAAAGCAGTAAAATTTTTTTTTTTTTCAAATATCATTTCAAAATGATCAGAGTAGTGCACCGGAGCGATTGAGTAACTGATATGTATATTAAAATTCCCATGGTAACATGTTTCTTTGTTTAAACAATGATACGAAGTGTTTCAAAAGAAATGACAGAAAGGAGTCTTCAGCTGGGACTCCTAGGCGTGCCGCTTGCCCTCTCCTCGGTTCTCGGTCCACCCGACCACGAAGCTAAGTTAAGAGCCGAGGTCCATGCATCGAACCCCGTGTAACGGTTAACCTCATGATTACATACATCATATATGTACAATGACATTCATAGACTCTTGGCAACATTTACTATGGTCAGATATAGGGTATACATATTCAGATATGTATGGCAATGACAATACAGTCGGATGACAGACAATCATACAGTCGGATGATAGACAATAGTACAATCGGATGACGATAACAAGATACAATCGGATGACAGACAACAAGACAATCGGATGACGAACAACAAGTACAATCGGAGTACGAACAATAGTACAGTCGGATGTACGAGACAATAGTACAATCGGATGTACGACAATAGTACAATCAAAGTACGCATAATAGTACAATCAAAGTACGACAATAGTACACCTGAGTACGTGCATGACAGACAATAGGCATGACATAACAACAAGACAATCGAGTACGGACAACATACACATATGCATACAATAAACATCAGAGTTAAGGTTACCAGTACGCGAACGTACCTTCGTTGACGGATTACGGTATTTCTAGCACGTTTACGGAAACGTACTTTTACGGAAAATCGTGAAACAATGCACGTCGGGGCGTAACGGCAGCAGAATCAACGTTTCAGATATCCTATGAGAATAATGTCACTTCCATTAGTAATTTGACATTATAACGGCATTTTAGGTAAAAATTACCATTTTGCCCCTATAACCCTACTTGGCGGAATTTCGCGGCCGCTTCGCTACATAGGCTATTTTCTTCCCAAAATTTCGCCAGAACTTCGACGCATTTATGATTCTTGAAAATAAAGACTAAAATAGCCCTCCCATATGATACCCAAATCATAAAAAAATAAAGACTATTCTAGCCTTACTAACTATTAAACTAAAGACTAAAAACTAAAGACCGAAAGTCTTACCCGTTGAAGACTTCGCGTAACCTCCACCGAGCTTCTCTCTCTACTTCTTCTCTCTAAATTCGGTTCTTGCTTCTCAAATTGTGAGAAAAATGAAGAGCAACCATGGCTATTTATAGACAAATCTAAGGCCATGTTTGGCAATTTTTAAAGTTGTAAACACATTAAAGCAACTTGTTCAAGAAGCTAAATCTTGACCATTTGACTCTCTTGGTCGACATGCATGGGCTGTGGTGGCATCAAGAGATTGGTTTCACGTGATGACTCTTGTTGCTTTATGCCCTGGTCGCTAGTTTTTCCCGACGGCACCGATTCGCGTAATTTCGGAGAAATCTCAAAATTCTGGATTTACAACTTTGAAGACAAGTTCTCACTTACTAGAAATGTCCAAGTTAACCTAAATTTTGGTTCCATACAGGGCATTCCGTGTTCGGTAGAAGTTTCTCGAAAACGTGTCCTGGTCGCGTCTGGTTTCAGAACGCATTTCTGAAATTATCAACTTCTTCAGAAAAATTCACTGATTCCAAATATGTCAAAATAAATTCAAACCCATTCCTAAATATTGAGTTAGAATTTATTTTCCTCTTTTCCAAAAATATGCCTATATGCATTTTTCCCTATTTTGTTTTATTAGGAAAATGCACAAACGGCCTCGGAATTAACTTCCGGAAGAGTTTAACGGAAGATAAAAACCCACTGATCATTATTTTTCCCTGACTTTGGAAACCCCATTCCTGGATCTCTAGATAGGATCCGATTCCTAAATATTAATTTACTATTCATCATAATAAATTATATAATATAAATATTACAACTTGCAACTTAAATATCATGATATTTTTACACATTCTTATCCATTGCTTCCTTGTCAATTTCGGTCAATACCTGGTCCTTTTAATTTTAATTTTCGTTTTTTTTTAAATTAATTATTTAATTAATTATTTAATTAATTAAATAATTTTTTTTACATAATTTTTTTTTACAAGATTTTCCTATTGGTCCATTCTTGCATTTAGGCTTAAAAATACCTAAACTCACTTATTTTTCTCAAAAATCTCCAATCAATTAGTAAATATATTCTTACTAATTTTCAACTAATTTCCACTAATTTTTGAGCTTCCCATAATCATTACTGAATTTCCTTTGCTTATGCTTAAGTAATTAGCCCAATATTACTTAATTACTTTATTATCATTAGTTGATAATTTTCTTACTTAGAACACCTTATTTCCCTTATACTCTTGCATTAACATTAGCATTTTCATGCCTCTTTCCTTATTCTATAATTTGCAAGGGTATTTTGGTCTTTTTATTACTTTTTGAATATTCTTATACAATTTCTCCAAGTTTGTAATTTATCAAATTACCAAAATTAGAGATAATATACTCTCTTAATTCAAATAATTATTTCACTGACTTTTAGGATTTTTCATAATTTTCCTAAGTCATTCATGTCCCTTAGGGGCATTTTCGTCATTTTGGGCACCTTGGCCCTTAATTTCTCTAATTCAAATTTCGGGGTATTACAATTCCGGCAGGGTTCGAGGTAGCAAACATCATCTGTACCTCGACTGTTGCCGGTGCCTCCGATTGGTTCTTTTTCTCCTCCAGATACCATGCTTAACGGTGGCTCGGATATGTATCCAACTCTGAATGCATGTGTGTTAATTGTCCCAAAATTTTTACTGCCTCCACATCACAAACCCTAACCATAAAACTTTATGATTATTCGTTTGGCATTTGAAGATTGGAATTTTTGACCATCTTTGGTCATGGGAATCGAAATTTATCGGTCCCCACAGACGGCGCCACTGTTCTGGCGTAGAACCAGAACCCTAGCCCTGATGGGACTAGGATGTTTGATGTTGGTTGGGACTTGACCTAGGAGTGATTCCTAGGGCCTACGTACCCTGAAGAGGGATCAAAGTCCACGTAGTTCGAGGAGGATTGAGGCGTTTAGCCACAGGGAGTGGGGTGTGTGCTCTGTGTGCAGTATATGCAATTGAGGGAGAGCGTAGAGATAGAATATGTGTACCTTTAGGGTTTAACTCGTATTTATAGAGTGTACCTGGTGGTCTTGGGCTCATGGGCCCTCTATTTGTGATAGAGATTTCCCTTGATTATCTCCTTGATTGTAGGTTGGTTATGATCTTATCTGATCTGTTGGCGATCATGATAGATCCCCTGTTATTGGGCCGCATCACTAATGGGCCTTATATAAAATCCGTAACACCATTTAATATCAAAGAACCCCGAAAATTTTCTAAAATTTCACTCACCCCTAGGACTAAACTGAAATTAAGTTTTTGGCTAAAAAGACATTTATGCCCTTGTTTTGCATATGGCCGATATGGTCTTATAAATTTTCAAATGTCTTGTAAATACGCTTATTTGATTTATAAATTTTCACATATCTCTTGTAAATAGCATGCATTTTTATTAATATAGTCCTTGTCTTGTACATGGCCAAGATAATCTTGTAATTACACTTATTTGTCTTGTACATGGCACGTTTGACTTGTAAATTCCCCCATGTGTCTTGTAAATAATAATATTTGACTTGTAAAATAAGGGCACAATTATCTTTTCACCTACAAAATTTTATTTCAATTTAATCTTAGGGAGTGCAGTGAAATGTTATAAAGTTTTAAGGATTGTTTGATATTAAATGACTAGTGAGTGCAGGAAAATATTCCCTACTTTTATAATTATTTCATAAAAGGAAATAATTTGGGAGCTGCAGGTGGAAGCGATGATATTTATAATTCCCTGATTTGGAAACTCTTAGGAAACCGAATACACAAAATGTCTGTTGGACACGTGGAGATACTTTGAATTCTTTAAGGTTGTTCTGACCATCTGCTAGCTGCTTTCCAACTCCAAGATAACAATATTAAACTGCAAGTTGTTGCAGACTCCCAAACCTAGCTAATTAAGAAAACTTAAAACATTAATTAATTAGCGCGATGACAACTAAGATGAAAATATTACTGTAGAATCTAACATGCCTTGAGCCATCATCAGCTTCTTTTTTTGCTCAAACATCATCAGCTTCTGGGAACTTTAGACAATCCACATTCACTTTAAATATTTTTACCAAAAGCTAGCCTGCCTCTGAGAATTTCTTCATGTCAGTAAATATTTTTGGTAAAAAAAGTGTAAAAGATCATACTCATGCATCACATTCAAAGATGTACAGAAAATTATTCTTATATTTATAAATTTTAAGATTAAAAGTTTGAGGGTTTATAATTGACTTTCTAAAGACAGCCTTTTCATTTTCTCAGAGATCATATTATATATATCATAATAATTAAGATTGAACTCTCAATTATCTCATCTGCTTATGAAATTTACCGATAAATAGATGAATTAAAATGTAGATATATAATTTTACCAAAAAACGGAGATTTATAAGAATAATCCTTATATTCTATATACTATTAAAAATTACAAATTGGAGCTTTATAAAATATTCTGTTCAATAAATTTAGGATCAAAGTGCAAATTTGTCCCAAAAGTTTTTACAAAGGAGCAATGTTACCCCAAAAGTATTAAAATGAAGCAATTTTAACCATAACCATTAAAAAGTTAACAGTCAACATCAATTTTTTAAACGTTAGTTTTTTAACGGTCTGAGGCAATATTGCTACTTTTAAAACTTCAAAGGTGATATTGAACCTAAAAAAACTTCCAAAACAACATTACTCCTCAGCGAAAATTTCCAAAGCAAATTTCCAACTTAACCCAACATTACTTTGTTATCCTTCAAACTATGATACTTGATATTTTCATAGGCCTGGGCATGTGATATAAATTATTAATAAGATTCTCTGGCACCAATACATAAAAATTCCATAATGAGAGACATTTGAAACAGAAGAGGTAATTAAAAATAAAGTATTTCCAATATATAAAAATTGTATATGCCAACTTTGGAATGTGTCATAGGCTCATGCGGCTGACGGCGCCATAATAAAATACTTGAAATCTTTTAAAGTGGTATTCTTTCCCAGGGTAATAATTATATTTAATTTAAAGGAGAATTTCAATTAATGCCCATAGGACTAAGTTTATCTCAGACAACCCTCAAAAAATTCTGAAAGTTCACTGCAGCCCCATAGATAAAATGAAATTAAGTTTTGTAGGTAAAAAGACAATGATACCTTACCTTATCTTTTTTTTTTTTTTAAAAGGTTCAATTGTCATTGGAGATCGAGCGACCGGTCACCAGTAGGCACTCAGCCAGAGTGGCCTCCAGCGACCAGCCATCAAAGCTCCGGCGCCAGCCGGCCAGAGCTCCGGCCACCGAAAATAAATTGCATTTTTCATATGCTAATTCAACTTGATCATGAAGAGTTGCATACTTGCAAATCAAATGAGATTTGTTCAATTTGTGTTGTTCACATGTTTATTCTACTTATTCATGATGAGTTAAACACTTATAAATGAGACTTGTTCATGATCCTATATTTTCTTACTAACCAATTAATTTGTGTTGTTCATATCTCTATTTCACTTGTTTATGATGAGTTTGACACTTGCAAATGGGACTTGATCGAAGAAGTCCCATTTGCAAGTGTCATATTCATCATGAAGAAGTGAACTAGACATATGAACAATATAAATTAAATAAGTCATATTTGCAATTGTGCAGCTTTTTATGGTGAAGAAATGGAATACTCATGAATAAACATAAATTAATTTCCAATTGCCGGTGCCAAAGCTTTGATGGCCGATCGCTGGAGGTAGCTTCATCCTAGCGGCTGCCAATAACAGGTCGTCGGGGCTTCTAAAAAAAAATAATGCAAGGATACTATTTTTTTTTTACCCATAAATCTTATGTTTGTTTTGTTCCATGGAGTGTGGTGAAATTTCAGAATTTTTTGGGTTTAAAGTTGATCCTCGGGGTTAACTGAAATATTTCCTTTTTTTTAATTTTAATGTAGAAAAAAGTACATAGATGTTGGTAATTAACCATTTTTCATCGGGCGGCCTCTCTTTCTTCACCTTCTTCAATTAACTTTTTCTTATAAAAAGGCTCCTCTCTCCCTGCAAAAAGGAAACTAATGGACAGGCACAACAGCCACCACCTTCATCGTCAACCTCTTGCCTTGGCTTCATAACACACAAGTAAGAATCTCTTGTTTTTTCCCAAGAATTTTATCTGTACTTAACTTTTTGTGTGCGTGCTTGTGACTGTCTTATTCTCTGTGTACAAAGGTAATATTGTTAAAGCTCATCATCAGAGAGAGAGGATCTTGTAGAAACCCTAATAGAGAGGGTATGGGCAGAGGGAAGATTGAGATCCGAAGGATCGATAATTCAACGAGCAGGCAAGTGACTTTCTCAAAGAGAAGAAAGGGATTGATCAAGAAGGCCAAAGAGCTAACAATCCTGTGTGATGCACAAGTTGGACTCGTCATATTCTCCAGCACTGGAAAGCTTTATGAATATTCAAACACCAGGTTTGATCTCCATCATCATTATATAATAAATTGGTTAATTTGATTCATCTTTAGAAGATGATGTGTGTGTGTATGGTTTGCTTTATATATTCATATACAAATAAATGCGCAAATAGATATACTTGATATATATCTATAAACAAGTTTCTACCGGGCTATATTTTTGCTAGATATATCTGTGGCCTGAATTAGATTTAGGCTGGAATTTGACAAATACCCTTAAAATTTCTGCAAACAGTTAATTAGAGCTCGAAGATGCTTTTAGCTGTGCCAACTGTTTAATTTAGGAAAGACCCTATATACTAAGATAGAGGCCCTTTATGGCTAATGAATTATATTAATGAACTTAATGATATAGATTTTGATTACGTCAAAGTTAGCTTGCTTAATTTGCTAGATATTTACCATATATATATAGCGCATATATATAAATCTGTATTTTTCCTCAGTTTATCATTTTCCTGGGAGGTTTGGATCAAGTGAGTGTAATAAGATATATATGGGTTAATTTGCGCTACCAAAAAAGGTAAACACATACAGGTTTTAAAGACAGTAGTATGTTTTGAGGTTGTGGCAACTGCAGCTATATATATGTGTGTGTCAGTACTGTGATTACAGTAAAACTATAGTAATTTGCTGTGAAAGTTGTATAACTGCAGTCCTTTGGGTGGTAGGTTTTTGATAAGATAATTGCACCCACTGATAAGCAAAATTATTTCTCTTATATTCACTGCCAAATAGGCTTCAGTTTTAATTAACTGCAACTAGCTATTTGGCTATGGTTAATCTCAAAGCTGCAGTCAAGTCACATACTATATATATATATATATATATGATTGTTTGTTATATTCCTTTTGTTTTAAAGTAATGACCACTTTCTACAACCAAAAAAAAAAAGTAATTGCCACTTCTGAGAATTTTCTCAAAATAATTATTGCTATAACATTTTACGGAATCATTAATTAACTGTTTTCTCACTGTTTTACTCCTTCATTATTAATATCTCAATCTGCTTCAGATAATTTAAAAATTAAAGTACTTATATTAAGGGTATTTCAGTAAAATACAATATCATTAGATTGATTCCCATCTAAGTAATTTAATTATTTTCTTGATCTGCGTGAAAAATCATCAGATGACCCCTTTTCCAACTTTCAAAATTAAAATCTTGCATTATCTTCATATTTAGTTATCTCCATTCATTTTCATTCTCAAATCTGTCGCATGCCTTAATTTTCGTTGATGTTTTCTTGATTTAAAGTGGATTTTTCCTTAGCAACGTTTTTTTTTTTTGGGGGAATTTTCATTTGATCAACATAAAAAAAATATTATTGAAGAGGATAACCCCTTTTCCAACTTTCAAAATTAAAATCTTGATTTTTACATTTTTTTTATGTATATATTTTCGTATAAGGGCTCTATAAAAGTGAAACTTATGATTATCTTTCTTTTGTAGTCCTTGAAATTCTCTAGTTAATTAACTTCATAAACACACAAATTAGAATAGAATTCAATATTTAAATAGGGGCAAAAGGTATATATGATAGATAAAGCAGGAGGAGGTTGATGTTCAACAAACAAAATATAGAAAAAGATCAAAAAACACACGTTCATCATATAAATATAATGTGCAATAGTATTGAGAATGAAAATTCTGTAAAATAGAGCTAGAATTTTCAAAAGACTAAGCTCTTTTGTTGTTTAATTTTCTTGAATATTTGTGAAATAAAAAAAAGTAAAAATTTATACTATATCAATGTGATCCAAGACATAAAAGAGAAACTCTCTCTCACACTCACACACCCCAGGAGTGAGAGAAATAGTAGGTAGAAATCGTGAGCAGTCCCAGGACATATCTTCATAAGCAGAAAACACCGCAGCTAGGTAGATTTAGACTCTAAATTATACATATAAATAGCTTATCCATGAAAACCACTAAAGAGATGCTCATGGTCTCTGAAAACTTACCAACTTATAAATTCTCTGGTTAGGTTTTGGTCAGTTAATTAATACATTAAATCCATCATATGATATTTTAATTAAATTCTTTTCATAATCTCTTAAGGCATACTTGCCCATTTTAGAAAGCAACCTAGGCTTAATAAAGCATAAAACTTTCTTACTGGATGTCAAGTCTGAACACACAACGAGGAAGTGTCAATTATTATTAGGTAGCACACCACCAGTAAGAGCCTGTTCCAAAAGCTAAACCCATCAGGGATTTTTATTATCATATGTGTGTGTGTGTGTATACATATGTATATGTGTATATATATACATATGTATAGGCTAATGCACATGCACCAGAATTTTATAAACAGTATTGTCGGCACTAGTTTTGGCACACAGATCATAGTGCCATATATATTAATTAGATTAAGGTTATTAATTAGCTAAGCAATTTAATTAGATTCCTCTATCTTCCTAAGCTTGGGATTTCAAATTGATCGATATTGTATTAGATAATTGTCGATTAGACTCGTGCTTTTCTACTCAAGCCTGCAACTTTGTGTCAACATAACTTTATAGTGAAATGTACTATATATGAAGTATAGTGTTCTTTAAGTGACCTGCTCGCGTACGTCACGGGTTTTTGGTACTCACATTCACTATAACTTGGGAAGATTCATATAACTTAACCATAAGATTCACTATAAATATATTTTAAATGTCATCTTAAGCAAAAGCATTAACATAAAGTGTGAGACCAGCATAATTGCTCTATTATCCATAAAAAGAGATCGACACAAAATGTAGCCTTGGACTTGATGGAAGTTATTGAAGTTATAATAACAACATTATTGGTGCACCTAATCTTATGGTGCCTCTAAACCCATTTAGCTTAGCTTAGCTTGCTTGTGACAGGTAAGAAAAACTAAAAACAAAAAGGAAGAATTAAATATTCACAGAGAGGAACGAATTGAAGACAGATGAATAATTATTGGCAAACGAATGTCATGATGAGAGGTATTAAGGTGTGTGATAGTAAAAGACAGATGCTATATACCAGTAATTCCTCTTTAAGTAGTAATGTCATATTATATCCCGCAAATTGTTGTTAATTTTAATTATAAACAGTCAATTAGTTAATAAGACATATTTACCTCATTTAATTATATTAAGGAAGTTAGTTAATATGACATGTACGTATTTTCTAAAACACCCCTAATCAGCTTCCTTAATTCCTTCTTCCCCTCTTCTTAATTGTTGTTGAAAGAATATCAATAGTGGTATATGTAGAATTAAGATCAACTCTTTAAATATCTCTTATATTAAAGACTGGAAGAGTATTAATTAATTTGATCCCTCATGATGAAAGTTCTTTTAATTTGATCTCTCATTATCATATTATAACAGCAGCAGAAACCCTTGTTCCATTATACGATTGACTACATATCCTATTGATCTCTATCTGACAATAATATTGTTAGATAAATTGTTAGCCGAAAAAAATTCTACTCAATAATCTGATTAAGTGCTTTCTTTTGGTCTTCTTCTATCCCTTTTCAGAGGATC
Organism: Acacia pycnantha; assembly: GCA_025563575.1. Taxonomy (NCBI): domain Eukaryota; kingdom Viridiplantae; phylum Streptophyta; class Magnoliopsida; order Fabales; family Fabaceae; genus Acacia; species Acacia pycnantha. The sequence continues at coordinate 2,722,120 of JAMWYP010000007.1, read as the reverse complement.
CCAAACTATTTGATTTACCATCCTTCTTCTCTTCACACGTAAAATGGTCTTTTCTACATGTGTTTAAATCACTTTAAATGATCTTCACACGTAAAATGGTCTTTTCTACATGTGTTTAAATCACTTTAAATGATTTTCTATTATTTTTCTTGTTTAATAGATGTCACTCCAACTATATGTATATGTTCATTAAAAATCCCTTTTCTTTTCTTTTTTGCATGACCACACATTCATCTTAATATCCTCATATCAACTACCCATAAAGTTCTTGTTTTCCCTTTAAAGTCTAACATTCACAATTATATAACATTGTTGTTTTTATAATACCCTAAACTTCCTTTCTATCTTATTAAATACTAATTTTTTTTATCATAAATAACCCAAGTAGTATTTCTCTTTTAAACCACCCAACTTGAATTCAATTATTAACATCACCATCAATTTTCCCATCTTACTGTAGAATTGGTTTCAAATATCTGAACTTTGCCACCTATTAAAAAAATTGATCTCTTGTCTCTTATCAAAATTACAATGTATTTATTTTGTCTTGCTCTTACTCATGCAAAAACCCTTGACTCCAAGGTTCCTTCAATATAACTCAAGCTTAAAGGTTTTTTTTTTTTTTTTACTCAACCACAAGAACTATATCATCGGCAAAAATTGCAATTTTTCTTCACACACATAAGCTTAGTTAGATTGTATCGAGGGGAAAAAAACTTAGTTAGAACACTAGAACAAGGTTAAATAAAATAAGAGGCTAAAAGATTATCCCTAATGTAAGTCAATCTTTATAAGTCTTGTCTCACTTTCATATGTTCTCACAATAGTTGTTGCCCCCATACATATCTTGTATGAATTCAATACATGTCTCTTTACCAATTGAAAATCATAAGAAGATGCCGCTTTTTTTCTTTTCTACAATGATTCTTTACAAATTGTGGCAACTGTTCAACTTGACGATAACTGACATGTCAATCATTTTATCTATTTTTGTGTTCATATACTTTCTACAATAAATAATTTACACCATGTAAGTACTACATGTCGGCAAAAAAAGTATACAGCACTATAAAAATGAACAAACTTAAGATGTATAAATAACTGAAATGAATCCATAAACTCAATTTGTTTCTTTGTGAGCTCAAGGTATCCCCTCGCACTGTAAACTTCCTGAAGAGGCTTCAGTGCTGGCCACGGCCCTCTACATGCACCACCAAAGATCAAACCCCTCACTAGATACTTAATCATATTACTTTCACAAAATAATAGTAGCTTCATAGAGGATCCAATTTTATTTCCCTCTTCCTCTTTATATTATTGGTTATTACATACTGTTGTCCAAAGTTCATGCCTTGAGATAATCTTCCCATGCATCATTTATTGAATATGAAATTCAATCTTCCCTTGGAATACTATATAAAGAATCAAACGTATTCAACTTATCTTCCCCTGCCTGTTGAATGTTATTGCTGAAGGACTTGCTTATCTGACTATACCAGCTGAAGCCTTTCAAAGGTGGCAACGCTTTTATTTGCCCCACAAGTAATGTCACAGCTTTTGTGGGGCTAATCTTTTGCCGAGAAAATTTTTTTAAACAAAATAAAAAACCAAAAGCTAGTCCTGTTGGTCTGGACCTTCCTCCAAATTGGGCTACTGTTAATGGTGCCTCCTCTGGAAACCACCAAACAGTTTGTCCGCAAAAGATGTACATTTCCATGATCAAAATGATAATCTTCTCACCATTCTGACTAATAGGAAGTTTGATAGATGGTGAAACTAATTGCAATAGCTTTTGGGGGCATGTTTAGAAAAATAACAGTGACACCAAACATAGCTAGCTTGCTTTCTTGCAGTCATTTTCTTGAGTTAGATGTGTAAACTGTAAGCAAACAGAAACTAAGCTACAAAGTTTCTGGCACAATATAAGTACAGGGGAGCAGAACAGAAGTACAGAACTAGTGCCAGAAAATGGAGTTCTAGAACAATTCTGAATGTGAAGACTGCAAATTTGCTTTGAAGGGCTAGAAACTTCTATTAACTAAGAAATACACCAAAAAATTGCAAAATTTGCGTTCTAGAACAATTTTGAATGTGAAGACTGCAAATTTGCTTTGAAGGGCTAGCAACTTCTATTAACTAAGAAATACACCAAAATATTGCAAAAATTGCCTTCAAAATAAGTAAGCCCTATAGAAAATATTTTCCTGTGATTCAATCTTTTTTCTCAATGAGAATCAATATAGAGCCCTACTCCATTCTATCTGAAATTTAAGCACCATAAATTCTTATGGCAGAAAAGGTTGATGCTCTTCCTATCTGATAGAAATTGTTGCACGTAAAAAATTCAATTCTTAATCACTAGTAGAATTTTTGGGCAACTGTTTGGAGCCATTAGTAATTCTAGGAAGATGATATATGCAAAATGGCTATACTTCTGTTGTGGACACTATATAATTAATGAACCTTTTATCTCTGTTTCTGTAGAGACCTTTCATTAGAGAATCTTATGATATGGAAATTTCTCTTCCTTTGGTTCAGATCATACAAAGACTTCATAGATAACTGAACATTCTCTTTGTATAGCAAACTAAAAAGTGTGATTCCATTACATGTCCAGCATGAAATCAGTGATAGAGAGGTATAACACAAGCAAGGAGGAACACCAGCAACTGCTGAATCCAAATTCCGAAGCCAAGGTATGCTCAGCAAACTCAGTCTTAGAAATGCTGGATACTTTTTCTACTTGGTCCATAAGTAATAGCCTCATGCAAAGAATATAATATTTCCATTGACCACAATTTGTAAAGTTATTCCTGAATATGCATTTGGCAGCTATTCCTACATGTCTTCATAAAAATGGGCACTTTCAATAATATTCATTAACATTTTTTCTTAGTATTTCATCATCACAATCATTTCATAGAAATCTGTGAGACATGTTGCAGTAAATTGAAAGGATCACAGCAACAAAAAAGAAAAAAGAAAACAGGGAGAGGATATCTAGTTTGTATTCATTTTTCCTGCTCATGACACTGCATAATTTTATTTTATACTTGATAGTTTTGGAAAAGGGAGGCAGAAGCATTAAGGCATCAACTACAGACCCTACAAGGAAACCATCGGTACAAGCCTTTTCCATTATTTATCCAGCAAAATATTTGAAACTCTTATTGAGCAATTAAAATACATATGATCCTGGAAACTCTATATTTCATTGTCAGACATGGAAGTATTGTCATACTCCGTACTAAACTAGTGAGTTGTGACATGCTACTTTCAAAATGATAAAATGTCGATTATATTTTGTCATTTCCATCATTATTACTCCCAGTTTCAGCTGCTTTGACTTCCCACGAACTGTGGGAATTGATCCAGAGGCATATCAGACAATACTATTTTTTTAGGGGGTGAAGAGACATTACTGTGACATATATGCTAGGGTGTGAGCCCCAAATATGATGAATAAAACTTTATTTGAAATCCATATAAGCCTCTCAACTAAAAATTAGGAAACCTAACAGATATCATTTTATAAGAAAAATTATTTTTAAGAAATAAGAAGATGAAAAGAAAGGCATTCCTTCTGCAAGAATTTTCAACTATTAGAAATATATGCTAGGGTGTGAGCCACAAATTATTGCTGATTTGCACAAGCAAAAGAATTACCTGAGGCAACAATTTTCAACTCAAGGTGCAGCTTTCCGTTACATAAAATATAAAATTTCTCCCCAAAATGCCTTCACTAAATTTAAAGTCTACCACTCTACCATCCTTGCCAAGCTTCTGCTTTTTCTAATGTTATATGATTTACAATTCCAAAGCACAATCACCACCTGAATGCCCAATGCCAGATTTATGGATTGAATGGTCAAGATCTTACTTTTTTGCGTTAGGTTCATACTGATAGGTTTAGAAGAAAATTGGGAAAAGAGAAATAGAACTCTAATCAAGAGAGGAGACTAGAACCAGAATCTGAGTTCTAGGGAAAAAGATAGACAATCTAGAGTCAGAATCTAACTCCAGCCAACACAATAATTCTCTGAAATATATCTTCATTCATAATCCTTCTCAAACACAATACAAATATTTATATAGCCTTTCCTAGACAACCAACTTCCTATGATAACTAACTTCCAAAACAGATAAGACTTAATAACTATACATCAGATAAGAATAAGAAACCATAACTTCCTATACAACAGATAAGAATAAGAAACTAACAGAAAATAACTACTCTTTACTTCCCTTGAGTATCTAAACCAAAATATGACATGGGTCCCTAACACATACCTCATTCCAAATCTTCTCAAGACAGATATTGGCATTTAACAGAACACATATACCATACCCATATCCAGTCCTGAATTACCAGATTTTTCAAGGCGGATACTGCTACTGTAACAGGAAGCTTAAGCAAAACCTGATAAACCCCAAGTTTGACTTTAAGCCATTCAACCAAAAATAAACATCGTCTAATAGAATTATATAGCCAATCTGCAACAAACACAGACCTAAATATTTGGATTGTAAAATTCATCATGCTTTGAACCGGTCAAGCAAGCATTTTTTTTTCTCATAGTAAATTAAATATTGCTTCATTTAGAGAAAGCATTTGAAATATCATTTCCAGGTGAGACAATTTTCAAAGACAAAAATAAAAAATAGGTCTCATCCCCATTCTTTTTTTTTTCCTTATTTTCATTTTTCCCCTTTCTTCTTGCATTAAAAATTTAGGTTAAAATTCTATCAGAAAAAATTGTGGTTAAAATTAATAAAAAATAGCTCACTGGCCAATCACGTGAATATGAACACAAGAAGGAAATTAAAACACCTACATGCCATATGCAGTCAAGCACTGACATAATGCAACAAACAATATACTTTCCAATGGTAGCTTTAAACTACTTTCTTTTACACATAGAAACCGGCAATAAAATAAACGGAACAACAATATATGTCATAAAGCTTCATGTATGAATAACATGTTGAAGGTGCAGGCAAATGATGGGTGAACAGCTTAATGGTTTAAGTGTGAAAGACCTACAAGATCTCGAGAACCAGCTGGAAATGAGTGTCAGATGTATTCGCATGAAAAAGGTCAACTAACTTTAACATTGAAATAAACAGCAATGCTCCTTTACTTTAGTACTGCTGATAAATGTGTTTGGTCAATCTCTACAAGGCCAAAGCAATATTTAGGGAGTTGAAAGCTATTAACACACTTCATTAAACTCTGCAGGAACAGATTCTAATAGAAGAAATCCGAGAGCTGAATCAAAAGGTCTACTTGAAAAATAATATTCACCTAATTTTCTTTCAAAAGCATTTGTAATAATGAACTCACTTTTTTTCTTTTTTTCCTTGCAGGGAAACAGTATACATCAGGAAAACCTGGACCTCTATAAGAAGGTAAACCTCCTTCGACAAGAAAACACACAACTGTACAAGAAGGTAGCCAACTTAGTTATCCACTAATAGGGCATCATGAAAAGTTCCAATAGAATTTAGTTATGTTTACTCGGGCTCTAAAATATGACAACAGAAATCTTACCTTGCTTCAGATGTCTCAGGTTTATGGCACATCGGAAATGGCAGCTACAAGCAGAGATGCATTCAATCCATACGGATTTCATACCAGTGAGGACCCACAAGAACTTATCCAACTGCAGCTAAGCCAGCCAGAGCAAGACACATATGAGACATCAGGCAGTGCCTCAAAATAACGGTCAAAAGTTCTCCAGTTTGACACTATTATAAAATTGCAGCATATAACCGCGTATGAAGTGATGAAGAGTCCTTCTGCATGAATCTCACCTGATTACACAAAACAAGAATCAGTAGCAAGAACATCTATGATTCTTGAAGTGAGAGGAGTTAGATAAAAGCTTATCAACAAGTGACTGCATTGCTATCAGATATGCATGTAAAGTGAATTATGGGAAAGTTTCAATAACAAAGCATGGACATAAAATATTCCGACTTGTCTATCCGATTATTCTTTATAAAATAATCAACAAAATGTGAATTCTCAAAAAATAAAAATAAAGTGCAGTTGCTCTAGCCAGAATTTGAATTTATATACTGTACAAAATTCAGGAGCACATGACTGCCATTCCACATCTCCTAGAGTTAATACATTTGACAGGGCATTTGTAGCATGAGCATATAAGAGGGGGGAAAGGGAGAGAGGAACGCATACACATCCAACTTTGCAGGTGAATTCATCTGTTTTTGAAGCGTGACTGAAAAAGAGGAGAAGAGCAAACGAAGCATGTCAAAAGTAAATCAACCTATTGGACTGCTACGAAAAACGTCATCCAATTTCAAAGTCAAAGTAGCACGATCTAATTCAAAAATTTCACCCGATTGAGCAGAAACCCCGCCAATACTTCCCTTGTGCTATTGATTCTCATTTATTATCATGTCATTCCCAGTCATATTGTTTAGTTTAAGTACAGCATGTGTGCTTTATGTAGTTTCTAACAAATATCTTCCAAGTTCCGTTTGACTGTCCATACAAAATGTCAATTACTAGAGGAAACATCCAACCCCCAATTGATATCTTGTGCATAGATGAAAACGCTAAAATACTACATGCAAAAGCTGCTAACTTGCTATCCAAAGCTTTGCAGAAATGTAACCTTTCAACTGCACATGACAAATTCATAAGCCCGAGTCATTGCAGCAAGTTTCCCATAAATCGCACCAGAAGATTAAACAGAGTTTGAATGCATTCGGGTTGATTAAGAACATAATCAAGAGCATGAAAGGTCAAAGGGTCAGCTACCCGTCAACAAAATATCTGTTTTAAGAGGGGGGAAATGATTTATATAACAACAGTATAGACAAAATATCTAAGGAAACGATCACATGCTAATAGTACTTCTATATAAATAGATTGGACCAAACCCTTGTGAAACTTGCGATAGTGCCCGACTCTGTATCAAAGCAGATTTATTTAAGACATCTGTTTAAGAAAATCAAGCGAGAAAAATCACATCACAAATCTTCCCAATAATGAATTAACATTATTGCAGGATGATTATTAATTAGAAAGCATCAACATTAGGAGTTGACGGAACCACGTTAAATCGATGCAACCGAAGGGCGAAATGAGAAGAAGATGCAGGGGAGACAAGGACATGATTCATGACCAGGTGAAGAAGATCAAATTCATGCCTACCTGAACAGTGATTTTTTTTTTTTTTTTTTTTTTGGTAAAAACCTGTACAGTGATATTGATTCCCCAGAGAGGAGCTGGAGTGTGATTAAATATCTGACCCCTTTTTCGACCCACGAAAATTTCTGACCCCTAAAATAATTGTTAGGAACGTGATAGAATATAACCAAACGGAGAGGCCCAACCTCAGGGAAATTCGTGACACCACGTGGCGACCACATAAGCGATGCAAGCTTTTTCAGTATGCTTTTTCATTTTTGAGTATTCTACATTCTGCTGGATCAGCTTCTCTTTAATACCCTTACCAATCATTTCCCGCCAAATGTTAAAATTCTTGGACTTTTTTAGTTCGCGATTAGTTAACCGCTACAAAAAATTCCAATTTCATCTTGTAGCAATTTATACACCGCTACAACATGTACTTATGATATGGCGTCCCAATGTCACCCAATGGCGATTAGTCTGTGATCACTACAGTTTCAGTAGTGGTGAGTATATTTGAGTAACTGTTTATAATAACCGCTACAAAACAGCTTGTCATGGTGCATTTTGTAGCGGTTTGTCTGACTACTACTCATGTCATTAGTAGCGGTCAAAACCGCTAGAAAAACGTGGTTTTGACCACTACAAAACATCTTCTTCTTTTTTGTAGTGTAAGATCTTTATGTATTTTGATTATTGATCTCCTCATATTTCTTTATATAGTGAAAAACTCTAAATATTTCATACTTTGAATATGCATCAAAAGAGGCTAATTGAAGCATATTATTATTAATGAGTAATGAAGTTATATAAAAATGTGATAATATATGTTAGTTCCTGAAGAACATATATGTAACAAAATTGACATAGTTCCTAGAGAACTAATATAGATTTTTCTTAATTCTATAGGCAGAAAAAGAAACGATTATGAAATATTTTGACCCATATATTTACAACTAAGTTTCACTATGTTGAAGTGTCTAAGTGATAACCCAATAGACTGAAATCCATGATTGTATGTGAGTTATGAAATTCTTGAGCTTTCAAGTGAAAGATAGATTATTGGCTTCCTATATACTGGTTTCTCTTTGAAATATAGAAATAAAGAAAGAGTATTTATATGACTTAAACTTAGGGGGAGATTGTTAGAATACAAGTGTGAGTTAATTTTGAAAAGTTCTACTCATATACTTCCTCACAAAGCCTATTGATCTTCGAAAAATGGATGTCATATTTATATTTTATATCAATATCTTATGGAAATTGAAAAGTTTGTTGTTAGTTAAGCAACATGTCACAGTAAACCATCAATTTATTGATTCAAACAAATTTATTGTTGGCATGACTTGTTTGATAGTCATATATAAGAGATTACGTATAACATTCATTGAAGAATTAGAAATTTCTTCATGATAACCAACACATTATATAATTCAAGAATTATGATGTGCTATATGTTTTTAAAGAGAATTGATTATGGGAGTATAATTGTTTATGATTTGGAATGGATCTCCAATTTTTTTGGAAATAAATCTAACTAAATATATGGGCCTATTCAAATAGCATGTAAACTGTACAAGTATTCAATGAATTTGATAAAGGCATCTATAAGATGGTTATATGTGCGATTATTATTAGTCTGCAACCTAAAGTTTGCAAGATTGTTTGAATAAACCATTATATTGAGCGTGCAATTTCCAGATAATATGATCCATAAATCATTTATTAAGGCCTCCATAAATAGCTAGATCAATAATTTTGAGAATAAATTTTTATTTCAATATTATATATTGCGGCACTTGTATACATCAAGCCAACAAAATTTTCCCGATAAAATTGGCTTTTGGTCAGGAGCCAAGATAATTCCATCTTAAAAAGTTTTAATATGCATTTCTATCAATGCACATAGATGGATATTTAAAGGAAATTGAGATTAATGTAAGAACCTCCTCCTTCTTGTTTGTCTCTAAATGAAACAAATGGATTTAGAAGACTTATACTGCTTAATTAGTCGATTGTCATTTGACAAAGTTGTCCTACCATGAGAGGGAGAAATTGAATAGCTGGAAAAAAAGAACAAAAAGAATGCATTATTACTATCAAGTATAAATCCTTGAATATAGCAATATGAATCATAAGTTCATTAGGTTTAGCATTTGATAATAATTTCACTTGATCAATTGAGGATCTTTTGCATAAATCTATTTTGCAAGTAGATAGAATGGTGATTGGCTAAAAAGTAAAAGTAAAAGGGAAAAGACGTAGTGAAAATGGAATTACATTATTTCGATATGTGAAAATTATGGGCCTGCAATTCCAGTTGAAATATGAAATATATAAATATTTAAGTGAAATAAAGATTTTAACAAATGCTAAAGAAGACTATGATGAGGCATACTATTTTGTGGTTGATATAATAATTTTGTATTTCTGACAGCATATGAAAATAAAATTATGTGTCTGTTAGATGTTATTATATATAGCCTATTCATATGGCTCATTAAATAGTGAAATTTATATGAGAATCCTTAAAGGATCTAAAATGCTAGAAGCATATACAAGAAAATCATTTTATATATAAAATGTTGTGGGAGTTTGAAAATAATTCAAGCATATATAATTGATTGAAAAATATATTAAAAAATGAGTAATTTTACATTTTACTTGACTCGTAGATCGAGTTATCAAATATATCAATGATTTCAAAATCCCATATTTTTGCCATGGTGACTTTTTTTGTAAAGATATATTGAATTCAATGGTCTAGAAGTACCTTATATTTTATGAAAATATTTTTATATCATGCTAGTGTTGTATTTACTATGATTTTATTGATAAAAATTAATTCTTGCGGGTTCACAGTGGATAATAAAAATGAGATTTGGTTTTATAGTCCTATAAATATATTAAATGATATTATTTTGTTAAGAACAAACCGAATATATGTGGATGCAAAATATTTTTTGGTGATTTTCAAAATAATTTTCCTTTATTGTTTCCATAATGAATAAGATAAAGACAAAATATACTGATATTTTAACATATCCAAAAGATATATTATAGGAATACATTTTAGTAGAACTTTTGGTGACAAGACAATGCATCATTTATAGTTTGATGGTAAAAGAAAGATATGCTCAAAAATACATTGGAAATGATGTTGTTATTAGGGAGAGTAAAATTGATGTTGTCATCAAGGGTAGAACATACGATATTATCATCAGGGGACTAGAGATCATATGGGGAGTAAATACGATATTATCATCACAGGAGATAGAGACCATATGTTGTACTATTTTCCTTAACTAAGATTTTGTCCTACTGGGTTTTCCTAATAAAGTTTTTAATAAGGCAGCTTCAATATGTAGTGTACTCTTTTTCCTTTTCTAGGTTTTTATCCCAATGATTTTTTTTCCTAATACGGTTTTAATGAGGGACAATATTTATTTACGGGCATCCAAGGGGAGTGTCGTAAAAATCCACCTCAATAAACTCCCAACTTTTAGCCTTTTATTTTCTACACTTCATAACCACTCCAATGAATAGTCTTTTGGAGACTTCATGTCATAACTCAAATGTTATAATTTGTGCATGACCAAATGTTGCCATTTACTTCATGTAACTATTGGTTGTGGTTGATGGCCTATAAATAGAGAACTATGTACCACACTTTGTTGCATCCAAATGAATAAGATATTACTCCATCTTTCTCTCAAATTCTCTCTTAATCTATTTCATCACAACCTCTTATATTTTCTTGATTTCAGAATAATCTTAAAAATTTATAATTTAAATATTAAATTAAATTTAAGCAGTAGTTGAGAAGCGGAACAACCCAACTAGGTGTGTGAACGAAGTTAACAGGAGAAAGTGAAACTTGGTGAGCATTACATCAAGAAGCTGAGAATTAGTTGGGAACATTACCATATGTCCATCATCTAAATATCCTACAATGTGCTGACAAATATTCCTTCATGGCCTGCTTTGACCACTAAAGTTAATGGCTATTCTCTATAGAATAGACTTGCTTGGTTACATAAACTTCAAAACCATCCTCAATAATATAATATATTCTATACACCAACTTTTTTTATTACTAACTCAATATCATAGTTTTGAGAAAAAAAAAAACTCAATATCATAGTTGTTTACACAACCAACGATATCTCATACTCTCTCCGGACCTAATTATAGAAACATATTTGGGAGTTGGTTTTGATCTTAATTATAGGAGCAAGTTTTAATTTTTGTCAATTTCTTTTTAAAATACCCCTATTGATACATTTTTAATAAACGCATAATAAAATAATCAAACAAGCAAATATCTATCATCCGCTAGTATATTAATCTTGTTCATTTGCGAAACATAGTGTAGTTCAGATATTTTCTTGTAATAATTCCAGTTGCGCCGCTCGCAAACAAAAAAAAAAAAAAAAAAAAAGCAAGCTACGTATGTAATTAATTTCTAAACAAGTTAACGTTTTAGTATAATTTCCAATAAGACTTGTGATTATTTTTCTTTCTTATTTTCAATATCATGGAGGTCAGTTAATTTTATGATCACCAAAATGTTTGTAAAACGAATACTATCATCCCTTTGCCTCTTAATATATAATACTCATGCAAAGAAGCTGATGCCATTTTAAGTTTTAGCTAAAGGTGTTTTAGAAAAATGAATATAATTAACTAATTTAACTACTATCCTCAATCTCTTCAAAATCCGATAAATAACTCTTATAATTAGGACCGGAGAGAATATTAAAGATCAGATGTAGTATTATCTTTTTTTAATAGTATTTATTTAGATTTAATCATAATTAACAATTCCCTTCTATTAGTACTTATGTCAGTGTTTATCTAAATTAAAGAATGATTGCCTAATTACATCAAATTATGAATCTAAGCAAGAGAATTTGACAATTTTATCAGAAAAAATCGGTGAAAAATCTTTATTAAAAAAATTATTAATCAAAAGGATATGAATTCGAATATTGGAATTTTTTGTGTCTCTAAAATCCTGCAATCTGTATGTAAAACATTCAGCTGGTTCTAGTCTAATAAAAGTTTTAAAAAGTGACTTTTCACCTATTTTTTTCATTTCATGTTGCTATAAGGCTAACATTTTTTTAATTTGTAAACAAAAAGGTTAAACTGAGCAATCCAGTCCAGAGTCACTGAATCAGATACAATAATTAATTAATCACCGTCATTTTTCTTGGGGAAAATACTTTACCACTTAGGAAATTATTATTTTTTACTCGTACTCAGCAATTATCCTTGTGAGTGGTGAATTGTGACCGTTTAACTTTGTTTATGTTTCTCGGATGGCGAATGTTTTCAGATGTCGAAATTTTCAGTTTACCACCGTCGCTCGGGACTTGTTATCGTTGTTTCGTATGTTTTTACATTTTACGCCGTTCGATTTTCCTCATTCATACCATTTAAATTCGTAAAACTTCCAGAAGTCTGTTGAATTTGTAAAAAGACTAAGAGGTACCAAGGACCTATGAGAGATATACAAATTCAAGTGAAATTACCCTTTTTCCCTTAGTTTTAAATAAATTTAAAAAAAAAAAAAAAAACCTCCAACCCCCCACCGCCGGCCGGTGGTGGGTTGGAGGGTTTTTTATTTATTTATTTAAAACTAAGGGCAAAAGGGTAATTTCACTCGAATTTACATATCCCTCATAGGTCATTTGTACATCTCATTCTTTTTACAAATTCAACAGACTTCTGGGGGTTTTACAAATTCAAATGGTATTTATTTGGAATTCTACCTTCATTATATCTGTTATGGAATATATCCAAAAGAGAAAATGCAAAATCGTCAAATTCAACAGTTTTGAAGATTTAAGTATTTGTATGAAAATGGAAAAAGAAAAAGAAAAATGTTATAAATCATGCATTTTCTTTAAAAAGAGCTTCCTTTCAAAAGGTTCCAATCACCACAGAATTTTATTTTATTTATTCTTTTCACACCCCTTGTTGCTCTTTAGACTTCCGTTTGTCCATATTTTAAGAAAAATATCTCTTATTTTGAACTCTCCACTATTTGTATTGTTTACAGAATCTTATAAAACCATAGATTTTTTATAAAATATATTAAATTTTTATTTTTAATTAATAATAAATAAAAGTAGTAGAATAGATTCTTTTTTTTGGGTAATAACAAGCTTATTGAATAAATAGTAAAATAGATTCTATAGGTAGATACATTTATATTTCTATGTTATAATTATAAAATTTCAAATTTTTTTATTTGATCAAGAGTATAATCCTTTATAAGCTTATAAGGTAGAGGGTTTTCGACTCTCCAACCTCAAAGGAATTATATCTTTGATCAAATAAATAAATTATATAAATAATGTAATAATCAATAGGGTTAAATACCAATTTTACCAAGGGAGCATTCATCACCCGGAAGTGTTTTTAGTATCATTTTTGCCCCAAAGTTTAAAAACATAGCAATCTTGCCCATCAGTTGATCTTGACCGTTGAATTGTTGCTCTTTTTTATAATCTTTCAGGGTAAATTTACTCCTAAAAAAAACTTTCGGGGCATATTTGCTCCTTTTTGTAAACTTTCGGGGTAAAAACGATACCAAAAAAACTTCCAAGTGTTGTTAAATGCTCCCTCACCAATACTCTCATGATAAAAATAGTATTTAACCCTAATCAATATCGCTATGAAAAACACATCCCCTTTTTGCTCAACCAAAAGGAGTGAGGCCTTAGAAAGTGCGCTTTTACTGTTTGTATCTCCCATCTGCTTGCTTTCAGTGAAAGGCTTGGTGCTTTATGATCCGCACAATCAAGAGAAATTATTTGCACAAAAAAAATAAACATAAAAATTAACTTAGAATACGAGCAAAGCAATAAACTAACCAACAATATGCATCCAATTCTAAGCACCAAAAAGATTATCTGCTCACAACTCAAAAAATATAAGAAAATTGTGTGTAACTTAGTCAAAAAGGTGATGATAATAAAGATAAGAAGAAGAATAAGAAAAAGGCATATATCAAGTACTCAACCACTATGGCACGTTGGTTGTATCAGAAACATGTTAAGGATACCCCACAAGCAGAGGCCACATCTGTTGAAAATGAGAGCTCACAAAACTAAATGCTCTAAGCATGTTTCATCAGTTCGGGAAATCTTTTCAATAATAATCTTACAATATATTCACACCTCTATTATCACTTGCCTAGAAAATAAACCAGATTAATTATCATCATTCAACACACAGCAATATCAATATTACTCTCCAGGAAATTGTTGAGACTGAGACCTTGGCTTCCTTCACTCTGTGTGTGTTTAGAGAGAGAGAGAGAGAGAGAGAGAGGATTTGATTCATATCTATCGCCATTCTTCGCCGTTAATGGTGATTAATTATAATAACAATAACAATCCCTAAAACAATTCATCTGAGCATCTTCTTTTCCCCTTTCTGGGAAAGTGGAAATTGGAATCTCAAACTCAAGATAATGCAGGCCTGACTTGCACTAGCTAGCTAGTTTCAGCAGTCACGCAGGGTAAGAGTAACAGCACTAGCCCGTGATGTGACTTGGATAAACAACCTATTCACGCTTATCTGTAGATTCCAACCGATCCAGTACTGGACCAGCACTGCACAGTACAAAGAACAGAGGCAACGAAATCAAACAAAGCTGAGATAATTTAAATCACAGATCAACAATTAACTACAGAGAAACTTCGATTAATCAATTGAGAGTAATATATGTTGATTCTCGGAGATTTTTAACGGAATCTGACCTAAGATCGTGGGAGAACACGGGAAGGCGTCGCGGTTCTTGAAGGTGACAACCGTCGTCGAAATTCTGGGAATAGCTAACAGGATCGTATTGAAATGATAGAGGTTTGGGTCCGCAGGCGGTTTTGCCTTCTCTCATGATCCGTCTGAGCAGATTTCTCCATCTTCCTCCTCCTCCTCCTCCTCCTCGCTTGCTATGATTTGAGTGGTGGTTGTTGTTGGCGTCGTGGCCGTCGCAGCAATGGATGCGAGAGTAGTGAACTTCGTCTTGGACGGCGAAGCAGGACGATGACGACGGAGACAGCGTCACCGTCATACAGCCGCCGGAGAAGTAAGAGGAACGGTGAACTGTGAGATCCTTTTCCATTAATCGGAACGGAGATGAATAGATTAAAGAGGAGAGTTGGGGACGATGGAGTGAGCTTAACTTCTTTCTTTAGAAGAGTTAAGAATCTGACTGATTTTTCGGGGCAATAACGATTTAAATGAGGATTTACGTGTTACTACTACCATTTATAGCGGCTAGTGGACTGTTAAATTATTCACTCGACGATATCCATGCTACCTTTTTAGTAACTTTGCTTTATTAATTTTGGGATAGGAAATTGTTACTGCCAACATTATTACCAGTTTGTTGCGCCGTTAGATCAAAATCTCAATAGAAAAGAAAAATAATAGAGGTAGATGAAATTCTGATCTAACGATAAAATAAACTAGTAGTAATGTTGGTAATAACACTAATTGACAGTAACAATATCCTATCCCGTTAATTTTTACCCTTATTTTATTTTTAACCATTTTTTATACCTAAAACATAAAAGTTTAGGTGGGTTGGGTCCTAGCTCGAGCTCAAGGGCTATGCATGTCTTAGGTTCAAACATTGGATCGGATCCAGATTAGTCAGGGTGAAGTTCTGAATACTGAATGGACAACTAAAAAAAAGATGTACTTATAGATCATTTATCAATAAGGTTCGTGAGATTTGAAGTCATATATAATTATGGTTATGAACCAACTCTTTGTGTGCCATCAGGAACAACCTTTGGTGTTTTTTTGTTGTACTATAGTAAAATTTTAAAAATTAAACACAAGACATATGAGATACTATACTAATATATTTAAATGATAATATTTTATTTAAATACTTAAGATATACTTAAGGACACATTACAATCAGAATTTTCTATTTTTTAGTTATATATATGCTTTTGATGTGCATCAGATGCTAGGCAGTTATGTGATATGATTTGTCTGTGACTCTGTGTGTGATATCAAGAAACATACACTTTAGTGACAAACCTCACATTCACACACGCGGTCTATGTTTAATTAAAGATGATGAATCCAGATAAGTTTATATGTTAGGCAGAATAGTTTGGAGAAAAAACAATAAATATAAATATTTTAAAGTAATTTAATTAGCTTCATTAATATCTCCAAATTTAGATCATTTAGGCCCAATATAATACATGAAGATATCGTGCTTGTTTGAGTTAGCGTTCAAGAAATACGTTCATGCAAGCTGAGACAAAACTCCTCTCACATACTTACCTCATATACTGTAAATCACGTTTGAAAAATAGCTTCTACCATTAACTCAAACATGCACTATTAGATCTCAACACCAAGCTTTAAATCCTCATTAGAAAAAGTTCCCACATTTAATGGTAACAGTACCTCAAACACGATTAACTTCAATAAGAGGACACTTGTACCTGATCAGATGTTGTTACTCCTTTCATCCTAAATATATGATACAGTTTAGGATTAGAGTTAATATTAATATATTCACAAGTTGTTAAAAGGTAAATTAGGTTATATATATGTTGTTGAAAGAACATCTGATGAATTGATCTACAAGAGGACAAAACATTCAACCTATCAAGTGTAAAACCAATGAACAAAATTCCAGAATTGCGCGGATGGCCAATGCAGAATAAGAATACAGAATTTGGTGGTTGATTTGAATTAAATAATTAACAACAACTACCTCCGGTCCTAATTATAGGAACACTTTTGTAATACAATTTGTACTATAAAAACTTTCCTATAATTAGGACCGGAGAGAGTAATATATAGTAGTTCAAAAAAACAAACATGGCATGATCATAAATGTGTCTAGTACGTTATTTGTAGTGATTAGTGAGATCGTACGTACACTTGACAATATTTATAAAAAGTAAAACTATATATTTAGTCCTTTAAATTTTATATAAAATTTTAATTTGTTTCTTTAATTTTAATTATAAAGTATACTTTTCATTCTAAAAATATAATTTTGTGTGTGTCAATTATTGTCATTTAAAAAATTAATTATTATATATGTTAGTGTTTGAAAATATTTTGTTAGCATTTAAAATTTTAACGTCAAGATTATTTTGTTAATAAACTAAATGTGTTGGGGGAAAATTGTAAAGATCTTTACAAATTTTATTTTTCTATTTGATCAAGTGTTTTCCCTTTTCATATTTAGAGGGCAAAATGTTTTTGTCTTTTTCAATAAATATGTTTTTTTATGAATGAGGTCACTTTACCGCTTATCACCCAAATCAACATAATGTTAGTAAAGAGACTTTATAAAATTAAGCAACCAAAATAAAATAAATTTTAGGAAGTATACAAGAGGATTTATGAAAGTCATTGATCTCTCCAGGACCACATGGCTGGAAAGTGCCCATGTATGTATCAACCAGCTGGAGAAGGTAAAAATCACTGTGCAGTTGTGTACCCGTATTACCCCTTGTCCTTGGACTCAACTGGTAAAGGGGTCGGACACTCTCACCAAAGGGAGGGGGTTCGATCATAGAGTTGGTCAAAGCGCTGAGAGAAGCATCCTAGGTGATGTGAACTTGTGGAAACTTATGTTGAGGTGGAGGCATGTGTACTCTCAGTCCTGTATACCCTAGGGAGCAAAGTCATAACGCCCTGCCTTTGGACTATGAGTGAACCCAACCCCTTTCCTAAAATTTTTATATAAAAAAAAAAAAAAAAAAGTTGTGTGCCCGTATTTGTTGCATATTGAAGGCTTGATTGAATAGAAGTTATTAAAAGCGATATATTATCATCTGGTACTGATCAATTTGAACTTCATGATTGCCCCTCCCACCTCTTCTAAGAGGAGAATTTGAGACCCAAATGAATTTAGCGGGGCCTTACACACTACTAGACCAACTTCATGTTAATATTAAAAGTGATTTTTATTTCAACTGATTTTTACAAATAGTTAAAGTTTAGGTAAAAGTTAATTGGTATAACTTAGTTTATGTTTAGATACATTTTTATTAAAAAATCAATTTGAAGAAACTTGTTGGAAAAATATATTGAAAAATAAGTTTCAAATGTTCAAATTTGGGGGGAGGGGGGACCAAAAGTTGGAAAAAATTGCTTGAACTTCAATTTGAGATTTCAACCCAAAAGCTCGTTTTCTCATAAACCATATCAAATGTGACATGTTGGGCCAAATTGACTTTTCACAACGGAAAAGTTAATTTAGCATCACGTTACTTCACCTTTTCATGGGCATGAAATCAGTAAATTTATATTTCACGACAAAAGAATCCTACAGTTTAGAGACAAAGTATCTATCGTCCATCACCAGCACGGAAAATACAGAAAGAAAAAGCAAAATGAAGCAAAAACCAGAAACTATAAACACAAGTACTCAGCAGTAACATAACCAAAAATAAAACACAAGACATGATTCCCAGAAATTCTTGGAGCATTAACTGGTATTTTCGTCAGGACCATACGTCACTTTGACCCACAAATTGGTTGTAACATCCTCAACGATCACTAAGAAAGCACATTTACTCATCAAAGTAAACATTCTCATAACCAAGAGTGGCTTAATCTAAGGTTTAAGCTAGCTTATGGAATTAAAATAAATTTTCGAGTGGATTAATTTGAATTCAAACAAAAATCATTTGATTATTATATACTTCCTCTGGTTCTAATTATAAGACAAAGTTGACTTTTTTGAAGAAGTTAAGGAAGCTAATTAAATTACTTTAAAGTACTCCCTTCAGTCCTAATTATAGGAACACTTTTGTAGTTGCACTACAAAAGTGTTCCTATAATTAGGATTGGATGTAGTATTTTTATTTTTATTTTTTTCTTCAAACTAATTAGTTTGACTAATAAACTACTACCTCCGGTCCTAATTATAAGAGCTAGTTGACTTTTTTTCGAGAGGTTAAGGAAGCTAAATAAGTTACTTAATCATTTCATATGTTGTATATCCTTAGATTATATATTAGTTTATTAGTCAAATTAATTAGTTTGAAGAAAAAAATAAAAATAAAAATACTCTAAAGTAATTTAATTAGCTTCCTTAATCTCTCCAAAAAAGTCAACTAGCTCTTATAATTAGGACCGGAGGGAGTAATATATAATCTAAAGATACACAACATATGATATGATTAAATAACTTATTTAACTTCATTAATCTCTCCAAAAAAAGTCAATTCTATTTTATAATTAGGGCCGAAGGTAGTACCACTTTGGTCTTATTTATAGGTCTACTTTCGTAGAGAGTGAAAATGAACTTATAAATAGAATCAGAGTGATATGATACCGGTGGTGGCCACATGTAGCCATATAATACGTGGGGATGAGATATAACCTGTCTTGTTTCCCTCACTTAGTACAAATTAAGAGGCAAACAAGATGCATTGTCCTTTGCTAAACTTAGTACAAATTAAGAGGCAAATTAAAGTCGCAAAGATGCATTGTCCTTTGGTAATAAAAACACAGTTGGGCACATAGTTTTCAGTGAAACCTCTTGAATTTGATTCTCTCTCACTCGTCATTTCTCAATCAAACATGTTATATATATTTGTCGTACATAAAGCGAAGCATAGTCATAATAGAGCCTACAATAATTACCAAACACTAATGGAAAGCTGAGTATACATGTTACTCAGTTACTAATAAAATGTAACATTCATTCAATAATTCTTGTTTTTCACATAAGTGAAGGGGCCTAATAAACTCCAAGTACTCCAAATGCTGCTGTTTTCTAATGTAATAAAAGATCCATGTTAATTGGTACCGTTATAATACCTCCAACTCTTAATATAATATAAGAGACAACTGACTTTTTCAGAGAGACTAATTAAATTAAATAAATTGTATTATTCTTTAATCTCTCTAAGAAAAATGTTAAATGGCTCATATTAATTAAGCTAATACGTGTTTAGATTAACTTTTGGAGAATATCTTTTACGATTTACGAGGCAAATACGTGATAGGAGTTTTATCTCGACTTACAAAAAAAGACTTCTGAAACTAGGGTGTCATAAGTTACTAAACACACAGTCACTCACTAAGGACATAATGAGAGAGTATATATATATTATTTGCCTAAGATGTTTCATACTTTTAGTATAATTTATTATTATTATTACTAGTACTACAATAAACAAAAATTGTCCATGTAATGGTGGCCACGCGTAGCCATATGATACTTCCTGGTTCTTTTCCTAAGCGATAACTACTTAGAAAGCTTTCTTTAACCCTTTTTATAAGAGACTTTCCACATGTTTAGAACCATTAATTACTTGTTTTTCCTAAATATATACCATTAATTATGTAAAGATAGACAAAATAACACTGATTTAATATTCATCTACTCCTATTTATAAGTTGCTTTTAACATATTTCAAATGAACAAAAAAAAAACTTTAAACCTCATTTACGTCACATACCTTAAAATTTAACAATTTTCTAGCTTTAACCCCATTTAATATGAGAAAAAATATATATACAGAACAATCAATGAAGGTAAAGTTATACATTTATATGCAAAAAAAAAAAATTAACAATGTGATTTATAAATGGGATAAAAAAAAAACTCGTCCAGTCTTATAAATAGAACCAGAAGAGTAAATTTTATTGAGGAAGGGTAATATTGGAAAATGACTAAAAAAGGGATTTGATATTATTTGTGTTTCCCTAACTTACAAAATTAAGGGGCAAAGACATGTATTGTCTCTTTCTTTTCTTTTTTTAATTTGGTCAGGGGTATATAATTCATTTTGAATTTTAGAGCACTTTTTTTTTTTTTGCTCGAAAAATCTTAGAGCACATTAAGTTTTCAACTCTTTCAAAAAGTGCGTTTTTCAATATTCAAACATGTATTCTACCACTTCTTATGAAAGTGAAATTGTTACCACTTCAGCAATTAGCTTGGTGAAGATGCTTTGTCCTTTGCTAAGGACATTGTTGGGCATGTAGTTTCAGTGCCACGTACATCTTGAATTGGATTATTTCCCACTCGCCATGATCTCTGTCAAATTGCAGGTTATTCTCGTACATATATATAGCCAAGGCTAGTGTCATAATAAAGCTACACTAATAGCCAAACACTATTGAAAAGCTGAGTATGTCAATAATGTGAAAATCCCTTTAATAATTCTTTTTTTTTTTTTTTAATAAAGAAAGACAAGCCAAAACTTGAAAAGAGTGAGGAGGAAGCTAGACCATGGAAGCCTAGTCCTTAAAACAAAACCAGAAAACTACCAATTACAAGCCAATTGATCTTTCAAAGCCATATGAAGACATCCACTTGGAATTGCGGGGATAAGAACAACGTCAGCAGCATCAGGAGCGTCATGGCCTTGCTTGGCCATATAGTCTGCACAAGAAATGTTGTCTCTTGGTGTATGGCGGATCTCCACGTGCCAGTCCTGGAAAAGAAGATCACGAATGTCACCAATGACGTCCCTAAGCGGGTGGTCAACATAGCAGTCTCTCATAATGATGTTGATGGCATCAAGAGAGTTAGAATACAGGATGATTCTTTGAAGGCCCATCTGACGTCCCGTAGTTAGCCCTATCATAATAGCATGCAGCTTCGCTTCAATAACAGAACTGGTTCCAAGGAATTTATGGAATCCCATCAACCAATGACCTTGAGAATTTCGGATCACTCCTCCTACAAATATGGTTCGCATAGATGTCGACGGATCAATGCGTCATCAACACCAAGCAGCAAGTCCAAGTCTTCTCTTCAAACCTATCAAGTTGGAAAATTTGATGGGTTAGAGATTGATTAGCTGTACTTTCCATCAGAAGGTAATTACATAGGTGTAACATCTCCCTGGGACCCTTTAATAATTCATGTTTTCACGTAATTGAAGGGGTCTAGTAAACTCCAAGTACTCCAAATGCTGCTACTTTCTAAAGTAATAAAAGATCGATGTTGGGTTTTTTTGTTTTGGTGGTACCATTATATTATATTTAATTTGGCCTAGGATGTTTCAATTAAATAACTTAATTTTTTGTTCTTGGAGTTATATGTAGTTTGTCATGAACAAGGTAGACAAACGTAAGACAAGGGAGGGGCCAATAATCTAATAATGCACATGTACACAGAATGATGGTAGTGCTGGGCCACATGCCTGCATCTCTGTGAAAAACAACCCATCACTTCCTGCTAAAAACTTCTGTTTCCACTCTTCTCATGGGTTTCTGCATGATTAAGCTACTGTTCGTTCAGCATATCTACTGTTCATTTTACTTTAATCAGTACTATGTATTTGTCTCCCTCCCTCTTAGCTTCCTTTTTTTCAATCTGTCATTTATGTTTTTAACATATCGATACCTGGGACATAAGTCTAGATTCATAAAGATATGATTCCACAAGTTGGGATATATGGTGAGCTGTAAATTATATATGCATTCACATAGAGTAAAATATTATTTATATTGTAGGGTTAGTATTACTCACTCTTGTTTTTAATATAAGATGTATTTATCTATTTTGATTAGATTAAAGAAGTTAATTAATATGACATATATTTGTTAAAACACCATAATCATTTTCCTTAATTGACTTTTATTCCCTCTGTTGATTATTGTTGTGAGAGCATTAATAAGGATAAATTAGAAAAATATTGGCAAAAATGAAAATTGTATTATTTTTGGGACAAAAATCAATTCATCAAATATGTCTTATATTAAGTAAAGTAATGAATACCGGCCACCACACGAATTATGAACTGGCACGCATCAATCTTAGGGCTACGCGGCCCACACTTTTGTGAGCTGGCAAGAAGCCAACCTTAACCTGTAGTGGCGGGTTGGCGGGCCGCCACGTTTTTTTTTTTTTCCCCTTATTTCTTAAGATGGCCGAAAGTTTAAAACACATATTTATGAGTAATCAAATTTTCTTTCCTAGTATCAATCATTCTACTCATAAAAAATTAAAAACATAATTCACAATTCAAGAGATAAAGTTATTAAATTTATCAAAGTTTACAAACAAAAGAATTAAATCATCCTCAAACAATTAAAATATAATAATTTAGTTCAAAGAAGGAAGAAGGAGACTGAGATTTTTCTCTTTGGGATTGAGAGGTACCAAGGTGGGAAGTGTGAAATTTATGAGTTTTGTGATATTATCCCATTTAATTTAAACAAAAAATTAAAAGATAGTGTTGGCCAACCCACCAACTTGTCGGCCCCACAGTTCAAGCTTGTGTGGCTCGCACTTTTGCAGGATGAGAAACTTCCAACCTTAACCTTGTCCAGACCCAAGAGCTAGCGGGTTGAGCTCGTATTACTAGCTTATTTAGTATTAGAGACTAGAGAGAATACTATTTATGACTTCAGCATCTTAACATGGAAGAGTTATTCAATCAATTAGAATTAGAATTTTAATTGACATAATTTAAGGCCTACATTGCACCCTTATTATTAAAAGATATAACATATATGCCAAATTCCTATGTGTGTGTAATTTAAGCTTGAAGATTAATCACTTAATATAATAAATAAATCTTAAATAGGCTGTTAATGATAAAATGACACCTAAACAAAAAACAAAAATTACTACATTAAATGGAACTGATTTAAATAAACTAGAGAATATAGTCTAATTCAATTGATCTACAAATAATGCCTCTTGTAGTTCTAATTAAGCAAGCCCTCTTTAAAACCATTCTAAGTGGAATCAGATTATGGTGATTTGGGCTCCAAATACATATTATAGCCTTTTAAATAGTATAAGTCTCTTCACTTGAGCCTTCCTCCACTTTGATAATGACTTGGTTATGGGTGATTTGATGACATGGCATGCCTTCTAGAACTTGTATGTCATGTTGGATGCCACGTATGCTGTAATGTATGATTTAATTACTACTTCCTCCGGTCTTAATTATAGGAACACATTTTGAAGTTGGTTTTGGTCCTAATTATAAGAGCAAGTTTTAACTTTTGTCAATTTTTTCTTATAATACCCCTATTTATACTTTTTTAATAATAATTTAATAATACACCAATATATTTTATAAAGTAAATAATGTTTGCAACTCATTAATGTTATATACACTTCAATTATACTTTTTTCTTAATAAAATAATTTTGAGCAATTTTTGTCATATTTTTTCCATATCACCCCTACTAATACTTCTTCCACAACAATTAATTTAACAACACACTTATATTCTATCAAGTGAGAGATTCTACTTTATTTTTAATTTTTAAATAAAATAATTTTAAGATTCCTTTAATTTTTTTTTAACTATCCGTACAAAGTGAGTAATTTTTTGTCCCTAAAATAACCTAATAAAACATTAATTTCATTATCTTTTTTCCAACAATAAATAAATAAACTTGCAAATTAAACATAGACCTCACCAAACTAGACGTGAGTAGCTCGGTACAATTAGTTGAATCAGTAGACCGACTATATTGTTGCCTCAACACCTCAACACGTCTACTGAGTGTGCGGGCTGCTAATTTTATCTTCATGTAATTTTCATTTTTCAGTAGGGGTATTTTCGGAAAATAATTATAATTAACTAATTTAACTTCTCTCATTAATCTCTCCAAATTCTGGTAAATAGTTCCTATAATTAGAATCGGAGGGAGTATATAAGATGTCAACTTGGCCATGTTGAACACCACCTAAGATGCTATCATGTATGTCATTTGAGACGCCACATAGAGACACATTAATATTTGAAGTAATTATAACTAAGGGATTAATTGGAAACACATCATGTAGGATGTTGGTATTTTTAGTCTAGTATTATATTTCCCATACTCAACTCATCTCAAACATAAAAATAAGGGTTAACTAGAAAATATGTCCCGGAAGTATAGACCCAGGAGCAATATTGCCATGAAAGTTTTTCTTATCTCAATGTTGCACCGGAAGTTTCAAAACGTAGCAATGTTACCTTATTCCGTTAAAAAACTAACATTGATCTTCAAAAAATTAAAGTTGATCGTTAACTTTTCAACAGAAATGGGCAATATTGCTAAGTTTTGAAAATTTCAAGCAACATTAAGATAAGAAAAACTTTCCAGACAACATTGCTCCTCAGCGAAAGCTTCCATGACAAATTTATTGCTTAACCCTAAAATTAATGATCAATATACTCCTTGGGCTTTTTAGGAACTGGGGGTCTGGAATGCTCATTCCGTTATGGGCCTTGAGAATTTTAATTGACCCCAACCCCTCTTTCAAAAGGCCCAACAAGTAATTATAGTTTATTCATATTCATAATATTTTTCACAATTATCTGAATTGTAGTATTTCTAAATTAAATTCAAATATTGTTAGGTTCACCAGAAATAATTTTTTATTTTATGTAAGAAAAAATGAGTCTTTTTTTCACTCATAATTGAATTATAAAGTTTTTAAAGCCAGATATCTTTGATATATTATTGATATTATTCATGATTTGGAGGCATGTACGTGGAGATAATGGTTGGTGGAAAAATGATTCAAAAGGTTTGGTGCCAGGTGGCATTGTCGGAAGCAACATAGAGAGACTTACCCTATCATGAGACCAGATGAGACTGTGTGGCCAAGGAATGATTTAATGTGGATAGGCCTTTCCTGGTCCCTTTTATTTCTCAATATATATTTATATCTCACCAACATTTTGTTTATTTCCACATAAATTTATAATATATATGCACTTCTATTATATTGCGTGTCCCTTTCCTTCGACTATCACTTTGCCCATCATCAATCAATCAATATATTGTAAAATAAAATAGGGGTTGGAGTCACAATGTTTTTTATTTTTAAAATTATATTATAAATATAATATCCTATTTAAAATAAAATATTTATCACTTACATTTTAAATATAAATATATGCGCGTTTGTGAGGTAATGAATTATTGTTCTATTTTCAATATACAGAAGAATAATATATTATTAAAATAATAAATTAGTACTAAAATGATTTTTAATACATGAAACACACGGAATAAGAAAATATGTTAAAATTAATTTATGTGAAAATAATATAAAATATAAAATATTAGTAATTATTCTATAAATTTAATTTATATAGATACAATAATTAATTTATGTTGAGATATATACTACTTCTTGAAATAACTATTACTAGTTTTTAATATTTTCGTGCATCATACGAATAGAAAAACTAGTATGGTGGCCAAAATAATTATAAAGCTAAATTGTGGAACCAAATATAATATTAAAATTTTGAAAATAATTGTAATAATAATAACCCAAAGACTTACATTTGTTTTAAGAAATAAAGTGGTCATTTAACGTCTTCTTTGTTATTCACATTTTGACATATAAATAGAATTAAAGGTCAAAACTACATTAAAAAAAAAATCATTTTTCTCACCAATTCAAATTAGTGTAAAAGATGCAAGTTATTGTTTTTTAATTAAATGTGTGAACTTAGTTCGAATCCCACTTTATTAAAAAAAGACTCATAGGGAAAATCATTCTATTTGTGAAGCTTCAATTTAAATTAGTCTATTGTTTAAATACATAATAATATAATCTAGAAAAAGTGTCAGGGTGCTCAAAGAGTTATAAAAAAAATATAAAAAATCTATTTATTAAGAGATTTATCATTCTTTTTCGTTATCTTAAAAGAAACCCTCACATTAAAATGTTGAGATAAAAATTACTATAATATTACACCGATGGTTGAGAAATAATGTTTTTTATGGTGTGCATTAAGAGCATGAAATAAAAATATATAAAAAAAAAAATCAAATAAATTGTTAGTTATTTTGGTGGCGCCAACCGCGAACGAATACAGCATAGGGAAGTGTGGGATAAGCAGAAGATTATCAACCACCAAAGTAGAAGAAGGACAAGACCTCCAAACTAATTCAATTTTCTTTGCATTTCACATATCCCCTCTCAGCAAACACACCACAAAGCATGGCAATGGCAATGGCTCTTCGCAGGCTCTCTTCTTCTGTCGACAAGCCTTTGCGCCCTCTATTCACTGCCACCTCCGTTTACTACAAGGTTCAAATCTATCTTCCGTATTTGCTTTGCGCATAATTTCCATTCAAATCCATTTCCGTCTCCTCGTTTCTTGAATTTGTATCTTGGATTGATTTCATTTTTGCAGTCGTCTTTGCCCGATGAAGCTGTGTACGATAAGGAGAGATCCGGTGTTTCAGTAAGTTTAACTCAAGATTAGATGCTTCAATTTTAATCATAGGATGGGGGTGCTGCTTTTTATGTATGTTAATTGGTTTTGATTTTTGAATTCGAACTTTTCCTTTACAGTGGCCGAAGCAATTGAATGCCCCACTTGAAGTTGTTGACCCAGAGATTGCAGATATAATTGAGCTCGAGAAAGCTAGACAATGGAAGGTATAGTTGGCTGTATCAGTTTACATATTTCGAGCCTGTTTTTTTTCATGACCAAGTTCAGCAGCTTAAACTTCAAATTCAGTTCTCAGTCTGTTTGAGCATTTGACATAGTGAAGAAAACAGAATTCAAATTCATCTTCCAGATTAAACGTCCGTAGTCACTTTGTAGTTTTCAGTAAAACAGGTATTTAATATTTCTTTTAGTACATATAGATTGACTTATATTGTCTTCTGGTGAAGGGGCTGGAACTGATACCCTCAGAGAATTTCACTTCCGTCTCTGTGATGCAAGCTGTTGGCTCTATCATGACTAACAAATACAGTGAAGGATACCCTGGTGCCAGATATTATGGTGGAAATGAGTATGTCACTCTTTGACTTTCTGCGTGATTCTCTATTGATAATTCATGGAAAAGATACGGTGGTCAGCGCTATATATTTATTGTTCAGTAACCCTTTTGGATCCATTTCAAATACTCTGGATTTTTCTTTTTCAAGGTACATTGACATGGCAGAAACACTATGCCAGAAGCGTGCCCTGGAGGCATTTCGGCTGGACCCAGCTAAATGGGGAGGCAAGTTCACAAGACAAAACATATCAGTAAAAGAAACAGCCAATCATTTTCCACTATATTAATTGTAGTAATTGTTTGTTCTTTGTGCTTAGTAGTATATATGGTATGAGTAAGAATTTACGCATCTCTATTCTCTTTCATTACCATATGGCTAGTCCAATAAAATCGGAACTAGCATCGCACAATTATGGTTTAACTAGAATCTCAGCTTTGTAGTTTCCTTTGCATGTTAAAACTTGAATAGAATTTTCCATGAGCTCTTTTGAAGTGTTTGGGGGATAGATTCACTAATATGTCATTATGATATCTAAATTGCAGTGAACGTGCAGCCTCTATCTGGGTCTCCTGCAAATTTCCAGGTTTACACAGCTTTGCTAAAACCTCATGAGAGAATCATGGCATTAGACCTTCCTCATGGGGGTCATCTTTCTCATGGATACCAGGTACTTTCAACGTCCACAATGCATTTCGTGTCATAACGAAATCTATAATGCTGCTGTTGTATTTGATCCTCTGTTCTTACACTATCATCCTGTTGGTTATCTAGACGAATAATTAACATTTTTGCCGTTGCCACCATTTCCGCTATGCAGACTGACACCAAAAAGATATCAGCAGTCTCAATATTCTTTGAGACAATGCCATACAGATTGAATGAAAGCACCGGATACATCGACTATGATCAGGTACATTGTTGTTATTTTATTCTTCTGACTCGATTTGCCATGAGTGAGTCAGATAGAGTCACCCTTACGGTGTCAGAAAAAGGTATTTACGATGCGGAATGTTTTGACATGCAGATGGAGAAAACGGCCGCTCTCTTCAGGCCAAAATTAATAGTTGCTGGTGCTAGTGCTTATGCACGTTTATATGATTATGATCGTGTGCGCAAGGTAATAATATAAAACATATGATAACCTTAGATTTCATAGTGTTGCTTCAAATGACTACGTGGGGAGGCCAGGGTTAACTTTTTGAGCATGGTGACAGGTGTGTGATAAACAGAAAGCGATTTTGTTAGCAGATATGGCACACATCAGTGGGTTGGTTGCTGCCGGTGTTATCCCTTCACCTTTTGATTATGCAGATGTTGTGACTACCACAACTCACAAGTCACTTCGTGGTCCACGTGGAGCCATGATTTTCTACAGGAAGGGGGTGAAAGGAACTGACAAACAAGGGAAAGAGGTAAATTCCTGAAAATTTTCATTTGACATATTTGTGTGCTTTTGAGTTTTCACTTTTAATGTTTGGCAAGTCTTTATTTTCATGATGAGGGCTGTCAGTACTTTCAACAACCTGAGCCTAATTCTAACTCTTGCTGTTTTGAAGGTGTTGTATGACTATGAGGACAAAATTAATCAGGCCGTCTTCCCTGGTTTACAAGGTGGCCCTCACAACCACACTATTGCAGGTTTAGCTGTTGCATTGAAACAGGTACACAAGGGTAAAAGATAATCACGAGCTTCATTTTTCTCTTACAATTATGATGATCCGTGCAGAATTGCAACTTCAAGAAAGAAAAAAGCAAAGTGTTCTGAGTTAATCTTTTTCTCTCAAACAAAAAATCTTAATTCAAATGGTTTGTTAATGAGGTTGATTTGAAGGGTGACATAGTTTGAGTGATACCAGCTTTAGTGTTTGATTATCTTTCAGTACTAATTGTTTCTTTGTCGTGTGCATGCAGGCTACTACTCCAGAGTATAGAGCATACCAAGAGCAAGTTCTCAGCAATTGCTCAAAATTTGCACAGGTAACTGAGACATCACAAAGGAGAGAGTCCTCTTCACATACACACAATGTATTCAATAATGATTAATTGTTGCCTAGTTGGACGCGGGTGATGCCTATATTTTAATGCTGAAATCTTGGTAATTTTGCAGTCTCTGGCTGAAAGGGGCTATGAGCTAGTTTCTGGTGGAACTGAGAATCACCTGGTTCTGGTGAATCTCAAGAACAAGGTAACAACAAATGCTTTGAACTTCCATTTACGCTTCCTTAGTTCTACTTTGTTATAAAGTAATCGCTCGTCAATTGTTTCTGGGTTCTAGACTTCTACTCATAAACCTGACATGTTACTTTCTTGTCATCTGGATGTAATTCAAGAATCTTTTGAAAAAACATAGAGCATAGCCGTAATTTGCCATTCTGAAAGCTAGTTTTAAAGCAAGACCATTGTTTGTCTTTTGATTCTTTGTGCAGGGTATTGATGGCTCCAGAGTCGAGAAGGTGTTGGAATCAGTTCATATTGCAGCTAATAAAAACACTGTTCCTGGAGATGTGTCTGCCATGGTTCCTGGTGGCATCAGGATGGGTACAGGGTCTTCATTGCTTATTTATTGCTTTTTTTATCTTCAGTTAATTACTCATAGATAGCTGTTGTGGATTTCAGGAACCCCTGCTCTTACTTCTAGGGCATTCGTTGAGGAGGATTTTGTTAAGGTAGCAGAGTATTTTGATGCAGCAGTAAATTTGGCTCTGAAGATTAAGGCAGAAACCAAAGGTATATATGTTATATATGCTTCATCAGTTTGAGCTTGTTTTATCTTGGTTTGCCTATAAAACTGTTGGTGTAGTCATGTTGGGTGCTTGAAAGAGCTAAAATGGGGTTGCTGTTGATTTTTTTGAATCAGGTACAAAATTGAAGGACTTTGTGGCCACTTTGCAGTCCTCTAACTTCCAATCAGAGGCTGCAAAACTGCGCCACAATGTTGAGGAGTTTGCCAAACAATTTCCAACCATTGGTTTTGAAAAAGCGAGCATGAAGTACAAGAACTGAGAACAACTAAAATAAATTCCCTTCAGGTATAATTTTTTTATGAAGATTAGAGTAAGGAAATCTTCTTTGAAAAAATCAAGAAAAAAAAAAATCTATTGTTTGCTAATGCAATGTGAATCATAATGACTGCTGTTATACTTCTGATCCTTAGATACATAACCAACAGTCGCAGTTTTTGCTCTTGTTAATGTCAATTACAAGATCCTTATGTCATCAAATCTTGATGCTCAATTAAATTACATCATCTAGACAAGGAAGAATCATCGTGCACTCCCATATAAGCAATTTAATTATTAAAATGTCTTACAACAAGTGAACAACATGCAATGACAAGATCTGAAGCATATTAACAACTAAAGTGATTTTTAGTAATTAAATTACTCATGTGGAACTGCTTACTAATTTTCTCTTAAAACACAATTCATGAAATTACGAAATTCCTTTTAACTTTAACTTGTGTATTTTGTACGGATGGACCATGCACTGCATTGAATTTGGCAACATTTCCTCATGTTTGCAGGTTACAGTGATGTATTGAAGGCAAACATTTCTAAGGGAATAAGTATGATTCAGTGGCAAAACGAGGAGGATGAGATGTCATGAATATTATCAGTCTCAATTTTATATGTACGAATATAGTAAAAACTTATTGAATGTCTTCATGAAATGTATAGATATATATGCCTTGGAGGCTTCAAATACTAAATTTCTGGAATATGCTCGTTTATTGAAATGCTGCTGATAACTACTAATAAACCTTTTTTGCCACTGCATGGTACTCTACCCCCACTATTACAGATTTCCTAATACTCTCCCCGGTCCTTAATGTAGATACTAATTGTAAAGTTGATATTGGTTCTAAATGTAAGACAAAATTATTATATTTTTCAATATTTTTTTAATTTACCCTTATTGATGCTTCATCCACCATAATCAAGTAAAAGAGAAATGGAGGGAGTTAAGAAAGATGATTAAGATGTTTTAGGAAAAAAAAACTTGTCATATTAACTACCTTTACAAACTTCTTTAATATAATCAAATTAAGTAAATAGGTCGTACATTAAGGACCAGAGGGAGTATTTGACAATATATAACATACCTACTACCATGCTAAGGATATATTAATATGACCGCTCTATTATAAAGATTTCATGTCTTTGCTGGCATTCTACACAATTAGAGTCGTGAAAACGGGGCCGGCCCATGTAAGCCCTAGATCTTTAAGGGTTGGGCTTATAAAATGGAGCCTTCAAATGAAGTTGGACCTAAAAAGGCCAACTTTGTAGGGCCGAGGGCTTAAAAGGGTCGTCCCTGTTAGGCCCGTTAATTTTTTTTCCATAACTTGCCTAGTTGGCAGTTGCCCACTTGCCTTATCGACCGAGTCTGCCCATGAAGGAAGCTACTTGCCTATCTTGTTGCCCAGTACTCAGTAACTCAATCATTCTCATAGTCTTGCTCACTTTTGTCATTCACTTCACACCGCGAAGATTTTATGATTTGATTTATTATCTGTTGCAGATAAAGATTTTAGATGTATCCATAATGCGAAAAAAGAAATTCTTGATATTTTTAGACATGAAGCAGAGCCTACTACTCAAAGTGAAATACAATAAAATGTTTTTAAAATTGATAATAGTGGCAAAAAAAATGAAAATGATAGTCATCATACTCATATTGTTTAGTGGTAAATTTCTCATACTTTGTGTAAGTTATCGATGGGTTATAGTTTACTTTTGATTAGGAATTAGTGACTTGTTTGTTTGTTGCATGATGACTTTCATGTTGACAAGATTAATTTGATAAATTAGAATTTTAATTGTTGTAATTATATTTCTTTAGAAAAAAAAGCAATAAAAACAGTTAAAATTTAGAAAAATAGCTTCTGGCCCTGTAGGGCTGGCCCTGACCCTCATGCTCTCGGGTCGGGCCTTAAAAACAAATGTTTTTCTTACCCTAGGTCTAAAAGGGTCGATCCTTTTAGGCCCTGACCCTTCAAGGGCCGGCCCTGATTCCCAACTCTATACACAATATACAAGTATAACATACCTACTACACTAAGGATTAGAGCTGGGAATCAGGGTCAGCCCAGCCCTCTAGAGCTGGCCTGTGAAGGGCCAGGGCCTGAGTTAAGAAAAACATATATTTTTCAAAGCCCGGCCCGAGAGCACCAGGGTCAGGGCTGGCCCTTCAGGGCCTAGAAATTACTATTCCAAATTTTAACTATTTTTCCTCTGTTTTTTTTAAAGAAATATAATTAGTAAATTACAACACGAATCATCCAACAAATAAGTACAGTCACTAATTCATAATGAAAAACAAACTATGTTCACAAATAACTCACATAAAACATAAGAAACATACCACTATTATTATCGTCATCTTCGCCACTATAATCAATTTCAACGACATTTGATTATTCTTCACTTTGAGTAGTAGCCTCTGGCTCATGAGTAAGAATATCATAAGTTTCTTCTAACGCATCATGCACACATCCATAATCTTTATTTGCAATAAATAATTAACCAAATCATAAAATTAGAGTATAGTTATTATGTATTTGTAGTTAAATTGATAAATAACTCTATAACAAATACAATATATATATAAATTAATAAATTTAAAAAGGAAAAAAAGAAAAAGCTACAGTGAAAAAGGCCTGCAGGGCCGGCCCGTTTAAGCCCGAGGCCCTCCAGGGCCAATTTCAAATATCTCGACCATTTTTCAAGTCCGGCCCTTGACGGGACAGGGCTTAAACGGGCCGGCCTAATGGGCTCGACCCGATTTCCCGGCTCTACTAAGGATAAATTAAACCTAAAAGAATGTTTCTCACACGCATTGGGAATTAACCTAAACAACTCAGAAACAAAGTTCAGACACAAATACCTCTCTCAGCCCAAAATGTTCCCCTGCCATCTTTTGACAGTTTCCCTAATATACCCTTTTTTAAATAAAATTAGGTTAAGTAGCAAATCCACTCCGAAAGTATAAGCCCAAGAGCAATGTTGCTTGAAAGTTTTTTTGTCTCAATGTTGTCCTGAAAGTTTCAAAACGTAGTAATGTTGTCTTATTCCGTTAAAAAACTAACGTTGACTGTCAAAAAATTGGCATTGACCGTTAACTTTTTAACGGAAATGGGTAACATTGCTACGTTTTGAAACTTCCAGAGAAACATTGAGGTAAGAAAAACTTCTAGTGCAACATTACTCCTTAGTAAAAACTTTCGAGACAGATTTACTACTTAACCTAATAAAATATAGCCCTCACTCCCAAAACTTCCCCTCCAATTTTTTTTTTTTATTTTAATATCTCATCTCTCGCTCATTTTTCTTTAAAACCCCCAACCAAACATTGGAATATTTTTTTCACTACCTTTTATCTCCTACTTTTATTTTCATTTGGCTGCGTCAATGGGTGGAACTTCATGCTTCACCTTTTCATATTTAAATTTTACTTATAATAAGTAGGCAAATAAGTATGAGGGAATGGTAATTATATCCAAAAAGCTTTTAGTTCAACCCTTAAAATTTTTGTTGAAAATTGAATAACAAACATGAAAGTCTTTGTTACAAAATACAAAACATGTACATGACTTTTTTGAACCTAGATTTTTAAATTTACAACTTATCTTTTAAATTTTTTTAGACTTAACTATTATTAAATTTATCTTTTAGACACTTTACCAAAAAAATTTATCTTTTAGACGTAAGTGTCATTTTTTTCACTTTACATCACATATCCATCAATCAAAATCAAGAATACACCTTTCATTAAGAAAAATCAAGAATAAACCCGCACTTATCATGGTTATTTTATCATATCAGCATTGAAGTTTGTTTTTTTTTTTTGTGCTTTTTTTTTAATGGTTAAAGCGCAATTTTACCTAGAAATTAGTTACTCAAGAGCAATGGGTATCAAGAAGTTTTTTGATCAGTGTAATACCCTAAAATATGACTTAGGGTAAAATCATAAAATGAGTAAATAATACCCATTAAAAATAGGTGAATATGAGATATCAAATATTAAGTTATGGAGATATTATTTTCTGAGGAAAATTCTATGGAAATTAGGGAAAATTAGTAAATGTGTCAGAAATGACCAAAATGCCCTTATGGAGCATAAAGTGACTTAGGAAATTATGAAAAATCCTAAAAGGCGGGAAATAATTATTTGAATTAAGAGAGTATATTATATCTAATTTTGGTAATTTAATAAGTTACAAACTTGGAGAAATTGTCGAAGAATACCCAAAAAGTATTGAAATGACCGTAATACCCCGTAGATGCTAAGATAATACGTAACACATGGAAACAAATGAGAGATAATTATGTAAAGCTCAAAAATTAGTGATTTTTGTTTTAAAATTAGTAAAACATGTTTACTAATTAATTGGAAATTTTGGAGAAAAATAGTTGAGTTTAGGTATTTTTGAGCCTAAAATCAAGTATGGACCAATAGGGAAATTTTGTAAAAATTATATAAAAATAATTATTAAATAATTATTTTATATAATATTAATTAATTATTAATTAAATAAAAACGAAAATTTAATAAAAAGGGACCAGATTTTGACCGAAATGTTTGACAAATTTGGGAGGAAAATCTTGTAAAAATATCATGATATTATAAGTTGCAACTTGCATTATAATACAATATAATTAATTAAAGTGAAAAAGGGTGAATAGTAATTTAATAATTGGGAAACGGATCCTATCTAGAGATCTAGGAATGAGATTTCCAAAGTCAGGGAAAAATAATGATCAGTGGAATTTTGTCTTCCGTTATACTCTTCAGGGAGAAAATTCTGAAGTCGTTTGTGCATTTCCTAATAAAACAAAATAGGGAAAAATGCATATAGGTATATTTTTGGATATAAGGAAAATAAATTCTAACTCAACATCTAGGCATGAGTTTGAATTTATTTTAACATATTTGGAATCAGTGAATTTTTCTGAAGAAGTTGATTATTCCAGAAATACGTTTCGACACCGGACACGTTTTTCGAGAAAACTTCAACTGGACAGTTGGAGCCCTATATGGGATCAAAATTTAGGTTAACTTGGACATTTCTAATGAGTGAGGAAATGGTTTCAAAGTTGTAAATCCAGAAGTTTAAGATTTTTCCGAAATCACGCGAATCGGGTACCGATTGGGGAAAACGGCCAGACCGGGCATAAAGTGAGCCTAAGTCATCAATTTTTGGAGCAATTGGAGGCTGCCACCTCAGCCCATGCATGTCGACCAGCAGCTCCATGGACAAGAATTATACACCATTATGCATTTGATTTTCCATGGTTTAGAACAATTTGGAAAATGCCTTGTATATCCCTAAATTCTTCTATAAATAGCCTTGAATTCTCTTGCATTTCTCACACCAAAAACCACTCTTAGAAATTCTAGAGAGAATTTAGAGAGAGGAGCTCTGGAGGAGGAAGGATTCCGGGGAATTTTGCAATGGTTAGGGGTAGAAGGGCAAAATGGTAATTTTTACCTAAAATGCCGATTATTGTGTCAAATCACTAATGGAAGTGATATTACTCTTATAGGACGTCGAAATCCTAGTTTGCTGCCGTTACGCTGTCCAACGTGCCGCATTGTCGGACGAACATTGTTTTCCGTCAGAAATACTAATTTCTGTTAGACGTACTATTTACCGTCAAAGAAGGTACGTCCGCGTACTGTAACATTAACTCTGATGTTTATGGTATGCATATATGTGCTATGTGTATTGTTATGATATGTTTATTGAATGCAAATATGTTAGAACAGTTTTGGTGCAGAAGGAAAGGCTAGTCTATGTGGGTAAGCCATTAAGTCGCCGTGAACTCGGTGAGGCCCCATGATAGACACTTACACGGCCATTCTGTTTGGTTTATGAAAGAATGTACGTTCGCGTACTGTAACACTAACTCTGATGTTTATGGTATGCATATATGTGGTAGGTGTGTTGTATAGATGTTATACTGTTTGAATGCATATAGTGGTTAGAGGTTATGTTTGTATCTTGGGTGCAATGCTACGTATCTTTGGGTGCAATCGTCCGTATCTTTGGGTGCAATCGGTCTCGTATCTTTGGTGCAATTTGTCTCGCATCTTTGGGGGCAATACATATGCATGGGTTGTGATAGAGTGATGGTATGTGCTGATGATGTTGTGGATGTCTCGTTTGTATGTGTATACATAAACATGAGGTTAACCGTTACCCGAGATCCGGTGCATGCTGGATCTCGGCCCTTAACATAGCGTCGAGTTCGGGAGGACCGAGGACCGAGGAGAAAGGAAAGCGGCGAGTTCGAGGATCCGGTGAAGACTTTCCGATATTATCCTTTACTTTTGAAAACTCTCGGTTACTATACCGTTTATGTAACTAGCCAGTGGGCATTTTATATCAATATATCAGTTACACTCTTGTTCCGGTGCTCTACTCTGATGAAAAAATTTTATATTGCTTTAGAAAACCCTGTTTCGGTATACCAGTTTGAACCGGTATACCATCCTGAATCGATGTACCACTTTCGGTGGATACATCACTCTAACCCAGAACTTATATCTGAAGCTGGGTCACGCCGGATGAAACTCCAAGAATAGTAGAGATACGTACATGCAGTATTTGACTCATGTAGAACTTCCGATACGTATTTCCGTGCCCATTTCTACGTAGAGCGAACCAATGAGAATCTGACGACGGAAATGTTGCGTGTGTCTGTTGATGTGAATACTACGTACGGTGGAGTTTATATGTGTGAGTACGATAAAGGCTGGAAGCAGTGTGAATACTTGAGTGATAAAAGCTGGGAGCAATGTAAATACTAAGTGTGATAGAGTCTAGAGACTGTTGTGATAAAGTCTACGTTATGCGGAATATCTTCCCTGTATCTAACGTTTCCCTTAATAAAGGAAAAAGAACGCGACATGGCGAATGTAAGAGGAGCCAGAGCTCCCAGAGGCCGAGGTAGAGGCCAAGGTAGAGGCCGAGGTAGGTGACGAGGTAGACAACCTCAAGTAAGAGCGATACTTGAACTCGAGCACAACCAAGTTCCGAACCAACCGGAAGTGTCATTGAGTAGGAGGTATTTTGTGTTATCATGGTGTGTGGGAACCATGGAAACATTTAAAGTATCTTGTGTTGCCATGGTGTAGTCCAAGGAGACATTTTGGTATTTGTGGTGTTGACCGCGGTGTATGAGCCACGGGAGACACTATATATCAAGGTACGATATGACAGGATCTTTATG
Source organism: Acacia pycnantha (assembly GCA_025563575.1). Taxonomy (NCBI): domain Eukaryota; kingdom Viridiplantae; phylum Streptophyta; class Magnoliopsida; order Fabales; family Fabaceae; genus Acacia; species Acacia pycnantha. The sequence goes on along the minus strand of JAMWYP010000007.1, from coordinate 2,683,983 downwards.
GTCAAACCAAAGCGAATTCTCGATTATCAAGAGGAGCGGCTGGCAGACAAAGTAAGGACCCGACGCGTGGAGTCCAAAGTCCGAGTAGGACGAAGTTTAGATAGTACAAAGTTTAAATGGTAGAGTACAAATTTCGAGGACGAAATTTTGTTTAACGGGGGGAGAAATGTAATACCCTAAAATATGACTTAGGGTAAAATCATAAAATGAGTAAATAATACCCATTAAAAATAGGTGAATATGAGATATCAAATATTAAGTTATGGAGATATTATTTTCTGAGGAAAATTCTATGGAAATTAGGGAAAATTAGTAAATGTGTCAGAAATGACCAAAATGCCCTTATGGAGCATAAAGTGACTTAGGAAATTATGAAAAATCCTAAAAGGCAGGGAAATAATTATTTGAATTAAGAGAGTATATTATATCTAATTTTGGTAATTTAATAAGTTACAAACTTGGAGAAATTGTCGAAGAATACCCAAAAGTATTGAAATGACCGTAATACCCCGTAGATGCTAAGATAATACGTAACACATGGAAACAAATGTGTCGATGTAAAAGTCATGAGGTAATGAGGTGTGATAATTAAGAAAATTATCAACTATTGATAAGAAAGTAATTAAGTAATATTGGGCTAATTACTTAAGCATAAGCAAAGAAAATTCAGAGATAATTATGTAAAGATCAAAAATTAGTGATTTTTGTTTTAAAATTAGTAAAACATGTTTACTAATTAATTGGAAATTTTGGAGAAAAATAGTTGAGTTTAGGTATTTTTGAGCCTAAAATCAAGTATGGACCAATAGGGAAATTTTGTAAAAATTATATAAAAATAATTATTAAATAATTATTTTATATAATATTAATTAATTATTAATTAAATAAAAACGAAAATTTAATAAAAAGGGACCAGATTTTGACCGAAATGTTTGACAAATTTGGGAGGAAAATCTTGTAAAATATCATGATATTATAAGTTGCAACTTGCATTATAATACAATATAATTAATTAAAGTGAAAAAGGGTGAATAGTAATTTAATAATTGGGAAACGGATCCTATCTAGAGATCTAGGAATGGGATTTCCAAAGTCAGGGAAAAATAATGATCAGTGGAATTTTGTCTTCCGTTATACTCTTCAGGGAGAAAATTTCAAGTCGTTTGTGCATTTCCTAATAAAACAAAATAGGGAAAAATGCATATAGGTATATTTTTGGATATAAGGAAAATAAATTCTAACTCAACATCTAGGCATGAGTTTGAATTTATTTTAACATATTTGGAATCGGTGAATTTTTCGAAGAAGTTGATGATTCCGAAATACGTTTCGACAGGACATTTTTGAGAAAACTTCAACTGGACAGTTGGAGCCCTATATGGGATCAAAATTTAGGTTAACTTGGACATTTCTAATGAGTGAGGAAATGGTTTCAAAGTTGTAAATCCAGAAGTTTAAGATTTTTCCGAAATCACGCGAATCGGGTACCGATTGGGGAAAACGCCGCACCGCCAGGGCATAAAGTGAGCCTAAGTCATCAATTTTTGGAGCAATTGGAGGCTGCCACCTCAGCCCATGCATGTCGACCAGCAGCTCCATGGACAAGAATTATACACCATTATGCATTTGATTTTCCATGGTTTAGAACAATTTGGAAAATGCCTTGTATATCCCTAAATTCTTCTATAAATAGCCTTGAATTCTCTTGCATTTCTCACACCAAAAACCACTCTTAGAAATTCTAGAGAGAATTTAGAGAGAGGAGCTCTGGAGGAGGAAGGATTCCGGGGAATTTTGCAGCGAAGCTCTGGGTAAATTTTTCGGTACTTAAGCTTTCGTAATTCTTCCGGTAGTTAGAGTAGAAATGCTAGTTTAGTCTTTAATCTTCCGAGTATGATTAGATATCATATTCTAGGGGTATTTTAGTCATTATTTCGAAAATATTGGTGGGGTCGAAGTTCTGGCAAAATTTTGGAAGATTAGAGTTAAAATAGCGAAGCTCTGGCGAAATTCCGCCAATAAGGGCAAAATGGTAAATTTTTACCTAAAATGCAGTTATGATGTAAATCATTAATTAAAATGATTTATATTTCGAAAATATGTTGGAGTAGGAGCTATGTCAAAATTTTGGAAAAAGTAGGGCCAAAGTAACGAAGTCTTTGGCGAAATTCGCCTAGGTTAGGGGTAGAAGGGCAAAATGGTAATTTTTACCTAAAATGCCGATTATTGTGTCAAATCACTAATGGAAGTGATATTACTCTTATAGGACGTCGAAATCCTAGTTTGCTGCCGTTACTTTGTCCAACGTGCCGCGTCGGACGAACCATTGTTTTCCGTCGAAATACTAATTTCATTAGACGTACTATTTACCGTCAACGAAGGTACGTCCGCGTACTGTAACATTAACTCTGATGTTTATGGTATGCATATATGTGCTATGTGTATTGTTATGATATGTTTATTGAATGCAAATATGTTAGAACAGTTTGGTGCCGAAGGAAAGGCTAGTCTATGTGGGTAAGCCATTAAGTCGCCGTGAACTCGGTGAGGCCCCCATGATAGACACTTACCTGGCCATTCTGTTTGGTTTATGAAAGAATGTACGTTCGCGTACTGTAACACTAACTCTGATGTTTATGGTATGCATATATGTGGTAGGTGTGTTGTATAGATGTTATACTGTTTGAATGCATATAGTGGTTAGAGGTTATGTTTGTATTGTGATAGAGTGATGGTATGTGTTGATGATGTTGTGGATGTCTGTCGTTTGTATGTGTATACATAAACATGAGGTTAACCGTTACCTGAGATCCGGTGCGCTGGATCTCAGCCCTTAACATAGCGTCAGGTTCAGGAGGACCGAGGACCGAGGAGAAAGGAAAGCAGCAGGTTCGAGGATCCGGCTGAAGACTTTCCGATATTATCCTTTACTTTTTGAAAACTCTCGGTTACTATACCGTTTATGTAACTAGCCAGTGGGCATTTTATATCAATATATCAGTTACACTCTTGTTCCGGTGCTCTACTCTGATGAAAAAATTTTATATTGCTTTAGAAAAGTTGGGATGTTACATTTTGGTATCAGAGCAGTTGTCCTGGCATAGATCTAACTATGTTATATACAAACCATTGGTGCCGAAGGCAAGGCTAGTCTATGTGGGTAAGCCAATCAGTCGCCGTGAACTCGGTGAGGCTCCCATGATAGATACTTACAGCCAATTGGTTTGAGTAACGGAGTTAGGCTCTACGCCTTTTAAAGAGCATATTTTGAAAATGAGTACCGATATAGCCCCGAGTCGGTGTACCTTTGTTTCGGTATACCGGTTTGAACCGGTATACCATCCGAATCGATGTACCACTTTCGGTGGATACATCACTCTAACCAGAACTTATATCCGAAGTCGGGTCACGCCAGATGAAACTCCAAGAATAGTAGAGATACGTACATGCAGTATTTGACTCATGTAGAACTTCCGATACGTATTTCCGTGCCCATTTCTACGTAGAGCGAACCAATGAGAATCTGACGACGGAAATGTTGCGTGTGTACATTGATGTGAATACTACGTACGGTGGAGTTTATATGTGTGAGTACGATAAAGGCTGGAAGCAGTGTGAATACTTGAGTGATAAAAGCTGGGAGCAATGTAAATACTAAGTGTGATAGAGTCTAGAGACTGTTGTGATAAAGTCTACGTTATGCGGAATATCTTCCCTGTATCTAACGTTTCCCTTAATAAAGGAAAAAGAACGCGACATGGCGAATGTAAGAGGAGCCGGAGCTCCCAGAGGCCGAGGTAGAGGCCAAGGTAGAGGCCGAGGTAGGTGACGAGGTAGACAACCTCAAGTAAGAGCGATACTTGAACTCGAGCACAACCAAGTTCCGAACCAACCGGAACAGAACGAGATGCAGGAGATGCGGAGAACTCTGATTTCTGAATGCGTTAACCCACAGGTCCCAGGATCAGAACCTGGCTCTGTCGGATTTTAGATAGCTTTACCAAACCTCCTTAACGTTTTCTACGTTTCTTAGTAATTCGACCGTGATCGTGTCATTGAGTAGGAGGTATTTTGTGTTATCATGGTGTGTGGGAACCATGGAAACATTTAAAGTATCTTGTGTTGCCATGGTGTAGTCCAAGGAGACATTTTGGTATTTGTGGTGTTGACCGCGGTGTATGAGCCACGGAGACACTATATATCAAGGTACGATATGACAGATCTTTATGGTCAAACCAAAGCGAATTCTCGATTATCAAGAGGAGCGGTGGCAGACAAAGTAAGGACCCGACGCGTGAGTCCAAAGTCCGAGTAGGACGAAGTTTAGATAGTACAAAGTTTAAATGGTAGAGTACAAATTTCGAGGACGAAATTTTGTTTAACGGGGGGAGAAATGTAATACCCTAAAATATGACTTAGGGTAAAATCATAAAATGAGTAAATAATACCCATTAAAAATAGGTGAATATGAGATATCAAATATTAAGTTATGGAGATATTATTTTCTGAGGAAAATTCTATGGAAATTAGGAAAATTAGTAAATGTGTCAGAAATGACCAAAATGCCCTTATGGAGCATAAAGTGACTTAGGAAATTATGAAAAATCCTAAAAGGCAGGGAAATAATTATTTGAATTAAGAGAGTATATTATATCTAATTTTGGTAATTTAATAAGTTACAAACTTGGAGAAATTGTCGAAGAATACCCAAAAAGTATTGAAATGACCGTAATACCCCCGTAGATGCTAAGATAATACAGAACACATGGAAACAAATGTGTCAGTGTAAAAGTCATGAGGTAATGAGGTGTGATAATTAAGAAAATTATCAACTATTGATAAGAAAGTAATTAAGTAATATTGGGCTAATTACTTAAGCATAAGCAAAGAAAATTCGAGATAATTATGTAAAGCTCAAAAATTAGTGATTTTTGTTTTAAAATTAGTAAAACATGTTTACTAATTAATTGGAAATTTTGGAGAAAAATAGTTGAGTTTAGGTATTTTTGAGCCTAAAATCAAGTATGGACCAATAGGAAATTTTGTAAAAATTATATAAAAATAATTATTAAATAATTATTTTATATAATATTAATTAATTATTAATTAAATAAAAACGAAAATTTAATAAAAAGGGACCAGATTTTGACCGAAATGTTTGACAAATTTGGGAGGAAAATCTTGTAAAAATATCATGATATTATAAGTTGCAACTTGCATTATAATACAATATTGAAGTCGTTTGTGCATTTCCTAATAAAACAAAATAGGGAAAAATGCATATAGGTATATTTTTGGATATAAGGAAAATAAATTCTAACTCAACATCTAGGCATGAGTTTGAATTTATTTTAACATATTTGGAATCAGTGAATTTTTCTGAAGAAGTTGATGATTCCAGAAATACGTTTCGACACCGGACACGTTCGGACACGTTTTTCGAGAAAACTTCAACTGGACAGTTGGAGCCCTATATGGGATCAAAATTTAGGTTAACTTGGACATTTCTAATGAGTGAGGAAATGGTTTCAAAGTTGTAAATCCAGAAGTTTAAGATTTTTCCGAAATCACGCGAATCGGGTACCGATTGGGAAAACGGCCAGACCGGGCATAAAGTGAGCCTAAGTCATCAATTTTTGGAGCAATTGGAGGCTGCCACCTCAGCCCATGCATGTCGACCAGCAGCTCCATGGACAAGAATTATACACCATTATGCATTTGATTTTCCATGGTTTAGAACAATTTGGAAAATGCCTTGTATATCCCTAAATTCTTCTATAAATAGCCTTGAATTCTCTTGCATTTCTCACACCAAAAACCACTCTTAGAAATTCTAGAGAGAATTTAGAGAGAGGAGCTCTGGAGGAGGAAGGATTAGGGAATTTTGCGTGAAGCTCTGGGTAAATTTTTCGGTACTTAAGCTTTCGTAATTCTTAGGTAGTTAGAGTAGAAATGCTAGTTTAGTCTTTAATCTTCCGAGTATGATTAGATATCATATTCTAGGGGTATTTTAGTCATTATTTCGAAAATATTGGTGGGGTCGAAGTTCTGGCAAAATTTTGGAAGATTAGAGTTAAAATAGCGAAGCTCTGGCGAAATTCCGCCAATAAGGGCAAAATGGTAAATTTTTACCTAAAATGCCTGTTATGATGTAAATCATTAATTAAAATGATTTATATTTCGAAAATATGTTGGAGTAGGAGCTATGTCAAAATTTTGGAAAAAGTAGGGCCAAAGTAACGAAGTGCTGGCGAAATTCCGCCGGTTAGGGGTAGAAGGGCAAAATGGTAATTTTTACCTAAAATGCCAGTTATTGTGTCAAATCACTAATGGAAGTGATATTACTCTTATAGGACGTCAGAAATCCTAGTTTGCTGCCGTTACGCTGTCCAACGTGCCGCTGTCGGACGAACCACTGTTTTCCGTCAGAAATACTAATTTCTGTTAGACGTACTATTTACCGTCAACGAAGGTACGTCCGCGTACTGTAACATTAACTCTGATGTTTATGGTATGCATATATGTGCTATGTGTATTGTTATGATATGTTTATTGAATGCAAATATGTTAGAACAGTTTGGTGCCGAAGGAAAGGCTAGTCTATGTGGGTAAGCCATTAAGTCGCCGTGAACTCGGTGAGGCCCCCATGATAGACACTTACCTGGCCATTCTGTTTGGTTTATGAAAGAATGTACGTTCGCGTACTGTAACACTAACTCTGATGTTTATGGTATGCATATATGTGGTAGGTGTGTTGTATAGATGTTATACTGTTTGAATGCATATAGTGGTTAGAGGTTATGTTTGTATGCAGGTTCGAGGATCCGGCTGAAGACTTTCCGATATTATCCTTTACTTTTTGAAAACTCTCGGTTACTATACCGTTTATGTAACTAGCCAGTGGGCATTTTATATCAATATATCAGTTACACTCTTGTTCCGGTGCTCTACTCTGATGAAAAAATTTTATATTGCTTTAGAAAAGTTGGGATGTTACAATCAGCAATTTCACCTAAGAAGTATTAAAGAATGAACAAATTCAATCAAACGGTTAAAAAACTAACATTGACCATTAAAAAATTAACGTTGACCGCTAAAATGTTTAACAACTGGGGGTAAAATTGTTATGTTTTAATTACTTCCAAGATAGAATTGCTCTTTGAAATACTTTGAGATACTTAGTGCTATTGAATGATTACTTCCGAGACAAAATTACACTTTAACCCTTATTTTTATGACTACCCACTTCCTTTTAAACTTTTTTCGCATTAGGCATACTTTTTTAACTATATTTTATTATTTTCTTAATTATTTAAAATAACTATTCCCTCATGTCCTTCATATGATATATTTGGGGAGTTGATTTTGATTCTAAATATAAAACATAGTTTTTATATTTGTTAATCTTTTTCTTAATTTACCCCTATTGATATTCCCTCAGTAATAATAAAAGAGAAGAGAGAATGAAAGAATTAAGGAATATGAATAGACTGTTTTACAAAACTAACTTTCTTATAGGGTTAAGGAGCAATTTTGCCCGGAAAGTTGTCACCAAAGCTAAATTTTGCCTTCTTCGTTATCACAGTTGATTTTGACTGTTAGTTGACAAAATATGCTGAGCTGGCAGTTCATATGTCATCTACGTCATATTTGTTAAAGTACAAATTTGGCACGAAAGTTCAGATCTAACTTTGAAAAAAATGAAGTAAATGACACAGACTTCCAGGGAAAATTTGCACTTTATTAAAATGGACTTGGATGACATGTGAAGTGTGAACTATTAGCTCAGCATATTTGGTCAATAATAGTCAAAATTAACTCCGATAATGGTAATGCAACATTGCTCTCTTTTTGAAACTTTACCCCTCAAAAAACTTTTGAGACAAAATTGCCTTCGATGATAATTTCCCGCGTAAAATTACCTTTAACCCTTATATTAAGGATAGAAGGGAGTATACCACTCTACTTTTATTTATAAGTCTAATTTAACTAATTTTCACATATTAAGGAGAGTTTGTTAACTCATTAATTTTGGGTTAAATTTCTAATTTTACCCTTATTTATGATTGGTTATAAGAGTCAACATCAATAAGTTCTTTTTGTTTATTGCAATTAATAGAGGTAAAATTGTTAAAAATGCATTTATTACTATAAAATTGGACTTATAATAAAAACTAAAAGTTTTGATTAAAATGGACTTATAATAAGGACTAGAGTGATAATTTTTAACATTAGTTGATTGGATTTGTCATGGTTGGGGTCTTTAAGTGTGATTTTTTTTTTTTTTGATATAAATTAAATGTGATTTTCATTTCCCCCTTTTGAGTGAAGTAAATGAGCTTCAAGGTCCTCCATATTATAGCATACACATAGAGATTCATTTCATACCATAAACCTTAGGCCCATCCCAAGATTTTTCTTGTGTGAGCATCAGAATCAGAAGAACGTAAAAGGATGAAAGACAGATCTCTCCTAGGTGCCCTTCTTGTAATGAACGTGCTCATGGCTACGCGGATCCCTCTAGGTCGTTCTATCCAACCTCTCCTTAAACGCACTTCTTCTCACTCTCTTCTTTACTCCAAAACCCCCAAACATTTCGCCAAATCTCATCCTTGTCCTCTTTGGTCTTCTTCCTTCTCCTTTTGCCTTGACATCATTCACAAGTCCACTTCGCCTCTATCCTTCTCTCGCTCTTTCTCTTGCTCTTCTTCCCTTTCTGCACCATCAATGGCTTCCCCTCCACTAGATGAAACCCCTGAAGGAAACCCACTTCTTAAAGACTTTGACTTCCCTCCTTTTGATGTTGTCGAAGCTAAACACGTTCGACCTGGGATTCGGGTCCTCCTGAAGAAGCTGGTTTGGAGTTCTTTCTTTCTTTCTTTTTTGATGTTAAATTCTTCTTGCGGATTGTGTTTGTTAGTATAGTTGCTTGTTTGCGTTTGCGATGATCGGATCCTCCGATTTTATGCAATCGATTTTGAATGCATGTGTGAATGTGGGTTGTTAGGAAGTTGATTTGGAGGAATTGGAGCGCAACGTGGAGCCTTCGTGGCCCAAGCTGGTCGAACCATTGGAGAGGATTTTAGACCGATTGTACGTTGTTTGGGGAATTGTCAATCATCTCAAGGCCGTCAAGGATAATCCCGATCTCCGTTCCGCCATTGAAGATGTTCAAGTATTTTTCTGTTTTTCTTATCATCTGGTCAACCAAACTTATGCATTCGTAATGCCACACCTTTATATCAAAACCTGATTTTTGGTTTGTCATGCAATACTAAATGGAGATTGATGCATTTGCTGTACTCTTGACTTTTGAGCATTTCTCATATTACAATGATAATCTGGTTCTTTTTATCTTTATCTTCTGGCCGATCAGATGAGTACTTTAGTACTCTTCTGGTTTTGATTAGTAATAGCGTGTTTCTTTTGGGAATTAGGTGGGCACTACTTTTGTTGTGCTAACAATGCTTAACTGCGGTTTGCAGGCGGAAAAGGTGAAATTTCTTCTTAGGGTGGGGCAAAGCAAACCTATCTATAATGCATTCAAAGCTATTCGGGAATCTCCTGATTGGCAGACATTAAGTGATGCTCGGAAACGTATAGTTGAAAGTTAGTAATTTATATGTCTCATGCTATTGTTCTTGTGATTGTTTACTATGTGTTGGCATGTTATTTTTCATTCTTAGTTGCGTGAATTGCTCTCTGGTTATAAATAATTTTTTATGTTGAAGCATAATTTCAAAGTGTTCACTTCCTTTCTTCTGGGACATAACAAATATATTGTGTGAGACTTATGTAATCTCACTTTATAAAGTGGCAATTTACTTGTGTCTTTGCAGATCAAATAAAGGAGGCTGTTCTCGCTGGTGTTGCTCTTGAAGATGAGAAAAGAGAGCATTTTAATAAAATTGAACAGGTGAGTTTCTGTAACAGTGAAAATATGAAAAGTTGCTATACGTGGCATGTGAAATTTGTTCCTCCTTGTTTACTTGAATGTATTTTTTGTTATTACTTTCTAGAATGTGAGGGTTAGATTTTGGTTAAATTTTTGTCTCTTCTATGTTGTAGCAACTGAACTTCTTAATGGTGGAAGTTGAGGTCGTGGGATTGTTATATTCCATAATTTGTAAATTTTAACAAGATAAGCAGCATGAGCTGGTATTACTAGTCCTTGCATGTGCTGGTCAAAATCTAAAAAAGATAGGATGGGAACCAAAATGAATTTTTTGAAATTTAAATTCCAGTTTTAAGGGATTTTGCCAATTAAGGTTTGGTTTAATATCTCAACCACAACATCCCACATGTGCAGTGAAGTGCAGTGACTATGTGTGTGTTTAACGGTTGAAAAATGACTTAATTTGCAATCTAACTTATGGAAAAGTAAGATTGGGTAAAGTCATTGTGAAATATGATTTATATTTGGATTGGTGGTAACATAAGTTGCTTTTGTGAAATTGAAACTTGTTTGGAATGACGGTAGCATAAGTGACTTTTGAGATAATTACAAGAGAAAAATTAAGATCAAAATTACAAAAAAGTGAAAAATGCTAACTTACAAAATTTAGCAATGCTAAAATACATAATTTGAAGATGGCGTAGCATAATTAGTCGAGGAAGGCTCTTCATCTACACTAATATTCTCATTTTCAGCTTCCATGAAATTAACATTTGTTTAAGAATTTCTCCTAATAAAATTACGTATGGCCATTATATATAGTTAATATGACATGCATTTTATGAAACACCCTAGTCATTTTTCTTAATTCACTTGTTCCCTCTTCTTATTGATTATTGTTGAAAGAATATCAATAGGGGTAAATTAGAAAAATATTGATAAATATGAAAACTATGTGTTATATTTAGAACCAATATTAACTCCTCAAATATGTCTTGTATTAAGGACAAAAGGGGAGTACTGAAGTAAACCTATCACAATTAAGTGATTAACCCGCTCTTTTCTCAAAAAAAAAAAAAAAAAAACAAATAATGGGGGGAATGATAAATTGCCATTTGGCCAGCTCTATAATAGCAAAATTGAAAGAATCCACAAGAAGACAACATCGAAAGCTCTATAATAGCAAACACAAATGCCTTGTGGGCCCCACTCACCCTATGGGGGGCGTCCTTCAACCGAAAAGCCATTCTTTTCAGCTTTTCAAATAAGTTACCTTTAGTCCAAACAGCCGATTGGAGTGACTTATGAAACAAACATGTAAAAACAACAAAACCCCCAAAAACCCAGTCAGAATAGTCCAATTGGTCGAAAAGTGGTACCAAATGGTGTACCAAACATATCCATAATATCACACTCAATAAGGCTTTTGTTATGTAAATATGATAAAAGCTGGCCGTAGTGACTACAGATGTAGAGTTACTGTAAGGTTATTGATGACAGTTAATAAAAATTTTCAGATCCCGATTCATCTCCACTCTCATCTCTCTCTAATTCCCTCTGTTCTCATATATCCCTCTGCCTTCCTCTCTCGTCTTGTCTCTTTCTTATTACAATTGCCTATTTCTGTTCAACTATCACTGCTTTCTGATTTACCTTTGTGTTTCAATTGTGCTTACCATGATTTGATATGCAGGAGCTGGAAAAGTTATCACAAAAGTTTGATGAGAATGTTCTGGATGCTACAAAGAAGTTTGAAAAATTAATCACGGATAAGAAAGAGATTGAAGGATTACCTGCTACTGCTCTTGGATTGGCTGCACAAAGTGCAGTGTCTAAGGTATGTCTTATTGAGATATTATTTGTTATTATCATTCAGTTATTCATCTGAGATAATTTATTCCTAAACCTGTGGAAATTGGTTGTTTTATCAAATGCTGATATGACTGTGAGTGCAGGGGCATGAAAATGCCACAGCTGAGACTGGGCCTTGGGTAATCACATTGGATGCTCCGAGTTATATGGCTGTTATGCAACATGCTCGGAATCGATCTTTGAGAGAGGAAGTTTATCGGGCATATGTAAAACGAGCATCTAGTGGAGATCTGGACAATACAGAAATCATTGACCAAATTTTAAAGCTTAGATTGGAGAAGGCGAAGCTTCTCAACTACAATAACTTTGCTGAGGTATAATATTTTCATATTAAGAATAACCGCGAGTCTTGTTGTAGGTTGCTAATGCGTAATCTACAGGTAAGCATGGCAACTAAAATGGCCACTGTTGATAAAGCTGAAGAACTTCTAGAAAAGCTTCGCAGAGCTTCTTGGGATCCTGCTGTGCAAGGTAGTTTCAAATGTGTTTTATTTTGATGTTTGGATCCTACTCCAAATTGCATATAGTTCTTGGCTGCTTCTTTGTTATGTGTGGGTTTTTTTGTTTCAAATATTTCTCCATTTTTTGCTTAGAATTGATGGCTGAATAATCCATTTTTTGTTTCAAATATTTCTGTTGGTAGTTGAGGAAAACTTTTTTTTTTTTTTTAATATAGTAAAGAACTATGTATTTGATGCAGAATTCTAAATACTGATATTTTTGAAGTTTCATATATCCTAAGTTAGGACCTCTTTTAAAATGCAACTGGGATTATTTTTATTTTAGTCCTTTCTGTCATGCAAGAATATAAGTGTTGTATGCTTTTGCCTGCAGATTTGGAAGACCTTAAGAAATTCTCTAAAGGTCAGGGTGCGCCAGAAGCTGATGATTTGACACATTGGGATATTGGCTTTTGGAGTGAGAGGCTCCGTGAATCAAAATATGACATTAATGAGGTTGTTCTCCTTCTCTCTCTCTCTCTCTCTCTCTCTCTCTCTCTCTCTCTCTCTCTCTCTCTCTCTCTCTCTCTCTCTCTCTCTCTCTCACGCACATACAAACATGCACGCATGCTCATGATCTTGCATAGATATAAAGTTGTGATGAATAGGACACTTTTAAGACATGAAGTGACCAATGACTGGAAGACCCGATAGCTATATTTGGAATGTCCGCAAGACTGTTCAAATTTTAATCAGCATTTTGTTTTGGGAGGGTTCATCATGTTTGTTCTGTTATACCTTCCAAATTCTAAATAGGAGGACAGCAGAGGGTTTAATTAGAGCAGGACAAAATTTGATGGGCCACTCTTAAGTTATGGGTCCAACTGATTGTGTCAACGTTTGTCATTAGTTAGGTGATCTGAATGTCTGAAAGGTTTTGAGCTGGACAGAGTTGACAATCACTCATTTTTATTTATGTCAGCCATATTAAAAATATTTTCCTCAACCCTAGTTGATGGCTGTCAGTCTTTGTTTGGTAGATTGAATGATGAATAGACTGTTTCAAGCTATTAATCATTCTAGGTTAATGAACATACTACTTCAAGGTTGTTACTTCTGATTGTATTTTAGCCTCTCTTTTTTTGGGTCAACTGGGGGGCCATTTTAGCCTTTCTTTTGTTATTGAGAAACTTTTTATCTGCAATAGAAAGCTCATATTTCTGGTGCTGTGTCATGCAGGAAGAACTGCGTCCATATTTCTCTCTTCCTAAGGTTATGGATGGACTTTTTAACCTTGCAAAGACACTTTTTGGCATTGAAATTGAGCAAGCTGATGGTCTAGCGCCGGTAATAAAATGCAAATATTCTTAGTTCCTTGCGCTGGGTAACATATATTTTTAAAAACTGACTTATGAATATTCTTATATAGGCCTGGAATAAAGATGTTAGATTCTATCGTGTTAAAGATTCTTCAGGCAGTCCTATTGCATACTTCTATTTTGATCCATATAGCCGTCCTTCTGAAAAAAAACAAGGTGCATGGATGGATGAAGTTCTTGCTCGCAGTCGTGTTTTATCATGTGATGGTATCTCTCCAAGGTTGCCTGTTGCCCACATGGTGTGTAATCAGACACCACCTGTAGGGGACAAGCCAAGTTTAATGACATTCCGTGAGGTGATTTCAGTTTTCATCATTGTGCTTATTTATTTATTTATCTTTTGTAGCTGCAATAGTTAATATAGCAATGTGTAAAACAACCATAATATGCAGCTTAAGCCATGCTCTCTCTCTGTATATTCCACCATTTAAGTTCATTTCTACACTAATTGCTACTGGACAGAATGCTCAAGTTAGGAACATGTGATTCCTAATTCTGAGTGTGAAATCAATTGTGCCAAAGTTCTATATGTTTTATCCTGTTAATAATTAATAATTAATAGTTCAATCAATATCTTGCAGATTGGTGGGTGCTTGAAACTGTCTATACTATTGATTGCCTGTATTGATTTCAAATTTTGACTTGTTTTGGTTACCAAGACCAGGAAAATTCATGTTGCATACAAGTCATACTTACTAAACATTCTCATGCTTCTGCCATCTGTTATACAACTCACCTAACAAGGAAAACTCACTGATCATTGAATACCAAAAAAGAAAAAGAAAAATTCACTGATCATTAAGTTAATACTGAGTTACAATAAAGTATTCAAAATTCTAATTACGCAATGAGCAGCATATTGTCATTTGTTATAATGGGGTGACAAATTAGTTGTTCTCTTCTTTCCTGTCCTCTCTCAGGTTGAGACTGTCTTCCATGAATTTGGTCATGCACTTCAACATATGCTTACCAAGGAAGATGAGGGTCTGGTTGCTGGTATTCGAGGGATAGAGTGGGATGCTGTTGAATTACCTTCTCAATTCATGGAAAACTGGTGTTACCATAGGTAATTAAAAATACAGTTTCATGGTATTTAAATATTTGGATGTTGCTATAATCCTGACTATTCTTTTAACCTGACATGGATGTACACCTGATTATTTAATATGTGCTCTAGCCTTGTTTTGATTAAGAAAATAGCAGCTTCTGACAAATTAATCATTTCTAACATTTCATTGTGCTTTTTTGCTTTGATTTATAATATACCTCCCCTTTCTTTATCTTTTGTTTAAGAGGGAAAATCATTGGGCTGTCTACAGGTGGTTTACAGTGCTTTGGTCCATTTTAGCACCATATGTATAATTTATCCATCTGGTGATTTTTGTTGTAGATTGATACTAGTCAGTTTAACACTATTTTTATTTATTGAATTTCATGATTTTTTATTTTTAATAAAATATAATGTATCCAAGACATTTATGATGTTTTTTGCCCCTAACAGAGAGACTTTAATGGGCATTGCAAAGCACTACGAAACTGGTGAGAGTCTCCCTGAGGATATATATTTGAAACTTGTTGCTGCTAGGACCTTCCGTGCTGGCAGTCTTAGCCTTCGACAGGTCATTATTGTACATTGGCTAATTATTACTTTTCTGTCTTGAAATACTTGACACGACTTGTGATTTATTACCTGTAAAATATGACTTGCAGTTGAGATTTGCAAGTTTAGATTTGGAGCTGCATACAAAATATGTCCCTGGGGGATCTGAATCTGTCTATGATGTTGATCGGAGAGTTTCTGAGCGAACTCAAGTGCTTCCTCCATTCCCAGAAGATAGGTTCCTGTGTAGTTTTAGCCATATATTTGCCGGTATGCTCTGCTTCTTGTACATTTTTGAAACCCTGCTTTGTTACTTGTTTTCTACTGTTTATCCCTGAAACCTAACATTATGTGTATGTTTGGGTTCTGCCATGGTTAGGTGGCTATGCTGCTGGATACTACAGTTACAAGGTATTCTGAATTGTTATAATGTTGGAGCTCGTTTCTGAAGCTGACTTTGTGAGGCACTTTGAAATTGTGATCCACTTTTAATTATATCTTATGAGGAATTTGTCTGTTATACAGTGGGCTGAGGTGCTGTCTGCAGATGCTTTCTCTGCATTTGAGGATGCTGGATTGGATGACATCAAGGTATCACTGAAAACCCTGTCAATAAGGATGGAGTTCTTGCCTCAGAGGCTTCTCTGTGTTTAATTTTCTTAATCTAATTCTTTACGATTTCAGTACTCCCTCCAGTTCATAATGTAAGATTCAAATAACTAAATTACGCAATTCGAACAGTTGGTTAAAGACAATACATATATAAAAAATGTAACTTTCCTAAAACACCCTTATTTATGGAGAGTGTGAGTGGGAGAGAGAATAAGGGGAAAAAAGATTTGAGAGGCATAATTTACTAGCGGTAAACTTGGGAAAAACGCATTAAATGATAAGAGAACCCCGTGCTAAGGCAAAGGACTCTTTCCACTTTGGAAATATCTTGAATCAAAACCAAAGAGCGCCTTCTTCCACATAGATGAGTGAAAAGTTTAATTTTCTAGTGCCAAAAAAAAACATGACTTTGGTGAGTCAACACTTATTTTTCCTAGTTAGAATTGGGCATAGAAGTGATATTTCTCGGATAAAAAACCAGACCCCCTCACAAAATTGCTTCTTATATTTTGAACTGAAGGGAGTAATGAAATAGACTAGTTTTTAGCAATTGGAAAATACTATCCCCGGTCCTTAATATAAGATCTAGCTTGTACTATACACTTGCAAACAACTTGTGATTTTAGATTTTAGCCATTGTCAAACTTTGAAACTTGCTGTGGTGTTCTGCTTTTTACCCCTTGTTACCTGTTTACTTCTGAGATGTGACTATCATCATGCATTTTGCATAGGCCGTGAAAGAAACAGGGAAGAGGTTCCGAGAGTCCATTCTTGCTCTTGGTGGTGGCAAGGCACCATCGGAGGTACATCCGACATCTGAACCCCATTTCATTATTCTGTTTTCCCTTTTCAAGTTTGTTTGTAAAAAGATTTCCTAGGAATAACCACAACCAATAATATGGCTATCCTTTTGTGGATTAAGCATCTTGATGTTTTTCTCTAATGCCTGGAGTATATGCATACAGGTCTTTGTACAATTCCGGGGCAGAGAACCAACACCGGATGCGCTGCTCAGGCACAATGGCCTATTACCTGTTACAGCTTGATATAGTTGATCATCTTCAGCATGTTAGGTTAGGTAGAGACTGGCGGGTCAGCTCCAATGTTGTTATTTCATGGCGTAACCTTGTTTTCTAGATACGAGGGTTGGAAAAGACAGACTTCTTTCACAGGTCTCTGTTGTCTGTCCTACCCCTATTGATGAGCTTAGTGTTGCAGAATCATCCAAACGTTGGATTCTGTTACTTTGTACTATCTCTAGTCCTAAATATAGGACAAAATTTGTCCTATATTTAAGATTGGAGGGAATAATTTTATCATGCAAGGAGCGTCCTTCTGCTTGATTGAATAATTTGTACTCCCTCCGGTCCTAATTATAGGAGCAAATTACCAGAATTTAGAGGGATTAAAGAAGGAAGTTAAATTAGTTAATTATGTGTATTTTCCTGAAATACCCTTATCTAAAATTTATAACCAAAATGGGAAAAAAATGGGATGATGTCTGTAGAGAAAGATAAAAAACAAGACAAAATATGAAACTTGAGATTCTTTTTCACGAATTTGACCATTTCAGTTTGATTTCTCTATTGATAGTAGTTTTAAAAAAAAAATAGCATTACGCGTCCCTTTTTTATTTTGGAAAAACGATTTTAAAATAAATAAAATTATAAAATTTTTATATTAGATTTGGATGGACAGTCTAAAATAATTCTTTTGAGAAGAGTATGTAACACATGTATAATCAGTTTGACTTCTCTCATTTACCATTTCCATCTATACAAATAGGGGTATTATAGGAAAAAATTAAGTTAAAATTTACTTTTAGGGATAAGGAGCAATTTTACACACGAGCTTTACCTTCGGGAGCGCCCAGCACCACGAGCTTTTTTTTGGAGCAAAAGTACACATGTGGTTACGTTTTGGGAGCCGAAGGCCTTCAGCCAGTTAGTTGGCCAGTTAGTCAACGTTAAGTTGGATGGAAATGAACATAACTCGGGTAAAATTACACTTTTACCCTTAGTTTTAAATAAAATTACACTTTTGCCCTAAGTTTTTTTAAAAAAACTAAAATTACCCCCCCGGTGGGCCCCACCACCGCCACCCCCCGCCGTCGGTGGTGGCCGACCACCGCCGGCAGCGGGGTGTCAGCGGTGGGGCCCACCGGGGGAGGGGGTATTTTTAGTTTTTTTTTTTTTTAGAAAAAAAAAACTTAGGGCAAAAGTGTAATTTTTATTTAAAACTAAGGGCAAAAGTGTAATTTTACCCGAGTACTGTTCATTTCCATCCAACTTAACGGTTGACTAACGGTCAACTAACGACCGTGGTGTTGGGCGCTCCCAAAACGTAACCACGTGTGTACTTTTGCTCCAGAAAAAAGCTCGTGGTGCTGGGCGCTCCCGGGGGTAAAGCTCGTGTGTAAAATTGCTCCTTAACCCTTACTTTTATAATAAGGACCAAAATCAACTCTAAAATTTGCTCCTATAATTAGGACCGAATGGAGTATTAGGGAAGCACCGCTTCTTGGAAATTCATTCAAATAGTGAATGCAAGTAAAAGCTCTATTGATTCCGTAGTACTACTGGTAGTCTCGACTCATTTGAGATATTGGCTACCAATGTTTATTTAGGCTTGTTTGAATTTGGGTTAAAAGTTATTAAATGTAATACGATTTATGTTTGGAAATGCTTTTATAAAACTAGCATGAACTCGCCATGCGGAGCGTATATTCAATGACAAAATTTATCCTGCCTACAAATGATCGAATTAACAACCATTTAAAAGCACGGCTACTACTAATTAAATATACAACGCATAGCGACTCGGGTCGGATTCGGATTAGTCAGGACGAAGCTCTGGATACCGGATGGGCAACCGAAAAAAAAAAATTATACAACGCACAAGCCTTTGCTTTGCTTGCTCCGTTGATATAAACTTCATTGACATCGATAAGAAACTTAACATGTGTTACCTATTCTTCATCGAACTTAATGACAAACCTATTATGACCAGCAGAGTAAAAAAACGCCAAGGATGTGATCGTATAAAATCAATAATATTATCCTACTCAAGTAAATATGGATGTTTGTTGCAACACGATTAAGGTAATCAAGAACATGGATGTTCCATGCTCCTCTATATCCTACTATAAAAAAGCCAAATACTCGTATGAAAAAGCTAAATATATGACACACTAAACTTTCGGGTCTGATCCAATGCCCAACTACTACATAATTTAAGGAGAATTACATGGAGTCTTTCAGTACTAACCTACATACACGGAAAGAAACAATCATCGGTCACAAGCTATAGAGTACGATGCAAAAACAAAAACTTCCTAAAAACTACGTTCAATGTAATGACTCTCAATCAATTTAGTAAATTCCTGAACACTACATTGCATACCACATTTGATGAGGTGCTATCAGTACCATCCGCATTGGTAAGGACGGATAATTTCAAGCCATCTATGCTTCTAACCCTTGATAGTACAACATATATGTATGAATACAGGCTTTGAAAGACATACCCCAACATAATGAAATGACTGGCCTTGACTTTTGTTGATAGTCATTGCACAACTCAAATTTATAGAGAATTGTCTCCTTTGCGTATGAAACGGCCATATACTTTCTGAAGGGTTCATGTCCATCTTATGAACTAACACCTTCTGATTTGGATTCGTGTAATCTTTTCAATGTCATTCTTGCCAAGCTTAGAGATACATAGCTGAGTACCATTGCATAAGCTTGACGCTTGGTCTATATTCCTTAAAAGCATGACAAGAGCTCCAACCTTTAATAACAGCTTGTGAAGAGGCATATCTGAGCTGTTAATAGTGTTCAAGAATTATGTTGTGTGCAGATTATCAAAGCTATCACTGTCATCTGTAGACTTGCTCACAAAGTCACAATTTAGGAATTCATGAGCATCACTAGGCAACGTAACAAAGAACACATACTCGTTAATTTTATTCACTGTCTCTGGTGGGTGCTAGCAATGACGGACACCCCATATATATATATAACATAAGCTGGTGGAGGAGGTTGGTTTGTTGAAGTTGCAGAGATCAGCTGAAGAAGAAGAAGAAAGCTTGATCTATACAATAATGGTAATGGAGATCAGCAACAAGAGACCCACCATTGTTAACCTTGTAAGTTGTAACTGCATATTCCCTCTTCATCGTCTGACCATTATTCATTTCAAATACTCTCACAGGCCTTCAAATATATATATAAGATTTATTTTATATATATCCCTAATCTTACTTGTTTTGCACTTTTAGGAAATTGCCTTTGTCTCTTTTTCCTCTTGCTGGCGGCTTGTCTGACATGTTTTTCAATAGCTTACAGCAAATTTTGAGAATCAATAAAATACTTAAAATAACTTTTTTTCATTAAATTTCCTTCATGAAATTTATTATACATGATTTTATCTTTCTTATGATACTATTTTTATACATATTAGAGAATATTTTAAGGTTAGTACTTTGTATATTAGGTCTTTATCATATTTTAAGTACTTTTATTTATTTATGATGTAACATTTTTTATTTTCCCCTCCCGCAAGTAAAATTCCTGGTCCGTCACTGGGTGCTAGACAATGCATTCCACATTTACTCCTTAATTTCATGAGCATAACCAGCAATGCCACTTGATGCAACTGTCAACACAATTTGTCCTCTAGCACGCAACGTAGATGCCAATGCACTCCACAAGAAAGATTTCCCTGTGCCACCATACTCATGAACAAAGAAGAAACCTCCTGAAGATGAATCTACCTTGGTCATAAGTCATACCTAATCGAATAAGTTTTTCTGCTCATCAGTAAGAGAGTTCGTCAATCTTGTAGCTTCAGATTGAAGAGCAATCCAATCATAGTTTAATTCTTGCAATATGAGATTATTCGTGACATCAATGGTCGATGTTTCATCAGGATTTGGGAGGCTAGGATAGTCATTGAGACTTTTCCCGTTATCCCTAAGCGTTTTTCCATGTGATCTCTGATACACGCCTTGCTTGTATACAATGATGTGGCATGTCAGCAGAAAAATCTTCAGCTACCATCGTCCCAGGCACAAATGAGATATGATACCTCTCATGAACACCAAAACCTTCGTGCTCAACCTTACAATCAGTAACTTTGTAACAGCCTCCTTCCCCAAACCTCCAAGAAAAACGCTGCATCACCTCTTCATTGTCCAGACGACCAAGAATACGATAGCTCTACAAAGGAAGACCAGCAACTTGAAGTATTAGTCAACATTCAAGCTAAGTGAGCACTATGTTGATCTGAAAAAAAAGAGTGAACGAAGAAAAAGGATTTTCTCAACCTTTGTTTTGAAGAACACCATGTCCATGGATACCAAATCCTTCAGAGCCCGTGAGAAACTTGCAAAAGTCCGGACCCCCTCATTAAGTATCATACCATCAACCTTGAGCAGGATGCTCCTCTTCAGCACGCCACAATGGATGTCAGCAATAGTAGTCTCCATCTATATGTAAAGTTTGAACAAAGAAACGATTCAAACTGAGCGGTGAGCTTTGCAAGGTCCCAGGCTACTTATACAGAGTGGAAGTTCAAGAGTAATAAGCGATAACGTCCAGCATAGGCACCATTAATGAATAACATCATTAATGGTGCCTATTTTGTTTCTGTTTAAGAGTATCATACCGTGTTCTTATCGTGGCCATTAATGACTTTGCTTGCTTCCCTGTAAGTAACACGTTGAGGATGACCTACACGCAATCAATTTTTATGTTTAACGTACGGTCACATATTCTCTTAATAGACAGACATCTTGACCGGGGAACAAAACGCAAAGACACAACACTTGATATCAAGTGGACTTACCGAAAAGTTGAAGCTTGAACAACCTACATAAGATGTCAGGTCTGTCCTCATAAAATATGAGCAAGCGTCGCGATTTCATGATACAGAGGAAGTCAAGGTATCTGAGCAGAAGTGTCCTCATTCCTGTAACCAATGCAACAAACCATAAGATCGAACACGTACGCATGAACAAACTTGGAAAGTTAATGGAACAGTAAATAAGGATATGTCCTCTATCAGTAAAAAAATGACAGACCTTGTTCCTTCGGCTCATCACGATCTGGTTAGTGTGAGAAAGGTCTAGCTGTTTCAAAACACTCAAATATCAATGAAACAGCTTATAAACTTCCTAAAAAAAAACTGGCAGGGAACCATTAGGCGGTTTGTTCAAATTCAAGTTTTCATATAAGCCGCACAACTTTTACATGAGCCTGCAGCTTGGACCGAAGCGCGAGGTTTATTTACAATTAAATATTCAAGCCGGATAGATCCTGCGAACAGTGATTTGTGTCTTAAGCCATAAGCCATAGTGAGTCGACATAGAGCAATCAGCTTGGGTGGAGAGGCATTAGCGGATATATTGATTAGTTTGATATAAACTTGTTTCAATGATGTGTTAAAAAGAAGGTTTAGAACAAACAAATATGAAGAGAAACTTTTGCTTTGATTAAAAATAAAAATAAAAGGAAACCAAAAGTTGCAAATAAGCCCTTAAGCTCTAAGCTTCAAAAGGATTATACCTTTATAAACCAGATTTACCAAGAAAACAGAGAAAAAGTTGTTTCTATTTTAACTTGGCTTTTAATCCAAAAGTTGGCTGCAATGAGCTTCTTGATTCTTGGCTTTTTTCCTTCTCAATGTGAAGCCAGACACAACCTTAGCAGCTTTTTTATTATGATCAGTAGGGATGTATTTGTTTTTGGTCAATTCATTCTTAATTTATAGAGTAATTCTCAAAATTTCTCCTTTAATTAATACTCCTTATTGGATTTAAATAAAATTTCTCTCAGATAAATATATAATGGAGATTTTGCTTCATATTCTATTACTATTGTTTGCAATCAACGATAAATTTAAGGTGATAGTGATACTGTTATCAACGGGATTAATTAATATGAAAACGAATGGAATGGTTTAAAACTTAAAAACATGATTATTGGTGAGAGTATTGGTCTATTCGTTAAATTAAGAAGGGTACTGTATAATGTATTGTTATTCATAAGCAAGTGAAAATCTATGCTTAATAATGAAGTGATTTTATAAGGTTATTTTTTAGCTGGTTTCAATAATAAATATATTTTTACCTATTTTTATAAGTTCCATAGTTCATTCCCTATATATTGTCTTTCATCAATTTCTCATTATTACTCTTTTTTTTTACTCATTAATAAATAAGATAATTGTTGGGGAAAAAATATTTCCTACATATTTATTACTCACCGGGTCTTTAATATAAGACATATTTATCTAATTTGATTATATTAAAAAAGTTAATTAAATTAGTTAATATGACATATATTTTTTTAGAACACTCTACTCATCTTCTTTAATTCCTTATCCTCCTTGATTATTGTTGAAAGAGCTGGGGTAAATTAAGAAAAAATTAACAAATATAAAAACTATATTTTATATTTAGGATCAATATCAACTTTTAAATATATCCCATATTAAGGATCAATGTCAACTTTCAAATATATCTTACACTAGTGGAAAAAAGGCTTTTAAGACCGGACAAAAAAGGTACATTAGGACCGGACCCGCGAGCAGTCTTGTTCCAGGCGGTATTAAAAGTTGACCTTTAAGACCGGACTTTTAGACGGTCTTAAAGATTTTCTTTAAGATAGGACATTTTAAACCTTCGGTCTTAAAAGTCGTACTAAATAAATCGAAATATTTTTGGTTCGGTCCTAAAACTCAAACTTTAAGATAGGACAAAAAGTCGACCGCTCTTAAAAGATCCAAATATTAAGACCGGACAAATATCAATCCGGTCCTAAAGATAGCGGACTCTAAGACCGGAGGAATAATTACCGGTCTTAAAAGACTGACTTTCAAGACCGGATTGTTTCAATGGACCGGTCTTAAAATACCAACTTTTAAGACCGGCTTAACACCTTTAAGAGCGGTGTTATATATACATCCGGTCTTAATATTTGAACATTTAAGACCGTATTTTTATTTGCAATCTAAATTTTCCCGTATTTTTCCTGTTTTGTTCTTCCGATCAATATATATACACAAATCCACCATACAAAACAGCACATAAAAGTCGATATACTTTAAGCTACAAGCTATGAACATGAATAAATTGAATTGGGAAAAAGAATACAAATATTATCCACCATGAGTTATATGGCCTCTTAATTAAGTCTAAAACAACTAAAGTAATTTATAAAATAAGCTAACATATAACTAATTACAAAGGCAATGAGTTACAATACATGCGGCACGTAATTCAACATACAAATGTAGTCCAATATATTATTCACCATGCCTTCATTTGATTCCCACCCAACAACGTAACATGCATCCTCTTTTATAACATGCCCCTTTGAAACGGATCACGCCACAAAAACAAAACAAGAACAAATTCATATTCAATGATGACATTGTTTAATTAAGAACATAGACAACATATAATAATTGTTAAAACCTTAAAGTTTTCTAAGAATCTGCATATGAATATTAATTACCTTATGAATTGACACTTTTATAAAGTGATATCCTCCCATATCCCTTCTTGATGATCATTTCTTATGCCGGGTTCATTATCCGCTTCATCTTCTTCGTTCATGTCGGTAGACCCCTTGTAAAAGGAGTACTCTCAGGAAGATCACCATAATTTGAATGACTTTCCTCATCAATATCAATGACCCTCTTTCCTTGGAGAGCTACGGACCACATTTTATTTTCTTGATCGGTGATATAGAACACTTGTTTTGCATGATCTCGCCATAATAAAGGTTCATCTCCAAAACTTCTACTATTGACATCGACTAAAGTGAATCCTAGTCGATCGATCGAACACCATTATTGACATTAACCCACTTGCATTTGAAGATGGGAAATCTAACTTTGACATAGTCCACCTCCCAAATCTCTTCAATAACCCCATAATATGGCATGAGCGCCAATTTAGGCCTCTTGTCTTTCGAACTGGAGAAGTGCATAGATTCACCTCTAACATAACACCACTGTTGCGGGTGTGCTCCTATCATCTAGGGACTTCGTGTAAAATGTATAACCATTGATCACATACGAATTCCAACTTATGACATCAAACTCGGGACCACGTGCTAACCATTTCATTGTCTCGAAACACATTCGGATCCCTCGACCTTTTGTTTGAACCGATCTGCAAAAGTTACTGTTATGCTCCCTAATCAACCTTTGTTCGGTCATTCGATGGTTCTCTTTCCTTACTGACCTCTTTATGTGCGAGATATGCTGGCTTGAACTTCATCAACATTATTCAAGATGTATAAGTGGACTTGTGACAATTCATCACGATCCACACTCTTTACCGAAGCCCCACGTCTACCCCCTTGACATGCCGACGTTTTGGAAGCCCAATATGTCTTACTTTGGACAAATAATTTTGACAAAATTCCATGGCCTCTTGAAACATATTTCGAACAATTGATGCTTCCAGCGTACGCGTTCTTCACATACCCTTTTAGGAATTTCATAGATCTTTCAATAGGGTACATCCACCGTAAATGGATAGGGCCGCACAACTTTATCTCCTCACTAGATGAACAATGAGATGAACCATGATGTCAAAAATGAAGGAACAAAAAGCTTTTCAAGGTGGCACAAGATAAGATATCCTTCATTCTCCAATTCATCCAACTTTTCAATCTTGAAAACTTTACTACAAACCGCATTGAAGAAGAAACAAAGTCTAGTCAAAACGACCCGAAGATCATATTCGGCGATCCCTCGAATAGCTACTGGGAGTAGCTGTTGCATCAAGACATGACAGTCATGAGACTTTTGGCCTACTAATCTCAAGTCCTTCATCGAGACAAGCCTTTTAAAATTTGAAGAATACCCCGAGGGAACTTTTGTGCCATGTAAACACTCACAAAAGCTTCGTTTCTCATCCTTAGACAAAGTATGAGAAGCCGGGGGACAATAAGTTCTCTTCCCATATGGCCTTGGATGCAAGTCTTCGCGTATTCCCATTGCTTGCAAATCCAATCTTGCCTTCACACCATCCTTCGAACTACCTTGTATGTTGAGAAGCGTGCCCACAATACTATCACATACGTTCTTCTCCACTGGGAAGTCGTTTATAGTACAAAATATCATGGCTCTCATTCTAAAGACCTCCTTCTTGAAAGAGTCAAAAACATCGACACCTTCTTCCCACAACTCCTTCAAGTCTTCGATCAAGGGCTCTAGGTAAACATCTATGTCATTTCCGGGTTGTTTTGGTCCCGAAATCAACATAGACAGCATGATGTACTTTCGTTTCATGCATAACATAGGAGATAAGTTGTAAACAATCAGGACTACGGGCCATGAGCTATGTATACTGCTAAGGCTTCCATAGGGATTCATTCCATCCGTGCTAAGGGCAAGCCCGAGGTTCCTAGGTTCTTCGCCGAAGTTCGGAAATAATTGATCGATCTTCTTCCATTGAGAAGAATCGGCCGGATGTCGAAGCTGTCCATCCGAAATCCTCTTAGTATCTTCTTAGCATCATAGTAGCGATGCGGCAACACGTTATCATCCGGAAGCATGTCCTTCAAAGCCTCAAGCAATTCCGAAAAACTCTTGTCGCTCCATCCATGACGTGCCTTCAAGCTTACCAATTTCAATACAGCGTTCAACAATTGGTATTTTTACACCCACGGTATAGCGGTGTCTCGCATCACTGCACATATTACCATATGCATGTGATCGCTCAAAAGCCTCTTCTCCTACATCACGGATAATGTCCTCTATGCGATCATCCATATCCGTGTCATTATCATCAAAGGCCACTTCCCCATGTTGTTTCCCACTTGATGGCACTTGTTCACCATGCCATACCCATACCGTATAAGTCTTACAAAATCCGTGACAAATTAAATGTGTGCGTATAACTTCGGGACATAGTCGACACTCATTCAAACATTTCACACAAGGGCAATAATACTTCCCCATCATCATGGGCATTTTTTTAGCAAATTCTATAAATTCCCTAACCCCATTCTGATATTCAATACTCGTTCGTAAAGCATCTATCCAACTGTGATCCATAGTAGAATTCCTATATATTATTTAGACGAATTAAGAATTACATTTGGTCATAAATGCATCACAGTGAATCGAATAACCAAAATAAATGCAAGACGAGGAAATTAAATGCAGGGGATGAAGGTCTTGTGGACTAACTCGTAGCATATGCGTTTCTTGAGTCGTCTTACTTCTCCGCTCACGAACGTTGATGTTGCGGACAAGACAGCAAGAGTAACCTAAAAACACTTGTTGGTCGGTTGGGTAGGTCTAAAGTGCAAATATAATCTTCAAAAACAATATTCGTTAACAACAGAGAATACCCATAACAACATTACACCGATTTCGTTAAACCCATGAAAACCAATAACGATAAGTGGAAAGTAATAAAGTTTTAACCGAAACATCTCTTACAGCTTCGTCTATAGACGTTTAGCTAAGGAACCAGAGAGTGATTGTCGAGAAAGTAGAGAGGAAATTTAATTTTTCCGCGCGACAAAGATACCTTATTTAGCTTTTTGGATTTTATTAATACCGGTTATTAATTAAATGTCCGGTCCTAAAGATACAACTAACATTTTAAGACCGGAGTATTAAAATTATCCGGTCTAAAATTTTATTAGATTTTTAATTTTTAAGACCGGATGTTTATAAAACATCCGGTCCTAAAATTCAAATTATCTTTAGATCCGTTACTTATAAAATAAAATGTCCGGTCTTAATGGCCTTCGTGATTGGTATATTAAATCAATAAAATAAATGATATTTTTTGGACAAAAAATAAAGCAAAATTGGAGAATAAGTTTCTTTAATGAATTCTTGGAGAAGAGCCAAAAATTCATACGGTGTTCTTAATGTTTCTTACATTACTTGAATATATACACAACAACAAAAACACAAATGAAAAACAAGCTGAATATTATCATCCACAAGAATCGATGAACAACCTCGGCGATTTCGGCGTGAAGAGCATTAATTTCCCATGGGAGATCGGCAAGTTGTTGTCTTATTCTCTCCACCCGCAATATGAATGGATCATTACGGGAGAGCGGAGAGGGGTCGAGGTAGGCGCGCTGGGGCCAACGAGGTTGGAGAGGGGATTACGAACATCTGCATGGCCGGCTTCAAGATGACGGTTGAACTCGGCAAGAAAAGGATCGGCGAAGGATCGAGGGGGTGCGGCATGAGCAATCTCTTCATCATCCGAAGAAATAACAATGGGTCCAACGACCCGAGAGTCTTCGGAAACAATACGGCCGCTTGTCATTTGGAGGAGGCGCACCATATAATGATCTAGCCATGGCACGAGAGTGAGGCGTGTATGCACCCCTACGAGCGTTTGCTTGTATCTAACCATGGTTTGAGGATTTTGAGAAGTTGGGGCGAGAGCTAGGAAGTGAGGAGTTAACAAGGACAAAGAGGAGGTAGTGTGTGGAGTATATAAAGACAGATGGCGGGAGAGATAAACGTCGATGATGAATTCGTCAAATTACTTTTATACAAACTTTTAAGACCAGGACTTTTATCTTATATCCGGTCCTAATTTTAATTCAATTACTTTTAAGACCGTCCTTTTATCAAATATCCGGTCCTAAAACTCATTTAAGACCGATATATTACTTGGTATCCGGTCCTAAAACTAATTTTTAATTCAATTACTTTTAAGACCGTCCTTTTATCAAATATCCGGTCCTAAAACTCATTGTTGAAATGAAAGTTCATTCTTTTCAAGAGTCCCTTCCCCATTGTTGAAATGAATTCGAGTCTCTTCGGCCCACATAAACTTCCCAACTAGGCGTCTCCTCGTATTCGAGCAAATATGCGTCTCCTCGTTAATGTTTAGGCGTTTCACATTCTTCAGGATGGGTTCTCTATTTAAACCCGTTGTTACTTTCTTAACATTCATCTCCATCTCCTCCTAGAACCTCCACCGTAATGGCTTCTCCACCACGACGAGGTCCTCCTTCAGGCGAAATCCCGAGGCACCTCCATATCCTCCTCCGTTGCCTCCGAAACCGAACTTCGGCGATGCTTGGAGCACTGATAGCCGCGTCGATCATATAGACCGAAGCTTGGGCAAGCTGTTTCAGTCTATCACGCCGTCAACAACAAGTGAAAGCGGTACTCGACGCCAATGACGTTGAGTACCATACCTCGATGACGACGTCTCAGACCATTCCCTCCTCCGACAACGATGGGGAGGATTAGAATTTTAAGTTTTTTTTTTTTGTACTGCCTTATGAGGCAAAGAAAAAAAAATTATTAAATAAAATTTTTATTTCCCAATCGCCTTCCTTGTTTGTCTTTAACTTTATGTTCTTTTTCTCCGACAACAAGAACAAACAAAACATTGTCCTATTCGTGGTGATCAATCTTAAAAATTTGCGAATAAAGTTAACAGTTGCGACCATACAAAACAAAACAAAAAAACATTATTTACCTTTTTCGAATAAAAACAAACAGAGTGACGACTATTCTCAAGTTTGGACCATCGTTGTCTTCCCCTCAACTTTTCCAGATGTGATGAAAATTTTCAGTGTCGTTTTCGTTATCTTCTTTCTTTTTCCAACTAAAAGAAAAGGGACACCGATGACGTTCTTCACATCCGAAAAGTTGAAACGAGAACAACGAAGCACAAAACTTGAGAAGAACGCCTTAAACATGGTTGCCTTGAACCCTAACGATATGTCTAAAAATCGAGTCACCAACTCTATTTAAATGAAGAATATTAGGACCGGACGTATAAAATTCCTCGGTCCTAAAAATTAAGCCTTATTTTCAAATTTAAAGTTAGGAGCGGACAATTAACAAATATACGGTCCTAAAGGTTTCGGCAATCTATTAAATAAAATGAAGACTTTTAAGACTGACTACTAACAAATAAACGGTCCTAATAATTTAGCCGTATATTTTCTATACTTTTAGGACCGTACTTTTAACAAATATACGGTCCTAAAAGTCTCTACCCAAATTTTTAGAATTAGACGAAGACTTTTAGGACCGGATATTTGTTAAATATACGGTCTTAAAATGGACATAGACCTTTAGGACCGTACTTTTAACAAATATACGGTCCTAAAAGTCTCTACCCAAATTTTTTAGAATTAGACGAAGACTTTTAGGACCGGATATTTGTTAAATCTACGGTCTTAAAATGGACGAAGACCTTTAGGACCGTACTTTTAACTAATATACGGTCCTAAAAGTCGCGAATACTTTTCAGAGACTCATCTGGCTCATTTTCAACATCCGCTTTGTACCTCAAATTTCAAGCACTAAATAGCTTTATCCACCATCCCATTCATTCAGAAACCCAAAATGGACACACACAAATTGTTCGAAAAAATAAACAAATTTATTATTGAATTACATTGCTATATTTACAAATGAATTAATTAGCTAGTCGAAAAAATAAACATATGTACGAAGGCTATTGTTGCTACGGCATCATATATTATTTACAAATGAATTAATTTAGGACATTAATTATTGTCTTGACTTGGATTTTCTAAGACTAGTTTATACAGATATTCACAAAAACCTCGCGTATGTGCTCGATTTCATCATCATCAAATGGCTCTTCACGGGCAAACCTACGTAACATCAAAGACGAAACAGAAATTAACATATTATGTGCATATTTCATATGTAACATTAAGCCATCGATGATGAATTCAGCCATAACATCTTACCCTTAAAGTGACTTTAGTGTTTCCCCCGTCACAATATCATATAAGTGTTTCATGACGTACGGGCCACATAAGTTCGATCGTTGCGGTTGCCGACGGGTCTAAAAATAACAATAAATATATATAAGAGCATATATAGCTTCTTCGACCAACTTCGAAGGCAATTATGTCATGTCCAATTATGTACTAACCTTAATTTTGTGCCATTTAGGATCGTGAGTGAGCACCACGCTTTTTTACATCAACACGGAAGGTCTTCATGGCACTATCATCAAAATCGAAATTTATCGGTAATGTTCACTGAAAATTCACAACAGAGATTTCGACAAGACGATCAAAATGACATTCTTACTTGTTGATCATCACCGCAACGTAGTCGATGGATCGCCGTGAGTGGAGCATAAGAAGATAACATAATGCAACTCCATGTTCATGATGACCAAGCGCCAGTGGTTGCTGAAAATTCACAGCAGTAAAGTACTCGGTGATATATATATATGTAGCATAATTATATTAAGTGAATTGCGAGACAAGTATATATGTATACCAGAGCCAGTGTGGAAACAAGTACACCTTTCTTTGCACTTTACACAACCTATTTGATATGTACTCTGTCTCAATTCCGAGGTAGTGTTGTGCTTGCATACACCGGGCACAAGAATCCAAAATCCGAAATTCCGCCTCTTGAACCGGTTTCTCGTGCATGCACCTACAAGAATGACATCGATGAGGAATTAGTATATATGTATATATGTGTGTCTAAACGGTGCATTTCAATTATGTAATCAAGGAAGAAGATACTTACTTCATAAATAGTTGAACACATGCACTAGTAACCTCGGCTCCGGGAAGCGGCATGGACTCTACATCTTCATTATCAACTAAAAGCGGTTGAGGATGAGGAGGCCTACTACTTCATTGACAGGCCACGATTTATCTTTAAACCATTTTTGGCTACCAAATCTTTTATTTTTTCCTTGGCCGTCAAGTTAGCGGTAGGGGATGGAACTTGAGGAGGGTGGAGCTTGAGGAGGGGTGGAGCTTGAGGAGGGGTGGAGCTTGAGGAGGAGTAGAGACATCTACAAGCTTCACTGGCCAAGAGATGAAGGTTCCCTTGACATCACTCACAACCTTCACTCATCGGTTGGGAGAGGGACAGTGCATCAAAGATCACCTCTTCAAGCGACACTCGACTTCATCATCGACCATTTGTTCGTGGTGTACGAGTTGATCCCAAGTTGTGGACAGTCCCTTTAGCAACCAATTGTCTATGACCATCACGATCCTCCACATACGAGATGACAAGGTTGCTCGACTCGATTGTCCAACAATGCGGCTCCTCTAGTGCTCTGCTGCTTGCATAGGTTCGGTGAAGGTGTCAAGGGATCCACACTGGTCTCGGCGAGAGCTCGGGAGGAACTTCATTTTCTCCATCTCCTCCTTCATCTTGCTCATCTCGATTGAAACATCCTCAATGTAGCATCTTTCGCCGCGATTCCTCACTTAATTTGGCGGCGTCGATCCATCTCCTCCCAGGGTAACCATACTTTGTACGTGGCGTTTGGATTTACCAAAGTATTGCTTTAGGCCTACCCGTCCTCCAATCCCCCTTACACGCCCGCGTGATCTGGTTTCCGGTCGCG
This sequence comes from Acacia pycnantha, assembly GCA_025563575.1. Lineage (NCBI taxonomy): Eukaryota > Viridiplantae > Streptophyta > Magnoliopsida > Fabales > Fabaceae > Acacia > Acacia pycnantha. The sequence continues at coordinate 2,651,798 of JAMWYP010000007.1, read as the reverse complement.
GCGGTCGAACATCATTCCTCCGTCCAGACGCAAAGATCCCTCTGCCTCTTTCTTTTAAGATCTTCTGTAAGATACGGATAACGAGAAGCTTAGTGATGAAACATGTTTAGTAAGTAAAAAATAACAATATCGATACTTACAATTCGTTCAGCAACTACACGAGTTTTTTCACTCGTGTAGGCGCCGCTTGGCTTTTGCCGAATATACAACCAGAGCTCCTCGCGACGTATTGGAGATGGCGGCTGGTCAACTACCGTAGAAGGATTGGATTCAGCTTCATCTTCTAATCTCTTCCGTTTGGCCGCCATCAAATCTTTTCGGCCTTTTCATATCCGCCGCGAGAAGCCCTGTGTGGGCAATCATTCTTTCTCCCAATCTCCGATATTTTTCCCTTATTTTACGTGAATCGGGATTGAAAACAACTATATATCAATTATGAATTCCGGCCATGTCACTAACGAAATTAGAGAACTTACGCTTGATATGAACGTCAAACATTAGTCAAATTCACTTCATCAAGTTTCAACATTTTACTTAAGGAAGATGTAGCATTGTAGAAGAAATTGGGAAAACCAAAGGAAAGGGAGTTGCGAAATGCCGCCAACTCGGTCAATTCATTCATTCATCATAAATGGTTCCTACACATATTAGAATAACTAACTAACTAACGACAACGTCTAACCATGGCCATTACACGGTTTACATATCAAACTTGCATGGAACTAGGACATGCTCCTCTCATGCAGGACAAAGGCAGCAAATGTATACTTCTATTCACACACCAAACCATTTAACTAACGGGATTAGATGTACACAATAACATTCACATATCCTCACGGGTTAATAAGCAAACAAAAGTGCAAACAAAACTAAATATAACTCACCGAGCTTCGAGGAGTGGTCCGCTTCGAACAAATTGTTGCCAAGTTTGTTCATCAATAAATTTGTACTTGTCCTGGGGTTGATGGTCGGGCTTCTCCTCGGCAAAAATATAAGTGTTAGCCAGAAGGTCTTAAACTTCTGAACAGCTCAAAGACAATAAGACAATGTTGAGTCTTTGAACTTCTCGGACTCGGGGACGGTGAATGTAAGCGGATAGTGTCCCACATAGGATCCTTTATTATTTTTGGTCCACATTTTTCCACTCATCGGTCAAAATGCTAACCTTGCTGCGTACTAGAGCGCCGACAAAACTAGTATATGTGCTCTTATTAGGACCGAAAGGTTGCAAATTTTCATCAAAATGAATCTCGAGCTTCGTCCCAAGATTCTGACTAAGGGATACTTCCATCATTCGTGTGCCGCTTCTACCACGGCGTGCACGGCGCCGAGGAGGCTCAATGTGAGATGAAGAGGGTTCGTTTGTCAGACCCCTCCCGGTCAAACCAGATATCGGAGTTTCAAGAACACGAGTGGAATCGTTTTCACCGTTCATTTTCAAGACAGAAGAGAGGAATGCCCGAGAAAATGAGGGAGTAACAGAGGCTAACGGTGACGCGGGCGAGGAAGAGAGGTAATGGAACAGGAAGGGTTTCGCAACGTGAACGGGGGTTCTTCGGTGAGAGTATGAGAGTGACAATGTGAGAGTGACAAAAGCTTCGCGTGAAGTTAACGTTTGGCGCTTCATTTTTAAGACCAGGACAAATACACATATACGGTCTTAAAAGATAACCTTTAAGACCGATCTCTATATATGTCGGGTCTTAAAATTAATTAATTTTTTATTCAAACTTTAGTACCAGGCCAAATTTTTGGTCCGTTCTTAAAAGTCTAACTTTTAAGACCGGTCATTCTCAGTAACTATGGTCTTAACATTTATTACTTTTTTATTTAAACTTTAGTCTGGGACAAATTTTAAGTTCGGTCTTAAAAATCAAAGTTTTAAGACAGGCTTTTATATATGTTCGGTCTTAAAACTTTAATACCTTTATATTTATATTTTTCCGTATTATTTTGGAGTGTAGAAAATATAAGTCGCCTTGATGAGATTTCTACATAAAAGTATTTGATATTTCAATTTTTTTATTAACATTTTTAAGGCCGGTTGTTATTTTAACAGGTCTGGATAAGATCTATGAAAAATTGATCGAATAAGAAGTTCTTTATATTTACAAATATGCCACCGGTCACATATTTAGGACCGGTCGATAATTAGTCCGGTCTTAATGAGGCGTCCTTCATTGTGTAAGAAGTTCTTTTTATTTACAAACTCGCCACCGGTCACACCATTAAGACCAGGTGCTTCGTTTATCCGCTCTAAATGAGGCGGTCTTATAGCCCTTCATTGTTTAAGAAGTTCTTTTTATTTACAAAACTGCCACCGGTCACACCTTTAAGACCGGTGCGTCGATTATCCGCTCCAAATGAGGCAGTCTTAAAGCCCTTTTTTGCACTAGTGTTATATTAAGGATTAGAGAAGTACATTTAACTAATTTTAACTATTTTCTAGAATCACACAATTTGGTATAAAAAGATTTTAGGGTTAAAATGCAGATTTGCCAACGAACCATTACCTGAGGAGCGTCTGGCACAAAAAGATAATTGAAGGGACCAAATTGGCCAATTAACTATTAAAAAGTGAAAAAAAATACCAAATAACTATTAAAAAAAACAACTATCACTACTACGTTAAAATATAAGGTACTAGCGTAGGACGGTGGTGGAAACGCTTGAGAAAAAAGCGGTTAAACCTTCTTGTTGGATAAGGCAAACACCAACAGAGATGGGACCCATGCGAGCAAGTGCTATGGCAACAGCGGTTGCTGCTTGTGGCATCAGAGGGACGCAACCAGGGTGCAAGGCGTGTAACATCCCAACTTTTCACAAGCAGTAAAATTTTTTTTCCAAAACATCATTTCAAATCATCAGAGTAGAGCAACAGAGCGATTGAGTAACTGATATGTATATATAAAACGCCGTAAGTCTGGCTGGTTACAACAGCGGTACAGAAACCGCGTGGTTCAAAAGTATTTAACAAAAGAAAGGCTTCCGCTGGAACAACAAAAAGGAAGTCTTCAGCCGGATCTTCTACTCGGGCTGCTTGCCTCTTTCCTCGGTCCTCGGTCCTCCCGATCCGGATGCTATGTTAAGGGCTGAGATCCGCACCGGATCTCAGGTAACGGTTAACCTCATATTTACATACACAACATATGGACTACAGACAATCATATCAACAACGGTATATGTGCACTCATCGCCCAAAAGCATGCATACATATATCGCCCAAAAGCATGTATGCATATATCGCCCAAAAGCATGCAGATATATCGCCCATAGCAAACGTAAACATATAAACAGCACATAGACATACTACAGAGCCATAAGCTACCACATACACTACACCTAGTACATACATGCATACCATAAACATCAGATTAGTGTTACAGTACGCGGACGTACCTTCGTTGACGGTATTCTGGCACGTTTTACGGAAAACGGTCGTTTTGACAGAAAACAGCGAAACGTCCTGTCGGACAGCGTAACGACAACAGAAATCGAGTTTCGACGTCCTATAAGAGTAATATCACTTTTATTAGTGATTTGGTACTATATCGGCATTTTGGGTAAAATTACCATTTTGCCCCTATACCCCTAATTGTCGAATTTCGCCAAAGATTCGTTACTTCGACAAATTTTCTTCCCGAAATTTTGCCAGAACTTCGACGCCATTTTGATTTTCGAAAATAAAGACTAAAATACCCCTATCATATAATATCTAATCATACTTGGAAGATTAAAGACTAAACTAGCATTTCTACTATAACTACCGAATCGAAACTAGAACTTAAGACTCGGTACCGAAAAACTTACCCAGAGCTTCGCTACAGATTTCCCCAGAGCTCCTCTCTCTTCTTTCTCTCTCTATTTTCGGTTTTTGCTCAAAGGAAGTGGTGTGAAATTTCCAAAGGAGCAAGGTCCTATTTATAGAGGATTTTGTGCTACTATTCACACTTTACCGGATGAATTCCGTGATCGGATCGCACACGATTAGGTGGCACAATCTTGGCCATCCAACCCTTTCTCTTTCCTCCATATGACATCATCCCCATGATGTCATCCATGTACTTTGATGATGTCACTTACTTCTTCAAGAAGTTTTATACCGATAAAGTCTCCGATCGGTGTCTGAAACGCGTAATCTCGGTGGCATTTTCTCAGAATTTCTCTATTTCGTCTTATTAGGAAAAAGCACAAACGGCTTCAGAATTAACTTCCGTAAGAGTCTCACGGAAGATAAAATTCCACTGATCAATATTTTACCCTGACTTTGGAAATCTCATTCCTAGATCTCTAGATAGGGTCCGTTTCCTATTTATTCCATTACTATTCACTACAATTAATTATATTATAAAATAAAATAACTTTAATTAATTATATAATATAATAATAATACAAACTTACCAACTAAGTTACCTATTTTTATTATTATTTTTTTTTCTTTTTTTTTCTGCCCATTTTTTTTTAATTTCGTTTTTTTTATTTTGATTAATTATTTAATTAATTAAATAATTATTTTTACATAATTTTTACAGAATTTTCCCATTGGTCCATTCTTGCATTTAGGCTTAAAAATACCTAAACTCAACTATTTTTCTCAAAAATTTCCAATTAATTAGTAAATATACTTCTACTAATTTTCAACCCAAAAACCACTAATTTTAGGGTTTTACATAATTATTCCTGAATTTCCTTTACTTATGCTTAAGTAATTAGCCAGTAATTACCTAATTACTTAATTATCACTTGTTGATAATTTTCTTAATTATAACAACTCATTACCTCATAACTTTTGTATTGACATCTTTATTTTCATGTCTCCTGCATTATCTTAGCATCTACGGGGGCATTTCGGTCATTTCCTTACTTTTGAGTATTCTTCTACAATTTCCCCAAGTTTGTAACTTAATAAATTACCTAAATTAGGGCAATATCTTTCCCTATTTCAAATAGATTTTTACTTGCTTCTTTTATAGCTTTCAGGGGTATTTATAACCCATAATGTGTTTAGGGACCTATTTGCAAATCTTCAAACGTTTTAGGGACCTAATTGCAAATTATCTAATTTCAAGGGAAATTACCCTAACAACAAGGTAAACTCAATACAAGGTGTTTGAGACCTCATATTCACCTATTTTAATGGGTATTATTTACTCATTTTATGATTTTACCCTAGGTCATATTTTAGGGTATTACAAGGCGCGTGCCGATCGAAAGCTGTGGACTGTTGGATGAGTTCAAGAGGGTGAGTGAAACACCCAGCAACAATGGAAGCTTTGGAGATGCCGACGTCACCGACACTGTGACAGTCAATGGAAGACGGAGACACCAAGACAGTGACGGGGTAATAGTTCGTTGGCGAAGCGAATCTGCTCAAAATTATTATTTTTTTTTACTTTTTAATAATTCGTTCGCCAATTTGGCCCCTTCAATTGTTTTTTGTACCAGACGCTCGTTCGTTGGCAAATATGCACATTAACCCAATATTTTATATAAAAAGTTGAAGAGAGTAACTTTAAATTGCAAACAAGCTATTTATTGATTGATATGATATTGTGATAAGCGATATCACCTAAAAGGAAAAAACACAATTTTAAATCACATAAAAGTCCTTTGGGCTCTAACCCATAATCAAATTAAGAAAAAAGTAGCTTTATATTAGGCATAGCACTTACAAAGTGGTTAGGAGTGGAAATGTGGAATACGCACCAATATCTTCAAGAAATTCTTTTTTGTTTGAACATTGTGAACCCACACACTCTAAATCGTACGGTTGAGTCGGTAGGTTCTGGTTGAGTTGGGCTTCACGGTGGTGGCGGGTATAGCGGAAACGTCGGGATCGTCCCTCTCCCTCTCCGGAATCTGCGTTGTGAGCTAACGGTAGATTAGATCTGCAAACAAGATGGCTCGAGCTGGAGGCATCACAAACGCTGTCAACGTCGGAATAGCGGTTCAAGCTGACTGGGAGAACCGCGAATTCATCTCCCACATTTCCCTCAATGTTCGTCGCCTCTTCGAATTCCTTGTCCAATTTGGTACTCAATTTCTCTGTCCTTTCTCTCTTCTTTCATTTTCATCATTCGCCTTTCTCAGCATACCCTGTTCGTTCATTCCGAAGGATTTAATTATTTTGAGTGTGTAATAATTTGCTTCGACTTGCTAAGGATAGATTTGTGCGTGGTGTTTAACTTATGTTCTTTCTGTGTTTATCCTCATCCAGAGGCTACGACAAAGAGCAAGTTGGCATCATTGAATGAGAAGCTTGATGTCTTAGAGCGTCGGCTAGAACTCCTTGAAGTTCAAGTGAGCACTGCATCAGCAAATCCTTCTCTATTTAGCACTTGATGTTTGCCTGGATCTTGATGTTGTAATTCAGCCTTCCTGTAAGCACCTTCCTACCTATATTGTATCCACAGCTCAATTCACTAGTAAAGTACCTCTGTAATCCAATGCTTCATGATATAAATCTAGTTTGTGATTTGCCATTTTTGGCTCATATAGCTTCCCAGTTGCAGTGCCTCTAACACGGTTCCTTCGAATGTGAGATTATAATCTCTCTCATATTCCCATTGCTTCCTGCTCCCGTTGTTTTATACGTGGAATCATGCTTTCATATTGGACTCAATAGCTTGATTTCTGCCAAAATCGTTCCTCTTAATTATGGTGATGGAAAGTGCTAGTTTAATTAATTAGATCATGAAGAATTTACACACTATTACAGTTACTTTATAGACTTTGCAAGATAGAGAGAGGCAGAATGGACTAAGAAAAAGAATAGTTCAACTAATTCAGAACTTTTTCGCCTTTTAATGGTGCATTTTGCTTGTAGTGAAAAGGAAGCTTATAATTTTGACAGACACCAGTTAATACTACGAATTCAATGACATGTTATCTAATCAGAGTAAAATGCAATTGATACTTAATACAAGGTGTTATTGGTATTGTGGTAGCAAATTGCAATAATTTCTTTGTTAATAACTGGCTGTATCTTCTGATTTGTCATTAATGTAAAACTGATGAGTTTTAAAACTGTTTATGCAAAGAAAATCTTTTTTTTTTTTTATGCTAATTGTATTTTTGGTCTCTAACTTTATACAAGGTTTCAATTTGCTCTCCTAACTGAACTGGTATAACTCAAAACCTTGGGGATGAACTCTTGCATAAACTTTGTGAATTTCTTTAAGACCTTTGGGTACACTTCTGCAACAAATGAGATGTTGGATAATGTGAGAAGCAGGAAATCTTATGTTAAGAATTCAAGCAAGATTTTTGGGTAGCTTATGAATTGAGTTGTTTGTTGATCTTGGTTTAGTTTCTTTGGTGGAAGGTTTTGAATTTTGAAGCTATAGTGAATTCTTGGGTTGCTTACAATTCTGTTTTGTTCACTTTTTTATCAGAGCAAGGAACATATTATTGTCTGCCATTAGAGCTTCTTGAAAATCATGCACTCCCATCATTTTGCCCCAATATAATTAACGCAGTGAACGTTTGAATGATCCCTTGAAGAAAATCGACTTGGCCATTTCTGAAGTTTTGCTTCACAAAACCTGGTCTAACAAGGTTTTCTGTTAGCATCATTTGATCCAATAATATTTAAAGAGATTGAATATTAACTTTGACGAATGCCTCATGAAGAATTAATCTGTGACAAAAGCATCAAAGTTCTAGTCCTCTTCCCCTTGGGTTTCTGTGTTTCATATTACAGAGTCCAGACTCACTGGGTCAATACATTAAACCCATTACCTAAGTTGGTGTTAGACAAAATCAAAACAAAACAGAAAGAGAAAATGGAAGCTCCTTTCAGCATTTAGGTTAAACTGAGAATTCATAATTAACTCGCGTCCATCTTTGCTATTCCTTGCCCTTCATAGTTCCATTGAAAGCATTTCGCGAATCTTCAATGAGTTGATGATTAATGAAATACTCATGGCCAAAACCCCAAGTAGGCATTCTTTATTATTGGCTTTTAGTAACAGTGTTTGCCAATCCATACCATATTTTTAGCCACATTTTTAGCTAATGAGGAAAACGTACTTTCTCCAAATCCAACCATTTGGAGTAAGTGCTTTCAATGTTTCACCCAAAACACACTTAAGTTTGCGTATTTGCTATCTGGGCTGTGGGTGGGACATGGTTTTGGGAGAGGCAGTTGATTCTGTTGTAGATGGAGATGGGGCTACCATCTTCTTCTCTATCACAATAGAGTATCGATTTGATCCTCCAAAGCTTTCTATGGATTTCATGTATTCTGATGCATTGTTTTCTATAATCAGAGCATCCTCCAACTCACGTACAATATCAGCCATGCTTGGTCGATTCACTGAGAATGGTTCAATACATGACAGTGCTGTTTCCACTACTCTCCACATGGCCTCTGCATGATATCCTCCCTTGATGCTAGGATCCACTATTTCATCGATCTTCGACGACCTTATGTATGGTTTAGCCTGCATTAAAAAATTCTTTCTTAGTGCCTACTACTTCTGGATTTCCAGGGTAACCTATATAAGTAACATAAATGAAATTCAGGTGTAGGGACAACTGGGTGAAACTATGTTCTACTTGTGCAGCAAAATTATGAACACATTTTTGTATTTGTATCATACCCATTCCACCAAGTTCCACTCATTCCTTGGTCTTTTTGTGTCTTGAGGTTCCCGGCCACTCACAATTTCAAGTAGAACCATGCCAAAGCTAAACACATCACTCTTTGTAGATAATTGCTGGGTTGTATAGTACCTACATATGTATAAATGTCAGCTTCTTGTAAGAATAAGTTTATCGTTGTGTTCTGTAGCACATGAGAGTAATCTATGACAGAGGAGAGGTGCGTGTTATTTTTTAACATATGATTTCAGTAAACTTATTTTGATCTTAAATACCACAAAGACTTGTGATTGGAGACTGACACAAGCTAGGTATTAAGCCTGTTCAAAGGGATGGAGTGATGTAAGAAAGTCTTGTTAGGACGAAGTCCTAAAACCTAATTTACTTACTCAGGGTCCATATATCCTGCGGTTCCTCTTAATTCAAGAGAAGCACCACTGTCTCCTTCCTGAGGAGCATATTTTGAGAAACCAAAGTCTGCTACCTTGGCACACATGCTGTTATCCAGAAGTATGTTGCTTGATTTGACATCTCTATGTATAACAGAACGTCCTGAAAATGTATGAAGATACGACAAACCTGTAATTGAGAAAACGAATGTAATCATTACGGTGATCCCAATATCTTAAAAGATGAAAATCTGTTAGCTTAGTATCAGAGTTAGTGTCAGTTCCTCTATGCTTTATTTTGTTCAGTGTTTCATAAAATGAGCTTAATCTTTGTTATTTCTACTTGTGATAGATTGACTTTTGTTTCTCTCTCTAATAAGATGCCAAGTTCATATCTAGATTGGTTAAAATTGAAACTGCTTGTTAAAAATTATGACACAAAATTTACTTGCCTCGAGCTGCACCCAGAGCAATTGATAACCTGGTTGGCCAGTCTAATGATTTTCTCTTTGCTGGTTCCCCTGTTGGTAGACAGAGTCTTAGAAAAAACTGGGAATTGAATGTTCAAATCAAATCAGGTGAGAGAATGGTGGATATTTACCATAAAGCCTATCCTGTAAAGAACCATTGGACATAAAAGGATACACCAGAATTTGTTGATCCTTTTCACAGCAGTAACCAATAAGAGGCACCAGGTTCTCATGTCGTATAGTTGAGAGCAAGTTTACCTGCCAGATCCATCATAGACTAGTTAGATATTACACTATAGGAAGCTGCGGTGAAATCTTACAGCACACAAGTTCAACATATCTATATAATTTATAGGAAGCCACATTATTCATAAGTTATGAACAATGTGGCTTACATAAAACTGTGCAGTGTATCAAACCCACGTATGGTTGCACTAAAAGTGTCCTTATTGTACCTCGGTGTCAAATTCACGAGTTCCTTGGGTTGATGTGGCTGAACGGACCTTCACTGCCACTTCTTGGCCATCATCTAGAGTGCCACGGTAAACAGACCCAAACCCTCCTTCACCAATCAAAGTTTTGTTGTTTTGGGTGGCTGCCTCTATGCATTCCAGGGTGAACGTTTGAATGGATACTGACTTTACGAAGAAGTCATCTTTACTGCTTAAAGAGAAAATTAAATCTGCATTTGTAGTAGAAATGTTAGATACTTTGCATTGACATGTTCCTAATTAATTTTCTCTTTTACAACTTAATGAGCAAGTTCCTAACTTTAATGCAAGAATTTTTTGGGGGTTTCCAGTGTCGAAAATCATGCCCTTAGCAGCTCTTCGAGAAGATTATTCCTTTTTTTTTTTAAATGGTCAAAAGGCAAACCAGTGAGAAAGCTCCAGGTCTTAGAGATAAGAGTGTTTTAGAATGTGCTAAGAGATCTGATATGCTTACTTGTGGTTATTGGGAATCCCTTTTCATCAGATGTTTTCCAGGGGACTAATTTTCCTCTTCTATGGCAACGGAAAAGAATTCCAACAGCCAAAATGATCACGAGCAATCCACATGTAACAGTGCCGATGATGATTTGCTTTTGTGGAATTCCTGGGTCTCCAGATTTGCAATCTCCATGACTGAAACATCAATGAAAAGCAATCATTTTTTCGTTTTTTTTTTCTTGTTTTTGAACCTAAAATCTTTTGTTGTTTTAGGGAAAATCCCATACTCTGTATTTTCTAAGCTGTTCAAGGAAGTTGGAATCTCCTTGCTCATACGCTTATTGCAGCCAAAATACCTGAAATAAATACAATACAAGATCCATTTATTTCTGGTTTATTTGGGGTATGGAAGAAAAATATAATGACTAGAAGGAGGTTCCTAGTTTAGAAGTACCAGAGTATGAAAAAGAACAAAACTTACAAGGACTTCAGATGTGGCAGTAAGGGAAGGGTCCATGGAAGCGTTCCTGTCAGATCATTGTGGCTCAGATCTCTGTTTCAGAAATGTAAACTCATCAGCATATCAAAATTTGTGCTATGACCACAGTAGCAACAAATGGAATTGCTCCGTGATTGGAATCCAGTGAAAGAATGAAGAAGATAACATTATAAGTATGCCTGATTGTGTTTTTGAAACCTATTAATGTGAAGCTATATGGTTTGCATAGAACAAATGATGAAACCTTTGTATCCAAAAACATCTAAAAGGATTATTAAGTTGAGTGCTATCATCAACTCATGATTCTATGTGTGTGATTATTCAGAAACCATTAAAGAAGGTTGTGAACTGTTTATTTCTATGACGTTGATATTTTTTTTAAAGCTTGTATAGTATCCTCATTAGTCACTGTTGAAGTTGAGTAGAGATCATTACATTGATATAAGCAAAGATGAAGGCAGAAATGAGGGAATATTTCCAGTAAAGCTATTGTAGCTCAGGTTCCTGCAAATGACCAAATAGTTACATTAACACAACTGAAAACAGAATCCCAGTATCCATTCACATGCAATTAAGAAGGCAACAAGATATTGATGAAGAAACAGAGTTTTACAGTATTTTCAAGTTGGGCAACTCAGTAATACTGGAAGGAATTGGTCCTCGGAGATTACTTGAAGAAAGATCCCTGAAGGAAGAAAAAAAATAGTATGAGCCATAAATCACATCGTATAACAGTCGTGCTCATTTTCAGAAGAAATATATAAGAAACTTACAGTTTAGTGATAACAAGTTGACCACCTAAACGATCACATCCTACATGCTGCCATGGAAACTGAATGCAAGGGTCTCCAGTCCAACTCTCCAGCTCTTTATTTCCTGTGTTATTCTCTAACAATTGCTCTTTCACCTTCAACATCACTTCCGCTGAAAGCAGACATATAATGATCCTTGTGTAAAAGAGGAAGGGACAGACAGAGGCATTCTACTAAAGAATCGAAATGCTTCAAATGATGGGGGAAAAAATTGAACTTGGAAAGTTCCCAGATCCCCATTATTATTTCAAGGCTGCTTAAAGATTTTAACTGGACCCCTAACACAATGCGATTTGGATTCTCAGTTATACTCACAGTCTGTTTGGTTGGTCTCCTGTATCGAAGTGGTATCCTTTGTTTGGTTGATCTCCTGTATCGAAGTGGTAGCCTCTAGGATCTCGTAAGCATTACAAAGAGGTCCATTCTCAGACCCAGAAGTCTTGCTCAAGGTTACATTCAGCGAACTATTTGCTGAAAAGTTCAAAACAGCTTGTCTATAGTTCGATCCACCACCAAATATGTCAAACTTGGGCTCTTGGATGACACCGTTGACGTAGATATCAAACACCCTTTTGCCTAGTCCGACGCTGTTATTCAATTCAAGAAAGTGGAGAATGACACGGTATTCGGAATTCCCAGGGTCAAGGTCTTTGTGGATGATTTCCAATCGCTCAGAATGCGTAAGAGCGGTTCGTAAGACTTGTAGAGGAGGTGTTGAATTAGCAGCATTGTGGCTGGAAATGGTTGCATTCGATGATGCTATGGGAGAAAATGATGAACTTGAAGTAGCTTTCCAGATTCTGTCACTTTGGTCAATTGGGTACCTGAAATCAGCAAATTCCTGAGTACCTACTCATGGGATTTCTGTTCATAATATGGTAAACAGGTATATATATTTCTAACTTGTTATTTCTTGTTATGATCATTACAAGCCTATGGTTTACATATTTTGTGAAGTTGCAACAACTCCAAATTACTTAGATGTATGGACATTAGTTATCTTACACTTCATATCAGCAATTATCCACTTGCACTTTAATCTTTTAAATCTCCGGAGTGTGCCCTAAATTCTAGTATGAAAGCTTTTTTGAAGTAATTTTACGATATTCGAGATAAGTACATCAAAGGACTTTTATCTTAACTTGCAAAAAAGTATTTTAAAAAAAGACTTTTTTTGTGCTTCCAACAGGAGCACTCAAAATGGCTTCAAGAACCATTCTACTAATGTAAACTTGCTCCAAAACGTAAAGCAAAGTTTTTTTTCATAACCTAAAGTGCATCTGCATTTTTCCTGTAGGGAAAAGATACTGACTTTGGATTTATCTTCTTCTTCAAGAAAAATATCCCATTGAGTTTTCAGAAAAGTTAGGTCTTTTAGGTGCTCTAGGAGATAAAATCTATTTCCCAGCTAGATTTTACTAGATTTCACAGTGAAAGGAAACTTAAGCTAACATACCTGATGTCATCTCCAGTGGCCCCTAGGTTATTTCTTGTGATCACTTTTAGGACACTAGAAGGTGAATCCAGTAGGTACTCTTCATCCAACGGCCTCAGTTCAATCAGAGAAACATAAGGACTTCCTTTGTTCTTCACCAAGCAGAAATCTGTGTATTTCTTTGTAGCTCTGAAAATTCCTTCAAGTGATTCCACATCCTGAGATGGTTTCTCTACCACACCTAATAAGGTACACCCGATTGTAACATCGAAAGAGGAATTCAGAGATTCGCTTTGAGATTCACCAGATGGAAATGTGCCCCTTAGCAGATACACTTGATTCTTAATTGTTGGCAAGTTATAACATCTTTTTCCTTTATCCAGCACTCTTGCTTTTCCATGGCCTTCATGGTTCTCCACAGGCTTTGTTGTGGCCCAGCAACTTGTTTTATCTGGGTAGAAACTGAAATCTGATGTGTAGTTTACTGAAGTCTTTGGATCTGTATAATTTGAATTAGCACAACACGCTATGCTCACAAAATCTGCACAGAGGATTATATGTCAACAGATCATACAAATTACCAACTTAATGACATAATTATAGTATGTTCAAGAGAATGGAGGAACAAGAACAGAAAGGGAAGGTTTAATTAATCTTGCCCTTGATATAAATCTGAAAAAAAAACAAAACCTTCCCTCTCCTTTCCTTCTTTTTCCTTGATTGAAATATTCCCTAAAACAACTAAGCAAATCTTGATTTATGATTCTCTAAATTCATGATACAAGATTACGAAACTATTAGTTTTATTTCTGCATCATGAGAAAGAATGATGAGCCCTAAACTTATCGTAGTCAACATACAGAATGATATAGATAATTTCAAAGTAAATTAGTTTATCAAGAAAGTAATCAATGAGATGATCTAAAAAAAATGTACTAAATTAAGCTGCTAACCTTCACTTGCAAAAGCTGATCCGATAAACAAAAGAAGACAAAGGATATAAGACATAACAAGTCTTAAACTCTGGTAGTTATCCAATTCCTCCATATTTTTTCTGAAAGAAAAAGGTCACCCAGGGGATTGCCAAACATGAATCCATGCCAATCACTAACTTCTCATCTTCTAAAACTCGATCGAGTCAATCTTTGTCTGTCATTACAATCTGGAGTCAAAACTCTTTAGTTTCCTGATGATTCAGATGAAAGAAAACACCTTGTTCAATTCTGAACAATATAGTTCATGACCTCAAAGATTTATGTAGTTTCCTCCAAAAGAATCTTATAGTCGTTTCCTAAAGATCTAGGCTGGGAGGCTGAAGATTCTTGAAAATATGAGTTTGACTTCTGAGGTTGAAGGTGCAGGAGGTAGGAAGGAGATGGAATATGAGTCATAGCTTGGATTTGAACAACTTGTTGATAATTATATTTGTTTAATTGTATTATAAATGTTAAGTTTTATTATTTTTATTGTCTTTTGTTTTGTTGGTGGTTACTTGATGATGTTAATTGAATATTAGTATTGACTAAAATAATAGGAATGAGCAATCCTTTGTGGTCCTCTGCTTTCATCCCTCTCATTATAATTGGTACTCCCTCCGGTCCTAAATATAAGAAAAATTTGGTTTTTTTTGGAGATATTAAAGAAGTTAATTAAAATACTTTAAAATATTTATATTTATCGTTTTTCTTCAAACTATTTTGCCTTACATATAAACTAATATATAATCTAATGGTACATAACATATAATATGATTAAGTAACTTATTTAGCTTTTTTAATTACTCCAAAAAACAAAAAAATCAACTTTATCTTATATTTAGGACTAGAGAGAGAGTATAACAATGGATGCCCCCTAATGGAAACAAGAGGGCATATAGGAATTGTTCTGTGGTAACAAATGAAAATTTTCCATAGTACTCATACGTACAAATAGTTTCTGACTTTCTACTGTAAAAAGTAATCTTTTTTTAAATCTCGTAATCCAAAATTCTCGATAATATCCACTAAGAATTCCATTGTATTGGTTGTTAGCACTTACTTAGCACTCTAGCAAAGAGAGAGAAGCATCTTATTTAACCCATGGTAAGAAGTGAAATTTTGAGGTGACAAGTGAAAAATAAGAAAACTGACGAGCCGATTCCTTTTGGATAAACAAAGGTATCCTTATATTGAAGCCAATTCTGTTCAGAGAATTTAATGTGAACACTTTTCCTTGTTGAGATTCAGACCTTGATTCGTGGTGCTGTGAGGAATTCTGTTGGTTTTGATTTTCAACTATACTGTGCTTTCTGCAGTGCATCCGCAAATGCTTTGAAACTTGGAACATGTAAAATAATAAAAAGTTAAGTGGCTCAAGGAAAGCCTTAAAGAACAGGAAATCCATAAAATCTTATCAGCATAGTTCCTGGCTGTTCTCTACCTTTGGAGTCTGAAAGTCACACTTGAATTTCAAACGGCTTTATAATCCCCTACTTTGGTTTTGATTATTTATAAGTTTTGATGATGGTTCATGAACTCCCTTCTATCATTATGATTGTTGAAAGAAAATATCACCAGCTAATTAAGATTATGACAGTGCAAATTACTCCTTACTATATATCAAGATTAACTTGGCTATTTTTTTTATACTTCAGGAAATATTATATATATCTAAGCTAATTAGTATTATCTCACGTCCTTGATATAAAATCCACTTTATTGAAGAAATTGAACTATGAAGTGGATCTTAGATCAAGGACCAAAGTAGTATTTTAATCTAGATCTATTGGTTCTTCCTTACCACAAAGAAGCCAAGAAGGTTCCTGATATTCCATTATGCTCTTTCCCTTTTTTTATTTTTTTTGGGGGGTTAATTTAATTCTACCACCAATCCAAATTGTTGGACCATTAGTCTCGTTCAAAAAAAAAAAAAAATTCAAGTTGGAAAAAGGTTGGGATGAGTTGTTCTAACTTTAAGTTATTGAAAAGTGTTATTGTAAAATACAGACAGAAGAGATGGACGTTGATATTTCCTGGTATATAACGCTTTACCTGGTCAATTCAAGCAGTTGAGTTATATATCAAGAGTTTAAGACACAAATACTGAAGACTATTTCAGATTTTACATTGTTGTAATTAATACTCCTCTGATCCTAAATACTATCTCCGGTCCTAATTATAAGAGCTAGTTGACTTTCTTTGGAGAGATTAAGGAAGCAAAATAAGTTACTTAATCATTTCATATGTTGTGTATCCTTAGATTATATATTAGTTTATTGGTTAAACTAATTAGTTTGAAGAAAAAATAAAAATAAAAATACTCTAAAGTAATTTAATTAGCTTCCTTAATCTCTCCAAAAAAGTCAACTAGCTCTTATAATTAGGACCGGAGGAGTATAAGACAAAGTTGATATTTTTGGAGAGATTGAATAAACTAATTAAATTACTTTAGAGTATTTATATTTATATTTTTTTCTAAACTAATTAATTTGACTAATAAACTGATATATAATCTAAAAATACACAAATATGATTATATAACTTATTTAGCTTCCTTAATTTCTCAAAAAAAAAAAAATCAACTTTATGTTATATTTAAAACCGGAAATAGTATTATCTCCCGTCCTTAATATTAAATCTCATTCATGGTGACAAACAAAATTTCATATCAAGAACAGAGGCAGTACTATCATTCTAATTAATCTTTTATCATTAACCTCAATGAATGCGGCAAAGAATAATTAAATGTTTCTGTTTTCTCAAAATTTATGTGAAACGTTTCTGAAGTTTATACATTTTCTTACAACAAATAAAAATAATTTAAGATTAGCACGCATTAATATAAATTTTATGACCAAGTAAAATTTTGACTTTCTAATATAATTGTTCTATTATATGAATTAATTAACCAGGTCAAGATATTTGGCAGCAGATCTTATTGGCGGCACATTCAAAGCTTTAATGTTGTCACTAATTAATAATTAAGATGTGATCAGAAATGAATGTTTTGTTATACATATATTATTATTGATGTTGTATTTTTAAATTAGAGTAATCTGTGACATTATTATATCACTTTCTATTACTCTCAGCTGCATTAAGTTTCCTCGAGGTTGGCAAAAACAATTTAAGTTTTCGCAATGTATGATATTTTTTGGGGCCATATAAGGAATACTAAATTTTGATTTGACTTTTTATTAGGGAAAAAAAAAACCTTAAGCTAAGCACTTAATTTTATGCATTCTGTTCTGGTGTAGGGGGGTGCTCCTAGATTACCGGGGTAGTTGAGCATCTTCAGGATGACGGGCGGGACTAAGTCTTCCAAGCCAGTCCATCTTTGGGCCGTGTCACCATTGGGCTTAGTCAAGATCCGTAACAGTTTCCCCCAGCCCGGTAGTTCAAAGTTTTGGACTGCCGGGGTGTATGATGCCCTGGACAAGTTGTCCGAAGTAGTACTGCCCGTCTTCCGACGTCTTCGCCGGTCTAGGATTTGTTGAGCTTATCTCCCTGAGTTCGTGGTGCCATCGCAAGATTCGATGGGCCAGGGCGGCACTCTGCGTCTCGCGAAATGCCATGTTGGCGTTCTATGGCTTGAGGACTGGTGGCGAAGGCCGACGTCCGGAGAAGGACCGAGGTTATAACCTTCCTTAAGGATGCCGTGGTGTGAACCGACGACCTATGGATCTGAGATGGTGTTTGTGAAACCTGGTGCGATTTCGACCGAGGTGGGATGCCGGGGTCAAGGCTCGGCATCTTAAGGTTCGGGGCGGTTGCTATGACCACGGCGTGACTCTTGGAGAATCCTCCTCTGCCCCCGCCATGATTGCCTGTGACACCTGGCTCCCGTGGATTGGAGAGGCGCTTCGATCCTCGCGCCTCGCCGCCCCGGAACTTCGTGCGCATTTAATGCTCTGGGGGTACGTCGCACGTCACCTCAACTTTTGGGGCGAAAGGTCGTGGCTGCCCCTGTCAGTTGGGTTGCTTTGTTTCAAATTTCCCTCCTCGTTTTCTCACAATAAAACCTGTTAGCATTTTTCATTTCAACACTTTTGCTCATTTGCTCGCTTTCACTTTTGCTCATTTGCTCGCTTTACTCCACACCCGAAAACTTCCTCTGCGCAAATCTTTTCTGGTACCGGAAAATCTGCTTTCTGCACATCAAGCTCTTTGAAGTGTCGAGGATTCCTGTTTGCCCAGAACCGTCTTCAACCTTCGTTGTGCTCGTACCTCACCATCTTCGATTTTTCAGGTATGCTTCTTTCCTTCTGAACTTTTCATTTTGTTCCAGTCATTTCAGTTTTCCCTCTTCTTTTTTCTTCGCTAGTGCGTTCCTGGATTTTGGGTTTTCCGGGTGGAGTGTTTGTGAGTTGAGCTTTGTGCGTCACGCTATCGAACCCGTAGGTTTTGGCTTGGGAATTTCTGATTTTCTCGGTTTTCTTCATTTTAGTCTTAGTCTTTCCCCCTTCTCATTATCCTTGTGTTGACTGTATAGGTTTGAGCCCTTGATGGATAGGGAAAAACGTTCTTCGTCTTCGCGTCAGCCTTTAGATCCAAACGATGATGAGGCCCTACTAAGGCTTTGTTTGGGAGTTTGGAAGGAAGGGGAAGGAAAGGAATGCAAGGAGAATGGAGGGGAGGGGATGGAAGGAAAATGGAGGATATTTCCTCCTCTTGTTTGGGAGTTAAAAAAAAATAGTAAGGGAGGAAGATGGAGGATTAGTGAGTTATTTTTACCATTTTGTCCTTTTCTTTAATAATTAATATAATTATTATACTTTATAAATAAATTTAAATTTAAATTTTCTAAAAAAATTATTTATGTAATTTTATATTCAGAAAATTATTTATATGGTGGCGGCGGTGGGGGTGGGGTGGCGGGTGTGGTGGTGGTGGTGGCAGTGGCGGTGGTGGTG
Organism: Acacia pycnantha; assembly: GCA_025563575.1. Lineage (NCBI taxonomy): Eukaryota > Viridiplantae > Streptophyta > Magnoliopsida > Fabales > Fabaceae > Acacia > Acacia pycnantha. The sequence goes on along the minus strand of JAMWYP010000007.1, from coordinate 2,632,770 downwards.
ACGGCGGTGGCGGTGGGTGGTGTGGTGGTGGCGGCGGTGAAGGTGGTGGCGGCGGCGACAGTGGGGTAGTGGCGGCGGCAGTGGTGGTGGCGGCGGCGGCGGTGGTGGTGGCGGTGGGGTGGCGGCGGCGGCGGTGGGGTGGTGGTGGTGGTGATGGTGGTGAATAAGGGTAACAAAGTAATTAATCTATTTCCCCTATTAAAAACCCCTATATTGGGGGAACTTTATTTTTTAGAAGAAGGAGAGTTTTGGGGGATTTGTGAAAATCCCTGATTCCCTCCCCTATTATTTTTAAAACTTGCAAACAATGGAAGGGACTACCAAAACCCTCCCTTCCCTTTCCTTTCCCTCCAAAATGGAACTCCCAAACAAAGCCTTAGTATTTCGTCACAATTAGGTATTCTTTCTAGCTCTGATTTTGGCTTTTTATTTCTTTTGGTTGTAGGTAAATGGAGTCTACGTCTTCTCTTCGTCTTTCTGCCTCCGATGCGGAGGCCGACTCCAGCAGCCCTTCACCGGCCCTGAGATCTAAGTATCCCTGGGTGACAAGTGAGATGTTGACCATACGTTCGTTGATGACGGATGCAGACGTGGCCCGGGTGGGGTCATTGGGATGCTCTCTGGCCCCTCCCGAGGAGGATGAGCCGATCTGCGCCACCCGGGAGACCGAATCCCCTAACTTCTTTTTCTTCTATCGGGAATACATGTCCCGACTCGGTATTCGCTTCCCGTTTACCGAGTTTCAAATGTCCGTGCTCAGCTATCTTCATCTCGCCCCTTCTCAGCTCCACCCCAACGGGTGGGGTTACCTGGCGGCATTTGCGTATCTTTGCGGGTCGATGGAGCCTGTCATCCCTTGCACCACCGCCCTCTTCCTTCATTTCTTCTCTCCTTTCACCCCTTGTTCGGGTAAAGAGCCGCCTGCTTTGAAAGGACTGACTTCTCTTCGTGCCGAGGCGGACCGAAAACTCATGACCTCCTTTTCCGACTCCTTCAAGCATTTCAAAAATGCTTTCTTCAAGGTGGTTGCGATTGCTGGGGAAGTGCCTTGGTTTCTGAAGGGCACTGAGGGCCCCGGCGTAGAATGGCGTTTCCCGCTTTACTGGACCTCTGATCATCATAACTCTTCCTCCTCCACCTATCAATTCGCTGCCAAGGACCTCTCCGATGAGGAGAGGGAGCATGCAGCTCGGCTGGCTTCGTACGTCGCCGAAAAGGGCGTTAAGAGTGCGACCTTCTATATCAAGAAGGCCGGCGTGGAGTCGGGGTCGGCCTCCAGTATGGCTTTATTTATATGAGCTCTGTCGTTTTATAACATACTACTTGATTTTTGTCGCCTAATTAGTTTCTGACATTTTTCTTCTGAAATTTTTTGACAGACCAAGGTGCTATGGAGCTAAATCCGAACTACCTCGCGTATACCTTGCCGGCAGGCGGAAAGCCGAAGGAGAAGGTTTCTAAGAAGTGGGCCGCTGCTGAGCCCCTCAAGAAGAAGGGTCCTGCTGCGTCTACGGTCCCGAAGCCTTCCTCGGCGAAAAGGGCAAGGGTTGGGGATACCGCGGTGGTGCCTTCGTCCGCTCCATCCTTGCCCGTAAACATAGAGGTGGTGCCTTCCTCCTCTCCATCCTTGGCAGTAGACACAGAGGTGACCGGGGCCTCACCTTTTGCCGACCCTCATCCATCTATTAATAAGGGGAAAGATGTGCTCCACTCTAATCCAGTGCCTCCCCCTTGTCCCTCCAAGACCACGACCGCTGCTCCTCGCCCTGGTGGCCTCAGACGTGGCCAGGCCTAGGAAGGGAGCGTCTCTGACGAACTTGGCACGGCCTTCTTTCTGCCGCGTCGGTTTTTAAGCCCCCAGCCCCTTTCTGACGAGGATGTGCACGAGGTACAAGACGTGCACGGTCGTCTCTGCAAGGCTCTCGAATTGTCTCAGGCCTATCTACACCTCCACGGATATTACGTAAGAGCTTCCAGTGAATCTCGAAGTTTGAAGCTGAGCCTGGAGACGGCTGAAGAAAAAGCTAAGAGGCTCGAGGTGGAAAAAGAAAAGGCCGAGGCGGAACGGGACAGTCTGAAGATGGAGCTTAAAAGTTCCCAGGACGCCACGGACAAGGCCAGCGAGGAACTTCTGCTGACCCATCAGGCACTAACGCAGGCCAACGTCGATTTGATGGAGGCCAACGCTAATCTGGCCGAGGCCAACTCTAATCTGGCTGAAATGAAGTCGTCCCACTCCCAATCCATGAATGTTGTGAAGCGGCTTACCCAACAGTGTAGCGAGTTATGCGCGAAGCTAGAGGGGACCCAGGGTGCCCTGGAAAAGGAGAAGGCCGCCCATCAAAAGGCGGCGGATGCGGTGAGGAAAGCCGCGTTGGATTGTTTCGAGATGGCCCTCGCCCAGATTGAGTATTTGAATCCGGGGGTGAAGCTAAACCTTGCCGGCTATGGATGCCGCTCCTTCTTCAAGGGTGGTGTTCTCGTTCCTCCGCCTCCGTCTCCTGAAGATGAGTCTATGTCAAATGCGCAGGACGACGGTGGAGAGCACGTTGGGGAAGAGGCTGCTTCTGGGGCCGAGCCTGATGGCGGTGGGGCGCCTGTGGACGAGGCGGCCCCTTAAAGCTGAAGAAGTTGTTATTTTTCTTTTTCTTTGTCACTTTCTTTTGTTTCGACTTAAGATGTCGGCTTTGTAGTAGTTTGTATCTCAAACTTTATTGTACTTTTGAACAATTTATATGAATGAAAATTCAAGTAACTAGTCCATTGTATAATTTTAACTTTATGCATACACTGCACTTTGTTATGACTTAGACCGAGCCAGGGTCTTTAAATAATTTAGAGTCCGCTAGTACTCTTCTGGTGTAGTAGACCAGGTGTATGAGTAGGGGTTTCAACATTTACCATGCTACGAGGTTCTGGAGTCGTTCTTCCAGTATCTTAACCACAGTAAGGGCGAACTGTCACATGCTTAGTTGGAGTCGTACGGACACCTACTGAAATATTTCGACCTGATCAGGATCTGGTATGACTATCCGCCTTCTTATCCCGGTGTCGGTTTCGATGCATCAAAATATTTACAAGGGCTGATGACAGCGGCCTCGTGTAGTTTTTAGAAATAACCGGGCTCGTGTGCCTCGGTGTCGGTCTGCTTACTCAACAAATCATCAACATTCTTGAAATTGAACTTCGGTTAAGGAACCATTTATTAATTTAAGAAATGATTTGCTCTGAGGAGCTGACAACTTGAAATGAAAAACTGCGGGAAGGAAATGGCTGAAAGCAAAATAAACTGGAAATAACAAAAGCACAACTGACTCGGACTAGGTCCGTTGTAGGAGTTCGGCCGAGACTAGGTCTAGCTGTGATAAACCCTTAGCTTGTCAGCGTTCCATGTCCTTTGATTGGTTTTCTTGCCAGGGTCTCGAGAACATAGGCTCCTTTGTCTAGCTTTTCCTTGATCTGGTATGGTCCATCCCAATTTGCGGCCAGCTTACCGTCCCTGGCGTTCTTGTTGCCGACGTCGGCCCTTCGTAAGACTAGGTCGCCCCAGTCGGATCCTGGGCACATCGGTTGCGCTCCAGGCAAAAACATCTCGGTTTAGAGCTAAAAACTCCTCTATCCTTAATCTCAAATCTGGGCTCAACGCCCTGCCAATTTTTGTGTTCTGGTCAGGGTCGTTTCTGAGTATGAGATCTTCCAACTCTCCTTCTGGTTCTGGCCGGAATGTCCCATTCTCGTCTCGTAAGTCCAACTCGACCATATTGATCGGGTGGCAGTTTTCTACTCCCACTTGGTTTGTCGGCTCGGATTTTGCAGTCCGACACCGAGATAGAGGCGTTATTGCCTTTTCGCCCACGTTGATCGTCTCAACATAGCATTATCGGGACTCTTTTTGGTCGCCCTTAATGGTAATGACTCGATTTGCGTTGCTTACCATTTTTATCTTCTGATGCTTGGTAGATACCAGCATGTCCCATTTGTGGATGGTTGGTCTTCCCAATATGACGTTGTAAGGGGATGGGAAGTCGGCCACAATAAATCTTACTCGCTCAATCTTAAAGTCTTCCTTCGTTCTAAGAGTGAGTCGGAGGTCAATGTATCCCTTGGGGGGGATAAATCTCCATTAAACCCGACGAGGGTGGTTTGGCACGGCTTCAGATCTTCTTGGTCGAGGTTCATTCTTTTAAAGGCGTCCCAGATGATGATATCCGCTGAGCTCCCGGTGTCTATGAAAATTCTTTTGACCCGACAGTTAACCAGGGTTCCTGCGATTACCAGACCATCTTGGTGATCGGGTAGGACGTCGGTCATATCCTCCTTTGTGAACAAGAGCTGGGTTCGTTCCACCTTATTATTCATTTCGGGGTCCTCTTTGAATTTAGGTCGGTCCTTGACTGAGAGGACCTCCTTTAAGTATTTTCTTCGTTGACTCGCTGTGTCACCGCCTCCTCCAAAGGCTCCACTAATTACGTTGCAGTCGAACTCGGCCTCTCGAAATTCATTATCCTCGAATCCCGGCTTCTGCCGTTTACCGTCCTTATTTCTCTCGGACGCCGGGCTGCCCGGTCGGTCACCTTGTTTTCGCTTCTCTCCTTTTCGTCCCTGCGTTTTGATCACGTATTGGCGCAATTTTCCTTCTCTAACGAACTTTTCGATGGCGTCCCGGAGCTCATAACATTGATCGTGGTGTGCCCGGACTTCCGTGGAAGGAGCGAAGCGGGCCCGATCCATACCGGGTCATTTTTCGGGGGCGGGGTCTCTCGGTCTTCTGCATCTCGGTCGATGCCACTTCCCTCCATAACTGGGAGCGTGAAACGTTTAAAGGGGTGTAGTTGCTATACTTACCCTTCAATTCCGACTTTGCACTAGCGGACTTACTATCTGGACCCTTACCACGGCGATCTTGCTTGCGAACATCGGACTGGCTTCTGTCCCTTGGCGGGGTATTCATGTCCGGGTCTCTTCGAGGAGCATTTGCTTGTCGCATTTGCTCGACCTCAAGGTATTTCTTTGACCGAGTCATGAAATCGTTAATGCTTTTGGCCGACCCCTTGAAGAACGATTCAGCTAGTCGGGTGGTACTATCTAGGACGTCGGCCAAAAGGTGGACATGTACTTCCTCCTTTAAACCTTGTACCTGCAGGGCTGCATGGTTAAAGCGATCCAAATAACTTTGGAGTAATTCGACGGGCCGCTGCCAGATCTTGGACAGGGTGTACTGAGACTTCGGCTGCCGCTTACTAGTCGCAAACTGGAGCTCGAAAGCCTCGGCCAAGTCATCAAATTTGCGAACCGACCCCACAAGCAGAGTGTGGAGCCATTTTAACGCTGGCCCCTTAAGGGTTGTGGCAAAGATCCGAGTCATAATGGGTTCTCCGAGGCCTCTACACAACATGATCATCTCAAAGTCTTCCAGGTGAGTTGTCGGGTCTTGAGAACCGTCGTACTTGTTAAATTCGGTAAGATTTAACTTCTCCGGAAAACGAGCGTCGAGGATTTCTTCTGAGAAAGGGCCGTTGTCAATCTGCCCAACGTACCTTCTCCGCTAATACCCGGTTGGAGGAGGCCGAGGTGACCTATTACCCCGGGCTGACTTCCCCCTTTTCGAGTCCTTATTTGAAGAGGTCGGCTTCTTGCTTTGACCTGTTTCAGTGCTTTTGTGCCCACGCGAGCTTTTGCCTTCTTCGTCCTTCTTCCAGGTTTTATCATCCTCGTCCTCATTAGAGGAGGCAGAGTCCCTCGTCCTAAGGTGCTTTTCCAATCGTTGGAAACAGAGAGAGTTTCACTTGTCCATGTTCTCGATACGTCTCATAATCGCGGCCAACGAATTTTGGACGAGTCGAGTATCCGGATTACCGCGTGGGATCTCTGTGTTGACGGCCGGGTCCGAATTCCGAGGTTGACGATCATCATTACGCGGAGCTGAGGACTCCGTTTCGGACGGGTTTTCGGTCAAACGTCCATCCTTGTTGGGGACGACAGGCTCTTCTAGTTGTTGCTCCGGCTGTGATAGCCGGTCCTCTTCGTCCTATCCGTCGTTACCGGCGGGGTTGTTCGGTTGCTCGGTGCGCTGTGGTTGCCGAGGTGGTTGACGCTGATCTCCTGTCGAGCCATCTCGGACTGCTTCTGGCTTGAACTACGGGTGTTAACCCTCATTGGTCACGGGAATCAAAATTTACCAATCCCCACGGTCGGCGCCATTGTTCTGGTGTAGAACACAAGTGTCCAGCCGCGTGTATGGGCTGGTGATTTGATGTTGGATCTAGGGTCTCCTCCTAGGTGCGTATGGGGAAGCACACAGGCGGAGATGAGATCACTGAACACAACCAGGCTCTTAGCCGAGGGAGTAGGGTGTGTGCTCAGTGTAACGGTAGGTAAATAGTCTAGGTTAGAGCGTGTGTACCTTGGGTGGCTGCCTTAGTATATATATACGGCATACCTGGGGTGATCTGGCGCAGTATCCGGCCACGATCTTAACTGTCCTGTCTTACCGGGGGTGCTCCTAGATTACCGGGGTAGTTGAGCATCTTCAGGATGACGGGCGGGACTAAGTCTTCCAAGCCCGTCCATCTTTGGGCTGTGTCACCATTGGGCTTAGTCAAGATCCGTAACACATTCAATTATTTTTTTTAAACTAAGTTAACATGTGAAATTTTGATTCTACCTATAACTGAATGCTACTTGATTAGTTGGTCCTTACTTAATATAACATTCAGTTGACTAATTTAAAAATATTAAAGAAACTAAATAAATTATTTTAAAGTAATAATATTTATTATTTTTCTTCAAATTAATTTGTCTAAACTGATATATAATAATGATACACATAAGCATTTTAAAAAGATTATATAACATATGTTATAATTAAATAATTTATTTAACTTCTTAAATTTTCATAAATTAGTCAATTGAGTTTTATATTAAGAACTAGAGGTAGTACTTATTATCAAGAATTGAATATCTCCCTCAAAGAGATCTTTATGGATTATTGTAATGACTTCTAAAACTCTTTAGGCCACACTTCCCTTAAACAAATTGCAAGGCTTTATATATATATATATATAAAATATGTTCCAAAATTATTTATTATGGCATATACTTCTATTATTAGGGAATCTTCTGCTCAGCAAGAAAAACAAATTATCTAACATTTAGCCTTCTATGTATATCTAGAGGTCTCTATTGTGAGTACTAATTAATATATAATATAGACAATTTTTTTAAATTAATTGAACTTTATAAACTCATAAACTCTGAGGCTCAACTTGGTTGGTCTGTGCCCGACAAATCGATACTTCCAACAGGATTTGTTGGCATATTCCCCTTTATTAATTTTTTTTCCCTAGTTGATAAAGACATTGCCTCGACTCTTATGTTAGAAGGCCAAATTAACTTGGCTTCCATGTTTTATTTTAATAACCCCAAAAATTAATCAAGCGTGCCCTCAGCCAGCACATAACAGCTGGGCGACCCCAAGACTTATTGAATATATATTAATAATAATATTCCAATTTCAAATATCTAACTAAATATTGGATATATAGATTAATTTATTAGCCCCTTATATACTTGATATATATTTTGTGTGTCCGCTGAAAGATAACCATGAATCTACCCATCATTTTGGATTCATGCATCTTATTTCTATGCAGATTTAATTTTCTTGTTCTTGTCCCCTTTCAATAAATGGGTAAAAACGGTCCTTTTTTTTTCCTGTTCCCTTTTAGCCTGCTGGAAAGTCTTGAAATAAAAACAAGGCAATACATTGAAATGATCTTCTGCTTATTACTGCAAATTTCAAAGCTTTTGTTTTCTTTTCACTCTCTTGAGTAAGATTTTGCAGTATACCAATCACTCAGGAACTTTGCCCACATACATGAATTCCAATTGCTCGTGTCTTCAATGTAAGATATAATTTATGGTTCAATTTCTTGGGAAGTAAATCTTATATTAACGACCAGACTATATAGTTTTATCTCATCTCTTTGAGGTTGTTCTTCTGCGAATATCATGATGATGACCACTATTTTTTTCTGAACTTGAATGTTTATTACAATTCATTATTCTTGCAGGAGAGAACCAAGATGCATAAATCGGTGACATTTCAAGATTAACTGATCTGTACACAGTCAATTATAATTTTTCTTCCAAATGCAATAGTAATAACCAAGGAATAACAGATAAAACCAGCGTCAGCTAGCAGCTGCAATAATGTTTGTTTAAAGTGAGCTTAAGCAAATTTTAATTTTGTCTACGACCTCTGGTTTTTGGAGGCAAAACGAAGGACCAAGTAAAACAAAATCCTATACAGGACAGCCCATAACAACATTATAATCACATTTTCCCACTTCCTAAACGGACTAGTACTTATATGAAGACTGTTCAAGATATCAAGACCTGTAATATCTGTCCCGTCCAGCTGATTTTGCCCAAACACATTTGAGTTTCGATACTGGTTGATCAAAAGCCCCTCATAAGGATACGTCATGGTCGAAACTTTGTTCATCCATCGCCAATAAATTGGAATATCGTGGCTGCTCAAGAAGTAACCACAGAACAAGAAGAACAAAGCGGTGAAGGCGATCACGGCGGCGTAACCGAGAATATAGTTCGGAACCACCGAGCTCACGAAAACCACGAACGAGTTGGTGGAGAGAAGAGAGACAAAGAGAACCAGAAGGAAGTACAGAAATGGACCTTGAAGCTTCAAAGCAAACCAGACAATTAAGGCGTAGGCGGAAGCTTGCAGCAAAAGAAAAGGGGTGTGAGTGATTATTCCTGCGATGGTGTACGACGAGGCTCGGTAGGCGTTGTGGGAGGTTTCTCTGATGAAGATGAATCGTTCTTGGATGAAGGCCGGAACGGCGTCGTTGGAGGAGAAGAAGAAGAGACAGACGGTGAAGATGAAGAAGCTGAGGCGGTTGGTGATTCCTTGAACGTTTTGTTTTGGGTTCTTGAACATGGTGGCCATCATGAAGCCCATCACCGTGAGCACCATTAGTCTTGAGAGGAAAAGCTCAGGGGTTCGCCGGATGTTTATGAAGTTCCGCCGTATCAGAATCCACGTCTCCGTCAAGAACGAGTTTGCGAATTTCGGACCCACATGCTTCGGCATAACCCCGTCCGGCGGCGTCAGGTAGTCATTCTCATTCACAGTGTAGTCGCTGCTATGAGGCGTCGGTGTCGCCGGCAGGATCTCGCTCGAGTACGTGTAGTACCCAGCCGAAGCATTACTACAAAAAAACCTCAAGTTAGAGATTCGAGTAAATATTTATTTAATACTTCTACACTACTTCGAACTAGTTCACTAATTTTTTTTCAATTAAAAAAATTACTTAATTATAACCTAAGATACATAATATTTTTGAAATATTTATGTGTATTATTATATTATAAACTTAGTTTGAAATGATAAAAAAAAAGTCTTATATATATTTAGGATCAAAATTCACATCTAACTTAGTTCATATATATATATATATATATATATATATATATATATATATATATATATTCCTTAATATAAAACATATTTGTTATATTTATTACTTTATCTCTATTCATGTTCCCTTCACAATAATCAAAGAAGAAATAGGAAGGAATCAAGAAAGATAATTAGGATATTTTAGAAAATACATATCATAATTATTTTAACTAAATTTGATAATATAATTAAATTAAATAAGAAAAAGAGTAGAAATAGAAATTTACCTTATAGGATTATTCTGCAGTTTATGTTCATTGTTAAAGCGGGAAGGTGTTAACATCTGAAGCAATCCACTATGGGGTGTACGCGGGCTTCTCATACTTCTCAGACTGTGATCGAAATCATCTACGGCGGAACGACCTTCGAGGCGATGGTTTGGGCCTGGGGTTGACGGTACGACGGTGGAGAGGGAGGAATCCTGGTCAGGCAAAGGAGGGGGTTTCACTCCGGTGCGGGCAAACTCAGCAAGAGCTCCGACACCAACATCACACAGATCATATTCTTGAATCACATCAATGAGGTGCTCTATCGGATTCTCTCCCTTGGGAACTTTACGTCCCAAGCGACCCAAATGGAGAGAGACGTCTTTGGGAGAACCCTGAAACATGAGTTGCCCTCTGGCGAGGATGATCAGGTGGTCGAGAAGGAGCTGAATTCTTGATGAAGGCTGGTGGATGGTGAGGATCACGGTGCTTCCGCCGCGTGCGATGTCGTGAACCTTCTCGATCACGCTGTGTGCGCTGGTTGAGTCCAGACCAGAAGTCGGCTCGTCCAGAAATAGAAGCGGGGGTCCGTGGATGATGTCGACGCCGATCGACACTCGCCGCCTCTCTCCTCCGGATACTCCTCTTTTGCCTTCATCTCCTATGTATGTGTTCCGAGTTGACTGCAATTAACATAATAAGATGGCTTACTCTATATATATATATTGAAACCTCACTTTGATACGAATTGAAATTAATATCAATATTAGGACTTACTGATAGGCCAAGCTGCTCAATGAGCTGCTCCACTCGCTGCTTCTTTTCAATAGGAGGAAGAGAGCCGAGCCGAAAATCAGCGGCGAACATGAAAGTTTCGTAGACAGTGAGCATAGGGAAGAGCCTATCGTCTTGCATGATATAGGCAGAGGTTCTTTTGATCAAAGTAGGGTTAGTATCAGTGCCATCCAAGCAGACCCTTCCCTTGAGGCTGCCACTGGCAATTCTGCCGGCGAGACCATCCAAGAAGGTGGACTTGCCGGCGCCACTGGGACCCATCACGGCGGTGACACAACCCTTTGGTGCATAGCCGGTAATGTTATGAAGCAAGTCAACTTTCTCCTTCACCTGTCTCTTACCAACCTTCTCCTTGGTCACTGTGTAGGTCAGGCCTGAAAACTCAAGCCCTCCGGTGAAGTTCACCGACCTCTTCATGTCAATCACAGTTTCTTGATGCTGATGCTGCTGATGATGATCACGACGGGCGGGAATATTATTGGGTTGATGACGATCCATGATTAATTATAATCTGAAAATACAAGAAGAATCCTAAAACTGAGGAAGCAGGGGATGATGAAGGATTAAAAGGAAGGAAGGAAGTGAGAAAACGACTTCAGGAAGCCGGTTGGGGTTGATTTTTGCTGATGCTTCCAAGGTTTTAATCATCTTATCGTTATTGAAAAATCCATCTCAAGGTGGTTTCCATCGAAAATCAGATGTTTGCTTCTTGTTTTCTGCTTCATCGCGTGTTTTTAATTAGTTTGACGTTGGTGGCCATGCAAATATATATATAGATATATGTTTTTAACGCAATCATTCATGGATTATATATAAATATGCGTGTCCTTTAGTTTGCCATATTTATCTTGATCATCAACAGTCATTTGATTTCACGTTTTTAACTTTTTTACAGAATAATTAAGTAATCGGTCACAGGTGTATGCCAGGAAGATTGCCAGCTAGCGCTAACTAGATGTTTGTATGTATATATAACATAAATTTAGATCTTGTTGTCAATTTGATGTGTACGTTTATATTTAACTTAAAGGCCTCTTATCCAGGTTAAAATAAAATAAGAATCAGTCATTGTTTTCGTATTAACACTTTGATCGACCAAAAACTTAAAAGACTTATAATTAGTGTGCATGCAACATTGGTTATTGTTGAAATTAGAAGGCAAAAAAAGAAAATACTTCCTCAGACCTTAATATAATATATATTTACTTAATTTGATTAAATTAAGAAAGGTAGTTAACATACACTATATAATACTTTTCTTTGATTATTATTGAGGAAACATCAATAATGATAAATAAGGTAAATATATTGACAAATATATATGAAAAATATCATATATTTAAGACTAAGATCAACTATCTAAATATGTCTTATATTAAGAACTAATGGAAGTACTTTGGTTTTGTTGTGATGTTATGGAGAGTTTTGTTAATTGGCCTTTTGGTAAATATATATTAATCTTTATGGGTTGTAGTTTAAAAAATTGGAGAATTAGGGTGATAAAGTTCTAATAAAAATAATATATAAAATTAAAAAGTAAGAAAAATTAATTAAATTTTTTTTACCCCACTCTTTAATTCTTTTAAATCCAACTCAAAAAAAAAAATCCCTCTCTGCTCCACCCCTCAAACCAAACAAGCCAACAAGACAAAGTCATTGATACACATGGAATTAGAGTATAATAAATTTTAATTTTTTAATGATTAATTGGATGCACGCACGTAATTTCATTGCTGTCCCTTCCACTCGGCCGGGCAAAAAAAAAATGTTGTCCCTCCACACACATATATGTGATACATAGTTCCCGGAAATCAAGAAAAAAAAGACATATTTATTATATATATTGTCCTTGAGTTTCACAGCTATATAGGCATTTTCTTATTTGTTCTATTTTATTCCTTATTCCGTTTGTTATATGCTCAAGACATGGGAGATATGTATTGTCACGTTATATATTGTGGTTCTCCTTCATTACTATATTTTAAAAAAAGTATTATTGTCAATGGCCTTGGGGTCTAATTTTAAACTTATGATGGTGAGTACTATAGGAATTTTTTTTTTTTTTTTGGAGTACTGAATGTAATAACAATTACTTTAGATACTATATTTTATACTATACATAGAATGTACACAAAAAATTAGTTTATGATATTGAATGTTATAGTAGAAAGATATTTTAAAATGTTGGATGCTACTTGACATGCCTATAAATAATGTAATTATTTTTTTTATTAGTGCATAAGTATTTTTTATAAGAGACAATATTGATTGAAGCATGCATGTTGAGGTATCTATTTAAATTTTAATTAGGGAAAATTACGTGTAGGTCTCAAGGAACAAAAATAATTACAAAAAAGTCCATTGAAATCACCAAATTACACAGAAGTCCCAAGGGACTTTTTTGATATTATTTGTATAGAAATAAAATCCAGTTTTTTAAATGTTGTTGTAAACATATGTATTTCCTGTTGTAAATATGATTTTTTCTGTTGTAAATGTCAAGATTTTAAATTTTGTTGTAAATACAGCACTTCCTGTTGTAAATATAGCATTTTTGTTGTTGTAAATGACCTCTCTACGTTTAAAATTCAGGTGTTTAAATGTTGTTGTAAATATGAGCATTTCCTGTTGTAAATATGACTTTTTCTGTTGTAAATGGTCAGGTGTTTAAATATTATTGTAAATATAGGCATTTCTTGTTGTTAATACAAAAAATATCAAAAAAATCATTTGAGACTTCTGTGTAATTTTGTGATTTCAATGGACTTTTTTATCATTGTTTTTGTTCTTTGGGACCTGCGCGTAATTTTCCCTTTTAATTAGCTAGGCAGACTTACTATGAGATCCTAATGAATACATTTAATTACTAAAAAGTCTCAATCATAAATGAGTAGCAAAAACTTGGTCATTTTCTACTCACAACTTGACATTGCATGCTCCTTTTGATTGTTATCAGACATTTGGTATATGAAATCCATTACTTACATAGTTTGATGATGAAGTCATACCCCAGATTCAAACTAGTGACTTTACCAGGTGAGAGCAACGTGCCCTAACCAGCAGCCCCAAGTCCGACGGCTATCACTTACATAGTCACATAAAAGGTTAAAGTATAAATCTATTCCAGAACATGGTAGTTAAAAATTCGTTTTATCACTACGATTTTACGTTTTTACGATTTTTTTCCATTAAAACGATTTTACTAATTTTCCAAATGCTTTTGTGTTTTTACGATTTTTTTACGTTTTTACTACGTTACGATTTTACGTTTTACGATTTTTCATTCTCCTTCCGTTTTTAGGTAAAATCTACGTTTTTACTACCATGTTCCAGAAGTATACATGAAGGAACAATCTTACCTTAATTAAAAGTTTTTTTGTTTCAATTGCGCCTCGAAAGTTTCAAAACGTTATAATATCGCCCCCAATTTAACACCCACTGATGTTGACGGTTAATACTATGCTTGTTTGACTGAATTTACTTGTACGGTAGCCACATAACATTCCTTCCTCTCCACCTCATCATCACATTTCATCATCTTCCCTACCAGTCCCTTTTGTTTTCCTTGCTCTTATTTCTCCTCTTCCCCTCCTTCCTCCTTCATTATCGTTGCCCCCCTCCCCCAACCACCACCACAAGTACACCTCTTCCTCTCATTCATCATTTTTCCTTCCTCATCGCCTTTTTATTAGATGCCATCTAATCTTCCTTTGGCCTGTTTGAATTAGCAGTGGCTTAAAAGTTATTTGACTATTGAAAAAGCTCGGTAGGAAAAAAAAAGTCAAATTGTAAATGTGATTTGTGTTTGGATTAATGGTGGCAAAAGTGACTTTTTTTCAAACTGAAGAGTGTTTCGATTATTATTTGAAAAGTGTGTTGAGATGGAAAATGACTGAAAAAACATGAATATTGTTGAATACTACATATATATTGGTTGTATACATTGTGATAATTGAAGATAAAATTTTTATTTTTAATTTTAATTTGAAAAAAAAATTAAATGATAGAAATTGTTAAAAAGAAAAAAAAGGAAAGAATTAAAGTTTTAAAAAAAACTTGTGGCAGGCCCATGCGCAATGTATTAAACTTTTTTTTTTTTATAACAAAGGCAAGCCGGAGCTTGAAGAGTTAGGGTGAGGGCGAAACCATTAAGATTTCAGCCATAATACATCAAAACAGAAACAAAACTAAGAATGACAGGATTGTTGGTCCTTCAAGGCCAAATGAAGACATCCTCTAGGAATTGTTGGCATCAGAATCACTTCATCATTAACAGTGGCATTATGCCCCTCATTGGCCATGAAATCAGCGCAGGAGATGTTTTCTCTAGGCGTGTGGTGTAACTCCACGTTCCAGTCCTTGAAAAGCAGGTCTCTAGTCTCCCCGATAATGTCTCTTAGCGGGTGATCAGAAGAGCAATCGCGCATAAGAATATTAACCACTTCAAGAGAGTCAGAATAAAGAAGAATTCTATGCAGCCCCAATTGTTCACCGAGCTTTAAACCGAGCAGGATAGCATGAATTTCCGCTTCAATAACAGTATGAAGGCCAAGGGATTTATACAAACCCATCAACCATTCACCCTGGGCGTTTCTTATCACACCGCCACAAGCTACTTGGTGGTGATCCCAAACAGAACCGTCCACATCAATACGAACTGCGTGAGCAGGAGGGGGAGTCCAAGACTTCTCCTCCATTATGTCCAGTTGGAAAATCTGATGATTAAGGCGTTGGTTAACAGAAGCTTCCATGACACTACAAAAAAAATTGATTTTTGCTACGGAAAAAATCCGTAGCAAATTCCGTAGCAAATCGATTTTGCTACGGAAAAATGCCAAAATTCCGTAGCAAAATCGATTTGCTACGGAATTTGCTCTGATTTTTCCGTAGCAAAAAACCCCGTAGCAATTTGCTACGGATTTTCAAAATCTGTAGCAAATAAAATTGCTACGGATTGAAAATTCCGTAGCAATTTGCTACGGAATTACAATCCGTAGCAATTTGCTACGGATTGTTTTCCGTAGCAAATTGCTACGGAAATAAATCCGTAGCAATTTGCTACGGAATATCAATCCGTAGCAAATTGCTACGGAATGCAATCCGTAGCAAATTGCTACGGATAAAATTCCGTAGCAAATTGCTACGGAATTTTAAATCCGTAGCAAATTGCTACGGAATTTTAAATCCGTAGCAAAATTATTAAATTTTTTTTTTTTAATTTTTTGAATCTTTTTAAATTTAAATTTTTTAAATTTTTTAAATTTTTTTTCTTGAAAATTGAATGCAAAAGTATCATGAATATAATAAAAAGAGTTTAAACAGAGAAAACAAAATATATATAATAATGTTGTAAGGAACAAATATTAAAAAGTAGTCTAAACATCAGCATTGTGATCATCATCACCCGCATGGTCATCATCACCAGGAGCCGACCCCGAACCCTTTTGTGTCATTAGAGACAGGAGTTGATTCTGCATCTGTCTCATCATCTCCGCTTGCATCGATCCATCTGCTGTCGCATACTCTCCCGTTCTGTTGCATCGCAAGCTCCATCCTCTCCCGTTCTCGATTCATTGCACGCTCCATCCTCTCCGTTCTGAAGCATCTCTGCCTCATGATGTCCTGTTTGACTCATCCGTGTTGCATCTTTGCTCCACCAACGCTTTCATCTTCTTGACTCATCTGCAAATACATTATGAAGTACATTTATTATTTGTACTTCATTTGAATAGACAAGAGAATGGAAATTATCAATATGAAATGTATTACGTGTACGGAGAAACACCTTCACTCTTGGATGAGGAGCGCTTTGATTGCTTGATCGGCCAGCAGAGGCACCGTATCCAAAGACTCTCCCTTTCTTGTTAAATCCGCTGCGGCCTCAAAAACAGACTCTCATTGTCGGATGAGAGGATGCGGGGTCGACCAGTGCGACCCTCTCTCCTGCGACAGATCCTGAAAGGTTTCCTACAAGCACAAAAATACATAGCTTATTAGACATGTAAAATAAAATAAATATGGTGGTGCATAAAACAAGTAATAAAGGCAATAAATGTCTAACCGCTACTTGCAGCGCCTTTTGGTTAACTGAAAATCAATAACGAACCATTAGTGCTCCAAATTTTTAAAGTACTTAATTAAATAACCATAAAACAAAAAACTTACCAAGAACTCATCGAACCAAGCATCTCAAGTAGTGCTAGGAATTTCTGTCCACTTGGCCCAAGGATGGTTGTAATTGCGGAATAATTGGGCCGAGATGAAGTCCCTTACCTCATTATGAGGCTCAAATCTGATGAGAGATGACATCATGCAAATATTACCATACAAACCATTTACATAGAGAAAATTGTAACATTACGGTAACTTGGCATGACTTACCCGACGCCGTCGGGACGGATCCAAAGCTTCCGTGTCGAAGGATCTCTAGAGCCCAGTTGGTGGATCGGAGGAACTACCTTCTTCCCCAACGTGGCTATGAGGCGACGCATTGTGCTAAGGAAGGAATGTGAAGTATTGAAGATAAACATATGTAAATCATATGTAACTAAACTTATGTAAATCAATCAGAAATTATATTGTAAACCTGTGATCCCCCTTGCTGTGGATCAGTGGGGGGGTAGACGGTGATGACGACATATACAGCGACGGTGATGACGACATATATGTAGACGGTGAAGATGACATATCAAAGGATGACATATCTGGGGAAGCGCTGGACCTCTACCTCCATAAGGAGCGAGATGACGTCGCCTACCCCTCCGATAGGACGGGGTTGGGCTCGACCACTACCCCGTCCACTATCTGAACGTCCTCCTAGATGCTCCATCTCTAAACACTCATAGACATAATGTCAAAAATATATAACAATAAGTAGCGCATTAACAAAGTATGTAGTATAACAAATCATCACAAACAAAGAACTAACGAAATCAATCGGACGATTCTTGTTCATCAACATCAACATTTGCTTGCACGTCTTCCTCGAGGAGGTCTCATAGTCGTCGAACTCCGATTCACTATCGAGTAAATCACTTCTTCCTCATCGTCGATTCCTCATCGTCAATTTGTATAGGAATTAATTCTAACCCCGCAGAGAATCAAATAGATTGCTTGGTACTTCGTCATCGAAGATGTTTATGGGGAGTACATGTTCCACATCGGCTTGGAGCGGTTCAGCCATACCGTCATTTGATTCGGCTCTTTCGACTTTGGTATAATATTTCGTGCTTTGGTTTTAATAACTCCCCTCCAACCTTGGCGGGATGTGGGGTATGATGTATAGTAAACTTGTTCCGCTTGTTGAGCAAGGATGAATGGGTCATAACCAACCGTATATCTCCTTGTCCAGTGGATCTCAATATTTCCATGTTTGTCCATTTTTGTCCCACGCGGATTGTTATCAAGCCACTCACATTTGAAAAGGGTCACTACCTTGTCCCACGGGTAACTCAGTTGAATTATGTCAACTAACTTCCCGTAGTAGTCGATCTCCACCCCATCAACTTTGTCACCTCGACAACATACACCATAATTACAACATAGTGTACTTGCATTCGCCTCGGCAGGTTGAAAACCGATACCCATTGATTATGTATTTCTTGCACCGGGTAACACTAATTGCAGCTCCATAGGACAAACTCCACGCAACTTCATTGGGATCTGATGGATTTTCCACGAAGTAGGATCGAAGCCATTTTGGGAACTCAGACATCGTGAATTGGTCAACTTCGGATTCCGCCATTGAAGGATTTCCGATCGGACCGAATTAGAGAAGTAAGCGTAAGAAGAAAAAATGCTCTTAATACTGGAATTCTTAGCGTAACAACAAAAAGAAAAGGAATCTTACTTTAAATACTTGGGCGGTCTCTTCACGGTTGTTTAGAATGTACCACTCCGCTACTCGCTTATCTCTTCCGTCAAGAGTTGACCTAGAACGTTTTCCCACGACTCGCCTGGAAAATTAAATATTGATTTTGATCCCTCGTATCACCGGCATCATCGTTGCGAGGTACCCTCTCCATCTTGACATCATTTCGGGGATAATAGTATGAAGCAAATTTTGCGGCCTCTTCGACAAGGTATGCCTCAGCGATAGATCCTTCAACGTACCTTGGATTTTTGATCTTGTTCTTAAGTGTGCGCAAAAACCTACAATGGAATATCAGAGGATATTTATAAACTAAAGTACCGTGTCGGTCAATTAATAACAGCGCGATAGAAATATATATATTACCTCTCAAATGGATACATCCATCTATATTGTTGCGGGCCTCCTACCTTTGCTTCGTAGGCCAAGTGAACGGGCAAATGTTCCATTGAGTCAAACAAGGTAGGAGTCAAACATCGAGGTTGTGTCTTAACAATTGATCTTTCCAATATGGTAGTTCCCAGAAGATGCTGCGTTTGTTCCAATGATGATCAACGTCGTATCCCTCAGGTTCCCTGGAAGCAGCCCCCTCTTCGACACTTTGAATGTACTTGACTCTGTCCCATATTTCTTGGCCACTTAAACGACGGGGTTGCTCTGCTCGTTCGACAACATTCCGCGTGAAGTCTTTTCTATTTCTCCTCCACGGATGATCGGGGCAGGAATCGTCGTTTCCTGTCAAACCAACAGACCTTGCGATTGTATTGCAAGCTAAAACCCACATTCTGTTCAAGAAATACTGGACATGTAAGCTTCCCTGACATTTTCCAACCACTCAACATCCCATATGCAGGGAAATCATTTATGGTCCACATTAAGGCAGCCCGCATGGTGAAATTCTGACTTAATGATATATCATACGTAAGAACCCCTTCACTCCACAACATATTCAACTCGTCTATCAAAGGTCCGAGGTACACATCTATCTTCTTTTTGGGTTGGATGGCCCGGGGATTAACGCGTTAAGAAAGAAAAACTCTCTTCTCATGCACATAGAAGGTGGGAGGTTGTACGGAGTCACAATGACAGCCAACGGGAATAAGTCCCGCCCGTATTGTTGAAAGGAGCGAACCCATCCGAGCATAGACCAAGACGGACATTACGGGATCCATAGCAAAGAAAGGATTTGCCTCATCAAATTTACGCCAAGCTTCCGCATCGGATGGATGCGTCACAAAGTTTTCATCCTCGCGATGCTCCGGTGCCATCTCATGTGAGCAGCTGTTTGTTCTGATGCATACAATCTCGTAAGTCTTGGAACCAGAGGAAAGTACCACATCTTACTTAACACATGACGGGTCATTTTCCTTCCTTTCCCACAACTTTATATCTGTCATCTCCACAGAATTTACAATTGGTCAGTTCAGCATCTTCCTTGTAATACAACATACATCCTCTGGGGCATCAATGGATTTTTTCACATCCAAGGCCAAGCTCCTTAACCTTTTTTTTGCTTGATAAAATCCTTCGGCAAATTATTGTCTTTAGGAACAACCTTACTCATGATCTGCATCATTTCGTTGTAATTCCTCTCACTCATATGGTGATCGGTCTTCAAGCTTAGTGTTGCTAGGGTAGCCGATAGCGATGAATATTCACTACTATCAAAGTGTTCGCAACCTTCCCATAACGGACGTTGGGCTTCTTGAAGCATTTTGTAGAACCTAGCGGCTTCGGATGAGGATCCTCACCCATGTATGATGGTTGGGTATGTGTACCGGTCTCCTCTCCCATGTATGACGACTCGGCATGAGTAACGGGATCAAAATATTGGCCGATCGACGGTCCCGCGGCATCCATAACCAACTGCTCATATTGATTAAGGTTTTCTCGATGACTACCGTCCCCGTAATAACCACTCGGTGTCCGTCGGACTTCGCAATGACATTCCCAACATTCATAATCTTTCATGAATCCCTTTTGACACAAATGAATTTTGACATTGTCCGTACCCCTAAATCTTAAACACCTACATTTAGCACACGGACACCGATCTCACTACTTGAATTATTTGAATTCGCCAAAGCAAATTGGATGAAGTTTTCCAAACCCGCCAAGAATACTTGTGTTAGTTCTCTTCTATTAGTTAGACGATTGTACATCCAACTTCTATCGTGGTTGCCTTCCATACTTCCTAAGTAATTTAGTTACTAAGTTAATTAAAATCTCAACATGCCACAAAAATATAAAAATTATTAATAGTCATTTTTATGAAGATTTATATATTATTAACAATTAATACAAAATTATAAATTTATCACACCAAAATCGAATTGAAATTTCCAAATTCCTAAAAGTGCTAGATAAATTAATATCCTATACTTTTGGGAATATTTTACCCTTAAAATCATGTAACTTATAATTTTCTACTAACATACATATTCCATACAAATTATATTAATTAATTAATTCTCTTATCTATCAATTTCACTTTTTACAAATTATTTTTCTCATTTAAATGTTATGAATACTATCTACATTTTAATGTACATACACTAATCTATATCCATATTAACTACAATTTAATTTATATATAATTCAAAATCTTACTCTTTATAGACTTATGTATCATTACCCACTAATAAAAAAACATAATTTTAACACAAAAATTTCCAACCATACAAAACACAATATAAATAAATAATACAACATTAATATTCTCACTATAAACAATGAAGAATTAATCATATATAATTTAATCAACAAGAAAGAATTAACACAGATTATTAGCATACATTATTCACTACAAAACCTATATCAAACATTTTAATCTACATACACAAATCAATGTTCATATTCCCAACATTTTAATCTACATACACAAATCAATGTTCATATTCCCAACATTTTAATCTACATACACAAATCAATTTTCATATTCCCAACAATTTAATCTACATACACAAATCAATTTTCATATTCCCAACAATTTAATCTACGTACAAAAATCAATGTTCATATTCCCAACATTTTAATCTATATACACAAATCAATCTTGATAACAACTACATTATCAATTACAATTTAATATATATATAATAATCTATATTAAACATTTAAACATACCTATACCGTGAGCAAAGGGAAGTGAAGAAGAACTGCACCGACGAACAAGGGAAGAATTTTGGAAGAACCACCACCCGCACCAACAAGCAAGGAGAGAATGAGTAAGGGTAGACCGTTGGAAGAACCACCACCTCTTCAAAGAAACACCCACCGGACCAAAGTACGAGAGAAGAGGATGAAAAGAGAGAGGCCAAATGACTAGGGGGTCGGAAAAAGTATTGGGTGGGCCGGAAATGAGGTCAGGGGGCCGGAAATATGCAGAGGGGGGAGGGGGTCGCCGGAGTTTGCAGTGAGGAGAGTGAGAGCAGAAATGAAATCGTGGGGGGGGGGCCGATATATCCGAAATTTGCGACGGACCAAGGGTCCGTCGCAAATTGCGACGGACGGTCCGGTCCGTCGCAAAACTTGCGACGGACGGTCCGGTCCGTCGCAAAACATGCGACGGACGCTCAGTCCGTCGCAAACACCCTGCGACGGACCGCCGGTCGTCGCAGTTGCGACGGATCACGGATCCGTCGCAAAATGCTGCGACGGATCCGTTTTCCGTCGCAATTTGCGACGGAAAACGGATCCGTCGCAAATTCCATGGAATTTGCGACGGATACATTTCCGTCGCAATTTTCCGTCGCAAAATGGAATTTTTCTAGTAGTGTGAGGAGGTGGCTGCAAAGGTGTAGCATCTCCCTGATATCTGTGTCCCTGCAATGTGTTAAACTTGACTGGCGCAAACAACCCATGTGTGTGTACCATAAAAAACAAAAGTGGCAGGGCCCACGCAAGAATCATACAATGCAACGCTCTCCAACGCTCACTTCCCCAACTTTTTCTTTAACAGGCGTCTTTATCAGAAGCTCAGTGGCAAAAAAACCACTCCAAACACCTACATATGAGCTTTTTCTTAACTGTCAACGCCACTGGGTTTTTTCTTTCAAAAAGCTCTCTCCAAACAGGCTCTTGTCATCATCATCTCCTTTCTCTTTCTTCTCTATAGATATGGGCTTGTGTGAGCACCACTAGCGATGGCCTCTTTAAACTAAAAACCAGCGGCGGCCTCTTTGGAGGAGCATCGCCTTCAAGTTGAGGTCCATTGTTGATTTTGTCCAAATATTGTTTGATTTGGGTTGCCTTTTGATCAAGTTTTCAAAGTTGGACCAGACAGTCAGACTATCGGCCTGTCACAACAACAACTGAAATTTTGCCTTTAGGTTGATTAAAATGTTAGGCCACTATTTACACGTCATTGGGCCAGAAGCTGCTATTGGGCTAGGCCCCGAAATGGTTATATAAAAGCTAGATGGGTCAGCATAAAAGGATTTGAAAATAAAAAACAAAACAAATGTATAAAAATACCAGCACTCCTAGTAGTGCAGTGGTATTGGGATTTATTTCCCCCCCCCTTAGGTCCTTAGTTCGATCCCCCTCCCCTCGGCTTGTATAAAAAAAAAAAAATGTATATAAATGTTTTAGCTGTGATTTTTTTACTGAATTCTCACCCTTATAATTTTATTATAAGTAGGTTAATTTCTCACCAAATGTTTTGTAACACAAAATATTTTAAAAGTACTCATTTTTTATATTACATATGTCATAATATAATTGTAATTTTAACATTTATAATTTTTTTTAATTTTAATAGTGTCAACTAATACAATTCAAAAGAGTTAAGTTGCAAATTTGTCTTTGTATAAAAAAAAAAAAAAGTTGCAAATTTGTCTTGGAAGTCTTCTCTAAGGAGTAATATTAGACCAAAAGTTTTTTCAAGTTCAATATTGCTCCGGAAATGTTAAAATGGAGCAATATTAACTATTTCTGTTGAAAAGTTAACGATCAACGTCAGTTTTTTAATAGAACAGGGCAACATTGCTATATTTTGAAACTTTTAGGACGACATTAAACCTGAAAAAACTTTCATGGCAACATTGCTCCTCAGCGAAAACTTTCAGGGCAGATTTGCATCTTAACTCAAATTCAAAATTTATTTTTGGTATTTAAATTATATTTATGATAAGTGATATAATTAAAATATTTTTTTTTTCATTTCATCTTGTTGGATATATTTTGTGACTTTGTTAAGTACTTTTTTATTAAATTGGATTAAGGCCCTCCTCTCTGCTTAATATCGTTTTTCCTTATCATTAAAAAATAATAAATTGGATTAAGGATTAATTATATTTATATCATTATATATTTATATCATTTTATTTTATTTTAATTATTACGTCACCAGCCCAACCAATCTGGACTTTTGAATCATGCACTACAAAAAAAATCCTTTTTTTGCGATGGAAAAATTCCGTCGCAAAATTTGTTTGCGACAGATATTAGTCCATTGCAAAAACCACTGTCACAATTGCCATGGAACCAAAAATTCCGTCGCAAATTCTGGGATTTGCCACGGAATCCATTTCCGTCAATGGGATTTGCGACGGAATACAATTCCGTCACAAATCCCAAAGGGTTTGCGACGGAATCCAATTTTGTCGCAAAACCCAAAAAAGTTGCTTTCGATTTTTTTTTTAAAAAAAAATTATATATAAAAAACCTATAGACAAAGTAGGTGATTTTGATTTTATAAAAAAATAAAAATTATATAAAAAACATTAAAAAATTGTAGGTGATTTTGATTTTAGTATGGCGAAAGGTTATTATGCATAGAAAATGCAAATCAGCAAGCATATAACAGATAGAGTATGAATATACAAGTCAGATAATCCAAAGCATGCCGTCATAGACGAAGTAAAGCCACTATGCACATATTGAATATTAGTTTAGTTACATGGTTACACAACAACGACAACATAAAGAAAATGAGGAAACAATTTGATTAGTTAAAAACCTGACTTTGTTAACTAAATTTGACAGATTCACAAAAGACCAACTTCCACTAATAAAGGCAAGAGCGATAAGCTATTAAGCTTTCTTAAATGTTTACGTATGATCTACTGGTCAAAGACAGTGACAGAATCAAAACTACAAGAATAAAAAATCATTGTATAAGGTAACTATTAAGGACTGCTAATGAAGAAATAGAGGGAAAAAAAGTTCAACTTAAAACAAGAAATAAAGACTATGATTTATATTAACAAAGTGGATTGCGTAATTTTACATGTAAAACTTGTAAAAACAATTGAATTTCTTGAACTAAAAACTACATCTAATGCAAAAAAACTAAAAAAAGGGATAGACACTCACCAGATGACGCTAATGAAGAGGAGGACGAAACAGGCAGGAGAGGAGGCCGGAAGGAGGCTGCATGGCGATCCGAATGCTGACCGAACCAACACACCAAGAGAGCACGGTGGAGAAGGAGAGAACACTGGAAAAATGGAGGAGGAGAGCCCGAAATTGGGCTTAAGACCAAATTTTGCGACGGATCTTATGATCCGTCGCAAAGCAGGGGATTTGCGACAGAACCATTTTCCGTCGCAAATCAGCTCCACTTCGCAAACGTGAGAAGCCATTTTGTGATGGATGTATTTTTCTGTCGCAAAATCAGCCTTTTTTGCGACGGATTTTAAAATCCATCGCATTTTTTTTTGCGACGGATTTAAATTTCGTCGCAAATATCGAAAAATTTGCGATGGAAAAAATTCCGTCGCAATTTTAGTCTTTTCTAGTAGTGATGACACGTTCTTCTTTCCAGCTAGATGATTTTTATCCAACTATTTTGTGCAGATTTGCGATTATTGCTTGGAGTTTGCCAGAGACAAATATGAATTTTCCCAACATCATATATGTGAGAGCTTGTTTTTATGTGCTAATTTTCTAAAAAGAAGTTTGGATTAACACGCATATGGATGTTTTTTGGATTGATATGCTCATGAAAATTGTGGAGCTTAGTAAATTTGACACTGTAACATAACCAGCTCCTCGCTCTTTCTGCTTTAGCACTCACGTCACCCTCACAGTTTTAAAACGCGTTAAGATGGGAGGTATCTAAACCCTTATAAGGCTTCTTTCATTCGCTTTCTTGGTTGATATTGGACTTCACAATCATCTCTCTTTGGTCCAAGCATCCTTGTTGGAATATTCTCATAAGTTTAACTCTGATATCAATTATAACATCTTAGTATTTCACCTTCAATATTGTCTGTTTTTGACCCACACACCTCACAGTTTTAAGATGCTTTATAAGGGTCTAAATACCTACTCATCTTAACGCATTTTAAAATTATGAGGCGTGATGGGCTCAAAGCGGACAATATTAAAAGTAAGACGCTAAAATGTCACAAATGGTATTGGAGCTAGTTAGGCTCATATCGATATACTCATGTGAATATATCAAGCGGACAAAAAAGACCGTGAGGAATATTATGCGTTATGACTGCCCATGTGATGCTTTTCTCAGACTTTTATGGAAGAGCACTTTAGTGAATATATCAAGCAAGGATAAAAGGCTGTGAACCTGCTATTCTTGCAGACTGAAGAAATCTGAGAAGCAGCCACCAAAGGAACACAAGAAGTAGGTTGCTGATGCATTTATTGATAGTTAACAAAAGATTATGTTAGTGTGTGAAATTTATTTATTTTTTCCCTTGGTCCTTTCTGAATATATAAGAATTCATATTGTTTTTTATTTCACAACATAGGACTGGTTGTGCAAACACTGTAAAATCTTCTTCTTAAAACTCGATTATCCACACACTTAATCAAAATTTCAAGATAATCAATGATACTACAACATTACTACAGTGAACAGAAAGAGTTAAACCTAAAGGTCTAGAACCATCAAATACTGTTATCTAAATATTATCTTTCAAAGGGAAGTTAACTATGATAGAAAAGA
The DNA here is from genome assembly GCA_025563575.1 of Acacia pycnantha. NCBI lineage: Eukaryota > Viridiplantae > Streptophyta > Magnoliopsida > Fabales > Fabaceae > Acacia > Acacia pycnantha. Next base: position 2,606,503 of record JAMWYP010000007.1, on the reverse strand, counting down.
ATTGAACTGCCTCATTTGAATATACCTATCCTGGTTAAAAAGGATTAAAACCACATAGGTAATTTACCATGATGGAAAAGAGACAAACTAAACATTTATAAACTATTATGGATAATAAAAACTCCCTTCTAGTCATTTCAAAACCCAAATTGTTCTTTAGCATAAATGATCACAACACTTCGGCATTGGAGGAAAAATGGCGGACGCTACTGGATTATGGCCCTTTTTCTTTTATTCTTTTGTTTGTTTTCTTTATAGTGACTGGGCCTTAAGTTGGATAGGCCTCTTTCTTTCATTTTTCAATGGGAAAATGACTTTCAAGTCCCAACCAAGGAAAATAATATATTAATAAGTCTCATGAGTTGTTAATAGTAACTGATTCACTTACTAATCCCCTTATTTACTCGTCAATGAAATTTTTTCTGATATTATTTTTCTTAGTTGAGACTTAAAAGTCATTCTCCCTTTTCAACTTCATTCCTTTCTTTACACTTAATAATAATAATAATAATAATTCTCTTGTTGTTGTTTTTCTTTTACTCTTATAAATCATACTTAAAATAAGATTCTCTTTATTTAGATAGTTATTTGGTAAGATTCCATTCACCATAAATCAAATTTTTTTCAAAAATTATTTAAATTCTAGAATAAAAATTAGGATGATACACATACAACAACAACAAAAAAACTTAGAGCCCATTTAGTACCGGGAATATTTAAGAAGGGAAGGGAAGATTGAGATGAAATTTAAAAGTTGAGATGTTTGGTAGACATGGGAATAGAACTTAAGTTGAGGGAAAATAAGATATCTGGTAAGAAGAAAAGGTAGTTGGTTTAGTAGGAAGGAGAGGTAAAATATCCATAATACCCCTTCAAAAGAAAAGAGCCAGAGCATCCCTCCCTCGCTCTCATCTTCGCCTTCACTTCCGTCAATAGTCACCGACGCCTTCTCCTTCTTCCATCATCGCCAGCGACCCTCTCCTTCATCCACCATCACCGGTGCCCTCTCAACTCCTATCAACTCATACCTACACGGGGACAACACCTATCAACTCATACTCAACATAAGCTTGTTTTGAAAACATGATTGTGTTTCATAAAATGAAATTTTCAAGATACACATGTGGTAAATAATTCTAATTTACTGATACATGAACAGTAACTTAATTCTCGGATTCACTATTCACACTACTCTGTTTGACTCAGTTCTACGTTTTACATGGACAAGGTTCAGTAATTTGATCATGTCTCTCAAACCACAGATTTGATTGAAGTGAAACTTGTTTAATATGAAACTAGACTCCTAATGCGTCATGCGGCTACCAAAAACAAGCTCAAAGGAGTTCAGACAAAAGAGATATGGATTTTGAAAGTTGACACTAGAATTCTCACTCTGTTTTTAGAACATTTGTCATTTATCGGATAATAACTATCAGAATACAATGAGTTTAGAGATGATTCTTTCTTTATTGGAAAGAAGACTTAAAGAGCTTTATGGGGATAGGTCATTTTCTAAATTTGAATTTATATTCAAAGATTTATGTCAACTGGAAGTTCGCCTTTGTTTTGACTTGGTTCGAACAAAGTTAACAAGTTTGAACGTAACACTCACCAAAGAATTTGAGTTCGAACGCATAAATTGACAGTAGCTAAAATTGTGCTGCAATTAATTTCAATATATGGGAGGAGAAGGTTGGTCATGAAGAATGGTAATAAGTAGAAAAAATTGAAAGTGGTGAAACTAAGTTAATGTCAATACAAGTAATGGAAATAACTTCGTCACATTGAAATACAGAATCCCTAGACATTGTTTGTTACATAACAAAGTTCATAAAGCTTTACAACCAAAATTTGCAGTCCAACAGAAACAAATGACAGACTTGTGTCCAACTTTAACTTAACTAAACCATCTACTGCTCCAAAAGATGTAAAAATTGTCTCTTGGAACTGTCCAACTAACACTAGTGCAAAAAAGGGCTTTAAGACTGCCTCATTTGGAGCGGATAATCGACGCACCGGTCTTAAAGGTGTGACCGGTGGCAGTTTTGTAAATAAAAAGAACTTCTTAAACAATGAAGGGCTATAAGACCGCCTCATTTAGAGCGGATAATCGAAGCACCGGTCTTAATGGTGTGGCCGGTGGCGTTTTGTAAATAAAAAGAACTTCTTACACAATGAAGGACGCCTCATTAAGACCGGACTAATTATCGACCGGTCCTAAATATGTGACCGGTGGCATATTTGTAAATATAAAGAACTTCTTATTCGATCAATTTTTATAGATCTTATCCGGACTGTTAAAATAACAACCGGCCTTAAAAATGTTAATAAAAAATTGAAATATCAAATACTTTTATGTAGAAATCTCATCAAGGCGACTTATATTTTCTACACTCCAAAATAATACGGAAAAATATAAATATAAAGGTATTAAAGTTTTAAGACCGAACATATATAAAAGCCGGTCTTAAAACTTTGATTTTAAGACCGAACTTAAAATTTGTCCGGTACTAAAGTTTAAATAAAAAAGTAATAAATGTTAAGACCATTGTTACAGAATGACCGGTCTTAAAAGTAAGACTTTTAAGACCGGACAAAAACTTTGGCCAGTACTAAAAGATTGAATAAAAATTAATTAATTTTAAGACCAGGACATATATAGAGATCGGTCTTAAAGGTTATCTTTTAAGACCGTATATGTGTATTTGTCCAGGTCTTAAAAATGAAGCGCCAAACGTTAACTTCGCGCGGACGCTTTGTCACTCTCACACTCTCACTGAAGAACCCCTGTTCATGTTGCGAAACCCTTCCTGTTCCATTACCTCTCTTCCTCGCCCGCGTACCGTTAGCCTCTGTTACTCCCTCATTTTCTCGGGCATTCCTCTCTTCTTGTCTTGAAAATGAACGGTGAAAACGATTCCACTCGTGTTCTTGAAACTCCAGATCTTGGTTTGACTGGGAGGGTCGGACAAACGAACCCTCTTCATCTCACATTGAGCCTCCTCGCGCCGTGCACGCCGTGGTAGAAGCGGCACACGAATGATGGAAGTATCCCTTAGTCGAATCTTGGGACGAAGCTCGAGATTCATTTTGATGAAAATTTGCAACCTTTCGGTCCTAATAAAAGCACATATACTAGTTTTGTCGGCGCTCTAGTACGCAGCAAGGTTAGCATTTTGACTGATGAGTGTAAAAATGTGGACCAAAAACAATAAAGGATCCTATGTGGGACACTATCCGCTTACATTCACCGTCCCCGAGTCCGAGAAGTTCAAAGACTCAACATTGTCTTATTGTCTTTGAGCGGTTCGGGAAGTTTAAGACCTTTCAAGCTAACACTTATATTTTTGCCGAGGAGAAGCGACCATCAACCCAGGACAAGTACAAATTTATTGATGAACAAACTTGGCAACAATTTGTTCGAAGCGGACCACTCTCGAAGCTCGTGAGTTATATTTAGTTTTGTTTGCACTTTTGTTTGCTTATTAACCCGTGAGGATATGTGAATGTTATTGTGTACATCTAATCTCGTTAGTTAAATGGTTTGGTGTGTGAATAGAAGTATACATTTGCTGCCTTTGTCCTGCATGAGAGGAGCATGTCCTAGTTCCATGCAAGTTTGATATGTAAACCGTGTAATGGCCATGGTTAGACGTTCTTTGTTAGTTAGTTAGTTATTCTAATATGTGTAGGAACCATTTATGATGAATGAATGAATTGACCGAGTTGGCGGCATTTCGCAACTCCCTTTCCTTTGGTTTTCCCAATTTCTTCTACAATGCTACATCTTCCTTAAGTAAAATGTTGAAACTAGATGAAGTGAATTTGACTAATGTTTGACGTTCATATCAAGCAGAAGTTCTCTAATTTCTGTTAGTGACATGGCTGGAATTCATAATTGATATATAGTTGTTTTCAATCCCGATTCACAGAAAATAAGGGAAAAATATCGGGAGATTGGGAGAAAGAATGATTGCCCACACAGGGGCTTCTCGCGGCGGATATGAAAAGGCCGAAAAGATTTGATGGCGGCCAAACGGAAGAGATTAGAAGATGAAGTGAATCCAATCCTTCTACGGTAGTTGACCGGCCGCCATCTCCAATACGTCGCGAGGAGCTCTGGTTGTATATTCGGCAAAGCCAAGCGGCGCCTACACGAGTGAAAAACTCGTGTAGTTCTTTGAACGAATTGTAAGTATCGATATTGTTATTTTTTACTTACTAAACATGTTTCATCACTAAGCTTCTCGTTATCCGTATCTTACGGGAAGATCTTAAAAAGAAAGAGGCAGAGGGATCTTTGCGTCGGACGGGAGGAATGATGTTCGACCGCCGTGACCGGAAAACCAGATCACTCGGGGCGTGTAAGGGGGATTGGAGGACGGGTAGGCCTAAAGCAATACTTTGGTAAATCCAAACGTCACAGACAAAGTATGGTTACCCGGGAGGAGATGGATCAGACGCTTGCCAAATTAAGTGAGGAATCGCGGCGAAAGATGCTACATTGAGGATGTTTCAATCCGAGATGAGCAAGATGAAGGAGGAGATGGAGAAAATGAAGTTCCTCCTGAGCTCTCGGCTAGAGGCCAGTGTGGATCCCTTGACACCTTCAACTGAACCTATGCAGCAGCAGAGCGCTAGAGGAGCTGCATTGTTGGACGATCAGTCGAGCAACCTTGTCATCTCGTATGTGGAGGATCGTGATGGTCATAGACAATTGGTTGCTAAAGGGACTGTCCACAACTTGGGATCAACTGTACACCACGAACAAATGGTCGATGATGAAGTCGAGTGTCGAGTTGAAGAGGTGATCTTTGATGCACTGTCCCTCTCCCAACCGATGAGTGAAGGTTGTGAGTGATGTCAAGGGAACCTTCATCTCTTGGCCGGTGAAGCTTGTAGATGTCTCTACTCCTCCTCAAGCTCCACCCCCTCATCAAGCTCCACCCTCCTCAAGTTCCATCCCCTACCGCTAACTTGACGGCCATGGAAAAAATAAAAGATTTGGTAGCCAAAAAATGGTTTAAAGATAAATCGTGGCCTGTCAATGAAGTAGTAGGCCTCCTCATCCTCAACCGCTTTTAGTTGATAATGAAGATGTAGAGTCCATGCCGCTCGGAGCTGAGGTTACTAGTGCATGTGTTCAACTATTTATGAAGTAAGTATCTTCTTCCTTGATTACATAATTGAAATGCACCGTTTAGACACACATATATACATATATACTAATTCCCTCATCGATGTCATTCTTGTAGGTGCATGCACGAGAAACTGGTTCAAGAGGCGAGAATTTCGGATTTTGGATTCTTGTGCCCGGTGTATGCAAGCACAACACTACCTCTGGAATTGAGACAGAGTACATATCAAATAGGTTGTGTAAAGTGCAAAGAAAGGTGTACTTGTTTCCACATTTGGCTCGGGTATACATATATACTTATCGCAATTCACTTAATATAATTATGCTACATATATATATATCACCGAGTACTTTATCTGCTGTGAATTTTCAGCAACCACCGGCGGTTGGTCGTCATGAACATGGAGTTCCATTATGTTATCTTCTTATGCTCCACTCACGGCGATCCATCGACTACGTTGAAGCCGATGATCACCAAGTAAGAATGTCATTTTGATTGTCTTGTCTCGAAATCTCTGTTGTGAATTTTCGGTGAACATTACCGATAAATTTCGATTTTGATGATAGTGCCATGAAGACCTTCCGTGTTGAGGTAAAAAAGCGTGGTGCTCGGCTCACGGATCCTAAATGGCACAAAATTAAGGTTAGTACATAATTGGACATGACATAATTGCCTTCGAAGTTGGTCAATAAGCTATATATGCTCTTATATATATTTATTGTTATTTTTAGACCCGTCGGCAACCGAACGATCGAACTTATGTGGCCCGTACGTCATGAAACACTTATATGATATTGTGACGGAGGGAAACACTAAAGTCACTTTAAGGGTAAGATGTTATGGCTGAATTCGGTCACTGATGACTTAATGTTACATATGAAATATGCACATAATATGTTAATTACATTTCTGTCTTTGATGTTACAGAGGTTTTCCTGTGAAGAGCCATTTGATGATGATGAAATCGAGCACATACGCGAGGTTTTTGTGAATATCTGTATAAACTAGTCTTAGAAAATCCAAGTCAAGACAATAATTAATGTCCTAAATTAATTCATTTGTAAATAATATATGATCTTTGTAGCAACAATAGCCTTCGTACATTTGTTTATTTTTTCGACTAGCTAATTCATTCATTTGTAAATATAGCAATGTAATTCAATAATAAATTTGTTTATTTTTTCGAACAATTTGTGTGTGTCCATTTTGGGTTTCTGAATGAATGGGATGGTGGATAAAGCTATTTAGTGCTTGAAATTTGAGGTACAGGCGGATGTTGAAAATGAGCCGATGAGGCTCGAAAAGTATTCGCGACTTTTAGGACCGTATATTTTTTAAAAGTGCGGTCCTAAAGGTCTTCGTCCATTTTAAGACCGTATATTTAACAAATATCCGGTCCTAAAAGTCTTCGTCTAATTCTAAAAAATTTGGGTAGAGACTTTTAGGACCGTATATTTGTTAAAAGTACGGTCCTAAAGGTTTTCGTCCATTTTAAGACCATATATTTAACAAATATCCGGTCCTAAAAGTCTTCGTCTAATTCTAAAAAATTTGGGTAGAGACTTTTAGGACCGTATATTTGTTAAAAGTACGGTCCTAAAAGTATAGAAAATATACGACTAAATTATTAGGACCGTTTATTTGTTAGTAGTCAGGTCTTAAAAGTCTTCATTTTATTTAATAGATTGCCGAAACCTTTAGGACCGTATATTTGTTAATTGTCCGCTCCTAACTTTAAATTTGAAAATAAGGCTTAATTTTTAGGACCGAGGAATTTTATACGTCCGGTCCTAATATTCTTCATTTAAATAGAGTTGGTGACTCGATTTTCGGACATATCGTTAGGGTTCAAGGCAACCATGTTTCGGCGTTCTTCTCAAGTTTTGTGCTTCGTTGTTCTCGTTTCTACTTTTTTGGATGTGAAGAACGTCATCGGTGTCCCTTTTCTTTTTGTCGGAAAAAGAAAGAAGATAACGAAAACGACACTGAAAATTTTCATCACATCTGGAAAAGTAGAGGGGAAGACAACGATGGTCCAAACTTGAGAATAGTCGTCACTCTGTTTGTTTTTATTCGAAAAAAGGTAAATAATGTTTTTTTGTTTTGTTTTGTATGGTCGCAACTGTTAACTTTATTACTCGCAAATTTTTAAGATTGATCACCACGAATAGGACAATGTTTTGTTTGTTCTTGTTGTCGGAGAAAAAAGAGCATAAAGTTAAAGACAAACAAGGAAGGCGATTGGGAAATAAAAATTTTATTTTATAATTTTTTTTTTTCTCGCCTCGTGAGGCAGTACAAAAAAAAAAAAAAAAAAAAAAAAAACTTAAAATTTCTAATCCTCCCATCGTTGTCGGAGGAGGGAAGGGTCGGAGACGTCGTCATCAGAGATATGGTACTCAACGTCATTGGCGTCGAGTACCGCGTCAGCTTTGTTGTTGACGGCGTGATAGACTGAAAAAGTTGGCCCAAGCGTCGGTCTATATGAGCGACGCGGCTATCAGTGCTGCGGCATTTGTTGGAAGTTCGGGTTCGGAGGTGAATTCATTTCAACAATGGGGAAGGACTCTTGAAAAGAATGAACTTTCATTTCAACAATGAGTTTTAGGACCGGATATTTGATAAAAGGACGGTCTTAAAAGTAATTGAATTAAAAATTAGTTTTAGGACCGGATACCAAGTAATATATCGGTCTTAAATGAGTTTTAGGACCGGATATTTGATAAAAGGACGGTCTTAAAAGTAATTGAATTAAAATTAGGACCGGATATAAGATAAAAGTCCGGTCTTAAAAGTTTGTATAAAAGTAAATTGACGAATTCATCATCGACGTTTATCTCTCCGCCATCCTGTCTTTATATACTCCACACACTACCTCCTCTTTGTCCTTGTTAACTCCTCACTTCCTAGCTCTCGCCCCAACTTCTCAAAATCCTCAAACCATGGTTAGATACAAGCAAGCGCTCGTAGGGGTGCATACACGCCTCACTCTCGTGCCATGGCTAGATCATTATATGGTGCGCCTCCTCCGGCGGTGCGTCGTATTGTTTCCGAAGACTCTCGGGTCGTTGGACCCATTGTTATTTCTTCGGATGATGAAGAGATTGCTCATGCCGCACCCCCTCGATCCTTACGCCGATCCTTTTCTTGCCGAGTTCAACCGTCATCTTGAAGGCGGCCATGCAGATGTTCGTAATCCCCTCTCCAACTGTTGGCCCAGCGCGCCTACCTCGACCCCTCTCCGCTCTCCTGTAATGATCCATTCATATTGCGGGTGGAGAGAATAAGACAAAAAAAATATCATTTATTTTATTGATTTAATATACCAATCACGAAGGCCATTAAGACAGGACATTTTATTTTATAAGTAACGGATCTAAAGATAATTTGAATTTTAGGACCGGATGTTTTATAAACCTCCGGTCTTAAAACTTAAAAATCTAATAAAATTTTAGGACCGGATAATTTTAAAACTCCGGTCTTAAAATGTTAGTTGTATCTTTAGGACCGGACATTTAATTAATAACCGTATTAATAAAATCCAAAAAGCTAAATAAGGTATCTTTGTCGCGCGGAAAAATTAAATTTCCCTCTCGAACTCTTGTCGCGCCGAAAGTGAATACTCGGGTTCCGACTCGAAATTTCCCTCTCGGCTTCGTGCCGCTTCGCGTACCTTTCTCGACAATCACTCTCTGGTTCCTTAGCTAAACGTCTATAGACGAAGGCTGTAAGAGATGTTTCGGTTAAAACTTTATTACTTTCCGGCTTATCGTTCTTGGTTTTTCATGGGTTTAACGAAATCGGTGTAATGTTGTTATGGGTATTCTCTCGTTGTTAACGAATATTGTTTTTTGAAGATTATATTTGCACTTTAGACCTACCCAACTGACCAACAAGTGTTTTTAGGTTACTCTTGCTGTCTCTTATGCAACATCAACGTTCGTGAGCGGAGAAGTAAGACGACTCGGCAAACGCATATGCTACGAGGTTAGTCCACAAGACCTTCATCCCTGCATTTAATTTCCTCGTCTTGCATTTATTTTGGTTCTTCGATTCACTGTGATGCATTTATGACCAAAAGTAATTCTTAATTCGTCTAAATAATATATAGGAATTCTACTATGGATCACGAGTTGGATAGATGCTTTACGAACGAGTATTGAATATCGAGAATGGGGTTAGGGAATTTATAGAATTTGCTAAAAAAATGCCCATGATGATGGGGAAGTATTATTGCCCTTGTGTAAAATGTTTGAATGAGTGTCGACTATGTCACGAAGTTATACGCACACATTTAATTTGTCACGGATTTTGTAAGACTTATACGGTATGGGTATGGCATGGTGAACAAGTGCCATCAAGTGGGAAACAACATGGGGAAGTGGCCTTTGATGATAATGACACGGATATGGATGATCGCATAGAGGACATTATCCGTGATGTAGGAGAAGAGGCTTTTGAGCGATCACATGCATATGGTAATATGTGCGGTGATGCGAGACACCGCTATACCGTGGGTGTAAAAATACCAATTGTTGAACGCTGTATTGAAATTGGTAAGCTTGAAGGCACGTCATGGATGGAGCGACAAGAGTTTTTCGAATTGCTTGAGGCTTTGAAGGACATGCTTAGGATGATAACGTGTTGCCGCATCGCTACTATGATGCTAAGAAGATACTTTGTCCACTGGGGATGGAGTACAAAAAGATCCATGCATGCCCGAATGATTGTGTATTATATAGAAAAGAGTTTGAAGAGAAGCAGAGTTGTCCGATGTGTGAAACCCCACGGTACAAGTCAGATAAGGGGCCTGCAAAAGTGTTGTGGTATCTTCCAATCATACCAAGGTTCAAGCGGTTGTTTGCGAATGAAAATGATGCAAAAATGAGGTGGCATGCGAGATGAGAGGATTTCGGATGGACGGCTTCGACATCCGGCCGATTCTTCTCAATGGAAGAAGATCGATCAATTATTTCCGAACTTCGGCGAAGAACCTAGGAACCTTAGGCTTGCCCTTAGCACGGATGCAATGAATCCCTATGGAAGCCTTAGCAGCATACATAGCTCATGGCCCGTAGTCCTGATTGTTTACAACTTATCTCCTATGTTATGCATGAAACGAAAGTACATCATGCTTGTCTATGTTGATTTCAGGACCAAAACAACCGGAAATGACATAGATGTTTACCTAGAGCCCTTGATCGAAGACTTGAAGGAGTTGTGGGAAGAAGGTGTCGATGTTTTTGACTCTTTCAAGAAGGAGGTCTTTAGAATGAGAGCCATGATATTTTGTACTATAAACGACTTTCCAGCATATGGGAACTTGTCAGGGTATAGTGTAAAAGGCCATAAAGCATGTCCGGTTTGTGAAGAAGGCACATGCTACCATCAACTTCAACATGGAAGAAAGACGGTGTATCTTGGACATAGGAGATTTCTTAGACGGGGCCACCCATATCGTCGATTAAAGAAGGCCTTTTTTGGTGGCCAAGAGTATGAAGAAGCTCCGGTGGCATTGACTGGGGAGCAAGTGTATGAAAAGGTTAAAAATATCAGTGTCATCTTCGGTAAGCCTGGAAAGAGTAGAAAAGAAACAAATATATGGAAGAAGAGATCTGTATTCTTTGATCTTCCCTATTGGCGCAATCTTGATGTGAGACATTGTATTGATGTCATGCATGTGGAGAAGAACGTATGTGATAGTATTGTGGGCACGCTTCTCAACATACAAGGTAGTTCGAAGGATGGTGTGAAGGCAAGATTGGATTTGCAAGCAATGGGAATACGCGAAGACTTGCATCCAAGGCCATATGGGAAGAGAACTTATTGTCCCAGGCTTCTCATACTTTGTCTAAGGATGAGAAACGAAGCTTTTGTGAGTGTTTACATGGCACAAAAGTTCCCTCGGGGTATTCTTCAAATTTTAAGAGGCTTGTCTCGATGAAGGACTTGAAATTAGTAGGCCAAAAGTCTCATGACTGTCATGTCTTGATGCAACAGCTACTCCCAGTAGCTATTCGAGGATCGCCGAATATGATCTTCGGGTCGTTTTGACTAGACTTTGTTTCTTCTTCAATGCGGTTTGTAGTAAAGTTTTCAAGATTGAAAAGTTGGATGAATTGGAGAATGAAGGATATCTTATCTTGTGCCACCTTGAAAAGCTTTTTGTTCCTTCATTTTTGACATCATGGTTCATCTCATTGTTCATCTAGTGAGGAGATAAAGTTGTGCGGCCCTATCCATTTACGGTGGATGTACCCTATTGAAAGATCTATGAAATTCCTAAAAGGGTATGTGAAGAACGCGTACCGGCCAGAAGCATCAATTGTTCGAAATATGTTTCGAAGAGGCCATGGAATTTTGTCAAAATTATTTGGCCAAAGTAAGACATATTGGGCTTCCAAAACGTCGGCATCTTTGAAGGGGGTAGACGTGGGGCTTCGGTAAAGAGTGTGGATCGTGATGAATTGTCACAAGTCCACTTATACATCTTGAATAATGTTGATGAAGTTCAAGCCAGCATATCGCACATAAAGAGGCTGTAAGGAAAGAGAACCATCGAATGACCGAACAAAGGTTGATTAGGGAGCATAATGAACTTTTGCAAACTGGTTCAAACAAAAGGTCGAGGGATCGAATGTGTTTCGAGACAATGAAATGGTTAGCACGTGGTCCCGAGTTTGATGTCATAAGTTGGAATTCGTATGTGATCAATGGTTATACATTTTACACGAAGTCCCTAGATGATAGGAGCACACAGTCGAACGGTGGTGTTATGTTAGAGGTGAATCTATGCACTTCTCCGATTCGAAAGACAAGAGGCCTAAATTGGCGGTCATGCCATATTATGGGGTTATTGAAGAGATTTGGGAGGTGGACTATGTCAAAGTTAGATTTCCCATCTTCAAATGCAAGTGGGTTAATGTCAATAATGGTGTTCTGATCGATCGACTAGGATTCACTTTAGTCGATGTCAATAGTAGAAGTTTTGGAGATGAACCTTTTATTATGGCAGATCATGCAAAACAAGTGTTCTATATCACCGATCAAGAAAATAAAATGTGGTCTGTAGCTCTCCAAGGAAAGAGTGTCATTGATATTGATGAGGAAAGTCATTCAAATTATGGTGATCTTCCTGAGAGTACTCCTTTTACAAGGGGTCTAGGACATGAACGAAGAAGATGAAGCGGATAATGAACCCGGCATAAGAAATGATCATCAAGAAGGGATATGGGAGGATATCACTTTATAAAAGTGTCAATTCATAAGGTAATTAATATTCATATGCGGTATTCTTAGAAAACTTTAAGGTTTTAACAATTATTATATCTTGTCTATGTTCTTAATTAAACAATGTCATCATTGAATATGAATTTGTTCTTGTTTTGTTTTGTGGCGGGATCCGTTTCAAAGGGGCATGTTATAAAGAGGATGCATGTTACGTTGTTGGGTGGGAATCAAATGAAGGCATGGTGAATAATATATTGGACTACATTTGTATGTTGAATTAAGTCTTTGCATGTATTGTAACTCATTGCCTTTGTAATTAGTTATATGTTAGCTTATTGTATAAATTACTTTAGTTGTTTTAGACTTAATTAAGAGGCCATATAACTCATGGTGGATAATATTTGTATTCTTTTTCCCAATTCAATTTATTCATGTTCATAGCTTGTAGCTTAAAGTATATCGATTTTTATGTGCTGTTTTGGATGGTGGATTTGTGTATATATATTGATCAGGAAGAACACAACAGGGAAAAAATATGGGAAAATTTAGACCGCAAATAAAAATACGCTCTTAAATGTTCAAATATTAAGACCGGATGTATATATAACACCGCTCTTAAAGGTGTTAAGCCGGTCTTAAAAGTTGGTCTTTTAAGACCGGTCCATTGAAAAAGTCGGTCTTGAAAGTCGGTCTTTTAAGACCGGGTAATTGAAAAAGTCGGTCTTAGAGTCCTCTATCTTTAGGACCGGATTGATATTTGTCCGGTCTTAATATTTGGATCTTTTAAGAGCGGTCGATATTTATTTAGTACGACTTTTAAGACCGAAGGTTTAAAATGTCCGGTCTTAAAGAAAATCTTTAAGACCGTGTAAAAGTCCGGTCTTAAAGGTCGACTTTTAATACCGCCTGGAACAAGACTGCTCGCGGGTCCGGTCCTAATGTACCTTTTTTGTCTGGTCTTAAAAGTCTTTTTTCCACTAGTGTAAATTGAAATCCTTGCTGAGGTTTTGCAATTCTGCTAAATCATCAAAAAATGCATACTCATTGCTACTTATCTCGATTCTAGCTTCAATTGCCCGTACCTTCAACTTGTCTTTTGCCTCAAACTTCCAATGTCGTCGCAAGCTTCTCCAACTCATCCTTCATCCAGCTCGCCCCTCATTCATGTTTTTAAATAGGCCAACTTTTTTAGGGGGTTTTTTGGTCCCATAATTTCATTCTCCCAAAAAGATTTTTACTCTCCCGCCACTTTTAGTGGGATTTAGGGCCCGTTTGGTTCAAGGAATTTGGGAGAGGGAATGGGAACTTAATAGAGTTCCCTCCTAAAAACATGTTTGGTTCACCAAGTGCCTAGGAACTTAAGTTCCTGGGCCCACACCGGGCCCACCACTCTTCCCTCAATTGTGGGAACTTGAGTTCCCACCAAAATTGGTGGGATCTCAAGTTCCCACGTCACTATTCACATTTTTAGACAAATTTGTCCCTGAAATTTAAACTTGGCGGGAAGTTCGAACTTGGCGGGAAAGTTCGAACTTGGCGGGAAAGTTCGAATTTGGCGAAATTTTTTTTACACAAGTTCGAACTTAACAAAAATATATTTAAAAAAAAAATATTTTAGCAAAAAAAAATATTTTTCTTTTTTATTTTGAATTAATTTCTTTAGAGGGTAAAATAGACTTTTCCTAATTCTTTACCAACTACCATCTCTTCATTTTCTTCCAACCAAACAACTCAAGCCATCTTCCCTCATCTTTCAAATCTTCCTTTCCCTTCCTTTAAGTTCCTTTCCCTCCTCTAAGTTCCTTTCCCTCCTTAAAAGTTCTTTGAACCAAACGGGCCCTTAAGGTTTCTACGTTTAAGGGAACTTTGAGTCAGGAAGGAACTCATGTTAACGAAAGGTTTGTAGGCCAAACGTATTTTTTTTCGAGGGAACCCTATCAAGTTCCCTTTCCATCTCGTCAATTTCATGTAACAAACAGGCTCTTACATACGAGGAGAGGAAGGCTAAATTGATTGCACGTGTGCAAGCCCTAATTATGGAGGTTGAGTGATGAACATAGGGGTGAGGGACGGTGCTTTTTTTCATATGAAACACGTGATTTGGGCATTTTGTGTTTTTATTTTATTTTTACTTTTTAATTGATTAAATCGGTGCAATGCCATCTCTCAACTCAGCAAGTCACATTAGCATAAATTGGTTAAATAAAGGATTAAATTGTCATACTAAACATAAGTTATTTGAAGGATGACATTGCTACATTTAAGATTTTTGGAGCAATATTGAGACTAAAAAAACTTTCACTACAACATTGTTCATTTATGAAACTTTTCAAGTGAATTTACACCTTTTTTTTTATATGAAAATTTTAGGAGTGGGGTTTGGGTTCACCCAGGGTGCTATGGCTTTGCTCCCCAAGGCATACAGGACTGAGAGTACACATGCCTCCACCTCAGCCTGCGTTTCCACAAGTTCACATCACTTAGGATGCCTCCCCCAACGCCTTATGCCTCCCCTAGCGCCTTGACCAACTCTAGAATCGAACCCCACTCCCTTTGGTAAGAGTGTCTGACCTCTTTACCAGTTGAACCCAAGGAAAATGGTAAGTGAATTTACACCTTATCCTCTCCATAAATACAAATCTAGTTTGGGCTTTTTTATTTTCAAAGAGGGAATTCACTAAGACCAAAAAATGGAGTCCATGCTCCATACTCCATAGCGGTAACCATTTGCGGATAATAGGAACAGAGTGACAAAGATTTTGCCTAAACCTCGCCTCTCGGGTTCCTCGGGCCTCTGTTATCGTGGAACTAGCTGAAAGCTTGAAACCAGTGCGTGAAGTGTAGTCTGAAAGGGAACTTAATCGGAGGAAAAATCCGATGACTTACGAGATTTCTTCCTTCGTCTTGAACACCACCACCCCAACTCTCATCTCCTTCCCTGAAAATCACTCCCCTCGCTGTCTTGTAATTCCTTCTTCCTCCTCCTCCTCTGCTTCTACTTTCTTACCTTCCAAGCTCCACCATTGCTCCAAACACGAAACTAGAAGATTAGCACCGCAGAATTTCAAACCTCACACTCTCCTACATGGCGACCGACTCTGTGAGCATTTCTTGTTACTTTTAATTTTAATACTGTTCTGGTTTCCTTCGCTACTTTTTACATTTTTGTTTGTTTCTTAACATGCTGTATTTTCCCTCTGCTTAAGTTAGGGTTGGAAAATGGACTCGTCTATGGTTTTGCTTTTATATCGTATCATGTGTGTCACTACTCACTAGATTTGGGTGCTAATCTTAAAGAGACGACCGGATAATACGTTTTCAAGAATATTTATTTTAACTGAAACTGTAAAAGTGTTCGTGTTTTTGTTTTGATGACTTAGTGAGAGATAAAAAGGAAAATTCCCTTGTTATTTCTGTTCTGGTTATTTCGTTGTGCCAGCAGACTGTGACAAGAGTGGATGAATGCATTTTCTTCCCCCCTTTTATGGTTTACTTGAAGCTTTTCTAATTTTTTCCTCTAAATGTAATTTTCATGGATCTCTAAATTGAGAGAATGTGTTTAGGTACACTAGCTAGCAGTGTGTCCTCTGCTCAAGTGGAAGAGCAAAAGGAGGTTGAAATTGTGGAGGGTTACACTATGACCGAAATTTGCGACAGAATGATAGATGTATTCATGAATGAGAAGACTAAATCTAAGGAATGGAGGAAGTATTTGGTATTCAGAGAAGAGTGGAATAAATATAAGGATAGCTTCTACAGAAGGTGCCAGAAAAGGACAGATATGGAGAATGACCCAATTAAGAAGCAAAAATTTGTTTCACTGTGGAAAAAGATGAAGAAGGTAAAGCAATGCTATCAATTTTTCTGTGTTTACTCCCCTAGCTATTTTGAATGCTAGGAGATTGGTATTTTGGCCTTGATGGAAAATTAGGAAAAGCTAAGAATTATCTTCGTTCAAATTTAGTTCGAACATGACAACTGAAACATTTTATTTGGACTAAATAAATGGGAGCTGATAATTTGTTTAGCAACTACCTCCTGAAGTGATAATATCATCATCTTCTCTCTCTCTCTTTTATATTAATTTCTGTTGTCGTGGTAAGTTTTTGTAGAAACTAGGAACCAAATAACTATCTCACATCTAGAGTCTAGACACTTGCTTGATTTTAGAGCTTCTTCCTCGGTTCTGCTTGATCAGGTGTAAGCATTGCAGATTGATGATGAAATGGAAGAACACAATGACCTACTAAAGGAGGTGCAAGATAGCCCTACTGATATAAACGCCATTGTTGCACGGAGGCGTAAAGATTTTACAGGGGAATTCTTCCGTTACCTATCTCTCCTTTCGGACACTTTTGACAGCTTGGAAGACCGAGATGGTAAGTATGTGAAGGAATTGATTTGACTCTGGACTAATATTACCAATAAATTGGTTATATATTAAATCTAGTTAACACTAGCGGGAAAGAGATGTGTATTGGTTAAGAATGCTTGTAGTTGTAATCAAAGTGCGCAACTCATAATCTAAGATGGGTAGGATACTTATACTTAATGTTTAGTAGAAACTGTATAAAAATTAACTTTCTTCATTATGATGCATCCAAAAGAAAACTAAGAATTATTTCTCAAGTTGCCTGCTTCAATTGATCGGCCCATTTGTTGTGCAGCAATTGCCAGGCTTGGGACTAGATGCTTGTCAGCTGTCAGTGCATATGATAACACTCTAGAGATTGTGGATACTTTGGATCCTGCTCAGGCCAAATTTGATGATATTCTCAACTCACTATCAATTGATGTGGCATGTGCGAAGATCAAAAGCCTCACAAAGGCAAAGGAACTTGATTCATCATTGATTCTCTTGATAAATAGTGCTTGGGCTAAAGCAAAAGAGTCTCCAACACTGAAAAATGAGGTACAATTTTAGAACATGATTTTCCAGGGATGTGTCCGTACTTGTGTTCCTGCTGCCATTTTTTCTGAATGAATAACTGTTTATGTTGGTATAGCTTAGGTAGTTTTCAAGTCCTTTTCAATATAATGTTATATAATCAGCATAAAAAGCAGAAGCAGAGTAAAACGTTCTGCTGCAGGGGTTTTAAATTTTGAGAAAATAATCTATATATATAAGTTGATAGCTCTGAGTTTTGATGGTTTCTCTTGATCTGTTCTATCTGAAGAACCAAACCATTGATCTTTTCAGCATAGAGCGCGTGGAAGTGTGATTTTGCATGCTCAAGCTGAGAAGAAATATGTTTACACTGCATTCTGTGGCTCAGACAGCATTTTTCTATTCTCTGCAGGTGAAAGATATAATGTATCAATTGTATAAGACCACAAAGAGCAGTCTAAGGAGCATGGCTCCTAAAGAAATAAAGCTGCTCAAGCATTTATTGAATATTGTAGATCCTGAGGAGAGATTCTCTGCATTAGCAACAGCTTTCTCCCCTGGTGGTAAACAAGAAACCAAAGACCCTGATGCATTATACACGTAAGAGAACATCCTTCTGCTTCATTTTAAAGTAGTGATTTTTGTGATCATTTTCATTTTGCTTCTCCAATTCTTGATTAAGCAGTACCCCAAAGGAGCTGCATAAGTGGGTTAAGATCATGCTTGACGCGTATCATTTGAATAAAGAAGAAACAGAGTTGAGGGAAGCCAAGCAGATAACCCAACCTGTGATTATTCAGAGGCTCTTCATACTCAAGGAAACGATCGAAGAGGAATATCTGGAAAAAAGTACATCTCAAAAGTCCGATACAGAAAAAGACTCTAAATCAGAAGGAGAAGAACAGTTTTACCCTTAAAAATATGTTACCCCGCTCCACTCGCTTCATTGTTGTATGCCTTGAAGGCAAAATGGGTAACAGGGAAAGAAGGGTCAAGGAAGGAAATGATCAAGTAAATGTGCCAAAGACGTTTTAAGTGGCTACTGCTAGCAACTGGGGCCATAATTTATCCACGTTCAATGATATTTACAAAGATATTTAGGGAAATTAAATTTCATGGGGTCATTAGGGTTGGGACAAGCCTTGGGGTAAATTATTTACTTTTGGTCCCTATTTAGGTAGACTTGTATCATGTTTCCTTCTTTTGTGTGGCAAACATGTGGGGTTGTACTCATTGAAAAGCTGTAGTTGTACATAGAAAATCTCCCACTAAGGCAATGCTGATTAAGCACTCTTGTCGTTTACTCAAAATTATAATTTCTTTCTTCATCACAGGAACCAACCAAGCCCTCCACTTCTCTGGGTTTGAATGAAAATTTTGAAGTTAAGTTCAGCGAAACAACCCATAGAAAGATTATTATCATTGCATGAAACAGGTCCTTCATGAGTTGAGGCTGAGAGATTAGCCTGACGCTGTGGAAATTAAAAGAGAGAAGTTTGGCTAGCCAGTTTGGTGGGTTTCTTATCGCTTTAAATCAAATTCCATAGTATGAGGGAGACCTTGTTCGAGAAGTTTAGTTCACCATAAATATGCCACCGGAGGTAGGACAGCCAATTACTGAGGGTATTAGGTGTTCGAAATCTTGTTTTATTTTTTGTTTATATAAATTTTAGGACGGGGTTGGGTTCACCCATAGTCCAAAGGTAAGGCGCTTGAACCTACTCTATAGGAAAATTCAGGACTGAGAGTACATAAGCTTTAACCTCAGTCTGAATTGCCCTTACATCCAAAGTTCTAGGATACCTCCACCAACATTATGACAGTCGAAGGAATCGAACCCTCTCCATTTATGAGAGTATCAGTTCCTTCGATCATTTAACCCAAGGGTGAGGGATAAATCTTGTTTTATTTAATCCAAAATTCCAAATCATTATGTGACAAACTTCTTATTTGCTCTCACTTCTCGGTCGCCGTAAGTTACCATAACTTATTCCAACTTCAAGTATCTCTGTTGATAAACTTTATACTCTCCCCAATCCGCAATATAAATTATTTCTAAAGAACTTCTTTGATATAGAATATAAATTCATTTGAAAAGTAATTAATACTTATTTACTGATTTTCCCCTTCATCAATTTAACAAGTTAACTAATCTTTCTTAATTCCGGTAAATTAGTTAAAGTGATTTATTTTTTTTAAAAGCGAGTCCCTAAAAATCAAATGTGAAATGTGAAAGTTAACAGACAATTGTCTCAGTGATAATGCCACCCATAATACTTAAATGAGGATTTAAGATACCAACAAAAGTTGGTCTAGTTGGTAAAGAGGTTAGCTCATAAAAATAAGATTGTAGATTCAAAACCCACCGATGTAAAGACCTTGTGAGTGAATGATTTGTAAGTACATCTGTAAGTGTTCTTCGAGTACGAAGACAAAATGCCCCAGACCTGATAAGCCCAAACCCAACTCACCTAAACCTTTTTGTAAAATAAAAAAAAAAATAAAAAAAAAAATGGAGGACTCAAGCTTGAGTTTAACATAGACATATTCGTGTACCGTGATGTGTGATTGAAAAAAAAAAAATGAAATCTGAAGATGTATTGCTTGTTCGCGGTTCTTACAGAGTTGATCACAACTAAAGCCATTACCCCACATTTAAGAATTTAAATCCCTTGGGAATCCAAGGCCACAAAAAATGATGGTAGAAAATAGAAATTGACAATCTGACGTACGCCCGTTGAAGTTAGCTTCATTCATTCACCATTAAATTATAAGAAAAAAATTGTTCATTATTAAAATTCCAGCCAATAAAATTGACTCAACCAAACAGATATTCAGTGGTAGTTGAAGACAGCCTCTTAAGAAAAAAAAAAAAAAAAACTCAAAAGTGGAATGTGAAAATGGACAGTTTTAGTTGACCCTTATCTTCTACAAAGTTCTTGCACCTAAACCCATCATCATATTAAGATAGCTTAGAATCCACTTGCAATGAAAAGACACTGGAAATTCACAATCTGATGTACAACCTTATTAAACAGAGACTGGTGCTTACTTAAGCTTAATATTATAACAGTTGTTTATAGTTTAAACCACACAAAAGCAATAAAATCCTGAAGCAATATATATATATAATTCAGAGGATTATATCTGAGAGGAATAATAATCATCCCTTACTATATTATTAGTTACATGAAAACAGAGAAAGTGATCAGCTGATGAAGATGATGGAGGGATCGCAGCAGCACTCGTCGATGAGGCAGCAGCAACACAAGGCAGCAAGGCTGAAACAAAAACAGACACAAATCAACATCTACCACCACAATTTTCTCTAACCATAATTGATCCTATAACAATTTCCATTTTTTTAAAGATAGTAAAAAAAGAAAAAAAAGAAAAAATAACAATAATATTGGTAGGGGAGGTTTTACCATCCTTCAAGGAAACCAGCCTGTCTTCTGGGTGGTGGTGGAGCAGCGTACTGAGGAGGTGCCATAACTGGAGGACCTTGATAATATCCTAACACCAATTTTTGTTTTCACCAACAAAGTTATTACAGTAACCGGGAAAAAAAAAAAAAAACCAAGCTTGCGAAAACTGTGATGGCGGTTTAAAGAGAAAGAGGAAAGGAAATTAAAGAAGAAAGAAAGGGCATGAGCATAAGATTACGAAGGAGGAAAATAGAGAGAGAGAGAGAGGTAGGAAGGTACCTTGATTAGGAGGAGGGTAGGGATAAGCGTACTTGGGGTCACTCATAATTCTCTGTGAATCAGAATGGGAAAAGCACCAACTCTCTCTTGTCTCTCTGTGTTGCGTTGATTTTGGAAAGCACCAGAAGGAAAGTCTAAGGAAGTTTGGGTTTTTATTTGTGGGGTTTTTTTTTTTTTGCTCAGGTTTATTTGTGGGTTTTGGCGAAAGCTAATTATATCACTTTAACGGGTTGGTATAAGTGGTAAGCAACTTGTGTCACATAAGTAAAGTCTCGAGTTCAAGTCTTGTGAATGCAGAAAAGCTCCGCTGGGAGACTCTCCCACCATAGCCAGATGCGCGACGCGGGTCGGATCCGGATTAGTCAAGGCGAAGCTTTGGATACCGGGTGGACCAAAAAAAAAATCACCTTAACTAGCTTTCAATCAGCATGTCATGTATAAAAAAAGAAACAAAAAATTAGTGTGTCCCTCATAAAAGCCCCGTTGGGAGACTCTTCCATCATAGTCAGGTGCGCGACGCGGGTCGGATCCGGATTAGTCATGGCAAAGCTTTGGATATTGGATGGACAACCAAAAAAATTAGCGTGTCCCTTATGCCCTGTTAGGTATGGGGAAAATTTGAGGAGGGAAATGAATTTAGAGGAAGGAAGGGAAGATTTTGAAAGATGAGGAAAGATAGCTTGAGGGAAGATGAGTTGTTTGGTAGGAAGAAAATGAAAGAGTAGTAGTGGTAAAGAATAAAAAATGTCTATTTTACTCTCAAAAGTAATTAATTCAAAATAAAAAATAAAAATAATATTTTTCCTAAAATATATTTAAAAAAAATATGCTCTTGTCAAGTTTAAATTTGTGTAAAAAAAATTTCCACCAAGTTCGAACTTTTCTGCCAAGTTCAAACGTTCTCACCAAATTTAAATTTGAGGGTAAATTTGTCAAAAAAAATATGAACAGTGACGTGGGAATTTGAGATCCCACCAATTTTGATGGGATCTTATCTTCCCACATATGAGGGAAAATTGGTGGGCCCGGGAACTTAGGTTCCATAGAAGATTAGTCCAAAATGTGTATCAAACAAAAGAACTTACTAATATTCCTTTCCCTTCCCACCGAATCCGTGTATCAAATCGGGGGCTTTAGTTTCCACCTATATTTATTCCTCTTGCGTATCAAGTTTTTCTTTGTAATACCCGGATATTTATCTGGAATATTGTAAATAAAAGTTGGATATTTCTGATAAGTGAAATTTCAATCTCCGGTCTTGTATAAATACAGTCAATTTTCTAAGTAGAATTTCTGTAAGAAATTAGGGAGTTTGAGGGCCAAAGTGCCAAAATGACCAAAATGCCCCTAGAAAGGGTAATTTACTTAGCAAATTTATGGAAAAAATCCTAAAAGACAGTTAAATGACCAAGTGAGTTAGGAGAGTATATAATCTTTAATTATTGTAATTTTATAAATTATGAAATTGGAGAAATTGTTGGAAAATACTCAAAAAGAAGTAAAGACCAAAATACCCTTGTAATTATGGAATAATGCAAGAGGTATGAAAATACTAATGTTAATACAAGAGTATGAAGGTAATGAGGCTTTGTAATTAAGAAAATTATCAACAAGTGATAATGAAGTAATTAAGTAATATTGGGCTAATTACTTAAGCATAAGCAAAGGAAATTCAGTAATAATTATGTGAAGCTCAAAAATTATTGGAAATTAGTGGAATATTAGTAAAAATGTATTTACTAATTAATTGGAAATTTTTATGAAAAATCATTGAGTTTAGGTATTTTTAGGCCTAAATACAAGAATGGACCAATTAGATAATTTTGTGGAAATTTTTGGAAAATTAAATAAATAAATCATTAAATAATTAATTAAAAAAATATTTATTAAAATAATTAAAGGGCCAACCGAAATTTTGGGCCAAATAAAATGAAAAAAAAAATGAAAAATGAAATAGGAACAACTTGTGCAACTTGCATATTAAAATAATAATATAATTAATTAAAGTAAAATATGTGAATAGTAATTTAAAAATTGGGAAACGGATCCTATCTAGAGATCTAGGAATAGGAATCCCAGGGTCAAGGTAAAATATTGATCAGTGAGTTTTTACCTTTAAGTGACCTCTTAGGAAGTTAATTAGAAGTAGTTTGTGCATTTTCCTAATAAAACAAAATAGGGAAAAATGCATATAGGCATATTTTTGAAATAAAGAAAATAAATTCTAACTCAATATCTAGGAATGAGTTTGAATTTATTTAGACATATTTGGAATCGGTGAATTTTCTCTAGAGATTGGTGATTCGAAAACGCGTTTCGTAATCGGACCGTGCGGACACGTTTTCGAGAAACTTCTTTGAACACGGAATGCCCTGTATGGAATCAAGGTTTAGATTAGAATAGACATTTCTAGTAAGTAAGAGGAGATCTTCAAAGTTAGTTAACCAGAATTTTGAGATTTCTCGAAAGTCTGTGATCGGACACCGATCGGAAACTTATCGGTAAGATGACTTCTTGAGGAAGTAAGTGACATCACCACCATGACATCATGGCTTTAAATGATGATTTCAGCTGCCAAGTGGCCGGTGAGGATCGTGACATGTGGCAAAGTGCGATCCGTGGCCGATATCCGATATGAAAAAGTAGTGAATAGTGTCACATTTTCTTCTATAAATAGCCAAGTTTCCTCTTCATTTCTCACACCATTTTGAAGAGCAAAACCGATTCTAGAGAGAGGATTTTAGAGAGAGAAGCTCGGGAAAAATTACAGCGAAGCTCGGGTAAGTTTTAGGTGCAGAGCTTTAAGCTTTCATAGTTCTTTCAATAGTTAGTAATGCTAGAGTAGTCTTTATTTTTATGATTGGATATCATATGGGAGGGCTATTTTAGTCTTTATTTTCGAAAATCATGATGGCGTCGAAGTTCTGGAAAAATTTTGGGAAGAAAATAGCCTATGTAGCGAAGCGGCGAGCGAAATTCCGCCAAGTAGGGGTATAGGGGCAAAATGGTAATTTTTACCTAAAATGCCGTTATAATGTCAAATTACTAATAGAAGTGACATTATTCTCATAGGATATCTGAAACGCTGATTCTGCTGCCGTTCTGTTGCCCGACGTGCATTGTAGGACTTTTGCACGTTTCTCCGTAGAAAGTACATTTTCGCGGTAGTACCTAACGTTGCCAACGAAGGTACGGACGCGTCTTGTAACACTAATCTTGCACATCTTAAATACTTATATGTCAATGATATGTTCGTAGACCGTTATCTGACAGTTATACGGGTTATAGTTTTGATAACACCGTTTTGTTTTCCTAGCGGCGAGGACACGACTAATTATCGTGGCACGGTGAATAGTGCAAGCTGTTGTTGTTATTTACCTTATAGGGCTTTACATATTGCTCTGTGCTTATGTTTTGTCGGCATAATGATCATGCATCTCTAGTATGCTTATGATATCTTGTTGTATTAGCTCTTGAATATCTCGTTGGCCATATCTTGTGTTGTTTGGGTATGAGGTTAGCATTACGAGATTCAATGCGTTGAATTGAATCTCATTTGTAGCTTCGGGGTCGGGAGGACCACGGTTCGTGGATAGAGGCAAGTACCGGAGTAGGCGTGCGCTGAAGACTATCTCTATCTTATCGTATTTTGTTATTACACTATTTCCTTCCTAAACCTTAGGATTACTGTAATCATTACAATGTTACACAATGGTTGATGTTTTGGCTAAGAATTCAATTACTCTTTCGCTCTATTGCTCTACTCTGATTGTTTGTTTGAAAAAAAAAAATTTACGCATTTCAAACTTGGGATGTTACATTCTTCATTCCCCAAATTATTCTCCCCTTGCCTTTTTTTTTTTAATTGGCATGTTTCCAGATTTCATAGTTACTTTTCTCACTCGATGCTGTTGTTTAAGTTTTTTTTGGGTTATAACCTACTCCAATATCTCTTAACTGATAGTAATTAGAGATTAATCTTTCCTAAACGTAGAGATCATTGAAGTGGGTTTTTTCTCTCTAACAAACTTTATCCATACATACAACGTAGTTTGCCCGAGTTTGGAAAAAACGACAATGCAGTAAAAATCGGGAGAAAGACTAGCAGGACTTCTACTTCTGCGCCTCAGCAATGGTGGAAGATAAGCATCTTCTACACTCTTCCATATTGAAAATCTAATTTTCTTCGACACATCTTGATGTCATGCATATTGAAAAAATGTAGGCGACAATGTACTATACACGCTGCTTAACGAATCCAGCAAGTCAAAAAATCATCTTCAAGCGAAGAAAGATTAACAGGCCATGGGAGTTCGTGAAGACATGTGGCTAGATCAACATGGCAAATTTCAACCGGCAAAATTAGCCTGTGCATTTAATTATTAATGAAGCCAACAGCTCTATGCCTGAAATGCCGAAACAAGATGAGGGGCCGAACAAATTAGCCTGTGTTGAGGAGCCTACTATGCTTCAGATTATTCCGAAGCAAACTGAACCAGGCAAGAACACAGATGGGAACTCCAATACTTCCATTGATCTGGTCCTACATGTGGGTCAAAAAAAAGTACTGAGAAGAGAAGTAAAAATAAAGGGCAACGTACTCACATTATTGTCCAGGGAAACCTGAACTCTTTGACTCATCAGGATCCTAGCAATGTTCCTAGGGGAGAACACACTCATGAAGCATCTCCTATGGAACAAAATCTCCACTCGCAGGATCAATGGGACCCAAATGAAGACATTGCTCCTGACTTCTTGGAGGACAACGATTCAGTTGTGCCGGAAACCCAGCTGCAGCAGATAAATGAAGGTAAGGCCGGATAGCCCAGGTAAGTATTCCTAATCCAGGTCTTTCGTTTTATTTATTGATTTATTTAATGATTATTGCATCTTGGAATTGTAGGGGGGCCGGTAGCCGGACCTTTCCTTTAATTGTTAAAGATATTATTTTTAAATACCGCATTAATATCCTTTGTCTTTTAGAGACTCGCATTAGTGGGAGTAGAGCTGATAATGTTTGTCGTAAGCTTGGGTTTAGTCACTGGATTCGGGTTGAATCTACGGGATTCTCAGGAGGTATCTGGCTTTTATGGGATAACAGTGCCTTTGATGTTATTTATATTACCTCCTCCACCCAATTTCTTCATTGTCAAGTTAAAGATCTCCAAAATAATACTCTAAGCATGGTGACTGTTATTTATGGTGAGACTACTACGGCTGGAAGAGCTTCTTTGTGGAACTCTATTCGCTCGCTTTCAACTTCTACTCTTCCTTGGTTAATTTTGGGAGACTTCAATGCTTACCTGTCCCCTAATGATAAACTTGGAGGAGCTGATCCCCTCTGGACCTCAATGGAGCAGTTTAAGGACTGTATCGATGACACTGATCTCATTGAGGCCCAGGTGCAAGGAGAAAAATTCACTTGGGAAAGACAGGGTTTGAAGGAAAGACTGGACTGGGTTTTTACCAATTTCAGCTGGGTTAATTCCTTTCCCAATTTCGCTGTTAGGCACGAGCTCAAATTTAAATCTGACCATAGGGTTGTGGTGGTAAATTCTAATTCTTCGAACTTCATGAGAAATAATGTTAAAAAACCTTTCTCCTACCAGATTGCTTGGACCCTGGAAAATGATTTCAAGGACATCACCAAAAACGCATGGCAGGAGAAAAATTGGCTCCAGGGCTTGCAAAGCTTCCAAATAACTGCTTCGGATTGGAATGATAACAGGATCGGTAATTTCACAAAAAAGAAAAAAGAGATCATCCGCCGGCTGGAGGGAATTGATAGAAGCAGGAGGAGGAATCTGCAGACGGGTCTTTTCAAACTGGAGAAAAAGCTGTGGGACGAGTATCATAAAGTTGCTTCTCAAGAAGAAATCACCTGGTTCCAGAAGTCCCGAAGTAAATGGCTGCAGGGGGGAGATAGGAATACAAGATTCTTCCACGCCTCTGTCATGATCAAAAGAAAGAAACAACGGATCGGAGCCATTCTTAACGATGAGGGGGTCTGGATTGAAGATCATGAATCTGCGAAAATGATGGCCCATGACTTTTTTCTTAATATTTTCACTCGGGATACTTCTGTTAAGGACCCCGGAGAAATGTGCTCTGCCTTCCCTCCTATTGACATTCAAGACTTACATATGCTATCTAGGAAAGTCACTAGAGTGGAAATAAAAAATGCTACCTTTGCTATGGGAGCTTTCAAAGCCCCAGGACCTGACGGCCTTAGTGCTCATTTTTTCCAAACTCAATGGAATGTGGTGGGGGACAAATTATGTGACTTCATTGAAGAATGTTTTATTAATCCTTCCAACTTGACTTGTATCAACAAGTCTAGAGTCGTTCTAATCCCTAAGGTTGATAACCCTCCTCCTTAAAGGAATTTCGTCCCATCTCGTTGTGCAATGTGAGTTTTAAAATCCTTACTAAAGTTCTGGCGAATAGACTTAGAGGCATTATGGACCATCTTATAAGTCATGAGCAGTGCAGCTTTATTATGAACAGATTCAGTTGTGATAACATCCTTATTGCCCAAGAGATCATCCACTCTATGAAAATGAAGGGTAGGAAAAAAGGGTTTGTTGCAATCAAGGTTGACATGGAAAAAGCTTTTGACAGACTTGATTGGGGGTTCATAAGAGATACTCTAGCCTGCTTGAATCTTGATAGAAATCTTATCGAGCTCATTATGGCTTGCATATCTACGAACTCTATGTCTATTCTCTGGAATGGTGATGTAAGCCCCTGCTTTACCCCCTCTAGAGGAGTTAGACAGGGAGATCCCTTGAGCCCGTATATCTTTGTCCTCTGTATGGAGCGTCTTAGTCACCTGATTAAAGCTGAGTATCAAGCCCGTCGTTGGAAACCTTTTACCTTCAAAAGAGGAAGTCCTCATATCTCTCATTTGTTCTTCGCGGATGACCTTATGCTCTTTACTGAAGCCTCTTCTAATCAGATGGCTGAAGTCCGTAAAGTGATGCAAATCTTTTGCGAGGTCTCTGGCCATAGAATCAACTTGACGAAATCTAAAATGTTTTGCTCTAGGAATGTCAATATAAATAGAGCTCTTGAGCTTAGTCAAATGCTTGGGATTGGGCTCACTTCAGACCTGGGGAAATATTTGGGTGTACCTGTTATTCACAAAAGAGTTACTAAGGCCACGTATCACCCCATTGTGCAGAAAGCTAGATCAAAATTGTCCATGTGGAAATCCAAATTTCTGACTATGGCTGGTCGCTCGGTTCTGATTAAGTCTGTTCTATCTTCTTTACCTACTTACTATATGCAATCTACTCTCCTACCCATTTGTACTATCAACGAAATTGATAAGATCTCGCGAAGGTTCTTTTAGGCTCAGGATGAGGATGCAAGAAAAATGCATCTTATAGCTTGGGATAAGATTTCGCAGGCTAAGAATCAGGGGGGTCTTGGATTCAAGAATCTTAGACGTCAAAATAAGGCGTTCATTATGAAACTCTGTTGGAACCTCCTAACTAAACGACATGCTCTATGGGTTCAATGCCTCTGGTCCAAATATAACTGTGGCAACTTATCTGTGCCTTGTGTTTCAAAAAAGAAAAACTCATCTGTTGCATGGAGAGCTATTGCTGAGGTTTGGGACAAATTCATGGCTGGAGTGGGGAAAAAGGTTAATAATGGGATGGAGACCAAGTTTTGGTGTGACTTGTGGCTTCCTCTCGATCGTCCCCTTGTGGATTACACCTTCAATCCATCCTTGGTTAACAAAGATGAAACTGTTAGAGATCACATGTTGATAAACAGTCGATGGGACACTGACAGGTGGCAGGGCATCCTTCCTCCTGATATTATCATACTTATCTCTAGAATACACCCACCTTGTAACAATTTCCCTGACTGTTTCAATTGGAGAGCTGCTAAGGATGGTCGCTTTTCTGTTAAATCGGCCTATCGTTATCTTTCTGATTGAGGAGGAGAAATTAGAAATAACTTTTGGTCTCAAATGTGGAAATGGCAGCTGCCTGAAAAAGTTAAATATTTCATGTGGCAAGTGCGGCATGATCGTCTTGCCACTAACTCTCTTAGAGCAAAAAGAGGTCTCACCAATAACAATCTTTGTCCCTTTCACTGTAACAATGAGGAGAGTGTGATCCACATCCTCAGGGACTGTGAGAGAGCAAGAAATTTATGGAAAGAAATTTTAAGACCTAACTATTTTTCTCAGTTTTTTGCAGGTAACTTGCAGGTTTGGCTCAATTGGAATTCAAATCACATGCCGGGAAAAGGAAGATTTCAGAACTTTCACTGGCCAAGAATCTTTAGCCTGGGGTGTTGGATTCTTTGGACATCTAGATGCAAATTCTTATTCCAGGGGGAAAGCAAGGATACCAGGGAGTTGCTTCATTTGTGTAACTATCTTCTCACGGAAGATACGGTCAATCATACTTTATCTCACCAAATTTTTCATATGGACAGGAAGGAGGAAAAATCCTGGACTCCCCCTCCAGAAAATGTGATTCGCATTGATGTGGACGGTTCGGTTCAATCCCAATCTCAAGCAGCTTGTGGAGGAGTGATCAGGAATTCTCAAGGGCACTGGTTGATGGGGTTCTGTCAATCCCTTGGCCTTCACTCATTATCGAACCGAGCTTCACGCCATCTGCTGGGCTTGAAAATGGCGAGATCAAATGGGTTTTCAACAAATCATGCTCTATTCTGACTCCCTTGATGCTATCAGCATTCTCATGAGAGGTTGTTGTTACGACGACCACCCCTTAGGGACATCATTGGCGAGATCGAGATCGTCTATTCGAGGGACTGGAATGTGAAGCTGCTATACGCTCCGAGAGACACCATAGCATGTGCCGACTATTTGGCCAAGGAAGGACATACTGCTCCTACTGATGCGAACGTGACACTATTTCCTACAATTCCCAGAGGCTGCCTCGATATGGCATTGAGAGACCAACTGGCCTGTCGCTGATTTTTCAGTTTATTATCGTTGTATCAAGGGCTAGATTTCATTTTTCTAGTTCTTTTTTCATTTTCAAGCTATGGCTTGCCTGTACTATTAAAAAAAAAATTCACCATCACAAAACCTATCAAGGAAATCTTCCTTGCGACGTTGAAGAAAATAAAAGTTTCTGATGGATATTCAAGCAACATTTCACAATGTATTGACATTCAGGCTTAAAAGATTACTGAGCTGAAAAGTCATGACTCACATGTTTTTCTGCAACAGTTACTTCCGCTGGCAAAAAAAAAAAAATACATTGTCTCCCGTTGTGTCGATCATTTTGGTAGAGCTGTGTTCTAAGGTTTTGATCCTCGAGGAACTTGATCAACTGCAACACAAAATCATTCTTACGCTTTGTCATTTATAGATGATTTTTCCTCTGTCTTTTTTCACTTTAATGGTTCACCTAACAGTCCAACTTGTTCATGAAACAAAGCTCGCTGGCCCAGTTCAATATTGATGGATGCATCAGCATTAATTTATAAATTTGCTAGTCGCACATTTCAACATTTGTTAACATTTTTCCTTCTTTACTTTATAGGTTTCTTGAGAAATTGAAATCTTACGTAAGAAATAAGGCGTGATCAGAAGGTTCTGCAGCTGAAAGTTATGGTAGTGGTAGTGGCGGTGAGGTGGGGGCGGCAGCGGTGGCGGTGGTGGTGGTGGTGATGGTGCGGTGGGGGTGGTGGTGGTGGCGGCGGCGGTAGCGGTGGGGGTCCGGTGGGGAGGGTAGTTGACACTGCGAAAGGTTTTCAAGAAAAAGAAAAGAGGTTGTAGGTTGAGGAATAAATTCTGATTTTGTGGCCAGAAATAGAAAAGCATGAATTTTCTGCTTTTTTTTTTCCTATTCCCCAGCACAAAAATTGAATCGGTTCATCCCAGGAACAAAAAAAAAAAAAAAAAGAAACCGGATTTACCAAACAGATTTCTCATCCATTTGTGTTCCGGGGAACAGAAATTAACAAAAAACACATTCTGGGAGCGTTACCATGCACACCCTTAGATTAAAAATTGAGGATATGGTGATATGTTGGTGATCAAAATCAGTGAGAAATAATTTATAAAGGAATAAAATGAGATTGTAATAATAATTTGAGGAATAGATAAATGGTCATTTTTCAAGGAAAATTAAAGTGAAACAATAGTTTAATTAATTATTTATTATTGTATTAGTGGGTTTTTTTTGTTAATAATTCTATTAACGTATAATTATATATTTATTTTTAGAGTGAACTTGATTTCTCTCACGCTTAATTTTTGTGTCAAGAATTTAAGGTAACCACTTTCTAATTTATCTTGTATACTTATTGATGTTATTATAAGCGTATGTTCAAATATGTAAATTATAAGAATATGTTATAGTATGTTACCAATGAAAAATGTATATATGTGTGAAATATATATTTGGGGGTAAACCTTTTAGTTAAGTGGGTATAAATTGTTTATATTATTATAATTAAATTGTAATTATGAAAAATTATGCATAGTATTGAATATTAAATATAAGTATAAATTGTTGATGTTGAATTTGTGATATTGCACTGCATATTGAGGTGTACGGGATTGAGATGAGATATGATGGTATGAGATTGATTTTATACTACGTGGTATAGCCACCACTGAGCGCATAGTGGATGGCTTGACATTCTTAGGGCCCTTGATATCAACCTTTTTCATTTGGTCGGGATAAGGGTTAGCCCTTGCGACATTGACACCTTTCTCTTTTTGAAAGAAAGGGAACTCATGGTCTGATATGAGTTTTATAGCCTTTGATTGGCCTATACCTCATCATTGGTGAGCTTGGTGCAATCTTGCCAAAGAGATTAAACCTATTATGTTATAGCCCATGGGTTCTGTCAGCGGTTATAAGGATGGTTGAGGAAGTTACATGCATATTGAATAATTTTGAACTATTAAATGGTTTGGGAAACTATAGACTTATTGTTATACGAAGGTATATTTGGCCCACTTATCTATCTTGTAATCATTCCTTGTATACTTGTTAAATTGGTATGTGATTACTGAGTCTTGATGACTCATCTCGTCATTGTTTATTTTTCAGGCGAGAATTCAGGTGGTGATACTAAAGGGAAGGCATCCGAGACTTAATCTGAGTAATCAAATCTTGTATGTCTTATTTTGTTACATGAACATAATCTAATATATATTACCAAACTTTAGAGCCTTTTTGGTACATTGCATAATTTGAATATTCCTTTAATCCAATATATATTACTCCCTCTGGTCCTAATTATAAGAGCTATTTAACCGATTTTTGGGGAATTAAGGAGAAGAGTTAAATTAGTTAAATTTACTCATTTTCCTAAAATGTCCTTATATAAATTTAAAATGACACAAGTTGCCCTAATTATAAGTGTTTCTGATTTACCTTACGTTAGACATCCATGACATATTAGTTTAGTATATATGTATATTAGTTGCTTTTTATATAGCCATGTGTATACATATAGATCTAATTTTCTTTCCATATGCTTTCTAATTTAAATAATGGTCTTGTTATATAAACATATATGTGTGTATACATATAGATCTATCTACGTACATACATATATAGACATACACACACCCATATATCTACACACATACATACATCCATATATACACACACACACACACATATATATATATGTGTGTGTGTGTGTGTGTGAACACACACGCACATATATATCTACACACATAAACACATATATACCTATATATGTACACAACATATATAAATGCTCCTAATAATAAGTATAAATAGGGGTATTATAGGAAAAAATTGACAAAAGTTAAAACTTGCTCTTATAATTAGGACTAAAACCAACTCCAAAATTTGCTCCTATAATTAGGACCGGAGGGAGTACCAAACTCTAGTTGTGGAGATTAAAACCATGGTTGATTGAAACTGGAACGTGGAGATCCAGCACATTAGTCGATGGGCAAATGCTACAGCGGATCATCTGGCTAAGACGAGCCTCTCGTCCCCGCCAGGCTTCCAGGCTGTGACACATGCTGATCTGGAGCTTCAGAGGATACTAGAAAATGATAAAACATAGTTAATGTATGGATGCTTTTGTTTATCAAATATATATATATATATATATATATATATATATATATATATATATATATATATATATATATATTCCTTTGCATAGTAGAATTTGTATTATGAACAGAGTCTTTTGATATGATGTTTAATGTAGAATAATTTATTTTGGCCGCACTTAAATATGTTTGGGTATAAAATAATTATTTAAATGGTAATTTGGAAGGATGTTACACTACACATTATCAATATTAAACTTACATAATATTTATACTTATCTAACTTAATTTAATCATTCTTCTCAAATATTAACTACTATCATTTAAATTGTTACTTAAATAATAAAACATTCAATATAATATTGTAATAATGGACTCAAATTTTAATCTTGTTTTTTTTTCAATATTTTGTAGTAGTTTTAAAACCATATAAATTTAAATTCAGATTCAGATTAAATTTTTGGTTTAACTTTTAAAATTTCATCCAAACTAAAAATATTTTGTCGCCATTTTGTTCAGATTTCTTGATGCACTTAGTAGTGGTTTCAGAACCGCAACAATATTTGCGCCAAATTTTCAATTATCATTTATTGTCATGCCAACATTTTTAGCGGTTTTAAAACCATTACAAGATTCTCA
Source organism: Acacia pycnantha (assembly GCA_025563575.1). NCBI lineage: Eukaryota > Viridiplantae > Streptophyta > Magnoliopsida > Fabales > Fabaceae > Acacia > Acacia pycnantha. The sequence continues at coordinate 2,572,852 of JAMWYP010000007.1, read as the reverse complement.
GATAATGTGTAATATATAGAGGCGGACCTAGGTTATCAATTGGGGGGGCAAGTGCCCCCCAATTATTTGGGATTTTTTTTTAAAAAAAAAATACATGTTTGAATGATTATTAATACATTAAGGCTACACTTCGTAGTGAGATGAGTGGTGAATGGTTGAATGATTGTTTAGTGCCTTATATTGAAAAAAGAGGTATTTGATAGCATTGATAATAAGGCAATTATGATGCAATTCTAAAAAATAAGGCTTAGAAGGATGACATTATAATTATTTTTATTGTAATATACTTTTTTTATTAAAATATATGCACTTAAATTTATTGAGTACCCACCTTTCATTGTTATTTATATAGCTGCATTTATTTCTAACAGTACTTAGCCTTACTTTTCTAAATAACATGTTTGTAAAATAATTGTCTCTCTTATTACATCATCAGTATTCACTTGATTTCATAAATATTATATTGATATATTTTTTTTCTTGTTTATATTTTTTTGTTTTTTAATGTATTTAAAACTTTCCTTAAAAAAAAAAATTCGGGGGCAGCCCCAAATCCCCGCCAATTGTGCCCCCCTTCTATAATTTTCTGGGTCCGCCATTGGTAATATACATACACATCTTGTAGCAATGACATGAAACCGCTACCAATACAGTAACGGTTCTGTTATGTGAGTAGCAATTCAAAAAAACCATTATAAAACCCTTTGCAATAGTATTTTTTTGTAACGATTTTTGAAACCACTATTATTGTCATTTACAGCGGTTTAACAAATACATCATTTTAACTACTAAATGAGTGTGCTTACGCCATATTTAAGAATTTAAAATCCCTTTGGAATCCAATGCCACACAAAAAAGGATGGTAGAAATTGACAATCTGACGTACACCCGTTGATGTTAGCTTCATTCATTCACCATTAAATTACAAGAATAAAATTGTTCATTATTAAAATTTCAGCCCATAAAATTGACTCAACCAAACAGATAAAGATTCAGTGGTATTTGAAGACAGCCTCTTGGAAAAAAAAATCAAAATCAAAATCGGAATGTGAAAATGGACAGTTTTAGTTGGCACTTATCTTCTACAAATTAATTAGTTCTTGCACCTAAACCCATCATCATATTAAGATGGCTTAGAATCCACCTGCCATGAAAAGACACTGGAAATTCACAATCTGACGTATAACCTTATTAAACAGAGACAGGTGCTCACTTAAGCTTAATATTATAACAGTTGTTTATAGTTTAAACTACACAAAAGAAATAAAATGCTGAAGCAATATATATATAGTTGAGAGGATTATATCTGAGAGGAATAATAATAATTCCTTATCAAATTATTGGTTACGTGAAAACAGAGAAGTGTTCAGCAGAGGCAGATGACGGAGGGATCACAGCAGCACTCGTCGATGACGAAGCAGCAACACAAAGCAGCAAGACTGAAACAAAAACAAACACAAATCAACAACTACCACCACAATTTTCTCTAACTATAATTGATCCTATAACAATTTCCTCTTCTTCTTTTTTTTATATAGTAAAACAATAAAATAAAAAATAACAATAATATTGGTATGGGAGGTTTTACCATCCTTCGAGGAAACCGGTCTTTTTGCTGGATGCAGGTGGTGGAGCAGCATACTGAGGAGGTGCCATAACTGGAGGACCTTGATAATATCCTAACACCAATTTTTGTTTTCACCAACAAAGTTATTACAGTAACCAAAAAAACCAAGCTAGAAGCGAACACTGTGATTAAGATTAAGAAGGAGGAATATAGAGAGGGGTACTGGTTTTTCTCATCATCTATTTTCTCATTATTTCTCATAATCTTTAAATCATATCCTAAGATTTTTCTCTCTTCTTTAGATAGGTTCATGAAAAAATAAATAATGAGTAGATCTCATTCCAAAAGGGATAAGAGGAGAGAGAGGGGGGGGTAGGAAGGTACCTTGATTAGGAGGAGGGTAGGGATAAGCTTGATTAGGAGGAGGGTAGGCATAAGCTTGACTCATAATTCTGTGTGAATCAGAATTGGGAAAAGATCCAACTCTCTTGTCTCTCTGTGTTGTGTTGATTTTGGTAGGCACCAGAAGGAAAGAAAGAAAGTTTGGGTTTTTATTTGTGGGTTTTGACGAAAGCTAATATCACCTTAACCAGATTCCAATTAGCATGTCCCCTAGTTTCCACCTATATTGATTCCTCTTTCGTATCAAGTTTTCCTTCATTCCCCCAAATTATTCTCCCCTTAACTTTTTTTTAATTGGTATGTTCCTATACTTAATGGTTACTTTACTTACTCGGTGCCATTGACCAAGCCTTCTTTTGTTTTTTTGGGGTTATAACTTACTCCATATCTCGTAACCAATAGGAATTAAAGACTAATTCTTTTGAAGTGAGTTTTGCCTCTTCTAACACACATTTATCCATACACACAATATAGTTTGAACCTATTATATCATGCTTAAGAAACTCAATCATCTACCAAATGTCGGATTTTGTTGGTGGCCTTCATTTAGATAGTACTTCCTCCGGTCCTAATTATAAGAGCAAATTACCATAATTTTGGGAGATTAAGGAAGGAAGTTAAATTAGTTAATTATGTATATTTTCCAAAAATACCCCTTTATAATTCCATACACCACCGCAAACAAAAAAAACTTGTGCTGTATGGACCCTTAGCTTGTCCTCAATGTCCTAATTAACCACCGCATTAAGAACTCATTGCCGGCGCTTCACACACACACGCGCACGTACCAATAATCACAACAAATCCAAATCTTGTGCATTTTTATTATATGGGATCAGCTCACCCGTCCAGATCGATAACTGAATTAAAAAAATATTTTAAAAGGAATATTAAAATTATTTTATTTAAAAATAAAAAATAAGGTAGAATCTCTCACTTGATAGAATATAAGCGTGTTGTAGATTAATTATTGTGGAAGATGTATTAGTAGGGGTGATATGGGAAAAATATGACAAAAATTGCTCAAAATTATTTTATATAAAAAAGTATAATTAGGTGTATATGACATTAATGAGTTGCAAACATTATTTACTTTATAAAATATATAGGTGTATTATTAAATTATTATTGAGAAAGTATAAATAGGGATATTATAGGAAAAAAACAACAAAAGTTAAAACTTGCTCTTATAATTAGGACCAAAACCAACTCTAAAATTTGCTCCTATAATTAGGACCGGAGGGAGTAATAAAATGGGAAAAGGATAAGAATATACTGTTTAAATTTCAAAATCCTAAAGTAATCTTGTTACCTATAAGAGACAAGTATTAACTATAAGAGTATAACAATTGAACTTATGTTAATAAAAAATCAATGATTCAGGATTTTTAATCTAATTGGTATTTTCTTTTTCTTTTTTCCTAATAAAACTGTCTTTCATTTTTTTAAAAATTTGGAGCGGAGAAACCCAGGTCAGATCTCCCAATTCATTTAATAAACTATAAACCATCGATTAGCAAGCGAGTAAAGTTTGGATTGGGTCAAATAAGATCCTGAAATGTTTTGATAACCTTAAACTATTAAGGTTAAGGTTACGGGTATGATCTCAATTATAATATTAAACTATTAGCATCTCCCCCTTATAAATTGAGTAAAAAAAACAGAGTTTATAATTTAAAAATAAATAAATAAATAGAGATATACCACTCTGGTCCTATTTATAAGTCCCCTTTGGTCAAACAATTTGGTCCTATTTATAAGTCCTCTTATAGGTAATAAATGAGATTGTGACAATTTTGCCCATATTAATTATAAAAAGTTGAAAGATACCCAATAAAAATAGAGAGAGAAGAAAAAGTTGAAAGATACTCATTCATAAATGAGGGTAAAGTTGAAAATTTACCCCATAATCATTAAGCTAACTAACTCTCATTGGTATGTGTGTTTTGGTCAAAAGGGACTTATAAATAGGACCAGAGTGGTATATGTTAACACGATTTGATCGTGACATCCTTCTAGTAAGACTTGATTGAGGGACCAATCACATTCCAAGTTTCTAACAAATTGATTGGATCCCTCTCACTCTTTTTCTCGGTGTCCCCCACTGCGTCACTTAACGGCGCAGTTTAACGTTGAAAGAGGAAGAAAACGAAAGCCAAATGGTTGAGAGGAGACATGTGGCAGTTGAAGGTATGAGGTGGAGGAGGGCGTGATTGACAGGTGTCCAAAAACGGAACGGAGTAAGGGAAAGGAAATCAGGAGCTGCCAGAGCGCAAAGGAAATTAGTCTCTCCTTTTAATGTTTCAACCATTTGATCATATTTTAATATGTGAGATTTAATGTAATGTAACAATATTATATTATGATTGTATAGTTTTATTATATTTAATATTATAATACTAATTAATACCTAGTGTTAAATCTCACACATTAAAACATGATTCAATAATTAAGACATTAAGTAAAGAAAAAGTGGAGAGAGGGTTAGTAGAAACATCTCATTCCTCTTCTAACCATTTGTATTTGGTTTGAAGGGAGGGAGGGGAGAGAGCTTCCCTCTTTAGTATGAAAAGTCAAACATAATTTTAAATTTGCATCATTTTTCAAACAAGCATTTTCACATCATAATCACATCTGACTTTTCACATTTAGAAGAAAAGTTCCCCTCTCTTCAAATCAAACACAATCACGATAATGGGAAGGGAGTGTTGATAACAATCATTAAGGAAGTGGGCCACTTGACAGCTCATCGTGACCTTCATGTAGGGCTAGGATTGTATAAATCTTGCGTGCTTAACTTTTATACTCCATTCGGTTGTGAATACAAGATTAAGTTGATATTTTTGTTTTTATGGAAATATTAAGACATCTGATTAAATTATTTTAATATATATATATATATATATATATATATATATATATCATTTTTTTCTAAACTATTTTGCCTAATTTATAAACTAATATATAATCTAAGGATATACAACATATAATTCGATTAAGTAACTTATTTAATTTACTTAATCTCTAAAATACTAATTATGTTTTATATTTAGGACGGAAAGAAATATTATCTAGGAAAAATTGGTGAAAAACTTTTTTTTCTACAGTGTTATTGCCTAAAAAAATATCAGAATTCAACTATGTGTACTTTTATGTATAAAATTCTACAAATATATAAAATTCTGAGTAACAAAATTTTTAAATAGGGACTTTTTATCAGTTTTCCCTCTTATCTATTTAATGGGGTTATGATATCATAAAAAAAAAAAGAGTAAATACCCTTTCTGGTCCCTGACAAAAAACACAGACCCCATTTTAGTCTCTGACAAAAAAAATATCTTTTTTAGTCCATAAAAAGGACGAATAAAGGTCGATTGGTAGACATTTTGATCCCTCACAAATTTCCAAAAGGTCTTTCTTAATCCCATAAAAATGACGAATAAAGGTCGATTGGTAGGCATTTTGATCCCTCACAAATTTCCAAAAGGTCTTTCTTAGTCCCATAAAAATGACGAATAAAGGTCGATTTATAGACATTTTGATCCCTCACAAATTTCCAAAAGGTCTTTCTTAGTCCCATAAAAATGACGAATAAGGGTCGGTTTTTTTGTCAGGAACCAGAAAGGGTATTTACTCATAAAAAAATTTGTTGAAAAATCTCTTATTGCATAATCTATTGCGAGGTATCTTAATTTTGTTTATAGACGCATGTGCAACCTATAGATGGGTTTAATTTGTCTTCACATGTGTTTAACTTCTATTGAACTACATGCAAAATGAAAAATATGTGAAAATGGCAGAAGGCATGTCGGACACAGTTGAAGTTGAAGACTTGCACTTGCTAAATTATTTTTTAAAATAATTTTTTCTTTCAAAAATAGTAATAATAACCAACGTTATGAAATCCCAATCAGACTAGCTGAACCGGTCCTATCCGAATATCAACCCGATTTGAGTATTTTTTTTTTCTAAAAAAAAATCGATATTTTAAACAGTTTCTTTAGAATTTTATATTAATTACTTTGAAATCTTTAAATTTTCACTGATTTGATCTAGAATTAGATTCGGTTTGACTTCGATCTGACCTAGTATCCCAACAAATTCGGTGACCGATCCAGGCTTAATAATAATGCAATAGAAACATGTGAATGTGAGAATATTTTGATTCTGGTCCCCCCTACGCGGCTCTAAAAAAAGCTTTTGTTTGTCGAGAAAAATCCTAAGGAATTTGACCAAGAAGCCTAATTAATAAGCCCTGCCTTAGTTTGAACGCATTTTCTTGATCAAGAGATTCAATTAGAACGTGCTTGTCTCAGACTGTTGCCGCTTTAACACCAAGTCTTATCCGTCAAAAATATATTAGCTGTACAAATGCTATAAATAATAAGCAATTAATTAATTATTTCCGGTATTGCCGTTAAATATTAAATATATAGTATATATGTAAAGGGTGATGGAATGGAAAGTTGAATCCCCCAGAAATGGATTAGAAGGGGGAGGCTTGGCTTGGTTTGGTTTTGAGCTTGCGTAGCCTTTGTTGACACTCATACATTTGCTTTTTATGGGAATCAATTTTTCTTGAATTTTAATTTGTCTTTACATGTTTACATCCTAATTCTTTTATAACAAGTCTTGTGCCCTCCTCCTTTTCCTATTCTTGAATCAATTTCTATTATGGTGTTATAGAAGGATGATGCAACATTTTTTTTTTGGCTATAAATGAAGGCTAGAAGCCTAAATTACAAACAACAGCAACTAAAAACACACAAACTATATAGAAGGATGATGCAACTTGTAACACACAAACTATATAAATATAATATGGGTTAGGTAGATGAAGGAGAAGGTTGGAGTTGGGCCCTTTGTCCTAGTCCAAAATCAAGACTCTTAATATATTTTATAAATTTATTATTCTATATGGGGAAAAAAACATTTAGAAGGAGGAGTTTTTTATTTTTTGGTTGCCCATCCGGTATCCAAAGCTTCGTCCTGACTAATCCGGATCCGACCTGCGTCACGTACCTAACTATGGTGGAAGAATCTCCTAGCGGGGCTTTTCTCCATTCACAAGGCTCGAACTCGAGACCTTGCTTATGCGGCATAAACCGTTTACCACTTGTGCCAACCCCCGTTGGTTAGCAGGAGGAGTTTGTTCCTTGCCGTTTAGCAAATCAATGATCAAATTTGCCGAGAGAGTTTCCCACAATTAATATGAGTCCGTTTGAGATAGTGATGGTAGAAGTGGCTTTTTTCCTATAGGTTTTTCCATTTGCGCTTTTTACGGAAAAGTCAGATTGTACATATGATTTGTGTTTATAATAGCGGTGGCAGAAGTGACTTTTTTCAAGATGAGCTCTTGTTTGGATGATTATTTGAGATGGAAAATGACTGAAAATGACATGATTCTTATTGAATACTACATACCACTCTGATCCTATTTATAAGTCCAATTTGACCAAATAAATGAGATTGTTACAATTTTGCCTATATTAATTAGGATGAGAGAGATTGGCTAGCCATGTTGGAAAGAGAAAAAGATGAGAGAGTTTTGACAATAAATTTTAAAAGGTAACCATTCATAAATGAGGGTGAAGTTGAAAATTTGCTCTATAATCATTGAGATATCTAACTCTCCCTGGTATGTGAGATTTGGTCAAACTGGACTTATATAGGACCAGGGTGGTATATATTAGTTGTATATATTGTAATAATTAAATATAAAAAATCAAATTTAAATTATTATTATAAAGTTACAAAACTCTAAAGTACTTAATTAAATATATGATAATGGATAAATTAGAATGCATACAAATATATATTTAATAGTATATTGCTTATTAGAGATCATTTATCCCTAACATTGTTTTCCAGAAGCTGAAAAAAGTTCTTCTAGAAGCTGGAAAAAGTGATTTTTTTTTTTTTTTTAGAAGTCCATCATTTCTAGAAGCTTTCACAAACCCCTCCTTTTTTCTTGGGCTTTTTTTCCCTCCTGTAGCCATGCCAAACAGGCTAATCAACCGTACGTGTCTCAAACAAGATTACCTTGAATTAAAGAATACTTGTGTTTAAAAAAAATTAATGTTGTGATTAATTTTTAGAATGGTCATATATTATGAACATCAACAATGAGACAATGTTGCGTGATATGAGGGAAATAATGAAGAACAGCTTCAATTATTATGAAACTATCAACATAATTGGTGGTGGCGTAAGTGTAAGCGCGTGACAATTATTAAAAGTCCACTATCAATTTGGATTTGTTATTTCAATCACAAGTTATCACCCACCTCACTCTTTTATTTCTCCAAATCAAAACTCCGTCTCTGTGTCTTTGTATGGTTGTGTGACCAAAAATACTTAAAACTAATAATTAATCTCTTGTGCTAACTAAAAGTCATCGAACCACTCCATTAAGATTTCAACATGTTAATGTTAAATTGTATACTACATACTTCCATTCCATGATCTCACCAAGTTGATTGTAATATCTCTCTCTAGAGAACCTCATATCGTGGACCTACTAAAGGATTTTATAAGGGTTCCAAACTACTCCATAACTCATTTTAATGAAGAAATTAAATGACAAAGTGAGTTTTATATTAAAAATCGGAAGTAGTAATATGAATCAAGCCAAGCAGGATAAAAAAGGATAGCAAAGATGCTTTGCATTTCTAATTACTCTGTAATATTTAAGACCTCTAGTTAAGTTGACACAATCTTTGACAAGTTGAACCAAGTACCTGGTAGTTCGTAATATTTCTTCTTCTTGTTTTCTTTTCTTAGGCACAAAGATCCTCATTAGAAGACAATAATATTCGAGTACTAAATTAGGCAATTTTGAGGAACTAAGTGTTTGCTTAGAATAGTGATTTGCTATGTAAGTACGTTAGAGGAGTTTTATCTTGATTTACGTGAATAAGTATTTTTGGGGTCCCAAACAAACACTAACTAATTTAGCTATCTAGAAAAGTTAGTGACGGATATGGGCTTCAAGTTTAATCCAATATACCTTATTTGAGGCCCATTTAACTTAGTTCAGGAAAAAAAAAAAACTTTAGGCCACAGAATCAACGTCAATTAAGTCAGATTTAAAAATGCTACGGGAGAAAGGCTTAGGCCCAGAATAATAATAACCAGATTCCGTATATATTATGAAATCTTAAGTGGAGCCCAACAAGGGCATGTTAAATTAAATCAAATCTATGAAATTTTAAACAAACAAATTTTTTTTTTTTGCTTTAACTGAGTTTTTTTTATTCTACAACACAAACTTTTTACATCCACATCTATTTTTAAGTAGAAAATGTATAAGAAATGAGATGTCAACTAGAAATAATAAAGTATGCATCATTGTGTTTGAAATAGCGATGCAAAAGTTATTTTTTTTTTAATCTAACTTTTACAAATTTAAGATTCGATAAAAATCAGATTGTGTAATATGATTAATGTTTGCCAACAAGGATGACACAATTGGTTAAGACGTCGGCCTTCACTCCAAAAGGGAGGAGATTTGATACCGTCGGTCGATGTGATGACTTTATTGATGGACGATCTGTAAGTACCTCTGTAAGCGTTCTTTAAACCTAGAGGCGTGCCCTAACCTTAGTAGGTTACCGGTGTACACCACCACCTAAACTTTATATATATATATATATATATATATATATATATGTTTGAATTGACAGAAGCATAAGTGTTTTTATGAAACTGAAACTTAATTGAATGGTTATTTTGAAAAACAAGTTTATATTCTGAGCAAAAAAAAAAACAAGTTTATATAAAAATAACTGAAAATGACATTAATATTATTTAATAATGCATATATATTATGTGTGTGTTGTGAAAAATATAGAAACTCGTTTATTAATGGAAAAAACGAGTTTAAAGGTAAAAGAATAAAAAAGTCATAAATTTTATCAAAATAAAAATAAGTAATGTATTATTTAGAAAAAATTTATAATACTAAACTACTTAAATTTCTTAGAAAAATTAGGAAAAAGTTCACTGAAAATTTAATTGATGAGAATGATATAAATTAAAGTATGGTCATAATTTTTATATAAAAAATTATCAAGTAATTATTATCAATTAAATTTCTAATGGACCTAAATCATAGTACTATCATGATTATAAATTTTTAGGTTAAAGTATACTTTTAGCCCTTCAAATTTTACATAAGACATACTTTTGATCCCTTAACTTTATAGAGTATATTTTTGGTCCTAAAATTCTAACACCGTTAATGTTGCTAATGGAAAATGCTGATGCAACGAATTCAAATGATGACTAATAGCATTTAATTACACAAATTTTATATATTCTTCAATTTACCCATATTTTAAATTTAAGCTTAATAATATTTAATTACATCGTCATCACTTAAGTTTACATCGTTATCACTTGATTTTGCATTTTCCGTTAGAAAAATTAACAGTGTTAGAATTATATGACTAAAAGTATACTTTATAAAATTAAGGGACCAAAAATATATCTCATGTAAACTTCAAGGACTAAAAGTATACTATAACCTAATTTTTAAGTGAATTTATATTTAGTACAAAACATTTCATCTATACGGATTTATAATAAGGACCATAATAGTATTTCAATTAAAAAAGTGGGATCCAACATTTTTCTTTCATAAGCTACTTTTTTCTCTCCATATAGAAAAGCCAAAAGCAAAAAAAATTAACTTATGGTTTAAGTTGCTTTTTTTCCAAAAAAACCCAATTAAAAAAAGTCATCCCAAACATCTTCCAAGAACCAAAATCACCCATAAACACGTCTGAACATTAAATAGCTATTGTGGAATCGCGTTTCCCTGTATCAATACCTTAATATAAATAATAATATGGCTTATCTTAAAGGGTTAAGGTACAGATTTGTCAACCAACTATTACCCAAGGAGCATCTGGCACAAAAAATAATTGAGGGGAACAAAATTACCAATCAACAATTAAAAAGTGAAAAAAAATACCAAATAACTATTAAAAAAACAACTATCATAATTAAGTTAAAATATGAGGCACTGGCGTAGGACAGAGGTGGAGACACTGGAGAAAAGAGCGGTTAAGCCTTCTTGTTGGATAAGACAAACACCAACAGAGATGAGACCCATGGGAGCAGGCGCTGTGGCAGCGATAGGTGCTGCTTGTGGCATCAGAGAGATGGAATCAGTGTGCAAGGCGCGTGCTGATCGAAAGCTGTGGGCTGCTGGATGAATTCAAGAGGGTGAGTGGAACACTCAGCAACAATTGAAGCTTTGGAGACACCGACGTCGCCGACACTGTGACAGTCAATGGAAGACGGGGACACCAAGACAGTGACGGAGTAATAGTTTGTTGGCGAATCTGCACCAAATTGTGTTTTTTTTTTCACTTTTTAATTGTTGATTGGTAATTTTGGTCCTCTCAATTGTTTTTTATGCCAGATACTCCTCGGGTAATAGTTGTTTGACAAATATATACCTTAACCCTATCTTAAATTCCATGAAGAGTAGGAGCCTTATGCTCTAGTTCCATATCATAAAGTAAATCATTGAACGGTGTCCCATCTCCTGAAATGATTTGTTGGACATAGACACAGACTAATTCAGTTGTTATTGATAATTACAAGTTTTCCTATTTGTTTTATCTACATTCGAAGTATAAAGAAAATCATGATATAGATGTAAACTTATATTATAAAATTGTATAAGTTTATCCTTATTAATAAATAGGTATTAAATGTATATAATTAAATAATTCAAATGAAAAATCATAATAATTTAGTTCAAATATATTTCAAAATTTAAATATTTCCACTCTTTCAACACACTATATTTTTTTCTTCTTCTTCTTCCCACTTTTGGTCTTTTACCTTTTTCTTGAGTTTCTACCCTCCCCTAGAGGGTAAAAGTTGTAGTGACAAAATGGAGTAGAAGTTTATGAAGAAGGCCACACGACTTTACAGCTTCAAAATAGGGAAATTAATTTTTGTATTTGCTTTTTATTTGTCTTTGAACCGGGTTCTCATCCACATTACCACTCTGATCCTATTTATAAGTCCCTTTTGATCAAAAAATTTGGTCTCCTTTATAAGTCCCCTTTCAGGTAATAAATGAGATTGTGACAATTTTACCCATATTAATTGTACCAATGAAAATAGAGAGAAGAGAAAAAGTTGAAAGATATACATTCATAAATAAGAGCAAAGTTGGAAATTTACCCCATAATCATTGAACTAACTACCTCTCCTTGGTATGTGTGATTTAGTTAAAAAAGACTTATAAATAGGATCGGAGTGGTACATAAACCAAATTCTGCCAAATACATGTTTGACTCGATCATCTCTTGCCAAGCTAAGTTTAACTGAGTGAGTTCAACATTTTGTAGCTAACATAGTTTAAGAATAAGTTGATATGATTTTGTCAAATAAAAACATAAAAACGGTAAACTTGACAAGCTAACTTGTGAGTTCAACCATATTTGCAACTAGTAAGAGTTTAAAAGTAAGTTGACGCAATTTTATAAGTTAAAAAAAAAAAATACAAAAACGGTAAATTTGGAGACTCGAATTCATAATTTTGATAACAAATGATGACATGCATGAAAAAAATCTATGAAAAAATTTTAATGAACCTGTATTAAAGTCTTAAATTTAAGATTCAATACGTAAAGGAATGACAGAGTTGAAACAATAATCATAAAAAAAATATACCAATTCCTTCAATACTCGTGCCGTTGGCATGGATCAATTGTGGTTTTAATTATTTGATTTCATATCATTCACATGACCTTAATTGGATGCAACGCAAGAGTAAGATTAAGTTAGGGGAATCTAATTATGATCTATCGCTGCTGGCTAATCGAGATTACTGGAAACGAAGGAAAGTTAAATTCATTATTTCCTTAATCATACTCGTAAGGAAGACATGTGACTTTGACAAAAACCTCCTAGTAATTATGATCAATGTTTAATAAGTCGGTAGGGCAACATGTGAAAGTGAACATAAAAAGACATGCAAGTTTCAATCAAACTTCATAAAAGTGATAAGCGCTGGCTATAAACACAGAAGGCTAGCTCCACACATCAAGCTATAGGTTTTATAAACCTACAAAAAAAACCTATAAAGTTTGTAATCATTTCATGTGAAGATAATGAGATATAAATAAATAGCCAATGGATAATGACAATTACAGGTTTAATCTTCAAGCTATTGATATAGTGTCATTATCATTTAGCAGAAGAAACAAACGAAAATGATATCAAAAATACAAAACCCAAGTTGGGTTATAAACTTATAATCAAACAAAGTCCTATATATATATATGTGTGTGTGTGGTCATTTAATTAAGAAGGCCTTTTAATAATTTGGATGGACTTGCATTAAAGTCCTAACTAATCAATCATGGCAAGTTGGATGTTGCAATCATAAGAAAAACATTATCATTACTCAGTTTTTAGAAGCAACTTCAAGGGACTCTTGCTAGCTAATTAGTAGCCACTTGTTTCAATTAAATCAAACTCTCAATTTGTTCGTTTGTTTTTTATTTACTATTTAGTTTTTGGGAAAATTTCAATCAGCCCCTCTATAGCAAATTAATTTCAGTCAACTAACCTCCAAAATTTTATGAAACTTTACTGCACCTATACAGTCAAAATACAATTAATTTTTGTAAGTGAAAAGACAATAATGTTTTTACTTTATTCGTCTTGTAACTTATCTTATTTGTCTTATAAATACTCATATTTAGCTTGGAAATAGCCAAAATATTTTTAATAACTCTCCTTATGTTCTTTTGAATTCTTTCATTTGTCTTGTAAATATCATTATTAGTCTTTTAAATGCTCATATTTATCTTGTAAATTGTCAAAATATTTTTAATTCCCTGGGTCCTTTCGAATCCATTTATTTGTGTTGTAAATCTTTTTATTTATCTTGTAAATATCCTTATTTTCTTGTAAATGCTCTTCTAAGAAAATTAAATAAGAGCATTATTGTCTTTTCACTTACAAAAATTAATTTTATTTTGATTATGGAGCGAGTCCAATGAAGTTTTAGAAAATTTTGGGTTTGAAAGTATTGAGGGGACTGACTGAAATTTTTCCATTTTTTTCCCACAAAAGAGGAAGTCTCGATGATAGCAGGTGAAAAACAACAGTAGTGTTCATCAACTTCAACATTGACTTCTGCAAAAAGGTTCGTATAGTCCCGTAAATATGTAGGCATGTCTTTGACTTTGCTTTTTCCTTTTTGGTTCAGCTTTCACCGGATCAAATGATGGTGCCATTTGGAAATTATATCATACATATTCTTCTCATCATTATAGGTACGTGGCTCAAATTTTGCCTGCTATCAGTTAACAAGAATTATTTTTGTAATAGAAAGTAGAAAACGATTTCTAAAAGTCAAATATTGGGTATCAATTAATCTGGATTGCATAGGGTTTTATGGGTATAAAATTCTTCTTATGACAATTTTTTTGGTGAATAAATTTTGAAGGAGTTGAGCTTACCCACGAGACAAGAGCAGTATCTGACTAGTCATATACAACTTAGTCACCTATTAGAGCCTAGTCACGTACAATCTAGTCATCAGTTAGTCATACATTACTCTTTCAATAACCTCATTGTGCCTAATTGGCCGGGGTAGAACACTAACCACATAAGAATTAGCTCCAAATTTCGTGCTTTATACCTGGGTAGGACATCCCCAACACCACGAACATCTTTTAGTAAACTTGCACGAACTTCTTTTAGTAAACTTGTCCAACCTTTAAACCACTGAAACCACGAATGAGGGTGACAATTTTTCATGTACAACATTTGGAACTCAAGAGCTTACTACTTTGGTCCTATATATAAGTCCATTTTGATCAAAAAATTTGGTCCTATTTATAAGTCTCTTTTGACCAAATAAATGAGATTGCGACAATTTTGCCCATATTAATTGTACCAATGAAAATAGAGAGAAAAAAAAGTTGAAAGATACCAAATCATAAATGAGGGTAAAATTGAAAATTTACCCCATAATCATTGAGCTAACTACCTCACCATGGTATATGTGATTTGGTCAAAAGAGACTTATAAATAGGACCAGAATGATATTTAAGATGAACTTTCTAGTATCAAAGTACTTAAATTAATCATTGTTAGTAGTTAATAATAATTTATCTGTCGTGGCGCGGATACACAAAATAAAGTTTATTAAGAGTAAAACTCGATCAATCACTAATTTTCTTGCTTGCACCGCAATTTAATCACCGGTTGCCATAATTTAATTATTCTTTCATGTGATGGCCGCCATTATTTTGAGATTTTGCCAAGCACTTGCGTGTGTAAGCAAAAGCAAAAACAAAACTTATATAGAACCTTGACTAATTATATCAATTCTTTATTTTTTATTTTTTGGAGTTATTCTCTACGTGTATAGGAGAGCGAACATGGCTAGAATTTGTTCTGTATCATGACAGAGAAGAAACGAATTGCAATAAGCTTTTAAAATAGATAATGTAAGAATGAAACATTGTCCAATATATATGAATTACTCACTCACTCCGGTCCTTATTAATATAAGAGTCAGTTAACCAGTTCTTCTAAACATTAATGCTTTAATGCTTTAATGTAACTTATTTAGATTCATCGATGTTTCAAAAAAATAGTTAACCAGTTCTTATATTACGGATATGAGTAGTGTGTGTAATTGCAGAGAGAGAGAGAGAGTTGACAAATATATGAATATTGAGGAGGAAGCATGCATATCCATATCGTATCCATCATATTGACCATTTGTGAGATAACTGGAAGCCGACTTCTATATAAAACTTGAGCCATTCCCCATTTTTAGTCCATAAAGCAGAGTAGGTGCAAGAAGATCCATTGTTGACTTAAAAAGTATTTTGACGCTTATATTAATCAAAGAGAGCTGCAGTGAAAGACTGATCTCGATCGTGTTTAATAATCAGAATTGATCATCAGCTTTATTTTTCCGAATAAGAAAGGGTCCAGAAAAGCTTGATTATTCTCAAAATTAATTAATGTCAAGGAATCAAGATACTTCCAGTTCTCTCCCTCCCTCCCTCCCTCTCTCTCTTTCTTCCTTTGCCTTTTTCATTAAATGGTGGTTTGACAATGTTTTTGGTTCAGTTGACAACGATGCCGCCCATATGCCTTACAAGAATAATGTGGATTTTACTTATAACATGAGGACCTACTTAATAGAGAGAGAGAGAACTGGAAGTATCTTGATTCCTTGATATTAATTAATTTTGAGAATAATCAAGCTTTTCTGGACTCTCTTTGAATAAAGCTGATGAATTCTGATTATTAAACACGAGATCGGTCTTTCACTGTAGCTCTCTTTGATTAATATAAGAGTCAAAATACTTTTAAGTCAACAATGGATCTTCTAGCAGCTACTCTGCAAAGTGCAAACAAATAGATAGAGACAAACAAACATGCTTTTACATATATATAAAAGAGAGAACGTAGAGATCACTACACCCCTAAATATAGAATTAGTTAGTTAGGGGATTTATTTTAATTTTAAATATAATATTTTAATCGAACTTATCTCTTAATTTTTTTTTAATTTTTTTTAATTATTGATTAATTACATGTATTAAAAGGACAAGATTTCCTATCAATGGAAAATGCCAATGCAAATGACTAAATGGGGAGTTTTAGAAAAATCAGCATACATTTTTTACAAATAATTAATTGAACTAGGTTTTTTTTTAAACTATATCTAAACTAGTTATCTAATTCTTATATTAAGAGCACAAGAGAGTGATTTTTATGTGTGAGGGGGCAAAAGTGCTTTAACTAATGATAATGGGGCCATTTAAGTAGGGGTTAAAGACCTAATTTGCCACGGAAGTTTTACTAAGGGAGCGCCCAGCACCCGGAAGTATTTTTGGTATCATTTTTGCCCCAGAAGTTTACAAACATAGCAATTTTGCCCATCAGTTGATCTTGACCGTTGGATTGGTATCATTTTTACCCCGGAAATTTACAAAAAATTTCTCCTAAACAAAACTTTCGGGGCAAATTTGCTCTTAAAAAAAACATCCGGGGCATATTTGCTCCATTTTATAAACTTCCGGGGCAAAAATGATACCCAAAATACTTCCGGGTGCTAGGCGCTCCCTTAGCAATACTTCCGTGACAAATTAGGTATTTAACCCTTTAAGTAGCTAATAGTTTGTGTAGATTATATAAGCTAAGGTTCATCATTTAGCTTGTGGAATGTCTTTATTTGATTTGGGTAATAAATATATATAAAAAGTATAACAAAACAATTACTAGTTCTTAGTCATTACTCATTACGAAAATATTGATACACAACTTGGTTAAAAAAGAATAGAATTGAATGAAAGTAATGGATTGGCGTGATGATTTAATTATTTGAGTGAAATAATCAAATAATGGAGCATCTATATCCATTGTTTTCTGAAATAATGGATTGGCGTGATGATTTAATTTAATGAGCATGCCTGGCCTGAAGTTGAAGTGTGTCCATGAAAATGAAAGAGGAGAGGGGGTGAGGCAAGTGTGGATGAAATGTAAGAGGAAGGGATAAGACATAGCTAGCTAGGTAACATGGGAGCATTATGGGTTTCTCTATTAAGGAGTGTGCCTCCACTTGACACGTGGCAACCCCTCCCCTCTCCCTCTCTCTCACATCTTTCATTTGCCATTTCTCTTTTCGAAAACTTCATTATACTTTCTCCCATTGATGTACATTATACTTTGATATATACTCTTAGTATAAGTCTATTTAAAAATAATGGAAAAATTGCACTAAGATCCCAAACTAAAAAAAATACTATTAAAATGTCATTTAAAATCTTTAATTTGTAAGCAAGTCCCGTGGGACTTTTGGGTAATATAACCGAAATGTCAAAAGACCCAAGTATTCTTAGTGTCACCTGCCACACTTGTCAATGACCACCTATGGACTTGTCGATGGTTTAATTTATTCCAATAACAAGTTTATATGGGCGGCTATTGACAAATCTATGTGCATGTATTAACAGGTAAGACATCTAACACTAAGGATATTTTGGTTTTTTGACATTTCGATTATATTACTCAAGAGTCCTATCGGACTTGCCTGCAAATTAAAGGTTTCAAGAGACCTTTTAGTAGTATTTTTCGTAAGCTTGGGACCTCAATACAATTTTTTCAAAAATAATTAGTCTTAAATATAGTTGTTTGGAGAGTTATTAATGACTATTACGTGACCTTCGGTTCTAAATATAAAGACATAATTAACTTTTTTTAGGGAGAAGAAGACAAATAAGTTATTTAATCATATATATCATATATTATGTATAATTAAATTATATATATCAGTTTATAAGTCAAACAAATTAATTTAGAGAAAAATGATAAATATAAATATTTCAAAGTTATTTAATTAGATTCTTTAATCTCTTCAAAATATCAATTGGATCTTATATTTATAATCGATGGGGTATTTTTTTTAATTATACCTATATTGGATGATGAAAAAGGCGAGAGAAAATAGACATCGTATTTTTCAATGTACATGCTTTAATAATGAAATTTTTTATAAATTTTATAAATTTAAAACGTATTTAAGACCCATTCATGATTCAGCACATTACACCGGAATCTCTACACCACATGCATCCAACAGAACTGGTTCTTATCCTATATATTAGTCATCTTCTAAAATAATTTGATGGTTTATTAGTTAATTTGCATTATAAAAATAAAAATTATTTAATTTTTTTTTCCTAAAATCAAACATATTTCTAACTTCCTGATTTTTTTTTTATGTTCTAAAACTTCCTAAAATTTAAAAATATCTTTTTAGAAATATCCCTAAAAAATGCATTAAACTAGTATTAAACTAATTCTCACTTTCCACTTTTAAATTCAATGCATGTAAAGTTATTTTTCATGATTTCAGTACTAATCTTTATATTTTTAGTATTCCTTTTTAACACTTTAAATAATCAGTTTTGCAATTTTTCAGTAGTTTTCTTAAATATTTTCTGAACTTATCTTCAATGTTTTGACCCTAACCTTTACTAATTAACAGGTTTTTTAAGAGTTAATGACGATATTAAAATAAAAAAATATTTTAAAAAAATTAACTACAAAATATATTAGGAACTATACGCAACTAGAAAAATACTTCAAAGTACTAAATACACCTAAAAAAATATTTTAGAGTAAAAATGACTCACAAAATTAAATACTCTCTCCAGTTCATAATATAAGACATATTTACATAATTTGATTAAATTAAGGAAGTTAATTAGTTAGTTATTATAACAAGTATTTTTTATAAACCCTAACTATCTTCCTTAATTTTTTCTTTTCCTTGATTATTGTTGAGTGAACTTCAATAGGGGTAAATTAGGAAAAGATTGATAAATATAAAAACTATGTATTATATTTATAATTAAAATCAAATTCCTAAATATATTTTATATTAAGAATCGGAGGAGTACATTACCATATTGAACCCTCTATGAAAACATTCCAGGCTATTGGTTGAACTTTAACCCTGGACTATATTATTCTTACTTTATGAATAATACATCATTTTATATATAGTTTGATGAGTTGACCATGTTGATGACTTGGACTTTTTATTTACAATATTAATTTATATTTTGATTAATTTTTTTGCCAGTATATTTTGATTAATTAATTAATAGTGATAAAAATTATAAAATAGATAGTAAAAAATGAAAAAATAATAATATTAATATTGACATCAAATGTGTATAAATCCGGGAAAAAATCCTTCTAAATTTGTTGGGGTGAGAAACTAAAAAGTAAATATGATAAGAAGGGAAGTGGGAGGTGGGATGAAAAGGACAAACGAAGAAGAGACCAAAAAGTGAAAGTTGCGTAAAGCGGTTTTAAGGGAATATTATGGGCGCTGGCCTCCTGATTTCAAATCCCCTCTTTGTCATTACTCATTTGTCACCCTCACCCACAAAACCCATATTTTTTTTTTTGGGGGATTGCAAAAGGATCATAAAAATTTTTAGAGACTATTCCGAAATTATTTTTTTAAATAACCAGATTGCCCAAAGAGAGAGTTTTTACAGACTGTTTTAGCTATTGTTGTTGGTGCCCTACTACAGAAATTATGATATAAGATAATTATTAATTGTCATACTTTATGGTTCTGAATTGTCATATATGTGGGTGTTATATTTGCTCCGCACAGATAAGTAATGGTTCTTAACCGTAACTTATTATTGACCTATTATAACAGTTATAAGATAACATCCGTTATGTATTGATGCTTAGTAAGACCATGACATATGCATTGTTGTGATAATAATTGACAGGCCATGTGAAAATCCGTCATAATATATGATAATGCTTACATGGTACATAAAGGTCTCATTTTGACAATCGTAATTTATCTAGTAACATAAATAATGGTTCTTTTGTAAGAACCATGACTTCTAATAACACTATATAATGGTCTCACATAGACAATCGTTATCTATTTAGTATAAGGATAACAGTTCCTAAATTAAGAACTGTGAACTTTTATATACATGACGGTTTTTATATAATAATTGTGATGCATGGATGTGAGACTCTTCATGTGAGAGTTTTTTAGCTAGTTACCTCCCACAACGAGTTTCTATGCAATAATATGGGGTAGATTAGGACATTTCAGGCTTTGTGGGGAGAAGCAATGACAATTGTTGATATATCTAAGTGATAATGTAACTATTTACCTATAAATTGTGTCTCTTCACAAGAATTAACCCTGGAAAGCAATGGATTGGGGGGACCTACAAATATATATCTGTATTAATTGCTGATGATATTAGTGTTTTTTCCCTATATACGGATGACATTTGTGTTTTTTTTCCACCAACTCATTGCTTTCCTGGCATAATTGTTGATGAGACATAGGGTATTGGGGATGAACACATAGATTATGAGATATACAGGTCAAGAATGTGATTGATTCAAGCCACAAAGCCTAAAAAATCTTGATAATCCATCCCATATTGTATGACTACTTGATGTGGAAAGTACTACTTTATTAAATAGAGTCGAAATCAAGCAACTCAGAAACTCTCACATTAAGAGTCTAGGACTAATTACATTGTTGAATTTCAGAGCTGTTAACTTGGTACCACCTGCTTAATTAAAAAAAAAAGGAGAGGAACCTTCGATCAGAGCAATAATAAGTTTTCCAAAAAAACATAACTTCACAAAAACAATTTAATGTCACCTTAAATTCTTTATCCCCACTTAATGCAACTGAACTAGTTTATTCAACACATCCCTATTGATTTTTTCGAAGTAACTTCCACAGATATAGATATTTTTAAAAAATGAGGTATTTGCTTAGGAATCCATATCTCCTAAAGTGAGTTCAGAAAAGATCAACAGAGTATGAACCATGAATCAAAGCAATGAGTTGACAACTTTCTAATAGGAAATGAACCTTCGATAAGAGCAATACTATGGTTTTCAAAAAAATATAACTTCACAAAAGCAATTTAATGTCATCTTGAATATTTTATCATGTTTTGGTACAATTGAACTAATTTATTCATCACATCGTTATTGATATTTTTAAAGTAACTTCCAGAGATATGAATACTTCCAAAAAAGGAAACATATCTGTTTAGGGATTCATATCTCCGGAAATCACTTTGAGTAGGACGATGAAGAAAATATAGGAAAAACATATGAAAATTGGAGTTTAAATAATATACATATGGAATGGACGTGAAAAAACCATCATTGCATGTGTTAGCGGTTGAGCAGACAGGGCATAATGAAAGGGTACTTGGTTCATTCTCATAATGACGATCATCAGGAGGCACCCACAGTCGATCAACATGGGGAAGAGGTGTAACATCCCATTTTCTAAAGCGGAATTTCTTTTTTTTAATCAGAGTAGAACATGGGAGCGAAAGAGTAACTGATCATAACAAAATATGAACCATAGTGTAATATAGTATTGACATTACAGTGATCCTACTTGTTCAAAAGATAAGTACAGATGACATATATGTATATGAGAGCTATAGGATTAGTGTTACGATGCGCGTCCGTACCTTCGTTGATGTACGTAGATGTTTCGCGAAATCGTACTTTCGACGGAAAACGGTTTGTCCGACAATGCACGTTGGACAACGTAACGGCAGCAAGATTAAGATTTCGACGTCCTATAAGAGTAATATCACTTTTATTAGTGATTTGACACAATAACTGGCATTTTAGGTAAAAATTACCATTTTGCCCTTCTACCCCTAATTGGCGGAATTTCGCCAGCACTTCGTTACTCTGACAAATTTTCTTCCCGAAATTTTGCCAGAACTTCGACGCAACTATGATTTTCGAAAATAATGACTAAAATAGCCCTCCCATATGATACCCAATCATACTTGAAATTTAAAGGCTATTCTAACAAATTCTACCCTTACTTCTAAAAGAACACGCAAACAAGGCTCTAAAACATTTGTAGGAATCTTGTCACCTACTTCCTAAATCTAACTAACAATTCTACTAACTACTAAACTAAAAACTAAAGACTAAAAGACTTACCCGTTGAAGACTTTAGGACAATTCTACAGGGCTTTTGCACAATTCCCAGAGCTCCTTTCTCTTCTTTCTCAACCAAAAATTTCGGCCAAGAGAAGGAAGAAAAGGTGTGAAATTTCTCAGGGGAAGGCATCTATTTATAGGCAAAAACAAGGGCCTTGTTTGGCAAATTTAAGGCTTTGTTTGGAAAATCAAAGTTGCAATAACCCATTAATTGCAACTTGTTCAACCATTTTCCCCGATCGGTACCCGATTCGCGTGATGTTGGAGAAATCTCAAAATTCTGGATTTACAACTTTGAAACCATTTCCTCACTTATTAGAAATGTCCAAATTAACCTAAATTTTGATCCCATACAGGGCTCCAACAGTCCAGTTGAAGTTTTCTCGAAAAACGTGTCCGATCGTGTCGGTGTCGGAATTCGTTTTCGGGACTACCAATCTCTTGGAAATAATTCACCGACTCCAAATATGTCAAAATAAATTCAAACCCATTCCTAAATGTTGAGTTAGAATTTATTTTCCTTATTTCCAAAAATATGCCTATGCATTTTTCCCTATTTTGTATTATTAGGAAAATGCACAAACGGCCTCAGAATTAACTTCCGCAAGAGTCTAACGGAAGATAAAAACCCACTGATTAATATTTTACCTTGACCTTGGCATTCCTATTTCTAGATCTCTAGATAGGATCCGTTTCCTAATTTAAAAATTACTATTCATACTTTTTCACTTTAATTAATTATATTATATTTTAATATCAAGTTGCAAAAACCTTTATACATATATATATACATTCTTTCTCTTTTTCTTTTGGCCCAATTTGGCTGGCCCTATATTAATTTTAATAAATGTTTATTTTGTATTTAATTAATTATTTACTTATTTAATTTTTTTTCCCAAAATTCCACAAAATTACCTAATTGGTCCATTCTTGTATTTAGGCTTAAAAATTCCTAAACTCAACTATTTTTCTCCAAAACTTCCAATTAATTAGTAAACATGTTTTCACTAATTTTAAAATAAAAACCACTAATTTTAGGGTTTTACATAATTATCTCGTGAATTTTCTTTGCTTATGCTTAAGTAATTAGCTCAAAATTACCTAATTACTCTTTTATCACTTGTTGATAATTTCCTTCATTACGATACCTTATTACCTTCATATTCACGCATTAACCTTAGTATTTCCATGCCTCTTACATTATTCTACAATTTGTAAGGGTATTTTGGTCCTTTATTACCTTTTGCACATTCTTGTACAATTCCTCTAAGTTCATAATTTATTAAATTATCATAATTAGAGATATTATATTCTCTTAATTCACTTGGGCATTTTACTGCCTTTTAGGATTTTTCATAAATTTTCTAAGCTAATTACCCTTTTGCAGGGGCGTTTTGGTCATTTTGGCACTTTGGCCCTTAAACTCCCTAATTTCACGCAGAAATCCTACTTAGAAAATATACTATGATCACACAAGTTTAGGGATCAAGACTTTGCTTATCAGAAATATCCAATTTATTCATAATATTCCAGATAATAAAATCCGGGTATTACATTTCTCCCCCCCTTAAACAAAATTTCGCCCTCGAAATTTAATCTATCCTAACTAAACTTCGGGCCATGAACTCTGGGTACTTCTCTTCCATGTCTTTCTCGGTCTCCCAAGTCGCTTCTTCGGGTGACAAACCCTTCCAGACCACCTTCACAATCAAAATAGTCTTGTTTCGAAGCCGTTTCTCTTTGTGATCGATGATCTGCTCCGGCTCGACTATGAAGGTATTATCATGCCGTACTTCAATGTCTTCGTACTCAATGACATGACCTCGGTCTGGTTGGTATTTCTTCAGTTGTGACACGTGGAAAACGTCGTGAAGATTACTCAGGTTCGGGGGTAAAGCTATCTGATTTCCTTTCAGATTGACCGTCGATTTGAGGGTGATAAGTCGAACTGAACCTCAGCTTATGATGGGAATGAAGTGTGCTGACTTGGTTAATCTGTCAACAACTACCCAAATTGTATCATGATTCCTGATTTTGGGCAGACCTACCACAAAATCCATGGTTATGTTCTCCCATTTCCATTCCGGCAGCTCTAGTCCTTGAAGAAGACCAGGGGTCGACAGTGTTCAATCTTTACTTTCTGGCAGGTCAAGCACTTGGCCACGTACTCTGTAACGTCTTTCTTCATTCCGGCCACCAAAGTTCGGACTTCATACTGTACATCTTGACCATGCACGGATGCAGAGTGTATTTACTCTTGTGAGCCTCATCCATTATCTTCCGCCTTAATTCATCAGCGGCGGTACATAGATTCGCTTCTTGTACCCGACCAAACCACTAAGTGATAGGTCATGGTCTTGGGTCTCACCTCGAGAGATTTTCTCACGTATCTCTTTTGCCCAATCATCTTGCTTCTTGAGCTTCCTCAACTTCATCTCTCAGATCATACTCCCCTTGACTAACAAGAAGAGTTGCAAGATAGGCATCAGCTGGTGCATGAAGACCCATGTAGACATGATTGGATAGATTCAGATCTCTGAAATCTTCCGGCAATTTCTGTTCTTGTATCATCATATATGCCACCTGTACCGTCTTCCGACTAAGGGCATCAGCAACGACGTTTGCTTTACTCGGATGATACTTGATCTCCAGGGTGTAGTCTTTAATCAGCTCCATCCAACGACGTTGTCTCATGTTGAGTTCTCGTTGATCGAACAAGTATTTCAAACTTTTGTGATCACAATACACTTCTACGGTTACACCGTACAAGTAATGCCTCCATATCTTCAAAGCGAACACGATAGCCGCCAGCTCTAGATCGTGTGTAGGATAGTTTAACTCGTGAGGCTTCGGTGACGAGAGGCATAAGCCACCACTCGCCTGTTGCATCGGGACACATCCCAACCCTTGCCCACCGGCATCACCGTAAACAACATACTTCTCATCCGGATGCGGGATGATTAACACCGGTGCCGTAGTCAATCTCTCTCTCGGTTTAAAGCTCTCCTCACGATCATCTCCCATACAAAGGGTTGATTCTTCCTCGTAAGCTTTGTCAATGGAAGGGCTAGACGCGAGAAATCCCGTATGAATCTGCGGTAGTATCCCGCTGAGACCAAGAAAACTACGGATCTCCGTCACGGTCTCGGCCGTTTCCACCCGTAACTGCATCTACCTTGCTTGGATCAACTGCAACTCCGTCGCTAGATATAACATGGCCTAGAAATTTCACTTAGGCGGCCAAAATTCGCATTTGCTCGGTTTAGCATAGAGTTGCTTCTCCCCGAGTATGCTCAACACATTTCGCGAGATGTTCTTCGTGCTCTTCTTTGCTCTTGGAATAGATGAGAATGTCATCAATAAACACCACCACAAACTGGTCTAGGTGTTGTCGGAAGATACGGTTCAAGTCGATCATCGCACCGTTGGCCGTCAACCAATTTAGACCGAGTATGACGTCGATGCCGTGAAGAGGTAGACGAATAAGGTCCACTTTAGAAACTCGTCCATCCACGTTAGCAGTACAATTCATACATGCATCAGAAGCTAAGGATTTTACACCAAGCGGTGTAGATACTACAAGGTCAAAAGGTAAACTACAGGCATGCATTCCTAGGCGACTTGCACAATCATAAGAAATGAAAGAATGACTGGCTCCTGAATCATACAATGCCTCAAGTAGATTTCCATTAAGGTAAATAGTACCTTGGACCATCTCCGGGGACTGTCTGGCCTCTGTGTTCGTTAGTGCAAAGATGCGACCTGTGCTATGAGGTCTCGCCTCTCCAATCTTCTCAGTACACTCTCTGCTATAGTGTCCCGGCTTATGACATCTGAAGCATATCTGCTTCCCTTCACGGTTCACGCACAGGTGATGCTTCTTGCATTTGGGGCATGTTTGTGATCCCTTTGCTGGGATAGTTCTGTTGCCCAGCTTGGTACGACCTTTTATTTCCACCACGGGGGTTACTCCAGGGCGCCTTCCTCTTTAGTGAAGAGTTCTCGCGGTTGAATCCACCTCGACCATCATTGTTGTTGTTGAAGTTCCTTGATCTCTGGAATCCTCTGAGATTGCGTTCAGTCATCCGACAAGTTTCCACTGCGTTCGTCAAATTTTGGAATCGCTGGGACATGAGCCTTTCACCAATTTCATATTTTAACCCGTGAATCAGTATATTCACCATACTGCTTTCATTGTTGCCCCTTCGAAGATGTGCTGAGTATCGGGACAGGTTGGTGAACCGGGCGTAGTAATCGTCGAAAGATTCCTCCCTGTCCTTGTCGGATATGGAGAAATTCCGACTCCTTGTTCATTTTCATTGAAGGAGGAAATATTGTTCATGAAATTTCTCCAGAAATTTCTCCCATGTTCTGGGAAGAATCGGCCCGTAGGGTTTCGCCGTGACTTCCCACCAACAGTCGGCATCTCCTTCAAGTTGGTAAATCGCCGGTTGGGCTTTGCGATTCTCGGGCGATCAATCACCCCGAATACTGGGTATTCTTTTCCCTTCTTCCTCGTCGTGGAGGTGATTGTGATCTATCGGATTCCTCAGCGTTTTCCTCACTTTGATTTTCATTGTCCTCCTCCTCTTCTTCTTCTTCTTCGTCATTCTCCTCGTTTTCTTCATTGTTGCGCTCTTCCTCCTCGTGTTGCCGTGCTTCCAATTGTCTTTGGGCTTCTTCATCCTGTTGATTTTGTCTTGTCAACAGAGCATCTATGAGAACCCTCTGCTCTTGGAGTGTTCTCCTCAATTCTTGTACTTCATTCTGTTCCGGTTGGTTGGGTATAATATTTCGTTCGGGTATTGCGTCCATTTGAGGCCGCTGCCTCCTCGTCTGCCTCGACCTCGGCCTCTGCCTCGGCCCCTACCTCTTGGTGCACGGCACCTCTTATGATGGCCATGTTTTAACTTTTCCTTTATATCAAATAACGGCTAAGTGTCAGAAAAATAACACAACACATGGCATCAAGACATATATATTTTCACATTAGATGTAATGTACATGCTAACGTATATTACATCATCCAGCTGGTTTATGACCAGTGGTTATATCGTATGTCCCACGTTGTCGTCATCAGATGAATGATCCGAGCCGGTTTCTCTGGTTCTAAGGGCATACTAGCCATTGACTTAAGGTAGTACACTGGGTCAAAATCATATTTCGGTTTGGGGTCATCAGAAATATCAGGGTTTTCGTCTTCGTCCCGCCGTCTCTGGAACTATGGATCTACGAGTGTAGCGCCTCATTCTTACGGGATAGAAGGTATACGAATTTTCGTTTCTGTACATCACTACATATTACACCAGGGTCATATCAGTACTCATTTTCAAAATGTGCTCAAAGTTAAAAGGCTTAAGAACCTAACTCCGTTATCCGAACAGAATGGCCGGGTAAGTGTCTACCATGGGGCCTCACCGACTTATACGGCGGCGATTGGCACACCCACGTAGACTAGCCTTGCCTTCGGCACCAAACCGTTCGTGGTAACATAGTTAAATACTTGCCAGAAAGTTTTGCTCTGATACCATAAAATGTAACATCCCATTTTCTAAAGCGGAATTTTTTTTTTAATCAGAGTAGAACATGGGAGCGAAAGAGTAACTGATCATAACAAAATATGAACCATAGTGTAATATAGTATTGACATTACAGTGATCCTACTTGTTCAAAAGATAAGTACAGAAAGCGATAATGTGTCTTCGGCCGATAGCCTACTCTGCTGCTGCTTATCCCTAGCACCGATCCGTGGTCCTCCGGATCCCGAAGCTATAGTGAGATTCAATTCACCGCATTGAATCTCGTGTAACAGTTAACCTTATGCTCAAATAAAACAGTATATAGACAATAGATATTCATGACATAACGGCAACATCTCATCGATAAGTGTGACACGAGATGAGAACATAAGCATGGAGCAATATGTAAGGTCCTACACAACAACATTGTGACACGAGACGGTACATAAGCATAAAGCGGTATGTAAAGTCCTACACAAATATAGCCTGCACATTACCCCGTGCCACGATCACGTGTCCTCGCCGCTAGGAAAACTCAAAGCGGTATTATCATGTCTTATAACCCGTACAATTTGTATGTATAACGACGACCTAAGCGAGCCCCGGTATATGAACGTATCTATGACATATATGTATATGAGAGCTATAGGATTAGTGTTACGATGCGCGTCCGTACCTTCGTTGATGTACGTAGATGTTTCGGAAGCGTACTTTCGACGGAAAAAAGCGGTTTGTCCGACAATGCACGTTGGACGACAGAACGGCAGCAGATTAAGATTTCGACGTCCTATAAGAGTAATATCACTTTCATTAGTGATTTGACACAATAACGGCATTTTAGGTAAAAATTACCATTTTGCCCTTCTACCCCTAATTGGCGGAATTTCGCAAGACTTCGTTACTCGACAAATTTTCTTCCCGAAATTTTTCCAGAACTTCGACGCAACTATGATTTTCGAAAATAATGACTAAAATAGCCCTCCCATATGATACCCAATCATACTTGAAATTTAAAGGCTATTCTAACAAATTCTACCCTTACTTCTAAAAGAACTGCGAAAGCTTCAACTTTTCGGCGACTCGATCCCTACTATGTTTACACCTCTGCATATTTTTCAACGCAAACAAGGCTCTAAAACATTTGTAGGAATCTTGTCACCTACTTCCTAAATCTAACTAACAATTCTACTAACTACTAAACTAAAAACTAAAGACTAAAAGACTTACCCGTTGAAGACTTTAGGACAATTCTACAGGGCTTATCACGCACAATTCCCCAGAGCTCCTTTCTCTTCTTTCTCAACCAAAAATTTCGGCCAAGAGAAGGAAGAAAAGGTGTGAAATTTCTCAAGGGAAGGCATCTATTTATAGGCAAAAACAAGGGCCTTGTTTGGCAAATTTAAGGCTTTGTTTGGAAAATCAAAGTTGTAATAACCCATTAATTGCAACTTGTTCAACCATTTTCCCCGATCGGTACCCGATTCGCGTGATTTTGGAGAAATCTCAAAATTCTGGATTTACAACTTTGAAACCATTTCCTCACTTATTAGAAATGTCCAAATTAACCTAAATTTTGATCCCATGATTAATATTTTACCTTGACCTTGACATTCCTATTTCTAGATCTCTAGATAGGATCCGTTTCCTAATTTAAAAATTACTATTCATACTTTTTTACTTTAATTAATTATATTATATTTTAATATCAAGTTGCAAAAACCTTTATACATATATATATACATTCTTTCTCTTTTTCTTTTGGCCCAATTCGGCTGGCCCTATATTAATTTTAATAAATGTTTATTTTGTATTTAATTAATTATTTAATTATTTACTTATTTAATTTTTTTCCCAAAATTCCACAAAATTACCTAATTGGTCCATTCTTGTATTTAGGCTTAAAAATTCCTAAACTCAACTATTTTTCTCCAAAACTTCCAATTAATTAGTAAACATGTTTTCACTAATTTTAAAATAAAAACCACTAATTTTAGGGTTTTACATAATTATCTGTGAATTTTCTTTGCTTATGCTTAAGTAATTAGCTCAAAATTACCTAATTACTCTTTTATCACTTGTTGATAATTTCCTTCATTACGATACCTTATTACCTTCATATTCACGCATTAACCTTAGTATTTCCATGCCTCTTACATTATTCTACAATTTGTAAGGGTATTTTGGTCCTTTATTACCTTTTGCACATTCTTGTACAATTCCTCTAAGTTCATAATTTATTAAATTATCATAATTAGAGATATTATATTCTCTTAATTCACTTGGGCATTTTCTGCCTTTTAGGATTTTTCATAAATTTTCTAAGCTAATTACCCTTTTGCAGGGGCGTTTTGGTCATTTTGGCACTTTGGCCCTTAAACTCCCTAATTTCACGCAGAAATCCTACTTAGAAAATATACTATGATCACACAAGTTTAGGGATCAAGACTTTGCTTATCAGAAATATCCAATTTATTCATAATATTCCAGATAATAAAATCCGGGTATTACAAGAGGAAAGATTTTGGAAGCTTTAATTAACATTTATTAAGTTAGAACCATTAAGTATGTTGGTAAGAATACTTTACGATTATTAATTAATAACCATGAATTATTAAATTATTTAAAAAAAAAAACTTCATCTCCCTCCAATATGATGATGAGAGTGAGGGTGAGAATAAGGAAGATGAGGATGAAAAGGACAATGAGGAGGGCATGTAAGAAAACAATGACGATGTTCAATCATCACCACCATTGTCGTCCTCTTCCTCGTCATCATCCTTATTCTCATCATCGGAGTAGGGAGATGAAGAGTTTGACTATAAGTCAATTCAAAATAATTGTGATGAAGTATGTGGTTCAACTGCATGTTCAGTGTATTGGCGTATGCTGCGAAACGCCTTGTGTCGCGGTTAAGGCTTGCCAACATCTGCATCAGAGCCTCCATTTCAGCAGCAGCATGAGGATGAGGTGGTGGAGGGGGTTGTGGTGGTGGTGGAGGAGCTCCCTAGGAGCTTAACATGATGAAGGAGAAGGAGGAGACCGATAAAGAAAGTAGTAAAATTCACAAGGAATATGTGAGTTTAAATAGAGGTCTAACAGATTACAAAGGGTTATGGATTATGACTTATGAAGGTCAAACGGATTATGAAGAGTTATGAATTATGACTTAAGTGGTGGTGGGGTACAGTGTTAGATGACGGTTGTTTTTAAAGACCATTATGGTTTGTCTTCGCTAATATAAAGGTTGGAAGACTTATTGTTTGTAAAAATTACATAATGATAATGATTGTTTCAAAAAGAACCGTCTCTTTTGTCACTAAATAAATAACGGCTATCAACTATAACCATTATTTTAGTGTTTTCGCAAATATCACCTCGCAATACATGACAGTGAGTATAATTACCGTTATTTTCAAGCATTATATATCCTCGTGCGACTTTTGCCTCAACATACATGAAGTTTATTGGTTGTAACTATCATGTATTAAACATTATAAATGCTCAAAACTATAGTAGTGGTGGTTTAACACGTTAAAATTGCTAGCTAATAATTGTTAAATTATTGCTATTATTAATACTCAGTAATTTTTTGTAAAATTAGTTGTTAATTGACTTTATTATTGTTGTTGTTATATGACAAGTTAAAAGTAAATTGTTACCTGTTAAGCTAATGTTGTCATTCAAATTAAGAGCATTTAGGTATTTTATTATAAAATTTAATTACAAATTATTTTTTAGGAATTTCACAATGGTCAAATCAACTCAGAGTCCTAAATTGGGATTTGCATATTTGAGAGTATTTTGGTGTCACTTTTTCATGTAATTATGGCGTCAAAATATTTGGTAAGCAAATTCTAGTGACAAAATAAAATTACACAAAAGCTCCTAAACTTTGAACTATATACAAACAACCCTCTCAACATTTTAAACTTAATAATGAACCCACATCAACTTTCAACGTTGTACAGATAAATCTCAGCCAATTATATACCCTTTTAAATTATATTTTTGTGTGTGTATAACTCACCCAATTAAGCTGAGTTATATGTATCTAAACCCCATAAAATTTAAGATATATAAAAACAAGTAATGAACACAATTACTAATAGAGGATAGTGATCTGTATAAATATAAAATTTTGGGAGGTTTATCATAAAGTTTCAAAATTTGAAGAAATGTTCTTTACAGAAACATAAAGTTGGGTGGAATTATGTATAATTTCACCAATTAATTAAAAAGGGCTTCAAATAATCGCGGGAAGAAAAATAATTATTTGAAGTTGACATATATAATTATTTGGAATAGAAGGAAAGAAGTGTCGGCATTCTTAAGTGTTGCAGATGATTATCAAATTAAACTAACTACTTGGTTGGAGGCTCAA
Organism: Acacia pycnantha; assembly: GCA_025563575.1. Classification (NCBI taxonomy): domain Eukaryota; kingdom Viridiplantae; phylum Streptophyta; class Magnoliopsida; order Fabales; family Fabaceae; genus Acacia; species Acacia pycnantha. The sequence continues at coordinate 2,540,427 of JAMWYP010000007.1, read as the reverse complement.
ACAGAGAGCAGGAGGAATAAAAGAGATCTTATTGTGGTGTTATAGGTTCTATCATAATGGCATTTGTAGAGCAACCTATCACGTAATGACATGCTGACATTCCACCATTCTTAGCTTTATATATATATACTCCTTCGGTCCTAAATATAGGACATAGTTAGCATTTTTTGGAAAGTAAGAAAATAAAATAAGTCACTTAATCATATAATATTTTGTATATTATTATTATATATCATTTTATAAGTTAGATAAAATAGTTTGGTGAAAAAATAACAAATATAAATATTTTAAAGTAATTTAATTAGCTTTATTAATATCTCTAAAAAAGTCAACGATGTATTGTATTTAGATCGGAGGGAGTAGAAGACAGAGTTGAATTTTTTAACAGATATTAAGAAAGCTAAATAGGTTGTTTAATCATATTATATGTTATGTATCCTTAAATATAGGGATAGGATATTCTACCTACTCCTATTTTACCTACCTTTGCCTACCCCTCTCAAAACCGTTAGATCATGATCTCATCCAACGGTAAAGATTTAAGAGATAAAATAAATATTTTACCCCTTCTCTCTCCCACCCTCTTTCTCTCTCTACCCCCTCCACTGGTGCGACTTTAAAACCCTAATGCTCGGCCTAAAACCATGACTTAATAACCTTCATTCTGCAGCACCATACCCTAATAATTAGAACCTTTGAACTATTATTCGGAACAACAATGTCAATTATTCAAGGTGATTTATCAAAGAAAAAGCATATGGCTAGTAGCCTCATGTGCAAATCATCTTCACAATTTTCTACCGAGCACAAATGAGGCCAAAACAGCTTTCGTCACCAATTAAAATTAAAATAGCATTAATCAACAACTTATTTATAGAACTGGCATATAACTCGTCCCCAAATTCATCATCGGAAAACCCATCTCTCCAGTTCAACCACCGTTGCCACCATTTTAACGGAATCAATGAAGTGGGTTGGGTATGACAGAAATAACGATGAAGGCAGAAAGTTTTGTGGTGACAGCTTCAAAACTGGCAACGAACGAAGGTCTGGATGACGAGCATTTGAAGACCCTTGGATTGTTAATGCATACCCCTCTAATAAATAAATAAAATAAAAATGGTATTTTGATTAGATGCAGCAGAAAATTGGGCTATGGCTACTGACCTTTGATCTTTTCAATTTCTTTTCTTCAACCTTTCCATTAGGGTTTCCTGAAAGAGATAGCCCGACAAATCCTACATCCTTATTTAATTTATCTCTTCATAATTAATTTGAATCATGCTTGGATTTCACAATCAGAATCTCAGAAAGAAATCTGCACCACAATGTAACACGAGAGAGGGGGGAGAGGGAGGGAGGCAATGGAAGAGAGGAAGGAGTAAAATGGTTTATTTTATCTCTTAAATCTCTGCCTTTGGGTGAGATCATGATCTAACAACATTGAGAGGGTAGGCAAAGGTAGGTAAAATAGGAGTAGGTAGAATAACCTATCCCTAAATTATATATTAGTTTATAAGTTAGGCAAAATAGTTTAAATGAAAAATATAAATATTTTAAAGTAATTTAATTTGCTTTCTTAATATCTCAAAAAAAAAAAAATCAATGATGTCTTATATTTAAGACCGAAGGAAGTGTAATTGTGTGTGTGTGTGTGTGAGTGTTACAATGCACACACACTCTTATTTATATACTCATCTAATGTTTAATATAAGACATATTTACCTAGTTAATACAACATGTTTTTTTTTTTTTTTCTAAAACACCTTAATCATCTATCTTCCTTATCACCCTCTATTATATCTCCTACTTGATTATTATTATGAAAGCATCAATATGAGTTAATTTTTTTAAAAAAATTAATAAATATAAGAAATATGTATTACATTTAAAGCTAATATAAACTTTTCATTAATATCTTACATTGAGAACCGGGAGTATAATCTTTGATTTTTTTGGGGCCCTTTTGGCACAATGCATGCAATGCAAGTCACATCCAAACTTATAAGACAGACAGACCCCAATTCATTTGCATTATTGCCTCTCATTTATACAATTAACAATACAGGAAAACATAAAAATTATGTTAATTTGTAAATAGAGTTAATTCGTTCTTAATTAACTTGAATCAATAATACACACACACATGAATGAAAGTAATTATGGGAGAAGAGAAGGGAAAAGTGCACATTGGGATGTTCCCTTGGACGGTGAAAGAGGACAAAGTGAGTAACAGAGAAGTGAGTCATGTGATATCACAACGTCCAGAGAGACGTGCATGCATGCGTCTCTGTATTTGTCGCCTTCTCTCTCTATCCCATTCTCCTCACGTTAATCTTCTCACCTCACTTTTTTGTTAGACCATATCACACTCTGATTCTATTTATAAGTCCAGTTTGACCAAAAAATTTGGTCCTATTTATAAGTCAAGTTCCATGTAATAAATGAAATTGTGACAATTTTGCCCATGTTAATTGTACTCATAAAGATAGAGAGAGAAGAAACAATTGAAAAATACCCAATCATAAATGAAGGCAAAGTTGAAAATTTACCCCATAATCATTGAGATAACTCATTTTCCTTGGTATGTGAGATTTGGTCAAATTGAACTTATAAATAGGACCAGAGTGGTAGAGCGGGTGTTAAGTATGTGTTTGAATTAGCTTTTAAAGAATAATAATTTTTAAGCATGTGAGAGGAGTTTTGTCTCGACTTAAAAAAAATCTTCTCTGAAACCATGGTTTGAGTGTATGTTGTCCAAAGACTCATTAATTACTAGCGGAATTAAACATGCAATCTTCTATTTACTGGTAAGAAACTTTGAGGAATTAAACACTCATTAAGGGGAATTACTTTGAGGTCCCAAATAAGAGACTTAATTACTAAAAAGTCCCAATGACATTTGAAATGTTGACATTTCTTACTCTGGAATTTGTCATTGCATGCTCCTTAGTTGTTATCAGGAGTTATTGATAATTAAGTCTTTTCTTTAGACCTCATAGTAATTTTCTCTATATTTTATGTCACTAGATTGTAGACTCATAGGCTCTCACCTCACACCCTTACTGACTTCAAAGTTCAAACCATGTCACATTTCTGATTCTCCCCTTCCTATATATGTATAAACAGAATGTAATTTGTGATCGAGCTCCTACTTATATGTGATGAACTTTCTTGTGGCTAGATTACAAAATCATTTTTATAGTAAAATAATCAATTATATAAAATGAAAATTGTTAAACAACTAGAGTTAATATAATTGGATTTAGGGAAGGGGGAGTTAGCTAGGTAGTACGTAGTATATATATCAGTTTTATACTAAGAGTAAGTAGAAAAATATTGAAGCAGCAAGTTCACATCCTTCCCTATGGTGCAATTGAAATTAGAATGGATAAGGAGACTATTGAGCAAATTCCTTTTGATGAAAAACGACATTGAAAAGTATATATGATATGAAATTTATACAATGTTTTATAATTAAAATTATATAACATCTATGTAATTATAAAAAAGATTAAAAATTTAGATGGTTATGAGCTCATGGATTATCCCTCACTCTGCCACTAGCTAACACCTAATAGAATGTTGTCTATAAGAAAGCTTAACACATACTCTTTAAGTTAATTACAGTCAATCATTGAGAAACCATATGAATGATTAGGCTAACCACTTGAATGCGCAATTAATCATTAAAAAAAAAAAAACTGTCAACTAATAACTTCATAAATTCACCTCTGCAAGTGTATTAAAAAAATTTCCTATAAACTTGTTTTTATTTCATTTTTATGTCTTTCTAGAATCACATTAATGCCCCAAAAAAACATGTATACAAGGGGGCTTTTACACTAATTGTTATGGAGACAGTATTGGAAGTGTGATGGACGACATTTTCATTAAGATGTGATACTAGCTTCTATAGCAATTGATAATGAAACTAATTCACTTTTAAAAATTTATCTATTTCTATATTGATTACAAAGACAACTTGTGTAAAAAGTATTATCTTCTTGTTAAATTCACATGGTGTGACAGTTTACAAATCACCTTTTATATATTAATAACTAATAGGAAATTAGTTTATTGTTTGGGCTACAATTGATCCTTAGAATGAATTAGTACATGAATAACAATGCCATGATTGATGTAGATTTATTGACCTTTTAAATATGATAGTGAATGTTGGGTTTTAAAGGGATAACATGAACATAAACTGAGAGTAGCTAAGATGAGGATGCTGAGATGGATATATAGTCATACAAGAAAATATAAGATTCTTAATAATCATATACGCAAACGAGTTGGACTCGCACATATTATAGAGAAAATGGTAGAGAATCGTCTGAGGTGGTCCGGACACGTCCAAAAACAGCCATTGTGTGCGCCGATGAGGAGGGTCGATCAAGCAATATACATGGAGCCCTTTAAAAAGATGTAGAGGAAGACCGAAACGAACACTTAATGAGGTTATAGAGCAAGATCTATTGGTCAATAATATGTCTAAGGATTTTGTTTTCGATAGTAAATGTTGGTTTTCGATAAAGCACAATGACGTACAATCTGTGTAGCTGACCTCATCTAGTGAAATAAGGATTTTTTATTATATTTAAAAATGACACTTTGAGAAGAAGAAAAAATTACTTGAACTTCAAAATCTCAAATCAATCTTATTACTTATAAAAATATAGATATTGACTACACTTAAATAACAATGGATAATTCATTTTAAAAGCAAATAATTGAATTGAGACTTTGAAGTTAAACACTATTTTTATATTCTTTTCCCTAATAGGTTGTTTGGTTTGAGGAGAAAGGATGAGAGGAAATATATAATTTTTACTAAATTGTTATTAATAAGAAAAAAAAATTATTAAAAGTATAATTATAGAATATTGAAAAAATTGTGTGGGTAATTTAATTAAAACAAGGTAAAAATATTTCCCTCCCCCTTTTCCCCAAATTTCTCATCGATTTTGTCTATTAAAAAAAAACAAATCACCGTTGTTATTTCACTTGGGTCGCGCAGAGAGATAATTTTTTAAATTTTTTTGTGAAGAGTGAAAAGCAACGGAGGGAAGGGAAGAGAGAGAGAGAGAGAGAGAGAGAGTATCATAAAAAAGTGGGAAGAAGTAGCTGACCATGACAACGGGTGGAAATAGGATCGCTTAGGATATGCATTACCTAAATAAATTTGGACCTACTCCCTCTCATCATTATATCAACTAACAAGTGTATATGGTCTTTTTTATAAGGCACTTACTTATTTTCAAGAAGTATTAATTGTTTTCTTTTCATGTATGCCCATCATTAATAGGGCTAGTGGGTGAGAATAATAATAATAATATTATATTAGAATTTAGTGCAACTAGTAAGGATAATATTAAAAATTACTTAAATTTTAGGAAAACTTTATTGACTTTAACTGTTTTTATTGGTTTGTGTGAATTGGTAGTTGATGTCTTATAATAAGAATCAGAGGGAAGGAGTAAATACAATAGAGATTTAAAACTTGAGTTTGAATATGAGCCAATATATAGGTTTTTTCTTCTACTCGCCTAGGCTTTCAAAAGATTCGATAAGGCCTGAAATATGTTTAAAGACCTACTTAAAATATAGGCTTTTAAATAGCCTTTAGAGTCGATGTCTTCAAATTTATATATAATTATTCAAGCCTATTTATAATATTACACTGTGTCTTAAATGCCTAACATCCATTCTCACCTTAATACAAGGGCTTAGTAAGGAAAAAAAAAAAAAAAGCCTAGCGGCAATAGTCCGAGTAAGTAGAAATAAGAAAAACTAATCATATATTAACTAATGAGATATTTTTAAAAATCAACTAAGCATAACAAACAACAAATAAAACTGGATTTTACCTTTTACTTTTCCCATGTAAATGGGGACAAACTCCTCCTTCTAAGATTATAATATTTCATCTGGCACTAAAATAAACTCATTATAATTATTATGCTTTAGTGGACGATACAAATCAAGGGGGAAAGAGTGAGTTAACATTATCATCTCGAGCAATAGAAGAGAAGAGAGGTGAGAGTGAATGATGATCTTAATGCAAGATTTGTGTGTTTGTGTGTGTAAATGAGGATAAAATGTGAAACTTAAGATTAATGATGAGTTGGTAAATTTATAAATGATTTATAAATTATTTAGATTATAATATATATACTTATATAATGGTATGAATTAAAAAAATTATATAGGCTAGACATATAGACTTATAGGTTAGACCTTGTAAAAATAAGTCTAATATGTTAATTTAAATAGGTCTAATAATAAGTCTAATTTATATGTGACCTATTTCCATCCGTATACCTGAGACAGTCTATGATGCTAACCCCACCATCGTTCAGTAAGGACAGATTTGTGGGTCAAACCCTTCAAACCCTGGGAATTAAAAAACACACACAATTCCCTGTCTCTTTTTGATTATTTCGGTGAAAACAACATTTATTCACCTTGGGAGCTCCTATCCAGAAAAGCGAGGGAGAGAGAGAGAGAGAGAGAATTAGATTCCTTTTACATCTAACTCTATCTCTAGGTGCTATTACACAACTTTTTACTGTAATTCATTCTGTAATGATGATTTCCTGATGATAAAGAAATGGACTCCACTTCTTGCATCATTTAAACAAATCCCTCCACAAGTCCCACACCTTCTTCACTCCCTCCCTCTCCCTCTCTCTCTCTCCCCCCCTCCCAAAGCCTTCTCTCTGTCTGGATCACAATTTCACCATTCCCATTTATAATAGCAAGGGGAAAGGAAAAGAGACGTAAAAGGGAAGTGATGGAGCTGACTCAACTCAGTTTTCTGGAGGAACTACTGGCTCCAAGAAGAGACACTTGGAGCACTTTTCCCTCTGGTTTGGAAGAGATATTCCCCTACAATGATTGGAGTTTTGATTCTTTTGTTGAGAACCCACCTTTAGCTCCTTTGAATCCTCCATTACCTTCATTTTCCACTCCACTAGACCCTAGATTTGAGGGTCCATACACTAATGAAGCAGAAGCAGCATACCCATTTGTTGATGGCTTCACTTTAACAGAGCTTGACTCTTCATATGCCAGGAATGAAGATTTTGCACTATTTCCTGCACAGGAAAGTAACCCATCAATGGAGGATGAAGAGTTTGGCTTTCTGGGGGGAAGTGAAAATCAGAGCCTTGAAAGCATGAACACTACTGTCTGCAAAATTGAGGAACAGGTCACAGAAGTTCCAGCCTTTAACATGGGTTTGTGTGGGGAGAAGAAACCCAAGTCCAAGAAGCTTGAAGGTCAGCCCTCTAAGAATCTAATGGCTGAAAGAAGGAGAAGAAAGCGCCTCAATGACCGCCTCTCCATGCTAAGGTCTATAGTTCCTAAAATCAGCAAGGTAAAAAAAGTAGTATTCATGATTTCCCAGGTGTAATACTTCAAGATTTTTTAGTTCATTTCATGGTGACGCTTGAAAGTAAACTGATATCGATATGTCAACATTAACAGATGGACAGAACCTCTATTCTTGGGGATACCATAGATTATATGAAAGAGCTTCTAGAAAGGATCGGTAAGCTGCAAGAAGAAAGAACGGAAGAGACTGCAAATCAGATAAATTTCCTGGGTAAATCCAAAGAGATGAAGCCAAATGAAGTGATGGTAAGAAATTCACCCAAGGTATGGTTTTTAAACCCCTAAAACTGATGCATAATCAATGGTCCAGCGCCTGAATAAAAACAAGTTCTGTGATGTTTTTGGCAGTTTGAGGTAGAGAAGGGAGACCAGGACACAAAAGTCAGTATCTGTTGTGGCACAAGGGCTGGATTGTTGCTATCAACAGTGAACACACTTGAAGCATTAGGCCTTGAGATTCAACAATGTGTTATAAGCAGCTTCAATGATTTTTCAATGCAAGCATCTTGCTCAGAGGTTTATAACTACCTTATTTCTAAGGGATTTAATATCTGATTCCTTACTGGAAATCATTTATCTCTCTTACTGATGATAATTCTTTCTCTGGGTGTTAGGTATCTGAGCAGAGAACTGGCTTTAGCTCTGAAGAGATAAAGCAAGCACTATTCAGAAATGCCGGTTATGGTGGGAGATGTCTATAGAGACCAAGATGTGAGCAGATTAGGCAAGTAGCTAAACTATTTCCAGAAGGTGTAAAAGAAGCAATTTTTACCTATAAGTTCTTCAGAATAAGTTTAGTATTGATTTATGATGTACTTCATACAGCTTTACCCTTTATTTTATCATATATATTGGGGTATCTTAGTACAAGGCATCAGAGTTCTCATCAGACGAATATCTCATATTTTTTAATGAGCAAGTTTCAATCAATCTGAATTATTGCTGAACCCAAAACAGGAATCCAATTGCTAATTTCATAGATTCCTTTAATATGTTACATGTTGAGAGTTTTTTTTTTTCCTTTCCCCCTCAGACATCAAGCGGATAACTGTCTGTCATCTGGTTATGTTTTTGTGGCAACGAAAACCACTCACCAACAGCTTATGGATATTGCTTTTTTAAAAGGGATTGTAGTTTGTTAGATACCACACGATTACAAGCAGGAAGGTTGGTAGTTGAATTACCAAATGAATCACTGTCTTGTAACTTCATAATTTCTAGGGCTGCTAATAAATTAGGGAACCTAAATGTAAGATTGGGTTGCTGTCCTAGACGTACCAGTGAAACATGCTATCTTTCATGATGAGCTAGAAGGGAAAATCAACAGACAGATGCCTTCTAAAGTGCAGAACTGCACTACTAATAAGCAGGATAACCTGGAAAGTACTGGTCCTGTTTTTAGTTGCAGGTACATCAATAATGGTGAGTCTGAGTTGAAAAATCTCCTTTTTGACCAAGAATATAGGATGTAATTCCTAACACGGGTTATGTAATGTATCAAAGACGAAGTTAACCACGCAGAACACCATCCATCATACGCAAGGATGAGGGAAAAAATTAAAAGGGAAAATTGCAATCAGGTCCCGAGCTATAGAAAATGCGATCCACAAGTCCCTTGAAATATCCATGCAGGCAAATCCAGACATTTGGTAATATAATTCAATTGTAAAAAAAAAACAAAATACCCTCCATGAAACAAAGAAAATTGCTCTCTCCCATAGCCCCAATCTCCGACTCCAATGAAGAGCATTACCTACACGGCTGAGCATCTCTCTCTCCATGTTAGAAAAATTTCAGGCTTTTAACCTTTTATTTTATTTTATCGGCAATAACCATATTAATTGAGTAATGTATAAATTACAGAAGAATGGGATCTGAGAAGAAAATAAAGTAGCAAGAACTTCAACGAGAAACAGAAAGAGAATTGTGAACATACAATACAAAATTCCTTTGGCGGTTAGTAACAATTATAAGTAGTAAGAGTCATTTGACTGCATTTCACAGAAAAACAACAAACGTGATATGTCCCTGGCTGTACATACTGTACATTACAGCGCTACAATTAAACCATAGTTCTGTCTCCTCCACAATCACCCGGAAGTAACAGGAGCGCCATCTCTCTCCCAAACACCGAAAAAAATTCCAAACCCGAAAGTTGTCGCCGCCGAGCCCATGTTGATTCCACCTGTGATCCACCGGCGCTATGTTCCCGGAGAACACCAGCAAGAACGGCGACAATGATCCCAGCTCGTGGATCCATATTCTCTTCTGCAGCTCCATCCACTCCTCAATCTTCCCCGCGTCCCGCCACCGCTCCAAATCGATCACCATCAACCCAGTGTTGAAGAAGCAAGGCTTCTGACTGCCCGCAAATGTCAGCTCCAAACCTATGAAGAATGGATTTTGAGACATATATATAAACACACAGACAGAGAGAGGGGGGAGAGAGACACACACACAGAAGCACACGCACACAGCGACTCACCCACCAAAGTAATACAGTTATGGCTAACATAGAGAGAGAGAGAGAGATGCTCAGCCGTGCAGGTGTTGCTCTTCGTCGCAGTCGGAGATTGGGGCTATTGATGAGAGACAAGAGGGATGGAGAAGCAATTTTCTTTATTTCTTTTTTTGCTCGGAAAAATTTTCTTTATTTCATGGAAGGCATTTTGGTTTTTTCACAATTAGATTAGATTATATTGTCCAAATATCCCATGAAACTTACCTGTAAATTAGAGATTTTAAGGGATCTTTAGTTGTATTTTATCTGATTTGGGACTGAGTGCCATTCTCCCAAAATTAAAATTAAAATTAAATACTGTACACAGATCATTTACATTCAGAGGGACCTAACCTGAAGATGAAACTGGAACTCAAAGTATCATCGTCGCTCATAATGTGGCATAAATTCATCTGTCCTCGCCAAGAGCTTCAATTCACGTGGAGGGCTGGTAGGCCTCAATAAAGATGGAAAAGACAGACTGTTCATTGACAGAAAAAAAAAATAAAAGATCTGAATGATATGGATGATAGAAGAAACACAGACAGAGACGAACTTGAGTCACCAAGTTAACCTTCAGGATCATCCACGCCCGCAAGCGTGCAACTTCTATTTTAAAGCTATATGCAAAGTATAGTATATAGAGCTTAATCAAAGACTCAAAGGTTTACAGAAACAGTTTATGTAGCCAGACAGGTAGAAAACAATCGTTGCATCATAATTGGAAAAACGTCCATGATTATATGTCATTTTTTGGACCCAGGAAAAATTGGATCTTCCATTTTTATTAGCTAGAGAAAAATTTTACAAGAGCCGGTCAGTATTAGGTAGTGACCAAACTACACCGTCTAAAAGTCAGCTACTATACATACACTAGTCTTTCAATTACCAATCAGCAAGGCTAAAAGATGGTGTGATACAACTCGATGAACTCAAGCTAAATCTTTTGACTTTCATCTTCATCATCACAGCTTTCAGCTTCAACGTGGTCATCAATGTATTCATCAGAGTTACAACTATTCATGAGATTGGCTTGCGAATACTGAAACTTTTTTATGGCATCTCTAGCTTCAGACACCAAGGCAATTTTTGCAGATTCAACCACGCCCCCCTTCTGAACGTTGCTTTCTTTACTAACTGCTTTCCCAAGTTTGAACATTTCTACTCGTGCAGATGCTGCTCTTCTCCTAGCTTCTCGGAAGCGTAATTGATTAATATACTTCTCATGCAGTACCCTGTTCTTAACTTGCTTCAGTACAGGGGGACTAACAATATCTGAATCAAATGAGCTATTGAATCTTGAAAGGGCTTTTCCTTGGCGAGAAGATGATTTTTCATTGCAACTTTGCAGCCATCCTTGCTTCTCATCTAGCTTCTCAGGAGTAGAGTGCGCATCACTGAGCGGAAAAGCATTAGTAGGAAAGTCCACATTGGGTTCAAGAACAGAAAATAAATCCCCTTCATGGTCTGGACCAACTTTTTGATTGCGCTGTAACAGCTTTCTGAGAGATTTTTGAGTAAGATAACTCTTTGATTTGGAACGACTTGATTTTCTAGCTTCGTTAACAATAGGCTTGAGCAGCTTACTCGCAGAAAGCAAAACTTCTTCGACGGGTGATGACTTCAATTTTTTTGCCCTTGATCGAGGCTGATGTTGAGGTGGTGTTAAATGGTCTTGGTGAATTCTTTCAAAGCAATCATGTGCTGATTTTCCAGGAACCTGCAATAGATTTGGTATAGGGATGAGTTCAAGAATAAACCCAAATGCTTAAGCAAGCTCCAAATACAAGAATGATCTGTGTTGATAGTAATATTGCATGCCATTGATTACAAAGATCATGAACCAAGGGTTAAAAAATAGAAAGAAAATCACCAAACAAGGTCATATCTCTTCCCTTGGGAACTTCAAGACAGCATTTTGTATTCTTCCCTCGAAACATTCACAAGGAACACTTCAGTGGTGTTAGTCTCACTAGCACATAGAAGTGTCCTTTTATCATGTGCTCCTCAAATTCCTGAAGTTACATGTTTCCATCTTTATGGAAGTATTAATCTAGAAGATAGACAGTTTGCCAAGTTTCACTGAAGAATTGTTAATATTATACAAATTTTAGCTCAGTTGAAATCAAACCAGCCCACTTCTATCAGTCTTTCAAAGAAAATTCTGAAACCGAAAGAAACTTAACTTTTTTTCAACTTTGATTTATTTCACTAAGAAGGATTGAAGTTGTCCGAGACTCTAATAATGTCTGGCAGCATGCTATTCAGCTTCAGGTGTTACTCAATGAAGATATGGTCTCTCAAAAACGATATAACACATGTAGAACTTGACGCCAACGCAAGTGGGTAAAAGAATTCCTATCTCAATAATTACGATCATGGAGAAAGACTTGTAAAGACAGAAAGCAGCGATAAATAAAATATTTGACAGTAAGGCAAAGAGATGACTATAAAGGAGGTATAAAATGATAGGAAAATACCAGTTTAGAAACTTTCTTCCAGAAATGAGGGGTTGGCTTTGCAACAAAATACGCTCTCCGTAATGCCACCTCTTGTTCCTTAGTCCACCCATTTTGAGCTGCTTCACTATTTTCATCTTTCTTTCTCTTTCCCTTGACAAGAGCTTCAATTTTAAATTTCTCACGAGTCATAAAAACGCCCTTTGTCATCTGTTCACCTTTACCTGGGGACGTTTCAATCGGTTTATCTTCTACATGAGTTTTAACAGAAACTACTTGATCTGTTTCTTCCTCCACAGAAAAATCTGAATTGAGGTAGATAATTTCAACGGATTTTGCCCTGTTAACTGTTTGGTCTGATTGAGAACTAACGTGTTTCGCGTTCAGGAGCCTCTGAGATCGTCTGAGACTCTGAACACGATTATTTAGTTGCCTAGGTGTCACATTCTCCGAATCGACCAAAGAGTTATCAGGTTTCCTGGATTTCTTCATACCTCTACGCGGGGAATCTCTGAGCTCGAGAAAGCGAATTTTCCGACGAGACAATCGGAAAGATCTTCTGGGACAAGGAAAGCCACCAGCCCCATCGTTCAATCTAGAAGATCTTCTCAATTCAGAAGGGGCAGTGTTGCCATTTCCGAACTTGCGACCGGAATCGTTGGATTTCTTGGAAGAATTGTTCTTCGAATCCTTGTGGCTCTGCGGCGATAGAGCAATTTGAACAGTGACGGAAGAAGGAGGAGGAGGAGGATTCGAGTAGCATACTGATTTTCGAGTGGATTTAGAGGTGAAAGCCTTGGAATCTTCGGCTTTCCGGGGAGTCTTGGGTTGCAGAGGTGGTACTGTGGTGGTTCTCTGATGAAGGAATCTTGGAGATCGTCGGGGCGTCGTGAATTCAATGGTGGGGATGAAGGAGTTTCTCTTATTAGGCATCCCCAAATGCACTTGACTTGAAAGATTCAGTTTTGAACTCCGATGAAGAAATGAGAGGGAAGCCAAAACACAACCCTCTGTGTTTCAATTTTCAAACTCAATTCAAACGCGAAACATAGGCTTCCAAAAAAACACTTTGGACTTAGAATCCCACACATATGTGTAGGCCGAAGCCCGAACTCATTTTAGAAAAAGTCGCTTGGGCCTAAATTTTTAAAAAAAACAGACACAAAGACAAGTATTTAAAAAAATTTGCAAATTGTTATTAAAAAAAAAAAATTGCAAATTGTGTTATAAAAAATTTGCAAATTGAACCTGGATTTTCTAGTCAGGGTTCGATCCTGGTTATATGTATGGAGAAAGTCTCGTGACCAGCATTAAAGCCCCTTTAGGAAGTCTTCGATTTAAGGGGGTTAGTCACCATTACTAGTGTTGGACAGGCCTAAAAAAAAATTTGCAAACTAAACCAAAGTTACATATAGTATCTAACAAGATTGCCTACAATAAAAAGATACACGTAATTAAAAAAATAAAAATAAAAAAGTTTCAAACTTGTTTAAGATTGCATTTTAGGGCTTGCATCTAGGGGAATGATCATAGAAGACCTTGAGATATCTCACAAACTTTTGATTAGAAGCCAGACCTTTCACAAAAAAATGGAGATTCACACATAGCGCACCGAATGCAAATAGTCAAATTCACAAAATTTACAACAGTAGGAATGATAGTGAAACATTTACGTTGAGGCTCTCTCTCTCACACACATACAGTCTCCTTCCCCTCATACTAAATCATAAAGCATTTTGGTTGGACCCTGAAGTGAGGAAGTATATATGCAAATACAGCTCTGAGTTGATTCGAACTTCCCATCACTATGCAATAATAATGATCTATTTGGTACTTCACATCATCCAAAAATCAATGTTGTTGGCTTCCAATAATATCATAGAACCGGCTAGTAAATCAACATGAATTTTTGTGTACTTCATCTCAGTTCTTCACTGCTTTGTAGTATCATTGCAGAAAGAGCAGATCCGAATCAAGCATATACATTTCAGAACCAATTCATGAATCAAATTTAAGGCCGATTTCTTTCTTCTCATCAATTAATTAGTTAATACAGTTCAATCATGCTGGATGAATAGCTTTAACTTAAATAAAGCCTACTTTAATCATCACCACTTATGTTGATTCGAACTTTATATATATATATATATATATAACAGTTCATATCAATTGAGCAGCTTAATTAATTCCACCATATACACCACAAGCAACCTATTAACAAACTTGAAAAAATGGAAGATGTAAACAAGAGGAAGCATAAAACCACATGAAAGTAGTAGCATGAATAGCTACTTGTACTACTACAAAAATCGCGATATACGACGGTTGTTATTTGTCATATATAATGGTTCCGAACGATTATTTATTATTTATTTCAAACCTATTATAATAGTTATAATATAACACTTGTTATGTATTGAAGCTTGGTGAAACTATGATATGCACCAGGGGCGGACACAGAGGGGGGCGAGGGGTGGCCCCTGCCCCCCCTAAAATTTAAATTAAAAAAAAAAAAGTTGTATGTATTCGTTTGCTTGCGTGTGTGTGTGTATATATATATATTGGCTTTCTCGTAAATATTAACTGAGATATAAAAATGAAACATTAGTGACAATCACCATATCGCATCCCAAATATATATATGGATTAATTGAGCATATAATATACCTAATTTATATCAATATTTTTAGGATCATGCTTGATTATGTCTTTCATATACTACAACACATAGTACCCATAATCGTTGTTGTTGTTCGGTTACTTTGGGCACTATAAAGAAATGAGAGGAAAAATTTGTTAGTCATACATACATACATGTATGTATACACATATATATTGTGTGCTTTGTCAACTTATAATATTATAGTCATTAATGAATAATATATATACCTTTAGACCCAACCAATGGAAGGCCATCTATAGCTGCCATTAGTGAGCTTGTTTTTTGTGCATTCGAGACCATTTTGATTGTTGTAATTGTAGACCATTCTTACAAGATACAATATAAAATTATATATATAGAAACATGCAAGATGAACTGAAATATGAGAGATGATGAATAAATAACTTACTAGTTGAATGTCTCCTGCATGTATGGTCTCGTTTCTGGAACTCCGCTGATAGAGTCATGGTACCAAATCCTTTTGTGCATTGAATTTACGAATGAGCATCCAATGGTTCCTAAGTACAATAAAAGATCACACCATCAGGACAATTACAAAATAAATAAAACTAATTTAAGCAAAAGTAATGATTTTCCCACACTTGAACGTAAGGCATAAAGAAGTATGTGTCACTTGTGTCTAGCACCCTCCTAATGAATTCATCCCCCAGAAACCTCACCTGTTATTGCTTGACATCTTCTTTCAAGGCATTACCCAGGTTATTCAGATGGTTAGGGTGGATGAACTTGATCTTGTCCTGGAGGCCGCAGGGGACAAGGTAAGTATGGTACAGGCACTTGAAATGCTGAAACCAACATATCAAAATGTAATCAAAGCTTTAAATAACTGACTATTTAATCACAGTTGAAGAAATATCTCATAAAGAAGTTGAAAGAGCTTGAACTTGTCATGTCTTTGTTCAGAACCTCAGAAATAAAGCTTTTTGCTTATAGTAAAAGATTGGGGAGTTTAGTGTGAGGGTGCCACGCCCTAAAGTACTAAAGTGTGACCAGCACGAAAGTCAATTCACTTTGGAAGCCCTTTTTAATTTACTATTTTCTATTTACAATTACTCTTTTCGTTTCTATATTTGAAAAATACAAGTGAGGTTATATTAAGTTTCAAAATTAGTTTTACACATATTAAAGATATCTTTGGTTGTTATTTAATAAAAGTTCACCGACTAATATTATAAAGTCATTCTATATTCTATATTATGTTATTTGGTGGCAATGCCTTTTCTTCTGCAGATTCATTTACTGAAGAGGCTCTCTTTTCAACTTCTGTTCCAAATATTATATCCCCTAAATGGAGAGTGGTTGAAAATAAACTTGGTTTCCTTCTTTCTGATGCCATCAATTAGAACAAGGTAGCTAAGTAAGGAAGCAGCTATGGTCCTCTGTCCTTAGCGTCCACAGCAGTCCACTTCGACTTATACGTCGACGTATAAGATGAAGTGGATGCAATGGTCCTTTTTCCTTTTTTATTTTAAAAAAAAAAAATCAAACGAAAAAAAGACCATTGCGTCCACTTCGGCTTATACGTCGACATATAAGCCAAAGTGGACCGCAGTGGATGCTAAAGGTAGAGGACCATAGCCGCTTCCGCCAAGTAAAGGGATGAAATATATCCACCTTGCAGGGTTTATTATGTTGCATCTTTTTATCTTAATATGTTGTTTTCTATTTTAAAAAATATAAAGATAAATAGACATAGAATTTGAGATAAGTCACGTTATTCACAGTAACATTTTATAAATTTCATCTTACGTACATATTGTTGTGGAAAATCTTTTCTCTCATTCTATCAACATTTTGAAGGCTTTTTTTGAGTTGGGTGTATTTAATATGTCGCTCTCTAATGCTCTTTGTAATGCCCCAACCTTCTACAGTTTTTTTTTCCATATCACGAGATTCTACCTAACAAGAGTGACATTTTGATATCTTTTTTAATGACATTTTGATATCTCATATAGGGCTGAGTAATAGGCGGTATGAGTAGCCAATACTCTAACTTGTAGCCTGCTCATTTATTGATATACGGGTATGAGCTAACTCATACTCGTGCTTCAACCCGCTAAACCTAAGTTAAAAGGGTTAGGACATAAATGGGTGGACTAAACGGATTATAAGGAACCCCGTTTAGATGACCTTTTTTTTTAAAGGTTATAATTATATATAGTTATCAATCCATTGGATCATGATTAATTTCTAATCTTTTAAGTTCAAAGTTCAAGCATTACATTGAAATTATCAATATCAAGATTCTTAATTTTGGGGAGTCTTTGATAGCCCATTTCGGTCATGTATGAAAGCCTCAACTATCTTTAAAGATAAGAAGCTTGGGTCATGCTCATTTGCCTTTACAAACTTAAATCATATTTACCATAAATAAAGATGATTTAGTATGAAAATAGGAAAGCTTAAATAGAGAAGCATATTTCATCAAACCAAAAAAAAAAAAAAACAAGAGCTTAATCTGACAACAAGTGAGGTTTATTTTGATGATTGTAATACCCTAAAATTTGACTTAGGGAAAATAGTATAAATTAAGAAATAATACCTATTAAATAGGTGAATATGTGATACCAAATTTGTAGGGAAAAAATCTCTTGAAAATTAGAGTGCAAAAATGACGAAAATGCCCTTGTAGGACATTAATAACTTAGGAAAATTATGAAAAATCCTGAGAGGTAGTAAAATAATTATTAAAATTGAGAGAACCTATAGTCTCTAATTTTGGTAATTTAATAAATTATAATCTTGGAAGAATTGTAAAATAACAATTATAAAGTATTTGGAGATTATAACTAACTCCATAATTATTGATATTTTACATGGGAGATAAAATAGCAATGTTAGTTCAGATTCTGAGAGGAACTAATTAGTTCTAGATAAGAAAATTATCAAAAATAATAAGTGATTGATTAAATAATTGTTGGTTAATTATTTAAGCTTGAACAATGGAATAATTGTGATAAATTATGTAGAACTCTATAATTAGTGATTTATGGCTAGAAAATTAGCATAAATATGTTTGCTAATTAATTGGAAAATATGAAGGAAAATCTATGAGATTAGTTAATTTTAAGCCTAAATGCAAGAATGGGCCAATAGGAAAATTTTGTAAAAATTATGTAAAAATAATTATTAAATTATATAATAATTAATTAAAAAATAAAATAAAAATATATATATATATATATATTAATATATGTGTGTGCCGACATCTTTGAGAAGAAAAAGAAAAAAAATAGAAAATAAAATGGTGGAGTGTTAGATATAAACTCTTATTTAAAAATTAATTAATATAAAAAGTAAAAAAGTAAATAAACACCGATAGGAATTGGATCCTATCTAGAGAACCAGGAACAGGATTTCTAAAGTCAGTAAAGAATATGAAAGAGTGGATTTTTATCTTGAAATAGACTGTTCCTGAAGTTAATTCCGAGATCGGTGGAGCATTTCGATAATAAGACGAAATAGGGTAATCTGTGAAAAAGGCAGAGTCACAGATTTAGAATTTGAAGGAAATAAATCATAACTCAACATCTAGGAATGAGTTGAGAATTTCCTGGACATATTTGGAATCAGTGGATTTTTGTCCAGAGGTTGACGATTCCGAAAGTTGATTCCGTAACCGGCATGTTTTTCCGTAAAACTTCCGCAAGACCGTTGGAACCATATATGGAATCAAAAATTTATTTAGCCCGGACATTTCTAATGAGTGAGAAAATGTCTTCAAAGTTATAATTCCGAATTTCTAAGATTTTACGCGATTCAAACACCGAAATGGGATTTTATCGGTAGAGAACTTCTTGGACAAGTTGATGACATCATCAAGGATGATGTCATTTTGTGCCTGTTACAGATTTTATATAAGGCCCATTAGCGATGCGGCCCAACAACAGGTAGATCTATCGTGATCGCCAGCAGATCAGATAAGATCACAACCAACCTACAATCAAGGAGAGAATCAAGGGAAATCTCTATCACAAATAGAGGGCCCATGAGCCCAAGACCACCAGTACACTCTATACATATGAGTTAAACCCTAAAGGTACACATCTTCTATCTCTACGCTCTCTCAATTGCATATACCGCACACGAGCACACACCCCACTCCCTTTGGCTAATGACCATCCAAGATCCTCGAACTACGTGGACTTTGATCCCTCTTCAGGGTACGTAGGCCGTAGGAATCGCTCCTAGGTCAAGTCCCAATCAACATCAACATCCTAGCCCCTTAGGGCTAGACAATCTGTGTTCTACACCAGAACAGTGCCACATAAGGGGGGGGAGGTCGGCATGCAGGTTTGAGGGGTGGAGAATGAAGCAAAAATTCCATGGTTTAAAATGGAAGGGAAAATTACCAAGTTGGACCCAAAATTCTTCTATAAATAGAGGCCTTTGCCTCTTCATTCTTCACACCATTCTCTCTTGAGAATTTCGAAATATAGAGAGAGGTTAGAGAGAAGGAGGAGCCCGGGGAAATTCTGCAGCGAAGCTCTGAGTAAGTTTTTCGGTACTCAGTCTTAAGTTTCGGTAGTTAGCGTAGAAATGTTAGGTTAGTCTTTAATCTTCCAAGTATGATTAGATATCATATGATAGGGGTATTTTAGTCATTATTTCGAAAATCATGGTGGGGTCGAAGTTCTGGCAAAAATTTGGAAGATTAAAGTTAAAATAGCGAAGCTCTGGCAAAATTCCGTCGATTAGGGGCATCAGGGGCAAAATAGTAATTTTTACCTAAAATGCCTGTTATGATGTAAATCATTAATTAATATGATTTATATTTCGAAAATTATGTTGGAGTAGGAGTTATGTTGAAATTTTGGAAGATTAGGGTCAAAAGTAACGAAGTGCTGGCGAAATTCCGCCAATTAGGGGGTCAGGGGTAAAATGGTCATTTTGACTAAAAATGTCCGTCGTAATGATAGATCCTTAACAAGTACGTTGTTATGTTGATAGGATATCCCTGAATACGTTCTGACCTACTGTCGAACCGCTGTCTGACGTCTTTGGTTTTCGCTTTCCGTCCGGAAGTACGGTTTCCGTAAAACGTGCTAGAATAACATCAACGAAGGTACGTCCGCGTACTGTAACATTAACTCTTATGTTTATGGTATGCATATATGTGCTATGTGTATTGTTATGGTATGTTTATTGAATGCAAATATGTTAGAACAGTTTGGTGTCGAAGGAAAGGCTAGTCTATGTGGGTAAGCCATTAAGTCGCCGTGAACTCGGTGAGGCCCCCATGATAGACACTTACCTGGCCATTCTGTTCGGTTTACGAAAGTATGTACGTTCGCGTACTAGTAACCCTAACTCTGATATTTATGGTATGCGTGTATGTGCTATGTGTATTGTATGTTTATGTACTGTTATTATGGTTGCTGGGTATTGGGATACGCTTGTTAGTGGCCTAGGTGCTGCCAGGATATGATTGTCAGAGGCCTAGGTGCCGCCAGGGTTCAGGGGCCTAGGTGCCGCCAGGGTTACGCTGCAGGGGGGCTATGTGCTGCCAGGGTACACATGTTGGGAGATGCTTGTACTATGTGTTCTTATACTGTTGATGCCTTGTTTGTCTGTAGTTCATATACTGTATATGTAAATATGAGGTTAACCGTTACCTGGGGTCCGATTGCAATGGACCTCAGCTCTCCATATAGCTTCAGGGTCGGGAGGACCAAGGACCGTAGATAAAGACAAGCAGGCCGTGTAGAGACTCGGCTGAAGACTTCCTTTTGATGTTCCAGCAGAAGCCTTCCTTTTACTATTGTGTATCACTTTTGAAATACTCGGTTATTGTACCGCTTCTGTAAACAGCCAGACTTACGGCACTTTATCTATACATATCAGTTACTCAATTGCTCCGGTGCTCTACTATGATGATTTTAAATGGAAAAAAAAATTTATACTGCTTTTGAAAAGTTGAGATGTTACAATGATAACCATAAAAGCAAATCACATCAACTGTCATTAGCAAATGATATGGTTTAATAAAATATGAAAAATAATTCATAAGAACCAAAACAAGTTAAGAAGCAAAGATATTGGATACAAATAGGAAACATGACAGAATGAAAGTGCAAAGGATTGGTTTAACTTACCTTAACATAATTGGTTTAACTTGTTCCAATGTGTTAACTCGTATTCTATTCTCCAGAACTCTAATGCACACCTATCGGAATTTAACAACTAAGGAAAATTTTGTCTTGTTAATTCAAAGGGTTAAGGAGCAATAATACAAATGGGCTTTGTCTCAGGGAGCGTCCAGCACCACGTGGTTTTTTTTGGATCAAAATTACACACATGGTTACCTTATAGGAGCAAAAGTCACACTTTGAAAACGTTGACTGTTAAAATGCAACGGTTTGATTAACATTGATGACGTGGATGCTGATTTGGCAGATAAAGGAGTATCTGGAAAAAAAAACACGTGGCCATGAGGATTTTGACATTTGAATCTGGAATTTACCCATGGCTTTCGCAGGCAGAAGGGCTTGCGGTAGAGACGAGGAGAAGGGCGTGTGCCGCGCCGGGGCTTCCTGAAAGATCGGTCGCCAGAGGATCCTTCACTCAGCCATCACTTCCGCCAGAGATCACAAACACACAAATGATGCCACATCATCAGCTGGGTCAAGCAAAGCTTTGAGGATCGCCTGCGATTTGTTCTTAGATGGCCGACGCATTCTTGTACGGATAATTTTTCTCGAACAAAGCTTGATCGCCTGGGTAAACCCGTGCTGTGCAATTATTTCACAAGCTCCACCACCTTTCTTTTTCTGCATATCATCACCTGGGCCCTCCCAAACAACCAAAAGCGTACCTCCTTATTTTTTTGAAGAAAAAAAAAATCCCAAATGAAGGTATTATTAATTCTTAGTTCATATGCAATGATAACCTTTTACACGAAGCAGTTTCTTTTGGAATTAGCTTAGTATTGAACGTGAGGGTGCCTTTTTTGATTACTCAGTTTTTTTCCCTTGTTTGTTGCTGCCCAGAAGTTGTGGTGGGATTAATTCCACATCGTCAGCTGGGTCAATTAAAACTTTGAGGGAAATAATTCGCTGGAGTGCCTGCGATTCGTCATCAATTTCGCAAACTTTATTCGCTGGAAATTTTGGAAGGGAAGAAAGACAAAAGAGGAAATAAAAAAAATGTAAGAGAGAGAAGGAAAGAGAGTGGGGGGGAAAAAGAGAAAGAACCTTTTTTCTTTGAGGAACTTGTGACAATCTTCGCGCGTGAGCTGGGAAATGTCATCCTTTGTGAGCTGATTGAGGGGTTTGTCGAGAATGGAGCGGAAGGTGGCTGTGCCGGCGTTCATGGCTTCCAATTCTGGCAAGTGGTAGGAGGGGGATGTGAGGGGTGAAACCAAACTCTGGAAAAAAGAAAAAGTGAACAAGAAGGGGGGAGAGGAAAAGAGAAAGCGAAGGAGGACGGAGGTTCACTGTTTGCGTTTGTGTTTGTGAGTGAGTCAGCTTCCATCTCAGCAATTATGGTCAAACTAACAGGCAACGTTTTCTTATTAACCGAAAGTGTGACTTTTGCTCCTATAAGGTAACCATGTGTGTACTTTTGATCCCAAAAAAACCACGTGGTGCTGGACGCTCCCTGAGGCAAAGCCCATGTGTATTATTGCTCCTTAACCCTAATTCAAAATATCATCCATAATCAACTCTGGAAACGACTATACTTAAGCTTGTATTGACTTAATTGAACTCCACATATATAATTGTAAAATACAACTTACAACATATTTCAATTATAGGAATAGCATATAGCTTGAAAGAATAATAGTTAACAAAATTAAAAAATATCTAGTTGATAATAAAATTAAATGGGTAGGCATAGCATGCCCAAAGGTGTGCCTATAGTCCGCCCATTTGATTTTTAAATGAGTGGGTTTCAAACTTTCAATCCACCCTGTCATGGGCTTTTTATGGGCGGGCCTAAATAGGCAAATTTTATACGGGTTTGGGTGGGCCTACCGGGTTGTGGGTAGTTTGCTTAGCATTAATCTTACAAGTATCAAAAGATGCAATTTTGGTTTTTCTAAGAAAAATTGCTCTAAAATCATTCATCATTTATTTATTTAACTGAAAATTTGTAAAAAAATTCAAAATTGTACTATTTTATGCAAATAAGATTTCAAAATTTCACTCATTTTATGTAGAATGTAATTATGAAAAAAAAAAACAAGAACAAAACACTTGAGGAGTTATAACATTTTAGAGGGCATTAGAGAGCATACTAGAGGCCTCTATCTTGGCTTTCTTTGATCATGATTCATGAACATTTCCTATTGATGTGCACTTGGGCATGGTTTCGAACTAATTAATATATGGAAAATATTTACGTCAAGTTTCTTATATCCATTTCGTCGAGTTTTTCAATTATATCCGGCTACTTATCCTATTTTTGAATTATTATCATTTAATTATAAACCCATATAAAAAAATAAAAAAAAAATTGGACACTTGATCATATGTGATTGGTGAGCTTGATGTAATGGATATAAGAAAGTTGATAGAAGTATAGTACATAATAGAAAAGTTCATCATCCATTCTTTACAATTTTTTATGAAATTCAATTTTTATACCTTTAATATTGAATTCATTAGTTCAATTTCCATCCATTATATTGAAATATTGTTAATGTTATTACTCGTAGTCATTATTGCCAAAAAAACTAGTGTAAAAACGTAAAACTTACGTTTTTACGTTTTTTACTGGAGTGATACATGTTAAGACGCAAATAAAAACTATCCTCAGTAAAAAATACCAAGTAAGTTTACCGTTTTTATCATTTTTACCTAAAAAAAACTTTTTCCATTTCCTCTAAACCAAAAGAATATGAATGATGTTGTTTTTGTGATGGCCAATTCAAGATTAGGCAA
Source organism: Acacia pycnantha (assembly GCA_025563575.1). Classification (NCBI taxonomy): domain Eukaryota; kingdom Viridiplantae; phylum Streptophyta; class Magnoliopsida; order Fabales; family Fabaceae; genus Acacia; species Acacia pycnantha. The sequence goes on along the minus strand of JAMWYP010000007.1, from coordinate 2,516,499 downwards.
GAAAAAGAAAGCTCAAAAGTCTCGTGCATATAATTTTGATGATCTTTCATCAGATGCTAATTGGATAGTGGAAAATGAAGAAGATTGAGAAAATTTAGACAAATTAGATGTTAATGCCCATGATGGGAAAAGCTTAATTGAAGTTAAAGTGAGGGAACCTATGGATAATAATGATTTGGACATTCCAAGTTTTGCAAATGAACTTGTTATAAGAGCAAAATAAGAGGATGTTGAAGAAATGCAAGTTGATGTGTGTTTGATTTGATTCAATTGATAAATTTTATTATTTTGATGTTTTGGAACTTGGTTGTAGGAGTTGTTAAACTCTTTTTGTGTTTTTAGACCTATGTTTTATATAAGTATGTGACTTAAATCTTTTAAATATAAAGTTGTTCATTAAATTTTAGGTAGTGATTTATGTTTTTTTTTACATGCACATATATATAATTTTGTATTTTAACCCTAAGTAGTATAAACTTTATCGTTTCTACCACTCCTTTATGTTTCAACATAGAAACTCTATTTTAACATTTCTTGTAGTTAATGCTTTAATATATTTTAAAGGGTTAAGGTGCAAAAATAGACATGTACTTTTGTCAAAAGAGCGTCCAGTAGCAAATACTTTTTTTAGGTGCAAAAGTAGACACGTGGTTACAAAAGTGGAGCAAAAATACCGTTTGACCGTTAGTTGACTTTTTCTAAACTGAAAATGATGATGTGGACGATGACGTGGATGTTAATGCTTTATAAATTACAGTTCAGCCCCGGATACATTTCAAAAATTTCAATTTAGTCCCTCTATAAACTTTTAAAATTTTCATTTAAGTCCCTGGTCAAAATGTTTTGATCAGGGACCTTCTTCTTCCTCGGTATACCCAGATTCCGGTGATCCTTCTTCTTCCTCGGAGGTACACTTCTTGTGGGGAAAAACCCAGAAGAAAAATATCATATCCAAAACCCAGAAGCTCAAAACGATGAAAAAAACTCAGATCTCAATATCATATCCACATCTTCTTCCCAAATATCATATCCAGAAACCCAGAAGCAAAACTCAAAAGATGAAAAAAAAAAACTGTAACGGCGATGCTAGCGTCTCGTTTGCCGGAGAAGATTTCAAAAATCGCCATCAGTTATAAGACGAAAAACTTGAAACATTTAAACCTGATAAGTGCATATTTTATAATTAAATGAGTATCAATTCTGAGATATATTGGATTAAATTTATTACTATTGTATATATCTTGTAGGAGTTATTAGCTGATTGAGAAAGGAGCAGAAAAAGGAAATCAATTTGAATTAATTGATTGATATGAGATAGTGGATTACAAAATATTTGAAGGTGATTGGAGATTTCAAAAGGATATTGCATATCTTTTATTTAAGGAAGGATCAGATCACGACCCAAGTCAGCCTAATGGAATTTCTATATAAAGAAGGAGGGAGATACACACTAAACAACAGAGAGACAAGACGAAGCAACAAAAGCACAAAAGAAAGAAAGAAACATCCTTATGCTCTCTAAATTTCGGTATTTACCAAAGGTTTAGAGAGAAAGGACGAAGGAAGAAAAGCTCGAGACGGCTGAAGGAAGAAAGAGGACGCAAGAACAATTCTAATTTTCATCTCTCTTCTTCTATTTTGTTAACCTAGGCATGCTTGGCTAGTCTTCTTTAGTAGTTAGGGCGAGGATGAACCTTATGCAAGTTTGAGTATTTGTTTGAATTCTTGATTGAATGTTATTTACCATGATTGAATGAATTATCTTTGCTTAAAGCTTTCTTAAAGATTGATCACCTTTTAGATTGTTCATAGGTTGGTGTATGACAATAGAGATGTTGGTGCATTTAACTGGAACCGATAATTCGTCATAGAGTTGCATAACCTAGACATAGGCTTACGAGTTTATGCGATCTCATAATTCTGGTTTAAATACATTGATCTTTCCAAACAATACTAAGACATTAGGTTGTTTTCAAAGATAACGGACTAAGGTAGCGTCAAGATATTGGGACTTAGTCTAATTTTAGAGAATTGATCGTCAATCATGGGAATAATAGTCAATTAGGGATTTAATTCAAATACTTGAAGGAACATAGGGGGATTTCTATGCCCTAACTGCGTTTTTCTCTATTGATTATCTTTTCTAAACAATCGTTTTTGAGATTCTTAATCTTGACTGCCTGTCTTTGATTAAATTCCTTAAAAATTCTGTTTGGTTACAACTCACCCCCTATTACTCATTGATCCAACTAAAGCTGAAATAACGAATTAGTGGTTGGAGTACTATTCCTCGTGGGAACGATCTTTTACTCACTACTTTATTACTTGTAACGACAGGTGCACTTGCCGAAGTCCCTATCAAGTTTTTGGCGCCGTTCTTGGGAATAGTTTTATTTCAACACTAAAAGTAGTTATTGAAACTCTAGATTGGATAATTACATGACGCTTAATAAAACTCCTAATTATCTTGGTCAGAATTGATTAAGCATTAGTAGTTTTAGTTTGTAAATATTTTCTTAAAAAAATGGATTTCAATTAGCAACCAATTGGTCTTAATGATGAGAAGGAGATGAATTCTTTGTCTTCTACACAAGAAGGATTGATTGTCTGTTTTAAATTCTTTGAATGAATATAGGCAACATCAAAGGAGCATAAATGATAGTTGTATTCCATATGTTGATTCTTCTCAATATGTTTGCATGTCTTGTGTTTATTGTGGAGGGAATCATTTATATGAATATTGTCCATATAATACAACTAGTCATTTTGTGAGAGATGATTTCACTAGGAACCAAGCTTGTTTTGATAACTCATTTTGTCATAGTGAAGGTTTTGAGCAACAAAATTTTATGGATCCATATGTCTATTGTTCTTATGAAAATACCCCTCCTTGTTACTCCTATTCGTATGTTGAAGAACACACCATTGACTGCAGGGAAAAATCTAATTTGGAAAGATTAGTTGAGAAGTGTGGGGAAGCATTAGAGAAATTAAACCTGATGACCACTTCTTATGCTAATAATGATTATTGTGAGGAAGTTGAAGGTGTGGAATTGCATGAGACTATGGATAATGTAGAAAGTGATTGTAAGCTTGACATTGATTTAGATGAGAATATTAGATGTTTAGAAGAGGTTCTAATTTGTGGAGCCTAAGGATTGTGATGTGGGTGATCCAATAGATGTAGATGTCCCAATTGTTGTTGTTCATGACCCTTCTCTTGAAGTGTTGACTCTTACTGATGAGAGTCAAGTTGATTTTATTGGATGCTCTAAATTCTTGGATGTGCCTATAATTATTTTCAAAGATATGCATGTTGTGCTTAATTTGAATTCAGTGAATAATTGTATTCCTCGATTGTCTACGATTAAGGAAGTACAAGTAATTAACTTGAATGATCAATTTTTGTGTGAGATACCTTGTTGTTTGAAAAGAAATGAAGACAAGGTAATTATGGTGTTTGATACTTATGATTAGTGGTTTCTTTTGAGAAGTCTGGCTGAAGACTATAAATTTAGCGCTTATTGGGAGGCAACCCAAGGGTTTTGTTTGCATATTTTATTATTATTATTCTTTTTTTTTTCTTTTCTTTCTTTCTTTCAGTTTATTCAGGTTTGAAGATGATCACTCCTCTTGTTGCTGCAAGGTCTTGCTTGAGCACTCTCTTTTCCCTCACAGTTTGAAATATCATGGATGGTACCAGAGAAAGCACTCCACATTAGAGTTAGAGGCCTAAACTTGGGGAGTACTAGTTTCTTTCCCTCTTTATATTTTTGCAACATTGAGGACAATGTTTGATTTAAGTGTGGGGGAGAGATATAATTTCTTTGGTTATGCTTGTCCTTATGCAATTGAAAAGATTTTTTATTTGAGATTTTTGCATTGTTGATGATTGACCTTAATTTTGAGCTTTCCTCATCTTAGAGAATATTACCAAGTCAAAAATTAAAATAGAAAAAAAAATGTGTCTCAACCAAGTCTCTAAGCCTTGAGTTTTTTTTTTTTTTTGCAATCTTGAGATGGACTATGAGAATAGGGATTAGTTTGTAATGTGAGCAACAAATTATTAGTTCATGGATATTTTGTTACATGATTTCTTTAGAAAATTAGATGATGACATTTGCCAGCTAAGTAAAACTTTTGTGTAGGGAAATGACTCAAGAGAAAAAAAAAAAAAACAAAACTCCAATGACTTCTCTAGACCTCACCTAGTAACCGGGGGCACTTCATCACCAATGTTGGCACTCGCGTCAAACGGTAAAGTCAAAGAGGGTTATGAGTTGGGCTAAAAGCCTCTTGAGGTGCCTGTTGGGGTAACTGAGTAACCGGTGCTGCATCACCCATGTGCAGGGTCGCGTAAAAAGAGGACCGACAACGGCTCAAGAAACAAAAAAAAAAATATTAAAAGAAAAAAAAAGAAGAAAAAATGAGTTATTTCCTACCTGAGAATTCTTAATGAATTAAATAAAAAGCTTGGTTTGGTGGGGGCGTTTGAATTTTTTGGGAGAAATTAAGTAGCATAATATCCCTCTTCTAATCTTATTGTTGCACTTATTGCTTGCCGATCTTTTGATCATGAGACGTTAAGAGATTGTTACAACTCTATTGGCTTAGCGAGACATTAACTTAAATAAGATTTGATGATATGATCTAAGTGTGGTGGTTTATTGCTCTCTGTTTAGGAATTTCATAGGCATGTTCTTTTTAGATGATGAATTCTCTTTCTTTTGCTTGAGGACAAGCAAAGATTTAAGTGTGGGAGAGTTGATAAGTGCATATTTTATAATTAAATGAGCATCAATTCTGAGATATATTGGATTAAATTTATTACTATTGTATATATCTTGCAGGAGTTATTAGGCGATTGAGAAAGGAGCAGAAAAGGAAATCAATTTGAATTAATTGATTGATATGAGAGAGTGGATTACAAAATATTTGAAGGTGATTGGAGATTTCAAAAGGATATTGCATATCTTTTATTTAAGGAAGGATCAGATCACGACCCAAGTCAGCCTAATGGAATTTCTATATAAAGAAGGAGGGAGATACACACTAAACAACAGAGAGACAAGACGCAGAAGCAACAAAAGCACAAAAGAAAGAAAGAAACATCCTTATGCTCTCTAAATTTCGGTATTTACCAAAGGTTTAGAGAGAAAGGACGAAGGAAGAAAAGCTCGAGACGGAGGACGCAAGAACAATTCTAATTTTCATCTCTCTTCTTCTATTTTGTTAACCTAGGCATGCTTGGCTAGTCTTCTTTAGTAGTTAGGGCGAGGATGAACCTTATGTAAGTTTGAGTATTTGTTTGAATTCTTGATTGAATGTTATTTACCATGATTGAATGAATTATCTTTGCTTAAAGCTTTCTTAAAGATTGATCACCTTTTAGATTGTTCATAGGTTGGTGTATGACAATAGAGATGTTGGTGTATTTAATCGAACCGATAATTCGTCATAGAGTTGCATGACCTAGACATAGGCTTACGAGTTTATGCGATCTCATAATTCTGGTTTAAATACATTGATCTTTCCAAACAATACTAAGACATTAGGTTGTTTTCAAAGATAACGGACTAAGGTAGCGTCAAGACATTGAGACTTAGTCTAATTTTAGAGAATTGATCGTCAATCATGGGAATAATAGTCAATTAGGGATTTAATTCAAATACTTGAAGGAACATAGGGGATTTCTATGCCCTAACTGCGTTTTCTCTATTGATTATCTTTTCTAAACAATCGTTTTTGAGATTCTTAATCTTGATTTTTGTCTTTGATTAAATTCCTTAAAAATTCTATTTGGTTACAACTCACCCCCTATTACTCATTGATCCAACTAAAGCTGAAATAACGAATTAGTGGTTTGAGTACTATTCCTCGTGGGAACGATCTTTTACTCACTACTTTATTACTTGTAACGATCGGTGCACTTGCCGAAGTCCCTATCAAAACCCAGCAAATCTGAAGCAAAAAATTCAATACCCAAAACGAATGCAGATCGCGAGCAAATCTGAAGCAAAAAATTCAATACCCAAAACGAATGCAGATCGCCAGCAAATCCGAAGCAAAAAATTCAATACCCAAAACGAATGCAGATCGCCATCAGTCATACCTTCAAGGATTTCTTAGAACGTTTATTCTTGTGCGAAGTGGACGATTTCCCAATTTGCCCTCAATCGACCAGCGAGCTCTGCTCGCCGGGTTTTCTTATCGAGCTGCGGAGGCTCCAGTTCAGGAATCACAGGTTCCCGATTCACGCTAGCTTCGCTGGATTCGCCCGAAGATGGCATCGGTTCCAACAAGACACGTTCCTCGAAACTTCTCAAAGTAGACACCCCAGGCCCGAAACAAGACAAAGAAGAAGAATGAGGGGAACCTCCCCCCCCCCCCAAGAAGCCGACAACGATCTCAAAAGGAGCATGGATTTCAGTTTTACCCAAATAAGACTCAAATCAAAGCCGAGTACAAGAGACAAGAAATATACGGTGAATACGGGTTGGTGGACAAAGAAGGAAAGAGGGAAGACGAAGAAGAGGGAAAAGAGGGAAGACGAAGAAAAAGAGGGAAGAGGGAAGATGAACAAAAAGAGGGAAGAGGAAAAGGGTCAGAGAGGGAGAGGGGGTTCAGATCGCCGGGAGGGGGGTCATGAGGTTGAAGGAGGAGGGGAAGGGTTTTGTTTTTTTTTTTTGTATTTTATTTTCAAGGAAGGGTTACACGTGTGGAAAGAAGAAAGAAGGAAAGAGAGAGGATTGACAGGTGGCTTAATTTTAATGGAGAAGTCAGATCCCACTGCCACGTCAACGTTAGATAACGGTCAACTAACAGTCAATGCTAATTTTGCTCCACTTTTGTAGCCACATAATCACTTTTGCACCTAAAAAAAGTATTTGTTACTAGACGCTCTTTTGACAAAAGTACATGCCTATTTTTGCACCTTAACCCTATTTTAAATTTAATTATATTTATATCATAATACTTGGTAAATCTTATACAATCATACAACATATATTTAAAATTAGAAAAAATACTTAATAACAAAAGTACAGCTACAAAAAATTACAATACGCACAACGTATCTATTATGATTTTTTGATAGGATTTTTATAAAAAAAAAAGGTTCTTTGTTACGATATTCAAAAGATACTAAATTTCTATTTTTTTTTATCGAAATGCAAATTAAAGTACCTGACAACACACCTGGTGACAAAAAAAGGTTCTCTGTTACGATATTCAAGAGTTGCACTCAATAGCTGGAAAGGTGTGTCCTTTCCTTCTCATCCTGCTGGCCAGTTTCAGTAAGTTCTTATTACAGCAGCAGAAGAGCACTGAGTATGTAGCTGGGAAATTAGACAAGTGGACTTGTTAAAGACCTTACTCGTGAGGAGTCTCTTAACAACTCAGTCAAGCTCGTCTTTACAAATGCACTATACTTCAAAGGAGCATGGGGTGGACCATCTGATTTTCCAAGCACAGATAACCCTCATTCTGATGCCATTCTCTGAACTGTCAAGTTCTTCTAAAACCCTAATGAATGTTAATTTAGACTTCATCACCCCAAAATTTACTATTTCTTACGAGGTGGAAGATTCTCATGTTTTGAGGGCAACAGGGATAACATTATATTGCATGCCACTCTGGAGGAAACACTCTTTCGATGATGGTCAAAAGTTAAACCTTTGCAACATATCTCAAAAGGCGTTCATCGAAGTAAATGAAATATTTGGTGCTTCTGAATCCGCAAATCAATTTTGTTGACTTGCAATAATTAAAGAACCGCTACTGAGTCAACATGGAGATGTGTGTACCTCACTGCTTCTAGCTAGTATATATGCATAAAGAGAAGATCCAAGGATAAATAAATAGAGAATGTTAAGCACAGTATAAATTGAAATTGGAAAAACAGGATTCTATGAGGGATTATTTCTCTTTCTAGAACCCTTCTTGTTTGGGTCGAAATATTCTCACAAAAAGTTTCATCTACCAAATATTTTCATATAATTATACCTATTTGCTTATTTATCTTGTTGGTCAAAGAATCATATACCCCATTCCTAGTTTAAATTTTTTCGAGCTTTTATTAGAACCATTATGACATAATGACATATAGCACTTCAAAACCAATTAGAGCCTGTTTGACAAAGCATTGGGAGAGCCCCAACACAAGATTAGAGGGGGGAAAACAGCACATCAAAACTTAAATAGGTGTTTGGGTTCACGATGGTACTGATGAGCTTTTATTGCAAAAGTCACAGTACCTTATAAGCAAAAATTTGGTGCTTTTATGGTGACACATGGAGAGAGAAAACAATGATTTTGAATAAAAGAGGCTCTTTGGTAAATGAGAGCTATCAGTTTACGCTCTCTCCTCTGTGATGCTCTTTCCGCAAATCCTAGAAGCACGACGCTCTCTCTCGCCATCTCCACCAGTAGGGCTTCTGTGATGCCGCCAGCGAGCCTCCTCTCGTGCCACAATCACGACAGAAGTGCAGATCGAGCCTCGAAGAGTCAATAGCAGGCGAGTTTTAGTTTGGAACAGAGACATAAAGCAGCGACCTTCCTTCTTCTCTAGCGTCGGCTCTTCTCTGGTCTCCGTCCTCATGTCTCTCCAGCTCCGATGTCCCTCTGTTTTTTGGGTGCAACTGTGGTCCTCTCTCGTCTCTGGCAGTGAGAGCTTCTGTCTAGACGTCTCCCTCGATGGTGGTCTCCGGCGGAGGCGACGTCTGTCCTGTTCTTTTGTTTTTATTGTTTTATGTTTGTGTGTTTCTTCTGATGTTGTTGTGGATTTGGGCATTTATGGTCATGTTTTATGTTGTGGCTTGGATTTACAATTTTGGTGCAAGGGTTTTATCGATGGTCGATACTGTTATGTGCCTTACCTATGAGAGGACCATTGTTAGAATTGTTTAATAGTGGCAATTCCAAATTGCTAGTGTTAGCCAAATTTGTTCGATGGGTGGTTGACGTCACCAAATTTGCTTCAATGGAGGAGCAAAAGTATTCTTCAAGACTTCATTTGTTTTTTTTCTTCTGAGGTTGGGGTCTCTTTGTCCTGTACCCCAAGTCGGGGCGATTATGTAGCTTATCTATGTGCAACTTATTCTTATAAGGAGGTGTGCTCTATAGGGTGGGTTTTGCAACCAACGTCTTCTTTCATATCACTTCTAACCTTGGATGTCTAGGAAGCCGATGGAGTCTTTGATGTTACTTTTATTATTCCCACATGTTTTGTTGTGATTAGCTTTCCTTACATTTGTTTTGTTTTTGTTGTATTTGTTAGTCTTCTTGTTCTGATTTGTTTTCACTGTGTATGTAATCGTCATGCTTTCTTGTAACTTTTAATATTAGTATTGATATATATTCCTTTTGACCAAAAAAAGGTAAATGAGAGCTAGGAGAGTGGGAGTGTTCTTGGTATATGGTACCACTCTACACCTTTGAATCTAGCTGCTAAAGGTTGCAACTTAGTCAAAGAGGTCAACTTCCAAAGTATTATGGATCAGAAAGGTTCCTATTAATGAGTCTATTATGAAAAAAAAAAATGGTCCTTATTATATGTTCAATTTTAGGAAAAGACATGTATTTTTTACTCTTTTTTTTCCCCTATTGATCGCAATAAATTAAAAAATTTATTTATATTGACTTTTAAAACCAATCATTAATAAGGAAAAAATTGAAAATTTAGCCCAAAATTAATAAGTTAGCTAACTCTCTTTAATATATGAGGGTTAGTTAATTTTGACTTAAAATAGAACCAGAGTGGTAATGACTCTTTGTTACTCTGGAGAACCTTATTTTTTAGATTTGGCTATATGTCTCAGAAATAATAAGGGAAAGTTGGGGGAAAAATCCTATTGACATAATTAAATTGTTAACAAAATTCTGATTTGGCTATTTGTTTGAGAAATAATAGGGAAGACACAAATTGTCTCACTAGATTAATTAGGTCTTTTTTTTTTTTTTGTATTTACAGTACTTGTTTTTCTATTAACAATATTAAATTATTAACAAAATTCAAATTTACGACTTGTTAAGAAATAATAGGAAAACACAAATGACATTAATTAGGATATGTGGCTATAATTTAATAAGATTCATGTCATTTTCAATCATTTTCCATCTAAACTTGTTTTTCAAGTAATCATCCAAACAAGTTTTGGTTTGAGAAAAAGTCACTTATACAATTATAAATCCGAACATAAATCACATTGATAGTCTGATTTTTATCATATCTTAAATTTGTAAAAGTCATTGAAAAAAAAAATTGCATAAGGCTCACTTCTTCTTCTCATTAATTAATTAGCTAATGTTATTTAGAGTTTGTTATATTTTACGTAACTGTAACTTCACTTGATTAGTAGTACATAACAACAACAGAAGCTTTTATCTCACTAAGTAGGGTTGACTATATAGATTGTATGATGTTATTGAGCTTTATCAAAAACCAAATCTTTGGATAAGTTATTAACTAAAAGATATCGTTCTATAACCTCATTGAGCATTTGCTTCATTCCTCGACCTCCTTTTACAGATATCTATATTGCTTGATCAACACTCCTAACTGGTGCACTCAATGACCTCTTTTAAACATGTTCATACCACCTCAAACGATTTTATACCTTTTTCTCTTCTATAGATGTCACTCCAACTCATTTGCCTATATGAGCACTACGTATGACCACACATCCATCCAACATCCTCATCCATGCTACCCCTATTTTATGTTCATGTTGTCTATTTAAAGCCCAACATTAATTACCATAAAACATTGATATTCTTATACTTTATTAGATACTTTTCGGTCACAAATAATTACAATAGTTTTTCTCCATTTATATCATCCAGCATGAAATCTATTATTAACAGTACATCTCCATCAATTTCACCATCTTGTTGTATAATTGATTCCAAATATCTAAACTTTGTCAATCGCGGAATAACCCGCCCCCCAATTTAATTGCATTTCACTTCTTACTATTCTATTATAAAAAAAAAAAATACAATGCATATATTTAGTTTTGCTCCTACTCAGTGAAAGCCTTTCAACTCCAAAATCCTTCGCAATATCTCAATTTTAGAATTGATTTCCTCCCTAGATTTAGCCACTAGAACTATATCATCAGTAAAAAGCATGCAGTTAGAGACCTCCTCTTTGATAGGCTCAGTTATAACATATACTACTAGGTTAAGCAAATAAAGACTCAAAGCTGATCCATGATTTAGGTCAATCCTTATAGAAAAGTCTTTTGTCTCACTTCCAAGCGTTCTAACATTGCTTATTACCCCCTCATACATGTCCTAAATGACTTTGATATATGCAACGCGTGCCCCCTTGTCACACCCCGAAAATTGAGAAGTGACCGGCTCGGAATATGCATTCCTTAACGTATAGAATTTCTAATACTTATATATACACATTTACAATATATGTAAAATAAATATCATAAATATATTTCATATAACACAACTTATTAACTTTTGTAGAAATTTCGATAGAGTCACCCTGCAAGCAGGACCTCCCGAAAATTCTACAATAGCCTAATATTGTCAAGAGAAGCTTTGCTCCTTGTCAAAATATAAAACATGCAAATCATGCGAGGACCCTTTCTATAGCATACGTGGAGCCCCTAAATTACAACAATAAATACATAGGTGTAAATGTTACACTAACTGAAAATTTTCAACATGACGCTTTAACTTCAAACAACAGTATGGACCTTCAATGATCAGCAAGAGGATCCAAGTCAGCCGCACTATCTGAGACCAAAAATAATTTTCCAGTGAATAACGTCCCATTAAAATATGTAAATCAAATACTAAAGGAATAAATTAAGCAAGTAAAATTTTATAATCGTGAAATGATAACTATATTCAATTTCCAAGTACAAAATCAATAATGTAGATGCCATTATATAAAAGGTTTTTAATAAGAAAATGATAAGTAAACAAACAACTCATCGATGAAATTAAGTACCAATTGGTATGAAAAACTCATTTTGAGTGAGGACTTAAACAGAACGAGAAACAAGCGTGGACACACAGTTCACGAGGGTAACTAACCAAGCGCAACTCGAAGCCACGAAAACAAGCGTGGACACACAGTCCACGAGGGTAAATAACAAATCAAGCGCAGCACTAGGCTACGAAACAAGCGCAGGTTCAAGACCTACGAATAACAAGCGTGAGAACGAATCTCACGATATCAAGCGAGCTCGAGGTTAACCATGGTGTACCAAGGACTAACAGTACTGCTGTTAGTAACCAGCGTTCTGTATTCAATCCTCTCAAAACAATTTCAAGCATGCATGGGGTCAATTTACCAATAGCAAGCAAAAAGCTTTTCCTCTAATATAATGATGAGAATTCGAATAAAATATTTCGTAAAGACCCCAGCATGAACGTTAACAAAATCTCAAAACATTTCCTTCCAATTCCATCATCCGAAAGTCTTTTCATATAATAGTAACTCGCATAAAGGCATTTTAAATACAAGATCATCTCAATATAAAAATTACAAAGAATATCTGACAAAATTTTCTTGCCAATTCTTGCATAAAAATTCATAAATGATAAAATGTCAAGGAATTAATAACCGTGAATAAAATCATCATAAATTAGGAAATGAAACGATTCTGATAAACTTCTATTCGCGAAATCATACTTATAATCATGGTAATTAACATAAAAATATGACAACTAATAAAAAATATCATTTATAAAAATTATAATGGGACGTTATTCACTCACCTGATGCATTCCCGAAATATAATTCACTCTTTCCAAAACTTCCCAAAACAATCGCCCTTGAAGCCATCTAACCGCCTAACCAATCGGACAATATCATCACTTCAATATAATTCTTTTACTTAATCTCTTCTCAAGATTTAAACAAAATTCAATATAATTTCAAGTTAGTATATGTGCGTGCGTGTATTTCTTCTTCACCATAAATATACTATAGAAACATGTCAAAAGTCTCCTTCCTCTCAAACATGACAATGAACACCTAATGGGCACTCAAGATTAACTCATAAAACAAACATCTTTGACTCACTTGATTGTTGCAATAATTCAAAATCTAACAAACCAGACAACTCATGACAATCAAAGTTTAAGGCACAATTTAAAACATCCAACGATACCCATTCCATTAGCAAAACAAATAGTTTTCTCAGTTTCATCAATTCCCAGGTTTAGTTTATAATATTTTTACCATTATATTTGAGAGTTCTCCTCTCAAGCATTTTATCAAACACCCCATGTGCACTCTATTTTTACAAGCTTAAAGAATGATCATTTTTTTATAAAAATAAAAATAATAAAAATAAATAAATAAATATCACAATGCCCACATTTCACATATAAAAACAATAAATCCAATCTTCAATCTTTGATAGTTACCAAACCCTTATTCAACTCAAAACAATTATCAATTGGAGGAATAACCATCCTTTCCAAGCCACAAACGGCACAACACATCAAAAAAGGGAAAGCAATATTCTCTACCCATTCAGAAATTGAAGCATTCTGGAAATCAAAGAAAAAAGCTATTCATACGTACCATGAACAATAAAACGCACAACCAAAGACCGAGAGAAATGAAGATGCGATCTGTTCCTACCCTTAAACAGCAACGTCACCGAGCGGAGAAAGAAGGAGAAGAATGATTGATGAAGATGAAGGACAAACCAACAAGGAGGACGACATGGACGAAGTATTAATTCTCCGCACGCAACAATAATCATGCTGATCGAAGGAGGAGGGGAAGGTCCAGAATGTTCAAGAGAAACCCATAATTTTTCTCTCTCTCGTGTTTTTTTTTTTTTTTGCTAAAGAAAAAGTTTTGGAGGGGTTCGGCATCAGTCTCCCACCAAGGCCAGGGCACGGCCCCGGGCTCTATGAGCACTTACTGGGGACTTACGAGATCGCCTACCAAAGGAGTCCCAGCGACGGCAGAGGGGATCGAACCCACGACCCAAGGGCCTAATCCTGGATCCCTTACCATCTAAGCCAACTCACATTGGTTGGTTTCTCTCTCTCGTGTTGCTACTGGAAGGCGGATGCAAGATTAAAATTAAAGGGTCAAGGTTTGGTAAATGACTAAAATGACCCATGAGCTATTTTAAGTTGGATAATTAAATTGGGCCTTTTGGCATTTCAATATGTTGAAGAAAAATTACTGCTGATGAGAGAGTGGGAATTTGGGCTCCTAAACTTAGACACCCTCCAAAGCCTCCAATACTACCAAACCACAAAAGTTTTCCTTGTTGCTACACTACAACAAATATTTATTTAATTGAGAGCTAAGTTTGAACAAGCAAAAAAGAAAAAGTTGCAATGTCAAAATCAAGTTCTCCTCAAGGTGTTCCTACGCATGTCCCTCTGTCTGCAGAAGAGAATGATCTGATTATCAGAAGCTCGAAGAAGGTTAAGAACGGAGTGGATAGTTCTCATGATGAAGTGTGGCCTTCGCTGGGTTCGGGGAAGCAAAAGCAATGGGGTCCTGGGTTGTCCTTTGTGGAAAAATTACAAGGGATCAACCAGGAGGAGGGGATGGCGTCTGAAAATTTTGGAGATAAGGATTTGTCTGATGATAGTCTGTCTGATAATGAGGATTGTGTTCCTTTCTGTACTATCACAGAGGATCCTGCTAGGAACTTTCCCACCTTTTCTTTCTCTGGAAAACTAAAGAAAAGGCTATATAAACCATGGAAACAAGCTGTGATTGTCAAACTTCTAGGAAGAGGCATCGGGTATAAACTCTTCTTGTCTATTCTTCGAAGCTATGGGCAAAAAAGGGGATTCTCAGTCTGATCAACATTGGAAGTGGCTTTTTTGTGGTGAAACTCACTAATAGAGATGATTATAACAATGCTCTCACAGGTGGTCCTTGGATGATCTTCGATCACTATCTCACTGTTAGGCCATGGGAACCTAGCTTTCAACCCAGAACAGCCACCATTAACAAAGCTGCGGTTTGGGTTAGGCTTCCTAATATTCCCCTGGAATATTACAATAAGGAAGCTTTAACCTGGATCGGTGATAGGATTGGCGAAACTATAAAAATCGATATTAACACCTCTAACCATCTTAGAGGACATTTTGCTAGAATATGTGTTCTTGTTAATCTAGAGAAGCAGTTGATGGCTGGTTTTTCTTTGGAAGGTATCGATTACTACGGAGTATGAGGGATTGCACTGGTTATGCACGGCCTGTGGCTTATATGGACATAAAGCTGCAGATTGTAAATCAAAAGCCAAGTCGTTGGTCTCTGAGGTTCCTGTTGCCGTTCGTGCTGATATTACTTCTGCAGGGGAAAAGGTGTTAGGGATTTGTAGTATGGGTGAGGGTGCTGAAGATAAAGTGGCGGCTGATTCTTGGACGGTGGTTCAGCGCCCTCGTCGACAAAAGAAGGGTTCGTCGGAGAGGAGCCAGGAGAAGAGCTTGGTGCCTGGTAGACGACCGGAGGTAGGGTCTCGTTTTGGTGCGTTGTCCGAGGAGGTTTCTGGCGGTGATGGTACGTCGGCAGAATTGGGTCATCAGGCTGTACGTGAGGAAGTTCTTGAGAAGAGTGCACAGTGTCCTACTTCTGAGCTATGTGTTGAGACTAAAAAAGGTGAATCCAAAAGGAGGAATAAGAAGGGGTCTGGACGTGAGGTTGAGAGTAGTGTGCAGAGGGCAGTTCGACAGGTGAAGAGGAAGGAGAAAAAACCTAGGACTGTGGCTAAGGGGGTTGAGAAGTGTTCTGAGGTTTTGAGGTTGACATATGGGACAGTAGGTGGGTTGGCTGACATGGATGGGGTTCGTGCTTCGAGGAGGGATAAGGAGCCGTTGAATGGGGTGCACGGTTTAGAGATGGTCTCTAATCCTCTTTTGGGCTCATCGTCTTCTTGGGCTGTGAATATGGTTGGACCGGATGCTCTTCCTGGGCTTCAGGGAAAATTCTGGTCTGGGCCACCCATCTTAGAACCGGATTTAGGAATGGAGGCAGATATGGGAGAGGAGGAAGCTATTGGGTCTGTGGTGCTGGAAACGCAAAATGACTCGGCCCACATGGATCCAGGAAGAAATATGACTGTGGAGAGTAATGAGGGAATCTTGGTTGGGGCTGTTGTTGTCGCACCTGAGGACCATTAATTTGTCTGGTTATTAATTCTATTTTATTTTATCTGTGTGTTTTAAAGCTTTTTTTTCAGGAGTTTCTTATTGGGCTGGGCTCATTTTTCTTGTCTGATTTTCTATTGTCAATGTCTAAAATCTTATATTGGAATTGTAGAGGAGCTTGTAGCAGAAATGTTCTCCAGCAGATTCGGTCGGTGTACACTGGCCCAAATCCTTGTCTGTTGATCCTGGCTGAAACGAAATCGGAGAGAGAGGATCAGTTTCGGTGCTTACAGTCTCTCGGTTTTGATAGTCTCACCTTTGTTCCAAGTGTTGGTAGGTCTGAAGGTCTGGTGGCAGTGTGGAAGTCAAGCCTTATTGATGTTACTGTTCGCCAAAAAGATAGGCAGTTCATTCATCTCTCTTGTGCTATGAATGGTGTTGTTCCTTTCTTTCTCACGGCTGTGTATGCAGTGCCCTGTGGGCGGAGGTTAGTCTTTCCAGATTAAGAAAGTTTCAAGATCGTCTTCTGGACTGTCGGCTTTCGGATATGGGTTTTTGTGGGCCAAAATTTACCTAGCGGGGGCCTCGCACGGTGAATTATACCCGTTTGTACGAGCGCTTGGATAGGTCTCTGGCCAATACCCACTTTCTCTTAGCTGTCTCTGAGTGCGTTGTCCAGGTGCTTCCCCGAACCAACTTCTCTGATCATAATCCGATTGCTTTGTGTTTTGGACATTTGAATACTAGTTATTCTAGTAATCGCCCTTTTCGTTTTGAGGCCATGTGGCTTAGTCATGATCAGTATAACAAGTTTCTTGATGAAAATTGGGAGAGAGGTGAGGATCTAAATTTGTCTTTGCATAAATTCAAAGATTCCATATGTTCATGGAATAAAGAGGTCTTCGGCCTGATTGAGAAGCAGAAATCCATTATCCTGAGACGGCTTGGTGGGATTCAGAAGTCTAGAGCTTACCCTTATTCCGCTTTCTTATGTAATTTGGAAAAGGAATTGCAGGGGGATCTTGATAGGCTTATTAAGTTGGAGGAGATCAAGTGGTTCCAAAAATCTAGGGAGGATTGGATCACTAAAGGGGATCGCAATACCCGTTTTTATCACCTTAAGACTAAGATGAGAAGGAGACGTAATAATATTTCATCCCTTAAAGATGATAGGGGGTGTGGTTGGATAATGAAGGCCAGCTGAGAAGTTTGGTTATTCAATATTTTAAACAGTTGTATAGTGTGGATGTTCATGAAGATGTGGTTATGCAAACCAACTTATCCTATCCTAGAACTTGCCTGGAGTCTGTTGTTGGTGAAAATTTAGCAAGACTTCCTGATGATGAGGAAATTAGGAAGACTGTTTTCTTAATGGGAAATTACAAGGCGCCTGGATTTGTGGTTTCTCTCCAATCTTTTATAAAAATAACTGGAATACTCTTGGTCCGTCGATTTGTCATTTTGTTAGAAGTGCTTTTCAAGGTGTTTCCTCTCATCTTGGGAATCGAATAAGACACTCATATCTTTAATTCCCAAGAGAGATCACCCTGAACAAGTGGCTCATTTCAGGCCTATTTCTCTTTGCACGGTGCACTATAAGTGCATTACCAAGTTAATTGCCCAGCGATTGAAGATGGTGATGAAGGACCTGATTTCTCCCTTCCAAACTGGATTTATTTCTGGGAGGCACATTCAGGATAACATTGTTATAGGTCAGGAGCTGTTGCATACTATGAGCAATAATAGAAGCAAGAGAGGTCTTCTTGCGATGAAAATCGATCTTGAGAAGGCTTATGATCGGATTAAATGGGATTTTTTAAAGCTTGTCTTGATTGAGGCGGGGTTTGAGGAAGGTTTGATAAATCTCATCATGAATTGTGTAACTTCTGTCTCGTATAATGTGTTGTGGAATGGTTCGCAAACGGAGTTCTTCTTCCCTAAGAGAGGTCTTAGGCAGGGTGATCCGATATCTCCTCTGCTTTTTGTCCTATGTATGGACAAACTGTCGCATCTGATTTGTGATGAGGTCTCTAAGGGCAATTGGAAGCCTATATCGACATCTAGATCTGGGCCGTCCATTTCGCTTCTCATGTTTGCGGATGATATTCTTTTGTTTGGGATTGCATCTGTAGACCAAGCTCAAGTTATGTTGAATTGTCTTGATGTGTTCTCTAAGGCTTCTGGGAGCAAGGTGAGTCGGCCTAAGTCTTCTATCTATTTTTCTCCCAGGGTCTCATCGCAATCTAGAGAGCTCATTCGGAATTTATCTCAAATGAATATTTCTTGTGAGATTGGTAGATATCTTGGTTTTCCTTTGTCCCGGAATAGGAGGAAGAGGGATACTTTCAACTATATTATTGAGAGAGTTCAGTCGAAGCTGGCAGTTTGGAAAACTAATTGTTTATCAACTTAGGCGGCTGGCTTCTTTCAATAAAGCTTGTGGAGCGAAATTGGCGTGGAGGCTCATTTCTGGTTCTGATGAGTTGTGGGTTAGAGTGTTTCAAGGCAAATATATGTTGAGAGATGAGGCCTCTTTGCTTGTGTCTCGCTCAGGTGACTCAGTGTTATGGAAGTTCATTTGTTCTCAGCGGCATATAATTGATTCTGGAATAAAGTGGCAGATAAGAGATGGTCGCTTTGTTAATTTTTTTACTGACCATTGGTTAATGGAAGGAAGGTGCATCCAGGAGTTTTGTAACCGCTCTCTTACTGAGGAGGAGTTGCAATCTTCGGTGGCTGATTGGGTTTGTAATAGTACTTAGGATTTTAATAGATTAGCTGGTTGTGTTGACCCTGCTATTATTCAACGGCTAATTGTTGTTTTGCCTCCTCAACCAAATGCTGGTCATGACGCTATGGTGTGGGGAAGAGCTAGTAATGGAATTTTCTCAATCAGGAGTGCTTATTTCTTAATTGAGGAAAATCCTATTCATCTTTGACAAAGAATTTTCAAGGAAGTTTGGAGGTGGCGAGGGGTTGAAAGGATACGTGTCTTCATGTGGTTGGCGGTGTCTAACAGATTACCTACTAATGAGCGTCGAAGTAAATGGACGAATGATTCTCCCTTGTGTGGGTTTTGTTCCCTTGAAGAGGAGACTACTTTGCATATTCTTCGGGACTGCCCATATGCTAAACATTTGTGGTTGTCTTGGATTGATCCAAGGTTTATCTCTTCCTTTTTCTCTGCTTCTCTTATAGATTGGTTTGCTCTTAATCTCAAAACTAGCATGAGTAGTTATTTTGGGGCTTTCTGGAATATTGTTTTTGGTGTGGCCATTTGGAAATTGTGGGGTTGGCGAAATTCCCTTATTTTTGAGGATGGTTTTGTTAAACCTTCTAGTCCTGTTTCTGTTATTTTGCGTATCTGGCGGTCTTTTTCTGATTTTCAGGTAGGTGACTGTTCAGTGGTTAGTCGTCCTTCTTCTTGGCAAAAACCTCCTGCAGGATGGATGAAGTTGAATGTAGATGGGGCGGTTACTATCAATTCCTCCAAGGCTGGAAGTGGTGGAGTCCTTCGTGATCAGTTTGGTCGGTGGATTGCTGGCTTCACTAAAGAATTAGGTATCTGTAATGCCTATACGGCGGAGCAATGGGCTGTTTTCGAAGGGCTTAAGCTTATATGGGACATGGGTTATAGACAGGTGGTTCTGGAGTCCGATGCGCAAGAGTTGGTCATCAACTTGTTAAATTGTAATGGTCATGATTCTAGTTTGTTGTCAGATCAGATTAGAGAGTTGATTAATCGCCATTGGAGCGTCTCTATTCAGTTTGTTCCCCGTCACTGTAATAGAGTGGCGGATGCTTTAGCTAAAATTGGTATATCCAATTCTAGTATTTTGAGAGAGTGTCCTTTGTATTTGAGGGCCTGGGTTGACCAAGAGTATCTGGGAAGTATTTCCCCTTTTGTATCTTCTTCTAATTAATGCATTTGGCTTTTTAGCCATCTTTTTTATCAAAAAAAAAATATTTATTTAATTTGTTACTATCTAAATTTACTCATCTTCAACTTAAGGAACACTCAACAAATCACAAAAAAAAATTCATAAGTAATAGAAAAATCTAAAATAACATAAGTAAATATATATTTTTTTAATTTATTATCCGGATAGTCTATAAATATTTTCATGGCTATTATATTTTAATTCTCAAATGTCTGGGTTATGACACCCCTTCTTTTCCAAGACCTTCTAAAGTTCCAAATAAATGAAAACCATATGCAAATCCCTTCCTTTTGCTCTAATACTTTTCCATTAGCCCCTTTAGCAAATAAATCGCTTTTGTTGTGCACCTTCCAACATAAATCCATTGGTTCTCAGAAATACCAGTCTCTGACCTCAACATGTGCTCAATCACCTTTTTCCACAATTTTATTATATAACTCAAGCTTAATTTCTCTGTAGTTTGCACAATTCTAAATATCCTCTTTATTCTTATAAATAGGGAACAAAGTACTTTTTCTCCACCCATTGGGCAATTTCTTGGATCGTAAAATCTCATTAAATAATTTGGTAAGCCACAACACACACTCTCCACCCAAATATTTCCACACTTCAATAGGAATACCATCATGTCCAACAACCACTACTACAAAAAATGGATATTACTTCCATAAAAGACGTTCTTATTTTAAAAAAGGAAGTAAAAAGTGTAGGCAATGACATTCTCGTAATTATATGCCTGAATTTTGAGACTTAGACATCCTAAAAATAATTTTAGGATGTCGAAAATTAATTTAGGCGTCTCAAAATATATTTAGGACACCTAAAATGAATTATTTGGCGCATTTTAAGAAATTTTTTGGCGTCCTAAAACATGTTTAGGACACCTAAAATAAAATATTTGGCGCATTTTGAAATTTTTTTGGCGCCATACAATTTTTTGACGTCCCAAATTTGAATGTAGGATGCCAAAAAATATTTTAAAGGCTTCCCAAATTAGAATATTGGATGCCAAATACTCACACTTTCCAACACCCCCACGTGACGCGCGCGCTTGACTTCTTCTCATCCCTCATTTAATTTCATTTCATGTAGATCTGCACGTACGCCTTCCCCTTCTCTCATCTGCACCTCATCTTCTCTTTCGATCTATCCCTACTCCTTCAACACCCTTCAATCTGGCTGGGCAAGGTCGAGGGCGAGGAGACCGAGCAACGGGTCACCGAAATCTGCACTTGGGAACGAGAGCCACCGTCGATTTCATCCAAAACAACGTCGCTAGTAAGTGTTTTTCCTGATCTGACTCTTGTTGATTTTTTAGATCTGAGAGGGTACCAATTTTTGCAGATCTAGAAATCTCCCCATGGCGCCGAGACGATACTATGAACACCAAGTCTCTTGTAGATCTAGAATTACTATGTTTTTTGCATTCTTGTTCCTTATTCCTTCTATTTTAGAGGACTAGAATGCGAGTTGTTAGTTACTTGTTAGGTCTTTTTATTTTTTTATTGTATCTTCCTTTTTGTCTCTATTTCGATGACACTTAATTTATTGGTAGAAGTAAAAAAGAAAGGTGTCTCTCTGCGTTCTTTTCTTGTTCTGGAATTTCTTGTTTGTCCACCATATATACACCAAAAGCAACTTATGAACATTCTAGGGAATAAAAAGAAGAAGATATAAACAAGAGAAAACATAAAACCACATGAAAGCAGAAGCATGCCTAGCTACTTTGCATTAGAATAATTATTGTCAAATGGCAAATATATATTCCTGTAGTAATTAATATGCACTGTCTGTTCATATCCAGTAGTGAAGTACTGTAAGTGTACTATATTATATTAAATCTCTCCATCAAAATTTTGTTAGCACTATATCATCTCATGATCCTATACAAAGCATCATTTGTCCTTATCCCGACAAATGCAAAATGACTCATATATAAAGTAGCAATATTTAATTAATGAAAATGAAAATTAAGCTAATAAAAATTATCATATGTAGACTAGGCCCTAGGTTAAGAAGAATCCCACTTGGGCAACTTGTTCATGAAGTTTATATATAGGGAAAATTACGTTTAGGTCCCAAGGAAGAAAAAAAATTATAAAAAAGTTCCTTAAAATCACAAAATTATAGAGAAGTCCCAAGGGACTTTTTGTTGTAAATATATACATTTCCGGTTGTAAATACATGCATTTACTGTTGTAAATGGTTTGAGACTTTTTTAATATTATTTGTATGAAATTAAAATCTAAGTTTTTAAATGTTGTAAATTCATGCATTTTCTGTTGTAAATACATGCATTTTCTGTTGTAAATGGTCAGGTGTTTAAATGTTGTTGTAAATATATGCATTTCCTGTTGTAAATCGAAGTCCCAAGGGACTTTTTTGATATTATTTAGATTAACAACAGGAAATGCATGTATTTACAACAACATTTAAAAACCTGGATTTTAATTCCATACAAATAATATCAAAAAAGTTTCAAACCATTTACAACAGGAAATGCATGTATTTACAACAACATTTAAACACCTGATCATTTACAACAGGAAATGCATGTATTTACAACAACATTTAAAACCTGGATTTTAATTTCATACAAATAATATCAAAAAAATCTCAAACCATTTACAACAGGAAATGCATGTATTTACAACAAAAAGTCCCTTGAGACTTTTCTGTAATTTTGTGATTTCATGAGAATTTTTTGTAATGTTTATCCTTCCTTGGGACCTGATCACCTGAGTGTAATTTTCCCTTATATATAGCCACCACCTCAATATTCATCATATAATAATTCTAACGTTTGACCCACAGTGACGACATTTGGTATGTTTACCTAACTTTTTGCGTATTTCTGGGCCAAACGTCCAGCCAACTTTTCGTTGAACCAAACCATTTCCTTTAAACGATCTCTCTGAATGAAGATGAAGCTCTGATGATTAAAATAGCATATCCACATGCAACTGGAGAGCACTTCATTGTGCTGATCCTAATGGGACATAAAGACTAATGAATTATATACCTACGTCGTCAATTATCACTTCATTGATTTTCTTTATCAGATTCCCTTGTTATTTTCTTGTTTTGGAGCTACAAAACAAAATAGGAGAAAGAGAAATATGATTATATTATTTCACGTATGAAAAGATTAATAAAAAAAGAGAAAGGATAATTAGTTAATTAAGCTGGTTTTTTTTTTTTCTTTTTGGAAAAAATATACTCCTAGCCTAACCCTCCCCATTGGAAAGGGAGACTCACACATACCCGTGCACACACCACATAACCTATTTTAGGGTTAGATCTCACAACCTCCCGTTAAACTCGGCTATGAGTTACCATATAAGTTATTAAGAGCTCTTGGCATTAATTAAGTAAGACCAAAGAATATTACTTTATGATGTATGGAGACCAAATCCACCCCACCACACTAAAGTAATGGACATTAGGTATATATATTGAACATGACATTTTTGGACTTGGCTCGTGTCTGCTGCCATCGTTTTCTTAAAACTGTGTCATTTTTGGTGCAAAACAGTGAACCTTTTGCTTCTTCTTGTTTTCAATATTTAAGAGTACTGACAGGTTTTAAAAAGATACTTCAGAATACTGACTGGTGCTTAAAAAATACTTCATGATCTTAAAAAATTATTTTAGGATCCTAAAAGAATATCTTAAAATATTCTTTTAGTACCCTGGAAAAAAAATTTAAAAAGGTTTACTGTTTTGTGCCAAAAACGGCGCAGCTTTAAGAAAATGATGGTAGCAAACACTGCCCCACAGCAGACACAAGCCAAATCCGACATTTTTTTTTTTATCTATTTGAGAATTGTTCATGTGTACTAATGAACCCAAAATAATTTATGGTGTCAAATACATATGAAAGAATACTTTCATGAGTAAATTTGCATATTCACTATATATTTATAAAGAAGCACTAGCACTACTGTGTTTTGCTCTGGTACGGTCTCTCTCTCTATATATATATACATACAAGGGCGGATCCAAATACATGATTGGGGGGCAAGTGACCACCCTTGAATTGGGGATTTTTTTAAAAGAAAAATTAATACATGTTTGAATGATTGTCCACCCTTAAATTAAGTATCCACTCTTAATACATCAAGACTACTTTTCGTAATCGAATGAGGGATGAATGGTTGAATGATTGTTTAGTGCCTTATATTGAAAAAAAAAATGTATTTGATAGCATTGATAATAAGGCAATTATGATGGAATTCCAAAAAATAAGGCCTAGAAGGATAATATTGTAATTATTTTTATTGTAATATACTTTTGTTATTAAAATATATGTACTTGAACTTATTGAGTGCTCACCCTTCATTGTAATTTATGTAGTTGCATTTCAAACAGCACTTAGCCATATTTTTCTAAATGACAGGCTTGTAAAATAATTGTCTCTCTTATTACACCATCAGTATTCACTTGATTTCATGAATATTTTTTTGATATTTTTTTCTTTTCTTGTTTATATTCTTTTATTTTTTAATGTATTTAAAAATTTCCTTAAAAAAAATTTGGGGGCAACCCCCAAATCCCCCGCCAATGGTGCCCCCTTCAATGATTTTCTGGATCCGCCCCTCTATATATATATATGGACCTTGTTGCGGTCTGTAACGGACTCACGTCCGGTCCGCTGCTTGAAACTGTGTCGTTTTGGCACAGTTTCAAGCACTTGATCCCTTTTATAAAAAAAAAATAAAAAAAAATAAAATCAGGCACTTCCAGGTAATAAAAAGATAATTTAAGATTTTGAATGGTACTGAAACAATTCTTCATGATCTTGAAAAATTATTTTAGGATTTTGAGAAATATTTTAGGATAATGACGGCTACTAAAAGGATTTCAGGGATACTGAAAAAATAATTCATGATCTTAAAAAAATTATTTTTGGATCTTAAAAAACAATTTAGGTACCGACTACTACTAAAAATATGTTTTAGGATATTTTTTCAATATTCTAAAATAATTTCTTAAGATCATAAATTATTTTTTGGTACCAATTAGTATCCTGAAGTATCTTTTTTAGTACCAGTCAGTTCCCTAAAATATTTTTTCGCGATCCTAAAATATTTTTTCAAGATCATGAATTGTTTTTTAGTAGGGTTAAGGACCAAAAATACCAACGAACTATTGGGTCAGGACCACCCAGCACAGCAAACTATTTTTTGGACCAAAAATACCAACAAACATTTTAAAGAGGAGCGCTCAGCACAACGTCATTAACACCGTTAACAAAAAGTTAACATCCGTTATCTAAGGAGCGATTGCCAACGAACTCTTATTCCGGAGCGCCCGGCACAAAATTCTAAATTTTACTAAATTAAATAATTTTTTCTCAATTGTCATTATTCAAAACTACTTCTATAGATATCTATGGACAAAAATTATTCATTCTTTAATTTTCCTGTTTATGCAATCTAAGCATCTCTAACAGTTGTACAGGTTTTTCCCCTCCCCCCTCGTGATCGCGTTAGACCTTTAGACTTCAGCAGAGTAGTGTGTATAGGCACTACTCACTAGGCAGAGCGAACTAGAGTGGAGATTTTTGGAGACTGGAGAGTGGAAATTCTGGAGAACACACTCGACTCAGTCTTAGGGTTTGGTCGCCGTCGCCACCCAAAGCTCAGCGGCTAAAGCCTCTCGCCATCCTCTACTCCTGTTTCTTTCGATCTTGATGTGAGTTTTATTATAAAAATAAATCATATAATTTTTTGTTTAACATATATAGTAAATTATAAAACACCTTGAGTTTTATTTAAATCATATAATTATATTTTTAATTAAAATTTTTGTTTATTTTAGCAAATTATAATTTTGACAAAATTAAAGAATGAATAATTTTTGTCCATAGATATCTATACAAGTAGTTTTGAATAATGACAATTGAGAAAAATTATTTAATTTAGTAAAATTTAGAATTTTGTCTTTGGGCGCTCTGGAATAAGAGTTCGGCAATAACTGCCGCTTAGATAACGGAGGTTAACTTTTGTTAACGGTGTTAATGGCGTTGTGCTGAGCGCTCCTCTTTAAAATGTTTGTTGGTATTTTTGGTCCAAAAAATAGTTTGATGTGCTGGGTGGTCCTGACCCAATAGTTCGTTGGTATTTTTGGTCCTTAACCCTATATATAATACCAATACATTATTAGGGTGAAGGAGCAAATTGGCCAACAGACTTTTATCTTAGGAGTAGCCAACACAAAAAAATTTTTAAATGGACCTTTTATGCCAACAAACTTTTTAAAATGGAAAAGTAACACAAAATCGTTACTTTTGCCAACAACTCCGTTAGTCAAAGGTGAAGGAGATGGGGAAAAAATCTAAAAATGACGAACACCTGCTCCCAAACAAGTCCACTCTCTCATCTGATCTGTCTCCGCCTCACTTTCTTTCTTTGGTTCGCTTGCCTTATGGGGTTCGGTCTCTTTGCTGTAGTTGCTTCTGAATTGCAGCACGGAGGTGGGAGATGGCAGACGATGTGATTCGTCGCCGGAATCGTAGCCGGAGCTTGACGCTTCTGACTTCACCACCACATTGATTTCCGGCTTCACCACCACTTCTACTTCTTCCGGCTTTTCCCTCGGTGGTGGAAATTTGGGGAAATAATGAGGGTGAGAGGGACTGAAAGTTGCCTGTTCCTTCGTCTTCCGACGCCGAATGGGAGATTTCTCATTGCTCCACTGGCAGTCCAATATCTATGGCAGCTCTTGCAGAAATGTCGAGGCTGATTCACGTTGTAGTTGTTAAAGTAACAGAACTTTGTGTCCATACTGTTGCATCGTGGACACCGCTGAATCTTGTCTGGTTTCTTCATCATTTTAAATTCTTCTGCACTGCTTATCTTTGTTGCCTCATTTTATATATCGCCGGAATCATAGTCAATGCTCATTTAAGATGAAACTAAGGCTGACAACATACCAGAATTTTGTAAATCAAGGAATTTTGTTTTTCAGGCCATCGAAGCCCAGATGCATCAGAACATTGCAAAATATTAAAAAAAAAAATCCAGAATTTCCCTTAGATTTGAAGATTAAAAGGGAGACTATATATCTTAGGAAGAAACATGAATACAGAGGAGAAGATGCCAAAGTCCTAAAGCATGAAGCTGAAATGCCGGGGAATTAGAGGTGGCCGGGATCTGAGATGCCGACATCTTTTGGCCGAAGAGTATAAAACTGGGATCGTTGGCAAACATATCTGGTAAAGCACAGAGACGAGGAGATAAGGGAAGTTGGTGTTTGCAGGGAGGTTGCTAGCCTACTAACGGACGTTACTACAAAAGTAACGATTTTGTGTTACTTTTCCCTTTTAAAAAGTCTTTTGACATAAAAGGTCAATTTAAAAGTTTTTTGTGTTGGCCGCTCCTGAGACAATAGTCTGTTGGCCAATTTTTTCCATCACCCTACATTATTATTTCGTACGTATGTAGAAACAGCATCTGCGTTGGTTCTGAATCATTTGATTTTTTTCCCTCTTCAGGCTAAAGATTTAAAAATTTGGCGACTACGTGTCAAACAATAAAGATTAATTCTCTAATTAATTAATGAGCCAAATGGATTCTGTTTACAATCCTGTGGATCTCAAGGGGGTTGAGATATCATCATATGCTGAGTTTATATAAATAAATATATATAGAGGTTCCACTTAGGTTGGTAATAATTAAAGAGTACTGTACTTTTGTCTGAGGTCGTGATAAAGAAAGATTAGAGATTATAATCCTATCATTAGAGGAGTATTTAAATATTGTAAAATAAATAATCCAATGAGAAATGAACGCTTGACATGTCTTGAAACCTCAAGTTTAAGCTCTAAATTCAGGGTAGCCACAGCCACCCATGACGATCTGGAAAGATTCTTTAGCTTGTGCTATATGGTGACTTAATTAAAGGGGCGTCAAATGAGAGCCATTAAGAGTTACAAGTTAAAATAATAAGGGACTTAGAGTAGTTGAGCATTATTCAATAAGGTGGCACAAGAGGACGAGAACATGAGATTTTTATAATGCCAAAAAACGAAAGTGCATGTTACTTCTTACATAAGACAGCACTGAGAATAAATTCCACTGACAAAAAATGATGGGTTCTAACAACCTCTCAACAATCCGTACGTACACACTGCCCCAAAATTATTTTTTTAAACAAAAAAATGCGTGTTCCTTTCGTCATTGTGTTTCTTTCTTCATCATCCCAGTGTCACCTCTCAAGCAAATTTTAAGATCAGTTTCGAGTTACGGTTGAAGAAGCATGTTTATAAAAATTAAGATAAAATTTCTTCTACATACTTATCTTATATATACATCCAGGGGTGGACCAGAAATTTACTAAGGGGGGCACCATTGATAGGGAGATTCGGGGGTTCGGGAGCAGCGCCACTGAAAAGAAAAATTTTAAGGAAAGTTTTAAATGTATTAAACAACAAAAGAATATAAATAAGAAAAGAAAAAATATTAAAATAATATTCATGAAATCAAGTAAACACTGATAATATGATAGGAGAGACAATTATTTTACAAACCTGTCATTTAGAAAAGCAATGCTAAGTGTTGTTAGAAATGCAGTTACATAAATTACAATGAAGGGTGGGCACTCAATATATTCAAGTACATATATTTTAATAACAAAAATATATTATAATAAAAATAATTACAATGTCATCATTTTAGGTCTTATTTTTTGGAATTCTATCATAATTGTCTTATTATCAATGCTATCAAATACATCTTTTTCAATATAAGGCACTAAACAATTATTCAACCATGCATCCCCTATTTGATTACGAAATGTAGTCTTGATGTATTAAAGGTAGACATTTAATTTAAGGGTAGATAATCATTTAAATATGTATTAATATATTATTTTATTTCTTTTTTTTAAAAAAAAAAATCTCAAATTTAAGGGGCACTTCCCCCCCTAACTTGGGTCCGCCCATGTATACCTCGGAAATCACGTTTGAAAAGTAATTTCTAACCCAAACACAAACAGTTAACATCAACATAAAGTCAACGTTTAGGGTAAGGAGTAAGGACTATTACTTCTTGTGGTAAGTGGAAAAAGTTGTGGAAGTTGCCCATTCCTGAGAAAATTGAATTCCTTTTATAGTAAGTATTTCATACAACAATAAATTTTAGTACTGAAAATAACAACAAATTTATATTATCCGCCTTATTGTTGAAATTTTTTTTTATTAAATTATTTCTTTGGAATCTCCTTTTATTAATTTTCCTTGCTTGGGAGGTACTCCCTCTGGTCTTTATTATAAGATACTAACTAACAATTGTATTTAGTCTTTTTTATAAAGCACTTGGTTATTTCCAAAGTGCATTAATTATTTTTTTCCATGTTCACCCATAATTAATAAGGATAGTGAGTGAGAATAATAATTAATATAATATTAGAGTTTAGTGCAAGTAGTAGGGATAATATTGGAAGTTATTATTTAAATTATAGGACAACTTTATTGACTTTAATTGTTTTTATTAGTTTATGAGAATTGTTAGTTGGTGCCTTATAATAAAGACCAGATGAAGTACTCTATAGGGTTTAGTCTATTACAGTCTTTGTGTTTGTTTGAAGGTGATTATCATAAGCACATTTTCATAAATTTAGGAAAAACTCCCTCTCTCACATGTCGATGCGGGGTAAAATCTGGATTAGTCGGAACCTTATGGAACCGAAGGTTTCGGTGAACCGGGTGAGATACCCAAAAAAAAATCATAAATTAAAAATGTATTTTAAAAAGTTTAGGGTAAAGGAGCAAAAATACACATGTGTTTTATCCTTAGGAGCGCCCAGCACCATATGTTTTTTTTTTATAGCAAAAATACACATATGCTTTCAAAACTGGGGCAAAAATGACATGACCTTTAAATTGCCTTAACAGATGTTAACTACATTGTGAAAATACCAAAATACCCCTGCAAAAAAAACTCCCTCCCAAACCTTTTTCCGCCTTTGCTCATCATCGTCGTGCGCGTTGGGTAAATCCGGAATCATCATCGTCAACCGCCTCTGCTCATCATCGACCAAGCTGGAGTTTTTCCGGAATCATCATCGTCATCCAGTTTTATTTTTTATTTTCGACTGGTAGAATAAATCCGGATTTCTTCTCTTCCTCGTATACCCCATGAAATTTGTGGTTTACTTGGTTTTTCATGTTATCCGCAAAGGAAATCCGGAAGTGAAATCGCCATGTGAAATCGTTCTTGTTGAGGTATGGACGTATGGTATGTATCTTCTTGTTGCAAGTGGTCGTTCCATATCGTTCTTTTCTTTCCTTTTTTTGTCATTTTCAATATCAATTGAAACACGTTAATGATACAATTGATGTTAAGAGGCGGTAAGGGTTCTCGAAACCCTTGTAGGTTAAACAAATAGTTACTTGCAGGAAATGAGAAGTAAATGATAGGGGTTCACAGTACTATGTGTTGTGTTCATGCTAACAATAAGGAAGAGGAAGGTGGAGGTTCCAAGTGATTGAAGAAGAAGATGAGAAGAAGCGACGGCACACGATCCGATTCTGAGCAAAAAGAAAAGAGAGATACGCGATGAAAGAGGGAAGGGTATTAGAGGAATTTAAAAAAATCAGGATTTTTTATTTTTTTAAATGGCGTGGGGCCCACCCTAAACGTAACGCTAGTTAGGTATTTTAACGGCATGAGTATTTTTGCCCCAGTTTTAAAAGCACATATGTATTTTTGCTCCCAAAAAAATCATAGCGCTCCAAGGTAAAACACATATATATTTTTACTTCTTTACCCAAAATTTTATTAGTGATTCCAAATACACAGTTGTCGAGGGGACCCACTTGTTGTGGATATCATAGAGCCTGGCTTCTCTTCCTGGCATGGTCCATTGCAACGACAGCGTTTTTTGTGCAAAACGAAATCAGTGGGTGTTGCCGTGATTATCTGGTTCATGAAATAGAAAAAGTAAAATGAAATTAATAAATAATATAAGGCTTTAAGAGCCACTTAACAAATTTGTAGAGATTAAGTTAGATTAATTTCATTATATAAAATATGACTTGATCCCCAAAAATACACATGTGTAATATTAAATTATACAATAAAAATAGAAAATATAGACTTAATATTTCTACCTCAAAAATATGATTTAATCTCTCTAAAATATAAAAATAATAAAAATATTATATAGACATAACAATTTAAAGGAGGCGCAATTGAGAAATCAAAGATGAGAAGTGATGCAAAACAGCAAAAGTGATGTGGAGTGGCAACAATCACGGACCGGTACGCATTTTCTCCCCTTCCCAGTTCTTTCCTTGGCATCTACAAGCAAAGCACTTCCACGTCACGCTCCACTTTCACTTTTTTCACACAGTGAAAATATTAGGTCCTGATGTGATATGATGTGAATGTTCGATTATATTTCTATATATTCTCCAGAACATACATGAATATATTCCCCTCACTTATTTATAATAATTTATACTCCTCTTTTCCTTATTCTTTAATCGAGTCTAGATGTAAAATTTATACCTCTTATATTTATCAATTTTTTAAAAAAAATTATCTCATTCACACTTCATCAACAATAATAAAGTAAGAAGAAAGAGGAAACAAATTAAAGGAAATGATTCGCATACTCCCTCCGGTCTTAATTATAAGACAATATTTAGAAGTTGGTTTTTGTCCTAATTATAGGACAACATTCTAATTTTTGTCAATTTCTTCCTAAAATACCCTTATTTTATTTTCTCAAGTATGTTTGATTTTTAGTGAGTATATGTATATGGATACGTAAAAGCTTATTACAGACTTACAGTAAGTAAAACTTTTAGATACACTACAAAAAAAATTGATTTTTGCTACGGAAAAAATCCGTAGCAAATTCCGTAGCAAATTCGATTTGCTACGGAAAAATGCCAAAATTCCGTAGCAAAATCGATTTGCTACGGAATTTGCTACGGATTTTTTCCGTAGCAAAAACCCCCGTAGCAATTGCTACGGAAATTGGAAAATCCGTAGCAATTGCTACGGAATTGCTACGGAAATTTTTTCCGTAGCAAATTTTGCTACGGATTTTAATTTCCGTAGCAAATTTTGCTACGGATTTTAATTTCCGTAGCAATTTGCTACGGATTTGAATTCCGTAGCAAATTGCTACGGATTTGAATTCCGTAGCAAATTCTGAGAATTTGCTACGGAAATGGTTTCCGTAGCAAAATTTAAAAATATTTTTTTGAATCTTTTAAATTTTAATTTGTTTAATTTTTTTTTTATTATTGAAAATTGATTGCAAAAGTATCATGAATATAATAAAAAGAGTTTACATAGATAAAACAGAATATATATAATAATGTTGCAAAGAGCAAATACTAAAAATTAGTCTAAACAACAACATTGTATTCATCTCCGCTTCATCATCCTTTTTCCTGAATCTCTATTGCAAACAATATGTATTAAAAAAAAGTCTAAACAATAGCAGTATGGTCATCATCACCACGAGCCGACCCTGCACCTTTGTCCTTCATTAGGGACTGAAGTAGAATCTGCATAGGCTTCATCATCTCCTGTGTCTGATGCACCAGTATGGTCATTCCGCTGCAAAACTCGATTGCTAAAAAAAATTTAAATATTATATAAAAATATAAAAAATTACGAAATAAAAAGAAATGTATAAAATCCTTTGAGTTTTTTATTTTTATTATTCATATGCCTTTAGCATTTTATACACGTAGATGCTCTAGTTCAGGCCGATCCTAATATTTAGGATTATAAAAGGCAGATCCTAATATTTAGGAATTATAAAACAGAAAAGTAATTACAAAATTCAAATTCTTTAATCTACTCATCAGTTTATATATAAAATCAATTATTGTTCTTGCCCTTAATATAAGGCATTGTTTACAATTATTTTGGAGAAAGTATCTTCCTTGCGGAATTATATTTCATATTAATTCATCATTATGTACAACATATATATAATTTGCATCCCAGGGAAGTTCATAATTCAGATTATAAGAGCAGAGTAATATAGATTGATCGAGGAATAAGATCCAAACTTTCTGTGTAATATATATATATATATATTTTAACATTGATATAAAAAATTAATAATTATGTACTAGAAATCGTGTCTGCTTCTAATTTGGATTATCCCTAATAAAAGTCACTAATTGCATCAACAACAAAAGCATCTAAATAATGATTATTTTTAAATATTTGCATGTTGATCTTGACACAGAATAGAATACATGGTGATACACTGAGGGGACAATTAAAAAATTGCAAGATAAATAGTAGAAATCCATCTTATGGTTTGCAAAAGCTACAGTATGGGCATTCTCTCTATTCTATCTCTAGTTCTAAAAACACACTAGTTGGATAACAAGGATCGTGAAATTAATTAATTGCACACAAGCAAAGCCAATGAAAATACCGATACAAAGAAAGTTGCAAGATACGAGAGTTCTAGTACAAGTCTAATTGAACACAAGTAGGCCATATGGTTCTTTCACAAATAAACTTTTATAACCTATAATGAGCCTAGGGAAGGAAATTCTCGTAATTTCTGAATAAAAGCATGGATATATTTATTATGTCTGCTCAACCGGAAAGAGAAGTAGATGTAATTCACTCTAGGGGGAATTGATGTTTGCTTGACCATCGAGATTCGAGAAACAGTTTTTCCCATAAACTTCATTATATATACATAACAAAGAGAGTCTCAAATCCTCTAGGCAAGATTCCAAAACTAATCAGAGCTAAAATGAAGTTCGAGTTGTGTTTTTCTTTTAAACCTATCATTTTCCGTACAAAACTAAGTTAAAAACTCAAGTTTATTTTGCAGGTATGTTCTTATGTCTAAACCCTAGAGCCTAACATAGGAAACTAGTCCAATTACAATCAAATATGAGACTTATGTGCCCAATAATAAGGGCTTCCCCTTTAGCATAATTTTTTAAGCTAAACTCCAACCGGAACCCCAAGGATGCAATGGTCCATTGTAAAGAAGAATCCGTTATTCCTCAAGCATACCAAAGCGAATACCTCAAATTCTGTTGACCAAAAAACACGAAAAGAATATCTGAAAAACTAAATTATTATTGACCAAACCCCAATTCTTCGCATGTAGAAGCATAAAAGGGAAAAGGAAACTCGCAATCTAAAACAGCAAGGGCTTTCAAGAAGCACATGCTCTCTCATAGACGTATCGACGACTTGGAAAACAGTGTGGGTAATATCACATAGAGGATTCGGTGGTGGTACATACCTTTGGCGTTACCACAACCTCTTGGATGCTTCCTGTGCTTTCGATCAACACGGGAGATGAGAGGAGAGAGGGGCTTCGACGGAGAGGGAGAGGCAGAGATCGATGTTGAAGAGAAGAGGAAGGGGCTTTGGCGGAGAGACATACGACAGACTGAGAGAGGATGAACGAGGGACCCAATTTGAAGATGATTTTTTTTTTAATTATTGCGACGGAATTTATTTTCCGTCGCAAAAATTTGCGACGGAATTCATTTGCCGTCGCAAAAATTTGCGACGGATTTGTTTTTCCGTCGCAAATTGCGACGGAAATGAAATTCCGTCGCAAATTTTTGCGACGGAAAAATTTTTCCGTCGCAAATTGGCGGGCCTTTTCCCTCTTCTCGAATTTTTTTTGGCTTTTTGCGACGGAATTTAAAATCCGTCGCAAAATTTTGTGACGGAATTTAAAATCCGTCGCAAATTTTTGCGACGGATTTGTTTTTCCGTCGCAAAATTTTGCGACGGAAAAATAATTCCGTCGCAAATTGCGACGGATTTTAAATTCCGTCCCAAATTGCGACGGATTTTAAATTCCGTCACAAAATTTTGCGACGGATTTTTTTCCGTCACAAATTCCGTCGCTATTTTGGCATTTTCTAGTAGTGATATGTGTGTGTGTACATATATGTATGCAGTGGCGGAGCCAGGATTTAGAGTTTATGGGTGCACAATTAGTGTAGGGGTTTGGGGGTTCGGGGCAGCGCTCCCGAATTTTTTTTTTTTTAAGGGAAGTTTTAAATGCATTAAAATTGTATCGTTGACATTTTCTGGAAGGAAAAAATCATGTTTAAATAAACTCCCCTCCCCATGCCTTAGTTATACACAAAACTCTCAAGCCTCATTCTTCTTTCACACAATTCATCAAACACCTTATAGGCATTCAAAAATAACCCAATAAGCATGCCTCTTAATTATCAAGCTACACGTCATAAACTACCAAGCATCTTTGCCAAAAGGGAAAACATGTTTTCTTAAGTATTATCCAAACCACCTAATGCATAAAAACAAACTCAGAGGACTTGATCATCCTTACATTCATTAATAAATGCAAAATCCTTAAATTCCAGATTCAATTGAACATTAAAAGAGAATGAAATCCAACTTGAAAAAAAAAATGATTTTACCTTTCTGATTTTCCTTATGACAGCCCAAAAAAATGCTAATAGAATACCTAATGGAAAAAGGGATAACCAAGGCATTCGAACCCGGGACCCTTACACAGATGGCGAAAGCTTTAACCAATTAATCCAACCAGATTTATTGTAATAAAATTCCTTCACAAAATATATTTTTTTTAAATTTTTTATGGGTTCACTTGGCCCCATAAAAAATAGTGTGCCTCCGCCAATGTATGTATGTACATATGTGTATGTGAGAGTATACATATATGTATGTATGATGTGTGTGTACATATATATGTATATATATATATGTGTGTGTGTGTATACATATATGTATGTATCTATATGTGTGTGTCTACACACAAATATATATAGACACACACACATGTGCGTGTGTGTACATATATGTATGTATGGTGTGTGTGTGTGTGTATACATATATATGTATGTATATACATATGTGTGTGTACATGTATGTATATATGTGTGTCTACACACAAATATATATAGACACACACAGGTGTGTGTGTGTACATATATATGTATGTTTGTGTGTGTGTGTGTTTATATGTGTGTGTGCCCGCGCATATATGTGTGTATATATATGTACACACACACACACACATATATATATATATATATGTATGTATATATCTTTATATGTATACACACACGTATATATAGCAATATCATTATTTCAATTAGATAGCGTGAGGAAAGGAAAATTATAGGTCGGAGAGGTATATGGCAGGAACTATTGATTCACTTTTACTTATGTCATTTTAAATTTATATAATGGCATTTTAGGAAAATGAGTAAAGTTTACTAATTTAACTTCTTTCCTTAATCTCCCCAAAATCGGTTAAATATGTCTTATAATTAGGAGTAGAGGGAGTATTATATTAACTAACTTAACTAACTTCCTTAATATAATCAAAATAATTAATTAAATCTTATATTAAAAATTTGAGAAGTATTTTACAAAAAGTGCTTATATAGATTATCAAAGAAGCTTTCACATTGGGAAATGGCTTTTGTGTTCTCACTTCTCAACCACCATAACTGTGAGCTATTTGGGTTGAATTTGATTATTCTAAGTTAATTTGTATCATTAAAATTTGATTTAATTAGTTCAACATTACTTAAACAAAGGGTTAAGTAGCAAATTTGCTCCGAATTACACGTCCAAAAACAATTTTACCCTGAAAGTTTTTTTTTGCTCAATGTTACTCTGGAAGTTTAAAAACATAACAATCTTGTCATTTTCCATTAAAAAACTAACATTCACCATTAAAAAAATGGTATTGACCGGGAAAAAGACAAGATTGCTAGTTTTTAAACTTTCGGGCAACATTAAACCAAAAAAGAATAAAAAAAATTAGGACAAAATTGCTCATAGACGTGTACTTCCAGAACAAATTTGCTACTTAACCCTTAAACAAACAGAAAAACGGTTCAGAATTTACCGTAGAGATAGAGTAGTGAGAAATTTAGTAGTAGAGGAAAACCCTTCTTTATGTATGCCCCTTCTGTTACTTTTGAATATTTATCTCAAGAATCCTTTTCTTTATACACAAGTATATCTCAAAATTCTATCTTCAGGCTATATTGAGTTTTTACATTATTTGACTCCGAAATAAACAATAATTAATAACAAACGCGATACTACTTTGATGTAATAAACTTGTACAATGATGCACATAGGCGGACCTAGGTAAAAGAGAAGGGGGGCAAGTGCCCCCCCTTAATTGGGGATGTTCTTTTTTTTTTTTTAAAAAAAATACTTGTTTAAATGATTGCCCACCTTTAAATTAAGTGTCCACCCTTAATATATCACGACTGCACTTTGTAATCGGATGGGGGAATAATGGTTGTTTAGTGTCTTATATTGAAAAAGATGTATTTGATAGCATTGATAATAAGGCAATTATGATGGAATTCCAAAAAATAAGGCCTAGAAGTATGACATTGTAATTATTTTTATTGTAATATACTTTTGTTATTAAAATATATGTAGTTGAACGTATTGAGCGCCCACCCTTTATTGTAATTTATGCAGCTGCATTTCTAACCGCACTTAGCTTTGCTTCATCAGTATTCACTTGATTTTATGAATATTTTTTTGATATTCTTTTCTTTTCTTTTTTTGTTTATATTTTTTTATTTTTTAATGCATTTAAAACTTTCCAACAACAAAAAAAAATCGGGGGCGCTGCCCCCAAACCTCCGAATTCCCCACCATTGGTGCCTACCCTTCATAAAATTCCTGGATCCGCCCCTGATGATGCATGGGATTGAGTTGTGAAAACAAAAACAAAAAATTCAGCGATTGCCACGAATAATAATAGTACTCCTTCCGGTCCTAATTATATGAATTATATGAATATTCTTGTAATACAATCCACACTACAAAAATGTTCTTATAATTAGGATCGGAGGGAGTAGTAATTATGAGTGCATTTTGTTCCACTTATTAATTTTGAGGTGGGTCTGCATGTGCATGGCCAATCGGGGACATGGGCTCACCAGATAAGTCAAAGACTTGATCATTAGAACTTGATTTTAATAAAAATAAAATCTCGCCAACCAATTCTGTTTGAAATGTTGTGCATATTGGTTCACCACAGATTGAAGGATTAGGCGCTAGATTGAATTCCTACAATCCTACCTATAAATCAAATGTCTCCTATACTTTTCACTTCATCAGGCTTAACTACAGATACCCAAAAATCATGCTGAAGGAAAAAACAACAATAATTGACAATTTTGCTTGTAATTTTCCTTTTAAACGTCCTAATTATAGTCAGACGTCAAAACGATTGTGACTTGATATCAGAACTCAAATCTTTTACTCTTTCGTTTCTTTTTTCTTTTGGGTCAAATTCAAAAAGAAGTCCAGTAGGCAGTTAGGTAATCACTGAAGTTTATATATAGCTGACAAAAGTAAAAGGACAAAGCCAATTGGAATTTTTCTATCTACGAGTAGAAGGAAAAGAAAAAGAAAAAGAAAGAGGAGTGTACATATCACAAACATTGAATCAAATGAAAAATTGGTCACAGAAACTACAAATTGACCTGCTTCCTATCCCTTGTGGAAGACAACAGCAAGTTGTTCAACAACAGAACAGAGCACTCTGCACACGAGTTAACCCATTCCGCGTGGCGATTAATTAGGCATGAACTAAATCACACTTCAATAATACGGCACCGTCACAGACGGTGGCTTAGGCGGCGGCTTCTCGACGCTCACAATAATGTTCTCCGACCGCGACGGTGCGCGCGGACACGGCATCGCGATGAATTTGGGCACCTCGTCGCCAGGCATCAACACCGTAAAGCTATCTCCCCTGACTTGCTTACAATCCTGAAATTGAGAACAAGAGTCAGTGAAAATCGACAATGAGAGGAAGAAATTGAAGAAAGGGAGGGGGAAAAGTGAGGAAGCGTGCTTACGGCGGAGGGGAGGTTGGGTTTCGCAGGAGAAGGGTGCGGATCGGAGTTAGAAGAGAAGGATTGACGGAGAGATCGGAGCTTATCCCAGTGATAACAGCAAGAGAAGATGCCGCTGAGGCTGAAGATGACGATGAGAAGAAGGGCGGTGCCGAGAGGGAAGCCGAGGGAGGGACGAGATGCGTCCACGTGGGTAGGGCAAAGATCTGGACTCTCCATGCAGTGTAGCAGGCGGGAAGCTGGCTTCCACACTCATATGTGTAGAGCGGGGAGAGAGGGGAACAGTGGAAATGGAAGAGGAAGAAGGTGATGAAGAGAGCTGCAGTGAGGCGAAGAGGAAGCAGATGGAGTGGGGGTTATATAGAGAAAGGTGTGTGTGTTGGTGGGCTGAGGCCTGCGGAGTATTTTTTTTTTTTTTTTTTTAAATTCTTGGAAAATGCCACTTATCTCTCTCTCTGTTTTTTCCAACGCCCCCTTATCACTATCAAGTATCAGCCAATAGGGGCAGGAGGGCCTCACATGCCTTTCCTGCTGCCCTAATTTTAAGAATCTTCCTAAATATATTTTTTATAATATTTCTATCATTAAATTTTATATAAAATTGTAACATTTTGATATATTATAGAGAAAAAATAAAAATATTTTCAATTTTTTTTATAATTTTTCAAATATTTAAGAATTTAAAAGTGTGTAGTTTCTTTTTAATTTAGAGTCTTAAATCTTTAAAAAAATATTAAAAATTGAAAACAACTTCATTTTTTTATTCATAAGATATCAAAATATTATACATTTCATGTAGAATCTAATAATTGAAAGAACCATTTAAAAAAATATTTGGGAAAGTTCTCAAAATTGAGGGGCAGTAGGAAATGCACATTAAACACCCCCTACTCAACTAATAGTAAGTCTCAACTCTACCTTGTGTCCCCAAACAGAATATGGAGACATGAATCCTCTTGCCCTATAAGGATTTTTTATTTTTCCTATTATCATTCGATATCCGGTCGGAGTTCATGGTTGCCCCTCCCAACACAGCTTTCTCATTTGAGACTCAAACTTAAGACCCAATAGATCTAGTAGGGCTCTTACACCACTAAACCAACTTTATGCTGGTATGATTTTTGCTTATATTATCTCATGAATTTTATAATTTTCAATCATTTATATAACTTTAATTTAATAATTTTAAAACTATATATAAAATGCCCATAAATATAAAAAAAAAATGGTGTCTTTTTTAGTATAAGCACATCTCATGCTCCATATTGTGATAACCATGATGAGGTTGGTTATCATCAATTTATGCTGTCAAATTATAATATTATAGTTAGGTGTATAGATATTAATATCTTGAAATCTCGATCGTCGATTTACAACAATATATAATGAGCATGCATTGTTGATAGTTATAATTAGTAGGCATTATTTATTATTGAGTTCCATATTTATCTTATAATCATATACTTGTAAAAATGCATTCAAGAGGGACCAACAAATGTAGGCAGTAGGCTTTAGTAAAAGAGATTGCGATCGTTTTGAACATGAGATCTTAGATTGCATTTTATAGAAATGTAAAGGATCCTTTTGAAAACGCTACCTCTCATTTAAAACCTGATCTTACTCATA
This sequence comes from Acacia pycnantha, assembly GCA_025563575.1. Classification (NCBI taxonomy): domain Eukaryota; kingdom Viridiplantae; phylum Streptophyta; class Magnoliopsida; order Fabales; family Fabaceae; genus Acacia; species Acacia pycnantha. The sequence continues at coordinate 2,475,969 of JAMWYP010000007.1, read as the reverse complement.
GTCCAAGTTGAATTGTGGGTTATTTATTTGTATAAAAAAAATATTTAACATTTTCCTAACATTTTTACTAAATCATAGGCCTCTCAGGTTTATAGAATGTAAGATAAGCTGTATTGTTTATAATTGAATTAGAAAAATGCTTTTGTGATTTATATTAGGGAAAATTTCAATTAAATACCATTTGAATTTGTAAAACTCTCATAAGTCTCCCGAATTTGTAAAAAGACTGAGAGATACCAATGACCTATGAGGGATATGCAAATTCGGGTGAAATGACCCTTTTACCCTTAGTTTTAAATAAATAAAATAAAAATAAAAAAAAACCCTGGTCGGAGGGCCGCCACCGACAGGGGGTGGGTTTTTTTTTTGGGCTTAGGGTTTTTTTTTTTTATAAAAAAAAATTCATTGAAAGTGTGGGGGGTGGGGTTCGAACCCCCAACCCCCCATACATTCTTGGGTCTATTTGTTAAATAAATACATTAACAAATATATATATTCTTCTTAACATTTTTTCAACGGTTTTTACAAATCTCATAATACAATTTACAACGTTTGTTTGGAGGTTTACACTTTTCAACTCTTTGATGCCCCTCATTAAAATTTAAAAAAAAAAAACATTTTGACAAATCTCATAACACAAATTACAAATTTCATAACGCAATTTACAAATCTCATAACTCAAATTATAATTTCAAAGTGCATATGAGGGTGGGTGAGGTAAGCCTGAAAAGGGGTTCCAACTTGTATGGCTGTTGGCGGCAAGGAAGGGCCGTGCGCTGCAAGTGCTTCTGTCCACGTGGGTTCACACGTCACACTTGTTACACAATTCTTATAATAAAATTGATATGGGATTTAATTATACAAATTGATCTTCGTCTGCTAGGCATTAATTTGTTTAATAATTCAATTAAAAACGTGCTATCTAGCCACTTAATTAATCAGGTAAACTTTTTTTACTTACCACGCATCACTCAAGAAGCCGAGTGTTAAGGGCGATATATACAGACATAAATCACATGGTATGGGCCATAGGTCATGGGTATGGGTGGATTAATAGTTTGCAAAATTGAATTTTATTGAAATGTTTGCTTTAGAATGTTCAAATGGAACAACAAGCCAAAACCCTAAAGTATCAAAAAGTTGTTTGCTTTTTATCTTCTAATCACTTTGGCCCAATTTCATAAACTTCCTTTATACGGAGTAATAGTTAAGATATAAATATAGCCATTGTCCTTGGGTTCAACTGGCGAAAGGGTCGGACTTCCTCACCTCAAGGGATGAGGTTCGATCCCTACGTTGGTCAAGGCGTTGGGGAGGCATCCTAAGGGTCTAAGAAGCAGTGGAAACGCTGGTAGAGGTGGAGGCATGTGTACTCTCTGTCCTAGGGGTGAGCATGGTGCCCAGATGCCCGGTACGCCCGCCCAAGCCCGGCAAAATATTGCCCAGCCCAGCCCTAAAAAAGTGGCCCGAAAAAATTTTGGGCAGTTTTGGGCTAGGCCAATAACTGGGCAGGGCTGGGCATTGGGCAGGGGGTCATGCCCTGCCCATTTGGTCCTGTCCGGAAAATTAAATATATTTAAATAAATATTATTATATATATATATATATATATTATTTTATTTAAAAATATTATATTATTATGGCTAAATATATTATAAATATATTATATTATATTTCATGTATCTCCAAAACTTCGAAATTCTATTAAGTGTGAACTAGAATCTTTATGGAGAAGGGCAATGCATCACTACTTGGGCAGGGGAAGCCCACCCTGCCTAGCCCGCCTTTGCCCAGCCCGAAAATGGTTAGGGCTTTTATTGGGCAGGGCGGGGCATCGGGCTGCAAAATGCAGCCCATTCATTCTTCAGGCTGGGCATCGGGCAGGGGTCTCGCCCTGCCCAGCCCTGCCCATGCCGACCCCTACTCTGTCCAGTATGCCCTGTGGACTGGCCTCCAAACGCCCTGCCCTTAGATTGTGGGTGAGCCCAACTCTTTTCCTAAAAATCTTATATAAAAAAAAAAAAAAAGTTAAGATATAAATATCATATTATACCCTATTAGTCCAATACAAATACTTAAAGCAAATTAAAATTACAAATTCATCAAAATTGATCAGGATCGAGAATGGGAATGAGAAGTCCCATTTCGATTCTGAATATAATTTTTCCTGATCCTGAATTTTCTCATCCCAAAATTTTCTAGGATGGGATTTTTCCATCCCAGTTTGCTCAAGATCAATACGAAAAGATCTTGAACACTCCTAGCTTAATTGAAAGCGTCAATTTTTGCATGGCATTACTATATATATGTGACCACCAGCCTAATTAAATTCGTATTACTCTCTCTCTCTGATCCTTAATACTCTTTCAATCCTTAATATAAAATATATTTACTTAATTTCACTACTACAAAAAAGGGTTACTACTTCCCTAAAAAACATCCTTATTTTTAAAAAGGAAGTTAAAAGTAAACATAGTGGCATTCTTGTAATTATATAATTGAATTCTAAGCATTTGGCGTCCTAAAATAATGTTCAGGACGCTTTTAATTAGATAAAGCGTCCTAAAATAATTTAAGAACGCCAAATATTAAATTTTTAGTGCCAAAAATTACCGCCATGGCGCACTTTTTTCGCGAAATTTTTTTGGCGCATAGGGAATTTTTTTCAGGCGTCCTGAAGATAGGATCAGGACGCCTAAATTATCTTATTAGCGTCCCGATTTTATATCAGGACGCTTAAAAAAAATTATTGGCGTCCTGAAACATATTCAGGACGCCTTTATCAAATTTTAGGCGTCCTGTTATAATTTAAGGACGCCTTTATTTGTTTTAAGGCGTCTTGATTTTACACCAGGACGCCTTAATTTGTTTTTGGGCGTCCTGATTCATGTTTCAGGATGCCTTAATTCGAATATATACTTAATCCGCACACTCTGATCTATTATTTCCTCTGCACTTCCATTTTAGTCGAAATCTCACTCACGACGAAAGCCCTAATTGCTATCAGCTACTCTCCCCTAATCGCGATTGTCGTCCCTCGACAGTCCATCGGTCTCATCTCCGTCTTCCCTCTTCGCGGCGGTGTCCGTCGCCGGCTCTCGTTCGTTGTCTCGTCCATTTGTCCGTCGCCGATCTCCTCTCCTTCTTCCCTCTTCACTTCCCTCTCGATGCGGCTCTAACGGTACGCAATCAAAACCTTAATTAATGCTTTTGCTTAGCTTATGTTGCCATTCTTCGAGGCTTTTATCAATGGTTTGCTGTCTACACTTGGTTTCTATATTATATTGATTTGGTTTTTGTAGCTAGACTTGGTATTCTTCTTGGTTTTCGAGTTTACATATGTAGGGGCTCTTGAAGTTATATATAAGGAAGTGCAAAAAAACTCATGACTTAGTTACCTTAACCTTCAACTTCTTTGCTTTGTTTTTTCCTTCTTTATTGCTTGATGCTTCATTCTTGTTCTTTCTTTAATTTTCTTGTGTATGTGCCGACCTTGGGCAGAAATTGAGGGAGCATTTGGTCTTAAATATTAGTTAGATTTAATGTGCATTGAAGTAGCTAACAATTTCGAAATTTCCTTAGTTAGTAATTAAGTTTTGTTGAATTATGTTGAAATGGTTTGTTGAAATTTTGGGATGTCTTACTGTTAAGGGGAAATGTTGCCGAAATTTTTTTTACAAGATTGAGAATATGAATCATGTCATTCTTGAAGTTGACTGTTGTTGGAAATGTCTTAGGTGATAATAAAATGGGTCATAGTTGGATGAATGCTTTGAGAACTAGTGAAGAATATGAGAATGGGGTGGAAGAGTTTATTGAATTTGCTAGAATGAACGTGGCTACAAAAAATGGGATGTATTATTGTCCATGTGTTAATTGTTTAAATGGGATTCGAAGGGATATTCCTGATATAAGGGATCACCTAATTTGTGATGGAATAAACCTTCAATACACAACGTGGATATTGGAAAGATTAATTGTCGTATCTCCCAAAACAACCAAGTTCGTAATTAATTTGCAGAATTAGGGAACCTGGGTCGTTTCCCAACGAATTTGCAGCGGGCTTGTTTAATAACAATAGTGAAACAGAATGATAAAATGGAGGGTTTGGTTTAACAGAATAGAACAAAACCAAATAACATAACCAAAATGCAATAAACAGAGTCAAACAGAATCAAATAAACAGAGACAGATTAAAGATGATCAACCCAACGAATTGATTCCGAAACCTCCATCATTGAACGAAAATACAACTAACCCACGTTTGGTTTCGGATGAATCGAAATCTCGCATTCATCCGGAGATTCCCTCGCCTAGACGATCGCCTAGAATCTGTCCGGACAGTGGCGTCTCACTGTGCAATCGCACAGCAACACTGTAACCTAGTCCGAACTAAGTCCTTGGGATAAACCAAACCGAATATTAAATCTAATATTCGAACTATTTCCAGAAATCGAATCCGATAAGATGAAAACAGAATCGAGTAGTTACCGATTAGGCACGAGTTCTCTGGATGAATCATGGAATCCTCATCGTTGGGTTAATCACAAGAGTTTAGCCGATCATGGGTGGGAAAATCGAAGAACGAACGAAGAACACGAAGAACGCGCGAAGAACATGAAGAACGAGATGAGAGAAAATGAAAACTTGTATTTTGATCCACTCTAATGTTAAAAACGTGAATGAATATGTTTGTGGCAGCTGCCATACTTAAAAATAACCTAAAACGAAATGGGCTCTCATAGTTTTAGCCCAAAACGAAATAAAATAAAACTGGACTTAAATTACAAAATTCAGGTCCAAAATAAATCCAGAATTGTACATCCGACTTTGGCTCCAAAATTGACCGCCTTCTTGACCGAATTTGCTCTTGATGTCTTCATAACAATTGTAGCTCTCTAAATCATCTGAAATATGAGAAAAAAATGAGGCAAATCCGATGTCTGGTTCAAGAGTTATGGTAGAAATAGTGAAGCAACACAAAACTGGAATTTTATTATTAAAAATGTCTAAAATGCAATAAAATGCCCAAGGCCCAAATAAACATAAGAGCCATTTTTTATTAGCTAAAGGGTCCTAAATTATTATTCAAGAGACAAAAATAAGTGTATAAAATATTCAATTATCAGATATGGCATGGTGAGGAAGTAAGTACCAGTGCGTCCCACCAAAATGAACTAGAGGTAGATGATGATGATAATGGAATGGAGAGGATGATTCATGATGTTGAGGTAGAATCTTTTGCACAATCGCATGAATATGATAGCGTCCGGAGTGATGCAGAGACACCTTTGTTCCCTGGGTCGGAAGAATATATGGAAGAAGAGGTCAATTTTCTTTGATCTTCCTTATTGGCGTAGTCTTGATGTGAGACACAGTCTCGATGTGATGCATGTGGAGAAAAATGTTTGTGATAGCCTTGTCAGTACTCTTTTGCACATACCAGGGAAGACTAAGGATGGAATTAATGCGAGACTAGACCTGGTTGATATGGGAATAAGAGAACGGTTACATCTACAAGTAATGGAAGATGGTAAGAGGGCATATATGGAGCCAGCAGCTCATACACTATCAAAAGCGGAGAAAAAAAGTTTGTGTAGGTGTCTAAATGACATTAAGGTTCCACAAGGATATTCTTCTAATTTGAGAAGGTGTGTTTCAATGGACGATTTGAAGTTAGTGGGAATGAAGTCTCATGATTATCATGTGTTAATGCAACAACTATTACCAGTAGCAATTAGAGGCATTATGAAAGATGAAGTGCGAACCACTATAACAAGATTGAGTATTTTCTTTAATGTTATCTGTAACAAAGTCATTGACATTGAAAAGCTGGATGAATTGGTGTAATACCCGGATAATTATTTATCTGAAATATTATATTTTAATGCCTATTGGAAATAGGTGAATATGTGGTATCAAATCTATAGGGAAAAATCTCTTGGAAATTAGGAGAAAAATATTAATGTGTCAAAATGACGAAAATGCCCTTATAGGACATAAATAACTTAGGAAAATTATGAAAAATCCTGAGAGGTAGTAAAATAATTATTAAAATTGAGAGAATATATTGTCTCTAATTTTGGTAATTTAATAAATTATAAGCTTGGAAAAATTGTAAAATAACAATTATAAAGTATTTGGAGATCATACTAACTCCATAATTATTGATATTTTACATGGGAGATAAAATAGCAATGTTAGTTCAGATTGTGAGAGGAAGTAATTAGTTCTAGATAAGAAAATTATCAAGAAATAATAAGTGATGGATTAAATAATTATTGGTTAATTATTTAAGCTTGAACAATAGAATAATTGTGATAAATTATGTAGAACTCTATAATTAGTGATTTATGACTAGAAAATTAGCATAAATATATTTTCTAATTAATTAAAAAATATTGAGAAAAATATTTGAGATTAAGTAATTTTAGGCCTAAATCAAAGAGTGAATCAATAGGAAAATTTTGTAAAAAATTATGTAAAAATAATTATTAAATTATATAATAATTAATTAAAAATAAAATAAAAAAATATATATATTAATATGTGTGTGTGCCGACATGTTGAGGGGAAAAAAGAAAGAAAAATGAAAATGAATAAAGGAAGAGCGTTAAAATAAAACACTTGATTAAAGAATTAATTAAAGTAAAAAGTAAAAAGTAAATAAACACCGATAGGAATTGGATCCTATCTAGAGAACCAGGAACAGAATTTCTAAAGTCAGTAAAGAATATGAAAGAGTGGATTTTTATTTTGAAGTAGACTATTCCGGGAGTTATTTCCGAGATCGGTGGAGCATTTTGATAATAAGACGAAATAGGGTAATCTGTGAAAAAGCATATAGTCACAGATTTAGAATTTGAAGGAAATAAATTATAACTCAACATCTGGGTATGAGTTGAGAATTTCCTGGACATATTTGGAATCAGTGGATTTTTGTCCAGAGGTTGATGATTTCGGAAGTTCGTTCCGTAACCGGCACGTTTTTCCGTAAAACTTCCGCAGGACCGTTGGAACCCTGTATGGAATCAAAAAGTTATTTAGCCCAGACATTTCTAATGAGTGAGAAAATGTCTTCAAATTTTTTATTCCAGATTTCTAAGATTTTACAAGATTACGCGATTCGGACACCGATCGAAAACTTTGCCGGCCAAGACCTTCTAGAAAGGACCACATGGCACCTTGTGATTGCCCAAGGGATGCCACCTAAGGGGGGGAAAGGACGGCTTCCAAGTGGCATGGAGAGGATCAAGACACCTTGCAGAAGTGCGATCCAACGGTCTGTATCCGGTATGAAAAAGTAGTGAATAGTGTCACAATTTTCCCTATAAATAGGCTTCAACCCCTTTGCATTCTTCACACCATTCCTCTTGAGCAAGACCGAAATTAGAGAGAGGTTAGAGAGAAGGAGAAGCCGGGGAAATTTGCAGCGAAGCTCTGGGTAAGTTTTTCGGTACTTAAGCTTTCGTAGTTCTTTCGGTAGTTAGAGTAGGAATGCTAGTTTAGTCTTTAATCTTCCAAGTATGATTAGATATCATATGCTAGGGGTATTTTAGTCATTAATTTCAAAAATCATGATGGGTCGGAGTTATGACAAAATTTTGGAAGATTAGAGTTAAAGTAGCGAAGCTCTAGCGAAATTCCGCCGACTAGTAAGGATAGGGGCAAAATGGTAATTTGTACCTAAAATTCCTTTTATGATGTGAATCACTAATCAATGTGATATATATTTCGAAAATTATGTTGGAGTAGGAGTTATGTCAAAATTTTGGAAGAGTAGGGTCAAAGTAACGAAGTGCTGGCGAAATTCCGCTGATTAGGGGGTCAGGGGAAAAATAGTCATTTTGACTAATAATGTCCGTCGTAATGATAGATCCTTAACAAGTACGTTGTTATATTGATAGGATATCCCTGATTTCATTCTGACCAACTATTGTACCATTTTCCGTCAAAGTACCGAATTTCCGTCAACGAAGGTACGTTCGCGTACTGTAACACTAATCTGATGTTTATCGTATGCGTATATATGTTATGTGTATTGTATGCCTATTGTGGTAGCTGATAGCTCTGTGGTCTGTTTATGTACTGTTGATATGTTCACGTTTGCTATGGGCGATATATCTGCATGCTTTTGGGCGATATATGCATACATGCTTTTGGGCGATATATGTATGCATGCTTTTGGGCGATGAGTGTACATATACTGTTGTTAATATGATTGTCTGTAGTCCATATGTTGTGTATGTAAATATGAGGTTAACCGTTACCTGAGATCCGGTGCGGATCTCAGCCCTTAACATAGCGTCAGGTTCCGGGGGACCGAGGACTGAGGAGAGAGACAAGCAGCCCGAGTAGGAGTTCCGGCTGAAGACTTCCTTTCGTTGTTCCAGCGGAAGCTTTCCTTTTGTTGTTCCGGCGGAAGCTTTCCTTTTGCTATTGTATATCACTTTTGAAATACTCGGTTCTTGTCTCATTGTTGTAACCAGCCAGACTTACGGCGTTTTATATATACATATCAGTTACTCAATCGCTCTGTTGCTCTACTCTGATGATTTTGAAATGATGTTTGACGAAAAAAAAATTTATACTGCTTTTGAAAAGTTGGGATGTTACAATTGGAAAATGAGAGTTCTATTATTTTGTCCCAACTAGATATGCATTTTCCTCCTGCATTTTTTTGATTTAATGGTGCATTTGATAGTGCACTTGGTAAGGGAGGTAAGGCTATGTGGTCCAGTTTACCTAAGGTGGATGTACCCTTTCGAGCGATACATGAAGATCTTAAAAGGATATTCTTAAAATCCTTATCATTGGAAGCCTCAATAGTTGAGAGATATGTAGTTGAAGAGGCTATGGACTTACGCAAGGATTATCTATCGGGCGACGATACAATCTCGGCATGACGAGGGGATAAGCGAGGGAACTCGAGTCGAGCGAAGAATATGCCTCATGAAGAGGTGTTGCAAGCACACTTGTACATCCTGAATAATATGGAAGTGGTTCAACCATACATTGATGAACACAGAAAGAGTTTGAAGAATATGAATCCAAGGAAGAACGACATGCAGATAGCTAATGAGCAAAAGAAGACATTCATAAAGTGGTTCCAGCAGAAGGTATTGCACGAGACCGGTGTGTTAGATACAATTGAGTGGTTAGCCTGAGGGCCTTCTTTTCAGGTCACCACATGGAGTGGTTATGATATAAACGGATATTCTTTCTACACAAAAGACCAAGATGACAGAAGTTATGTGCAAAATAGTGGGGTGATGGTTGAAGCTGAATCCATGCACTTTTCGAGTTCGAAAGACAAAAACCCGGTTTTAGCATCAATGGCTTATTATGGAGTTATTGAAGAAATATGGGAGATGAGCTACAACAAGTTCAAAGTTACTTTATTCAAATGTAAGTGGGTTAGCAATAATGCTATTGTCATAGATCCTAAATTTTGATTTGTCTCAGTTGACCTTCAACGACTTGGTCATAGAGATGAGCCATTCATTCAAGCAAGTCAGGCGAAGCAAGTGTTTTATGTTACAGACCTCTTTGATAAAAAAATGTCTATTGTGCTTCAAAGTAAAAAAAGCAGTATGGTGAAGAATGCTGAACCTTGATGATACACTCCCTTTCTCAACAAATCCACCTATAACACGTGAAGTAGAATTGATAGATGATGAAGAATATGATGCAAGAAAGGATCATTGTGAAGGAATATGGGAAACCATATGAAGATTGCACACTTATGTACGTGATCGCTCCATGATTCTCAAATGCATTTGATATTTTTGTAGATTGCACACTTGAGTTTATGGCTTGTTTTCCAATTTACAGTTTTTGATAGTGTTGATCCGTTCTTGGATGAAGAAGTTGATATTGTTCGAGACGTGTTTTGGCTAGACATCTTTATGTGAATTTGACATTGTTGTTGGCTGGTACCCGGTAGTGCACTTGTTCAAATGTTTAATGCGAATTTGACATTGTGTTCATCCTTATGTATTTCATTTTGACATTATATTGTTGTTGATATGGTCATCATGAATTTCATGTATTTCAAATGTTACTGTGCACTAGTTTATATGTTTCACGGTTAAATCAGCCTGATATATGTTAATGAAGGAATGTTATTTTTAAACTGTGGCTACTTAGTGGATTGTAAATATTGTATTCTTGTTTTGCAGACAATTTGGGAATTTATATAAATAAAACGTATCATTTTAAAAATAAAAACTCAAATAAAACGTCCGGAAAGTAAACAAAGGACGCCTCATATTGAACAAAAACAAACTAAACAAGACGTCCTGAAAATAATTCAAGTCGCCTCATATGAGGTGACCTGAAATTAATTAAGGACGCCTCATATGAGGCGACCTGAATTAATTTCAGGACGCCTCATATGAGGTGACCTGAAACTAATTCAGGACACCTCATATTAGGCGTCCTGAAATTAATTCAGGTCGCCTAATATGAGGTGTCCTAAAATTAATTCAGGACGCTAAACTTAAAAATATACGACTACCCAGCCCGAGACGTCCCTGTGAAAAAGGACGTTAATTGGGTCTTATTTAGGTCGTTTTTTCCTTTTTTTGTAGTAGTGTTTGATTAGATCAAAAAAGTTAGTTAAATTAGTTAATACGACATGTATTCTTAAACACCCTATTCATCTTCCTTATTTCCTTTCATCAGTTATTGTTGAGGGAGTATTAATAGGGGCAAATTAGGAAAAGATTCACAAATATGCAAATTATGTCTTATAAAAATAAGATCAACTCCCAAGATATGTCTTATATTAAGGACCAACGGAAGTATGGGAGCTATTTAATTAATTTAGTTAGATTAAAAAATTGAAATTAATTAGTTATTTATAAAATACACATATATAACATTAATTAATGAGTTTTTATTCAAGAGTAGTCATGGTAAAATCTAGTACTCCCTCCGGTCCTAATTATAAGACAACATTTAGAAACTGGCTTCGATTCTAATTATAGGACAACATTCTAATTTTTGTTAATTTCTTCCTAAAATACCCCTATTTTATTCTCTTCTCTCAAATATGTTTGGTTTTTAATGAGTATATGTATGTGGATGCATAGAAACTTACAGTAAGTAAAGCTTTTAGATATATATGTGTGTGTATCTATGTATATATATATGTGCATGTCTACACACAAATATATATAGACACACACACGTATGTGAGTGTGTACATATATGTATGTATGATGTGTGTGTGTATTTGTGTCTACACACAAATATATAAAGACACACACACACACACGTGTGTGTACATATGTATGTATGTGTGTGTGTGTGTAAATATATGTATGTGTATATGTATATTTGTGTGTCTGTCTGTCAATATATATATGTCACACATATATACATATATATCTTTGTGTGTGTGGATATATGTACACATATATATATGTATATATATTTATATGTATACATACACACACACATATATGTGGATATATAGCAAGATCATTATTTCAATTAGATAGCGCGTGGAAAGGAAAATTCTAGGTTGGAGAAGTATGTGGCAAGAGTTGTTAATTTACTTTTACTTATGTCATTTTAAATTTATTTAAGGGCGTTTTAGGAAAATGAGTAAAATTTAACTTTTTTCCTTAATCTCTCCAAAATCGGTTAAATATGTCTTATAATTAGGACCGGAGGGAGTATTTTAGAAAAAGTAACATATTTTTGTAACAATTTTTTTTTTTAATCTGCCTAAATTAGTCAGCTGGGAGATAATATTATTTGCCGAGAAAAAAATCAAAAGTCATAAAAGAGATTAGATAAGGCTTCTCTTTTTATTTAGAGGAGTGAATTGAATAGGGGATTTAGGTGTGTTGGCGTTGATTTTCTAAACAAAGTTATACTAAAGCGTATAAGGAAGAAAGGGTGGAGAAGAAAAAGAAAAAATGATGAGAAGCAATTTTATATATATATATATATATATATATATATATATATATATATATATATATATATATATATATAATTTACATTTGTGGGTAGGTTATGGGTGATTTAGGGGCTGAAAGTGTCATTATCCTGCGAAAGCATTCATATATAGACGTCGTGTGGAATTCAAATTCTTTGCTTCCATGCTTTGCTTTGCGAATTTCTTCTTTTCCTTCTTGAAACTTGTACACTCAATTCCTTTTGACTTCCCTGTACCCTTCGCTTTTATTCTCCTCCCGTGAACTTGACTCCCTTGCTTTCCTCTTATACATTATATGCACATACAATTCCCTTGCTATCTAAGGAATGTTATTAATAATGTTTATTACTTATAAATAATGTAATTTCTTAGATTTTTTATTACATACTGTTCTGGTTCAGAACTCAGATGTCCGGCCTATTGAAGGTCCGGTGATTTGATATAGGATCTGTGTGCTCCTCCCGTATGCTTATAGGACAAGCGTTCAGGAGAAGGTATGATCACGGTACACAAGCAGGCGTTTCGCCTAAAGGGTCTTGTGTGTGCCGTGTGTTGAATGTAGATTAGTCAAGGCTTAGAGATTGTGTACAGGCGCCCGTCTCCCTCCTCTCGTATATATAGAGTATACCGGTTAGTTAGTCCCTTGGCGCCACACCGTACGTGTCCTGGGATCGTGCTGTGCGTGTCCGGGATCGTGTGTGCATGTCCAAGGTCATGGCTGGGTCCCACGGATAGTGGGTTGCCCCCTGTACTAGCCAGTGAGATAATAGGCCTAGACTAGGTCCGTAACACATACCTCCTCTCGTCTTTAATATAGAACATAATTAGAGAGTTAATCTTAGTCATAAATATAAGAACTTACTTTCTATATTTATCAATATTTTTCTAATTTACTTCTATTGATTCTCACTCAACAATAATCAAGTGAGAAAGATTATTGAGGAAATTAATGAAGATAATTGAGATGTTTTAGAATGGGAAGACAAGTCGTATTAACTAAACTAACTACCTTAATCTAATCAAGTTTGATAAATACTCCTCCGGTCCTAATTATAAGACAACATTTGAGAGTTGGTTTTGGTCCTAATTATAAGACAACATTCTAATAATTGTCCGTTTTTTTCCTAAAATACCCATATTTTATTCTCTCAAGTGTGTTTGATTTTTTGTGAGTATATGTATGTGGACGCGTATACTCTTCCAGTCAATGAAACTTTTAGATATATGTGTATGTGTTTATCTATGTATGTATATATGTGTGTGTCTACACACAAATATCTATAGACACTATAGACACACACACATATGTGTGTGTGTCTACATATATGTATGTGTGTGTGTGTCTACACACATATATTTTGTGCGTGTGTGCAGACACATATATGTGTGTGTCTACATGTATGTATGTATGTATGTATGTATATGTGTGTGTGTCTACATACATATATTTTATGTGTGTACACACAAATATATGTGTGTGTGTGTCTACACATATATATTTTATGTGTGTGTGCGCACAAATATATATAGTCACAAACACACATATTATATATATGTGTGTGTGTGTCTATACACACACACACACACACACATATATATATATATATGTGTGTGTATATATAGTAAGACCATTATTTTAATTAGATAGCATGTAGAAGAAAAAAAAATTAGGTTGGAGAGGCATGTGGTAGGAGCTATTAATTGATTTACTTTCACTTAAGTCATTTTAAATTTATATAAGGACATTTTAGGAAAATAAGTAAAATTAACTAATTTAACTTCTTTCCTTAATCTCCTCAAAATCGGTTAAATATGTCTTATAATTAGGACCGGAGGGAGTAGTTCTTATATTTGGATTAGAGGGAGTATATAATATAACATATTCATGTGATTAAATTCCTATGTTTTCTTTTTATGCATAAAATTTAGGAGTGGTCAGACCCTTATTAATAAGTAGAGCCGGGAAATCAGGCTGAGCCCATCGGGCCGAGCCCGTTTAAGCCCTGACCCTGTAGGGCTCGGGCTTGAAAAATAGGCCAGAAATATATCTAAACATCTGTTTTTTTAAAGCCCGGCCCGATAGTACTAGGGCCAGGGCCGGCCCTACAGGGCCTGAAAATTACTATTCCAAATTTTAACTATTTTTCCTTCGATTTTTTTAAAGAAATATAATTAGTAAATTGCAACATTAAAGTTCTAATATATCAAATAAATGTTATAAACATTAATATCTAAACAATATAAATTATTCAACAAATAAACACATTCATTAATTTGTAATAAAAAAAAACAAATAAATACAAAGAATATGTTTTTTTCCTTTTTTTTCAAAAAATATTAAATAAATGAATTGTTTTATGTATGCCCACGACAAAATGCATTTCCCTCTCGTAATTTTGTGTGTCTACAAATTCCTTCGGTTCATGCATGATTTTACTGACAGGTAAAAATAATTATACTTATTTTACACAAAATATATTTATAATTTATTACTTCTATAATATTGTAATACCAAAGTATGTGTTTATTTAATATGAAAACATCATTTCTTTAAAATTTATAATAACTAATTATGCGTTTTAATACAGAATAATAATAAACATAAAAAAGGGTTAGAGTTTAAACAAAAAAAATCTAAGAAATTAAAAATAAACACATTCATTAAGTGGAAGTCTAAGTAATTAATTATTTTTTTTTAAAAAAAAAAAAGCTACAGTTAAACGGGCCAACCCGAGGCCCTATAGGGCCGGCCCGATTAAGCTTGAGGCGCTACAGGGCCGGCCCTGCAGGACCAATTTCAAATTTCAAGCCTATTTTTCAAGCCCGAGCCCTGCAGGGCTAGGGCATAAACGGGCTCGGCCTGATTTCCTGGCTCTATTGTAAGCTAATAATCTCACATGTAACCATCTTATAGATGCATCTTTCGAATTTATCAACAATTGTATGGTTTACATGCTATTTCAATGAGTCCATATAATAATGTTTGATATATTTCCAGAGATCCATTACCAATCATGACCAATGATGTAACATCCCAACTTTTAAAAGCAGTATAAAAATTTTTTCATCAGAGTAGAGCACCGGAGCGATTGAGTAACTGATATGTATATATAAAACGCCGTAAGTCTGGCTAGTTACAACAGCAATACGATAGAAGCGTGGTTCAAAAGTACATAACGACAAAAGAAAGGCTTCCGCCGGAACAACGAAAGGAAGTCCTCAGCTGGATCTTCTATGCGGGCTGCTTGCCTCTCTCCTCGGCACTCGGTCCTCCTGACCCTGTCGCTATATTAAGAGCTGAGGTTCATTGCAATCGGACCTCGAGTAGCAGTTAACCTCATATTTACATATAGCAGTATATGGACTACGAGACAATCACAACATTAACAAAGACAAATTCATTCGCGAGATATAGCACGAGATAAACATATCCCGACGGCACACATAGGCCCTACCCCTGCAACGTATCCCGACAGCACATAGGCCTCTGACAGCACGTAGGCCCCCCTGACAGCACATAGGCCTTCGACAGCACATAGGCCCCCTTGAAACGTATCCCATATCCAACAGGTATAATCATAACAACGGTACATAATCATACCACAGAGCATACAATACACATAGCACATATATGCATACCATAAACATCAGAGTTAGTGTTACAGTACGCGAACGTACCTTCGTTGACGTTATTCTAGCACGTTTTACGGAAAACCGTACTTCTGACGGAAAATTCGACAGTAGGTCAAAACGTATTCAGGGATATCCTATCAATATAACAATGTATTTGTTAAGGATCTATCATTACGATGGACATTTTTAGTCAAAATGACCATTTTACCCCTGACCCCCTAATCGGCGGAATTTCGCCAGCACTTCGTTACTTTAACTCCCAACTTTCAGAAACTCAATCCCTACTATGTTTTTACCTCGTCAGGCATCTTTCAATGCAATGAGGCTTAAAAACAAGTATAGGAATCTCATCTCCTACTTCCTAGATCTAACTAACAATTCTACTCTATCTACCGAAAGAACTACGAAAGCTTAAGTACCGAAAAACTTACCCAGAGCTTCGCTGCTTTTTCCTCATGAGCTTCTCTCTCTAAAACCTCTCTCTAATTTCGAAATCCACAAGAGGATTTGGTGTGAATTTTGCAAAGAGGGTGGAGGCCTATTTATAGGAAAATTTCAGGTACTATTCATGCTTTATCGACGGATTACGGACCGTAAGATCGCACTTCTTTGAGTTGGCAAAATCCTGGCCTTACACCTCACCATGCTGACCTCAATCCCTTAGGTGGCACAAAAAATGATGCCATGGTGGTGATGTCACTCCCTTGCTCTAGAAGTCTTATACCGATAAAGTTCCCGATCGGTGCTCGAATCGCGTAATCTTGTAAAATCTTAGAAATCCGGAATTACAACTTTGAAGACATTTTCTCACTCATTAGAAATGTCCGGGCTAAATAAATTTTTGATTCCATACAGGGTTCCAACGGTCCTGCGGAAGTTTTACGGAAAAACGTGCCGGTTTCGGAACGAACTTCCGGAATCATCAACTTCTGGACAAAAATTCATTGATTCCAAATATGTCCAGAAAATCATAAACTCATCTCCAAATGTTGAGTTACAATTTATTTTGTTCATATCCTAATTTTATGACTATTTGCCTATTTCTCAGATTTTCCCTATTTCGTCTTATTACTAACTTCTTCTACCGATCTCAGAAACGACTCCAGGTATAGCTCAATTCAGGATAAAAATCCACTTATCAATATTATACCCTGACTTTAGAAATCTTGTTCCTGGTTCTCTAGATAGGATCCAATTCCTATCGGTGTTTATTTTACTTTCTACTTTTTACTTTAATTAATATATAAATAAGAGTTTATATTTTACACTCTTCCTTTTTTTTTCTCTCTCTTTTTCCCTAATTCATGTAGGCACACACACATATAATTTTATATATATTTTTATTTTATTTTTTAATTAATTATTTAATTATTTTTACATAATTTTTCACAAAATTTTTCTATTGGCCCATACTTATATTTCGACTTAAAATTACTTAATCTCATTTATTTTTCTCAATCTTTTCCAATTAATTAGCAAATATATTTATGCTAATTTTCTAGCCATAAACCATTAATTATAGAGTTAATTTATCACAATTATTCCATTGTTCAAGCTTAAATAATTAACCAATAATTATTTAATCAATCACTTTTTATTTGTTGATAATTTTATTATCTAGAACTAATTAGTTCCTCTCAGAATCTGAACTAACATTACTATTTTATCTCCCATGTAAAATATCAATAATTATGGAGTTAGTTATAATCTCCAAATACTTTATAATTGTTATTTTACAATTCTTCCAAGATTATAATTTATTAAATTACCAAAATTAGATACAATATATTCTCTCAATTTTAATAATTATTTTACTACCTTTCAGGATTTTTCATAATTTTCCTAAGTTATTTATGTCCTACAAGGGCATTTTCGTCATTTTGGCACATTATTATTTTTCTCCTAATTTCCAAGAGATTTTTCATTTAATTCCCACAACACTTTTCTTAGAAAATAAGATCATTATGATATTTTCCCTAATTCAATTTTTAGGGTATTACAAATGATATTCTCATAGTCAATTCTATTTAAGAACAAATAGTACATAATAATTCTTGAATAATGTATTGGTTATTCATGAAGAATCTTATGGCTCTTCAATGGATGTCAATACATAATCCTATTTACATTATATATGACTCGGATGATCAAACAAGTCATGCCAACAATAAATTTGTTTGAATCAATAAACTTCTGGTTTACTGTAACATATATCTCAATCAATCATAAACTATTCAATTTCTATAAGATTATGATTTAAATCATAACCTGACATCTATTTTAGGAGATCTTTAATTTTATGCTTGTGTGAGAAGTATATATCTTTTCAAAAATTAGCTCTCACTTGTTTTCTAACAATCACCACCTCAAGTGTGAGTCACATAAACATACTTTCTTTATATCTATATTTCAAAATCACTTTCAAACCCTTCAAAGCTCAAAAGAAAAATCTATGTTAGTTCTTCTGAAACTACTATATAATATTACATTACTAGATAACCTCATTAGTCATTAATAATATATTTCAATTTACTTATATATATGCAAAATATACATAGTCCGCTCACTAGATATTCATGATCAAAATAACATAGAATCACACATATAGAAATTCTCTAGCATAAAATTCCATGGCAACAAATTTATAAGATGAGATCACAACAAATGTAAATAATAATAATTTTTAATAATAAATTAAACATTGTATTACCTTCTGGGCTTATTCTTTCTTTCTCCTGGCTTCAAAATAAATCTAGACATATTTTTCTACAGCTCTTTGCCCTTTTAATATATCATTGGCAGCATTGAAAAACATTTTATTTGCATTAGCAAACTTCTAGTTTGCATTTACAATCCCTTGCATTATTATTTGTAAACTTCTAGTTTATAATGGCGTGTATTTTCTATTCATTTTTGCAGATATCTTTGAAATTCAACAAGTTTCTTAGAACAAAATGTATTATCAATGCATAGTTTTATTCCTTCAGGTAACAAAATATTAGTTCTTCTGAAGCCTTCAATCAAATTTACACTACCATATGTAGTATGAACATTAGCCTCTCGCATTATAAAGTTGGGCAAAATATGCTAATTAGCCCTCAAGACTATCGACCTTTGGACTTATTACCCTTGAGTGGCATAATTCTCTGCAAGTTATTGTCTTCAAGGCAATACTTTTCTTAGGCTACCAAAATCGTTGCATCATACAATATTTGAAACATAAGCCTTCAAGGTCTTAATATTTATAACAATTCAATACCACAAAATTTTTCTTTTCATGCCATTTCTTTGAACCAATAATGTCCTTTTACAAAAGAACCATTATAAAAATGATCAAACTTCTGACCATCAAAACATAAAATTAAGAATATTATGAAGACTAGCCATTCAAATACAGCAAATATACCAAAAACAAATTCTGTCTGTGGCAATATATGAATTTTGACAAAAAAAAAGGGCATTTTATGTAATATTTTCGTCACTTTTAGAAAAGTGAAAGAGTAGCGAAAATTACAGAACTTTACCCCAAAATTCATAAATGAAACTTTAGTACCCTGAAATATCAAAATGCCAAATTGGTCCTGTTTTTCGAAAATCACCTTCTTCTTCAAATGAATCTGATTTTAAAACTGGTTTGCTAATAATTCTCATCTTATCAAATCATTTATTTACATATTTGACCCTTTAAAAATATGTCTTGCATACAACAAGTACAAAAACAATGACCCTTACCACTACAATTTATTATGCCCACTAGTTTCCTTTTTTGTGGTTCTTATCAATAATCTTTCTCCACTTTAGGTGAGAACTTAAACCAATGTGATTATAACAATGACTACGCACAAAACAGTAGCCACATTGGCCATAATTAAATTCATTCATTACTTCATTCACTTATTGAAATGAAGTCGATCTTGTTGAATGAGATTCATGATTCCTACAACAAAAACTCACTATTTTATTTGGTCACATGGAGACAATAAATTAATTCAGAATATTTCTTAACTTTTTCCCAATATTGTTATTGCATGAGCAAATTGAATACATCAATTTATAACGAGCTTTTGGAAGAACAATAATCTTCTAATAGTCATACAATCCTTTTAATTTGTTCTAAAAAATAAGTGAGTCTTTTAATGCCAAATATTCAATTTTAAGGTCTTCATATAAATGATGATTTACAAAATTATGGATCAGGCCAATTTTTCTCTTGCTTCATGCCAATTTGTTCTTTTTATCTTCAGAATAAATATGAGAAATTAAATCTATATGACTTCTCGCCGTTTATCTTCAGGATAAATATAAATTGTATATGACTTCTAGTCATATAATAAGATAAATAATGAAAAGTTATATAATTTCTGCCACATAAATAAAGAAATAAGAAATAATATAACCAGATGGACCCTACTCACAATTATGCAACTCCGTTACTTCTTCATTTTTTTTTTTTGTGTATATACTATATACATGATCATGAATAAAAAACGAAGGGGATATTAAACATACATCCAATAATTTATAATAGGAAATGAAATTTGGCCATATAATAATAAATTAAAGAGATATGACTTCTGGTCATAGATATTTTTAGACTAAGAAATCAGAGATATATGACTTCCAGCCATACTAAAATAACAATATCAATAATATAAAAGAACTTATAAATAAGATTAAAATAAGAGTTAAAAATAACAACAATCTCGAATCTCAACCCTGAAACCAGAAGTATAAAACAATCGGTAAAAGTATCTCCTTAATTTCATATAGTGGCTAAGATTATCCCAGATAGATAAAAATAAACATATAATGCAATCATTAAAAAAATGATGAGAAAATCATACCTTCGTTAGAGTTTTCATGCTGATAACGTGTTATAAAAATAAAGATAAATCTATAATAAGATAGCGAGATAGAGAAGAGAGAAATTCAAGAGAGAAAGATAGAGTAATTCTTATTTACTTGTATGTCTAATGCTTGTACAATATAATGCTTCTATTTATAGACCTCCAAGGGTCATCACCAAAGGTCACTACACCAAAGGTCACCACTAAGATACAATAAATAGTACAATTAATACAGATGAATGCATACTATATGACCCTTCAGATCATTTATGTATCTAAATGTATAGTAAATAGCCTTTTAGTTTTCCAATTGATATTTATGAATGGTGACTAAAATGTGGAAAATCAAAAGTCAAAGGACATCCACATGATAAATATATTCTAACATAGGCGACATTGTTAAACCATGGAAAAACATATATGCTATCCTGTCTTTTCGGTGCTGTATTATAAACCTCATTTTTTACTTAGCCATCGCAGCCTTAATAATAATGGCACTTACAAAATACACGTACTGCTCTGAACTTATCCTGAAAATTGTAGGCTCTTTTAGCAATAACATCATTAATCACAAGACCAATATATGTTAAAGTAAATAAAGATGGCTGCGATTTACAAGTAAAGTTCCATCACTAATAGTTTTTAACATGTGGGGACAATTAGGGTTACGTTAGATCGGCCTAACCAGAAAAGAAGAAAACAATGGGTGACGCCTTCAAGTTAGGACCATTATAAAGTTTCCTAAGAAGTTTAAATGCCGTGAGGAATTGGAACTACTCCCTTGTATTAAATAAATTAGTTAAAATGGTTAATATATTATTAAATCTGGACTTGTCACTGAACCGGTCTGGGTAGTGGGTTAAAGGTCAGTGGGCTAAATCAGAGTCAAACCGAAGCTAACCCGGAGCCAAACCAGTGAGGAAGTAAGCTTGAATGATAATATTTTTTGTAATAGTTTTGGAATTTGAGAACTTTTTAGGGATCAAATAATAATATTTTTAAGTGATTCTTTTTGCATTAGAAAGTAGACATCTCAAGCTTTTTATATAATCTTAATTTGTTAAGTTTTAGAAATATGTAGAATTTTATATGAATTTTTGAAGTCATGAATTTCTGAATAAATAGTGAACTAGTTAAATCGGCCACACCGGACCGGTTAGGTGACTGGTTTTCCGGTTTGCTGGTTGAACTTGTCAGTCCAGTCTGGTTTTAATAACTCTGGCTAATATGATATGTATTTTCTAAAACACTCTAATATCTTCTTTAATTTCTTCATTTCCTCTCCTCCTTGATTATTGTTGAGGGAACATCAATAAAGATAAATTAGGAAAAAAATTTGACAAATATTATAAATAGATATTATATTTAAGACTAAAATAACTTTTAAACAAATTCTATATTATTAAGGACCGAAGGGGTCAGAGTAATACAAATGTGTAAGTATAGGGAGAGGAACCCTCATCTTCCCTTCCCTTCCCTCATTTTGTCTTTTTATAACTTTTTTTTTTTTGGTCAAGTCTTTTTATAACTATGAGATTAACATTTTAAGGGTTCAAATTTGATCTCATATAAAATTATTAATTAAATACAAATGCTAAATTTTGATCTGAATAACTTTATACCACAATTAAAAAAAAAAATATTAAACTAAGTCTAGAAAAGGAAGAAGAGAGGTCCCCCTCTCTCGTAAGTATCTTTGGGGCGAAAAACAACTTGCGTACTTCACATGTCCCTCTATCTAGGCTCTACTTTACTCTACCACATTAAAAACCTTATGTTGACTGTTAAAAACTTAACACTGAGTATGAACATTTTTTACGGTAAAGAATAAAATTGTTCTATTTTAATACTTTTGGGATAACCTTAAAGAGGGGGGGGGGGACTTCCTAAACATCATTAAAATGGGTACTTTTCTAGTGTGATTTTCTCGGTTCTCAAAATTTGACCCTATATATGATCTTATTCAAGACATATCGAATTTCTTTCACTTAACCCATTTAAAAAGAGATCTTTTTATAATCTTATCCAAAGTCTAAGGATAATAGTGGAAGCAGACCAAGTGGATTTTGGTTTTGCTAGCTTTCCAACTTGCAAGGATGGCAATGGCACTACGATATGATACTATCCCGGTTCTAAATATAAGATTCCGTTAATTTTTTTTAGAGATGTTAAGAAAATTAATTAAATTACTTTAGAGTATTAATATTTATTGTTTTTTCTCCAAACTAATATGTCTCACTTATAACTGATATATAATTTTTTTCATACACAGCTATATGATTAAATAATTTATTTAGCTTCTTCAATCTCTTCAAAAAAAAATCAATTGAATCTTATATTTAGAACAAGAGGTACTATATATCCCATCTATATCACCCATCTTCTACTCTGAGATATATGTAATGAGAGCAATATATATATATATATATATATATATATATATATATATATATATATAGGGTCGTAGTGGGTTCTAATTAATGTGGATGTGCGATACAATACAAGCACAATAACGTAGCTACTGAATGATGCCAATGATCCTTTCAGTTTCATGGTTGGTTTTTGGGACCATTTATAGGTTGACAGACTGAACTCACAAACAAGAAAAAGTGAAATGCCACTATACTTCTGTGTCCTACTTTTTCGACTCCCCTATGTATATGTGCTCACTTCAATCTCTCTTTTTTCCTCTCTGTCTCGCATTTTGGCGGCAAAATCTTGCTTCCACACACAAGTATCTCATCCCAACTTGTTCTTGTTGGTGTCCTATCAACACCTTCCAGTCAACCCCCGACATTTAGTCGACTAAACCAAATTTTTTAGTCGACTAAACCCATTTAGTCGACTAAAAAACTCATTTAGTCGACTAAATCATTAAAAAAGTTAAAACTTCGGAAGGCCGTAACTTCGGGCTCGGGAGTCTGAATCAAGCGATTCTTTTTTTGATTCCACATAACTTTTTGAGATCTATGCACTGATATAAAAATTATCTTCAAATTTAATGAAGAGAAAGGAGGAAAAACAAGTGATTCTTTATTGCGCAGGAAATACCAACAATTCATTAAATATAATCAAGTGATTTTTTATTATATATATATATATATATATATATATATATATATATATATATATATATATATATATATATATATATATATATATATATAGTTTTCTTTTATTTGATGTTTTCTTTTTATTAGATCATATAATATCTCGGTACAATAAAGATAAGATATGTGTGTGTATAGACAATTGATCGCGAGAGGCGGTGCCACAAGGAAAAGGAGATAGAGTGGGAAATGATGCTCCAGTCCTAGGGTTTTGTCAGGATAGAGGAAATTAATTATATTTAATTGAGAGATATTTATTGTAAAATTAATTAATCATTATTTCTAATATTATTATCTAATAATAATTAATTGATCTTATTTTACATTTTAATATCTTTATTTTTCTACCATGTATTTGGTAAACTTTGAATTTCAACGTAACAATTAATACTGAATTTTCAAAATACAATATATTCAAAATTGAGATTTTCTCTCCATTAATAATATGGATTTTAAAAGAAAAGAGAAATAGGAAAAATATCAACACTAAATTTGTGGGGCTTGATTTTAGGGGAATAACAGTGTTTGGAAGTTATGCATAAGATCATATGGTGCGATAGCACGGTAGTCAATCTAGCTAAAATCTAGGATCATAGCTAATATCTAGGATCACTAATATCACTATCCAACAGACTCGGTAAAACAAATTAAAATGCTAACAATACTAACAATTCATTAAATATAGCAAATTGGGAAAAAAGCCCATGATATATATTTAATGAATTGTTAGTATTGTTGAAGTTAATAATCCCAACTTTTTTCTACATGGTTCATGTCGCTGATTTCCGCACGTGGTGATTCCACAATAAGAAGGATTAAGTTATTTATTTTTTAATTGTTTATTGTGTTGAGTGTGCTGATTTTTTATTATATTATTGTAAACATGTGTTAGCTATTTTTTAGGAAGTAGTAGAATCATTTTAATTTGTTTTACCGAGTCTGTTGATTAGTGATATTAGTGATTATATTTAATGAATATAAAACATCAATTAAAAGAAAACTATATATATATATTATTAAAAAATCACTTGATTATATTTAATGAATTGTTGATATTTCCTGCGCAATAAATAATCACTTGTTTTTCTTCCTTTCTCTTCATTAAATTTGAAGATAATTTTTATATCAGTGCATAGATCTCAAAAGTATGTGGAATCAAAAAAAGAATCGCTTGATTCGGACTCCCGAGCCCGAAGTTACGGCCTTCCGAAGTTTTAACTTTTTTTTAATGATTTAGTCGACTAAATGGGTTTAGTCGACTAAAAAATTTGGTTTAGTCGACTAAATGTCGGGGGACTGGAAAAAAAATTTTGCCCTCCATTTAGTCGACTAAACCAAATTTTTTAGTCGACTAAACAGGGGCAGATTGGGAAATAGGTTTCTAACAGGGGCATTTTGGGAAATAGGTTTCTGACAGGGGCATTTTGGTAAATAGTTATTTAATAAGGGGCAAATTCAGAAATTAGCCTGGAAATTTGTCCTGAAAGTTTTCACTGAGAAACAATATTACCTTGAAAGTTTTTATATGTTCAATGTTATCATTTACTGTTAAAAAGTTACGGCTAACATCATTTTTTTAACAATTAAGTTAGTTTTTCAACAATATGAGGTAACATTGTTACGTTTTGAAACTTAGAGCATAATGACATTAAACCTAAAAAAAATTTCAGAACAACATTACTTCTCAACGAATGCTTCCGGGGGCAAATTTACACCTTAACCTCTAAAAAAACCTTAAATTTCATTAACTCTACCTCAAAATTCAACAACTTTTCAACTTTACATCATCTTTAATATACATATTATCCCATGCAACATCAAAATTGTACACTCATAAACAATTTAATGATGTGATTTATAAATGGAACTAACAAATTCATTCTCTTTTAACCCTTTAAATAGGATGAAGGGAGTATGTCAATGAGGCATAGAAAGTTGAAGGGGGAAAATATCTGCAAATGATTCGTGCTTTGTTATGTTATTCTTTGTTGCTTTTAAAATTGCCTTTAATTATAAACTCCTAGATTATATTCTGTAATTTTATACGATTGGTTATACTGAGTTTTCTGACTATGTATATATATGCCATGTTTTAAATATGCATGCATGAGACGAGAAACAACTCACTACTCAGTACAGTTACGAATTACCATAGCTTTATCTGATACTGACTCATTATAACTTTTAGGAGGTATTTGGTTAGATAGAGCTTTAAATGTTTTGGCGGTTAAAGATGAACAATGGAAAATTGGGTTAAGGAGCGAAAATACACATGTGATTTATCTTCAGGAGCGCCTAGCACCACGATTTTTTTTCTAGAGCAAAAGTACACACGTGGTTACGTTTTGGGAGCGCCCAGCACCACGGCCGTTAGTTGACCGTCAATTTGGATGGAACGCTGCCGTGGCGTGACGTGGCGCTTATTTGGACTGACACGCTGACGTGGATGCTGATGGTAAGTAAAAGAAAAAAAAAATTACCCTTTTGCCCTTAATTTTAAATAAAAATTACCCTTTTGCCCTTAGTTTTAAATAAAAATTACCCTTTATCCCTTAGTTTTAAATAATAATAAAAAACTAAAAATACCCCCTCCCCACCGGCCACACCACTGCCGCGGCCGACCACCACCGTCGGCCGGCGGTCGGACGGTGGCCGCCGGCTGATCGGACGGCGGCCGCCGGCGGTGCGGTGGCCGGTGGTGGGTCCACTGGGGGAGGGGGTATTTTTAGTTTTTTTTTTTAAAAAAAACTTAGGGCAAAAGTGTAATTTCACCCGAGTTACTGTTCATTTCCATCCAAGTTGACGGTTAACTAACGGCCGTGGTGCTGCGCGCTCCCAAAACGTAACCACGTGTGTACTTTTGCTCTAGAAAAAAGCTCGTGGTGCTGGACGCTCCTGGAGGTAAACCACATGTGTATTTTCGCTCCTTAACCCATGGAAAATTTCCTGATTTGATGTTTAAGAGAAAGGAAATAATTAAAGCAGCCTCTCTTTGAAATGACAGAATTGAATTTTTAATATCGTTCGTGATATTTCAATATAAAATAAAGGGTAAAGGAGCAAGATTACACTTGGGCTTTTTCCCAAAGTGCACTCAGCACCATATGCTTTTCAGAGGAGCAAAAATGCATATGAGCTCTCAAAATGGTTGCAAAAATACCACCACCGTTAGATTTCTTTAACAGACGTTAACTGCAATGTGAAAATACCAAAATGCCCCTAAACTTTGAAAAAAAAAAACTCAGTCCAATCTTCCAGAAACCACATGTGAACAAGAACACGAAGGATTAGTACATAGCGGGGTTCAATCCAGAGCAACCAAAAACCACATATGAACAAGAAGGTGATTAGAAACTAGTATCTGGAAGAAAAAAAACCACCATCAAGAAATACAGAGGGGGCGAAAGATAGGAAGCACATAAACACAGAACCAAAATCGAACACATAAACACAACAACCAAAATCAAACTATTCCACCATTGAATCACTGCAAGCCCAAAATCAAACCAGAAAGAAGAAGAAGAAGCTTCCATCAGAGTGGCAGTAAGCACATCCACCAAGCATGATCTATGTGCATTTTCATCCCAAATGGCTAAGAAATTCAGAGATTTTAACAATACTAACCAAATTTTAACAATACGAAGCATACCAGTTCTTGGATGAAAAACGCACAAGATTTTCATATCTGAGCAGAGAACCTCCGGCGAAATCGACGATGGGCGGAGGAGTAGACGACAGGGCTGGACTTGCAGAAACCTTTGGCGAAATCGACCCATGGGCGGAGGAGCGGACGACAGGGCTGGACTTGCAGAAACCTTCAGCGAAATCGACCGATGGACGGAGGAGCATCCGGCGACTGGTCTTGAAGAAGCCTCCGGCGTGGCGTTTGATCAAATAGACGGGGGAGACGACGGCGTTCTGCTTCCGGTCGAAGGAGCCAGTGGAGGTGACGAATCTGGGCCAGTGATTTTGGAAGTGGTGGTCGATCCGAGAGATTCAGATCTGAAGAGAAAAATGGGATCAGATATGAAGAGGAACACGCATGAGACGGGAAGGGGGTCCAGATGTGAAAGGAAAGAAGGAAGGGCATTTGGGAAATAAAAAAAAGTCTGACGTTTTTTATTTTTTTTAAATGATGTGGGGCCCACCTAAAAGTAACGGCTGTTTAAGGGATTTAACCGCATGGTATTTTTGCACCCATTTTAAGAGCTCATGTGCATTTTTGCTCCCATGAAAAGCATATGGTGCTGAGTGCATCTTAGGGAAAAGCCCATGTGTAATTTTGCTCATTCACCCTAAAATAAAATGGAAAATACTTTTTGGAAGAAAAAAAATGAAATTTCATTAGTTACGTGAATTATAAAATAATGATTTTATAAATTTAAAAAAATTACAAGAATTAAATTAAAACGGAAAACAAATAGTCAAAATATTTTACAATTTTTTCTATGCACATATCTTCTCTTATGGATGCAATCATGTTCGATACACTATCAAACATTATATGCAAAACTTTTACAACTTTATTTAGTGCAAGATTAGCTTAGCAATGCGATTTCAATTTTTTTTTTATACAAAAATTTTAAGAAAGGGGTTGGGTTCACCCACAATCCAAGGACAAGGCGAAATCCCCCTTTCTCCTAGGTGATACCGATGTTGGGCAAGGCGAACCGTCTATTATCCTCAGGCGTTTACCTAGACACCTAGGAGCTAGCTAGGATGTCTCCCCCAGCGCTTTGACCAACTCCAGGATCAAACCCTCTCCTTTTAGTGAGAGTATCCAACCCCTTTATCAGTTAAGCCCAAAACGAAGGGTCAATACGATTTCAATAATCAGCAAGAAGCACCTTTCTTCAGCACAGCCTAAAACTGGGCCTTATGTATAAAAAATGGACCTAGAAAAGAAAAGCATCAACCCCCCCCCCCCCAAAGCCCAGCAATATTTAGTATTTGAGAATTTTCAATAAAAGATCACCGAAGTATATCCTCAACCTCAAGGTTAATTGTTAATTCTTACCCAAAAAAAACGGTTAATTGTTAATAAGGAGTGATATAGTTGGTTAAGGCGTTGGCCTTCACCCTAAAAGAGATGATGTTTGATACCCGCTGGTTGATGTGAGGGCTTCATTGGTGGACTATTTGTAAGCATCTCTGTAAGTACTCTTTGAGTCTGGAGGCATGCCCTAACCCTGTTAGAGTATCAGTGTTTACCCCACCTAAACTTTTTTTTATATATATAAAAAAACTTCAAGGTTAATTAATTTGAATATTTTCTCGCCAGTGAACTGAAAAAGTTAAATAACAACAACGAGAGTACAATGACACCTGTTACTGTTTTAATTTGATGTATTAATTAATTATTCTATCATGCATGATAGGAGAGAAAATAGATTAGGCTCCCATCAGGGGCCTATGGTCTGGCCTAACTTATTTAGTAAATAGGTCGACTCAGGTTTAGATGTATTGTTAATTAGACCTATTTAGGTAAACATGTCAAACCTATTTTCATAAGGCTTCGCCTATTTAGTTTTTTTTTTAAGAAAATGTACTATTATCATAATTATATATAATTTAATCTAAATTAGTTTTGTAAATTATTATAAAATTAATAACTTATTCTTAACCCTAAATTTCACATTTCATCATTTATCAATGGGCTTAACATTTTCATTCACCGTTTGATCATATCTACTTCTCTCTTTTTTTTATCGCTCGAGATGACAATGCTAGCTCACTATCTCTCCCTTGGTTTATGTTATTTGATGCAACATAATAATTGCAATTAGTTTATTTTAGTGATGCCCAAATGAAAATGGTCTCAATAAGAAGAGTTTGTCTCATTTTCTATAAGAAAAACAAGAGTTAAAATCTAGTTTGACAAACCACTTGTCATACTTACTTGATTTTAAAAAATATATCTCCTTAGTCAATAGATGATTGGTTTTTCTTCTTCCTGCTTACTCAGACAATTGTTACCATTAGGTGTTGTTTTCTTTCTCCCACCAACTCTTTTATTTCATATGAGAATAATTCCCTAAACCTTTAAGACATAAAATAGGCATTTAAATAAGTTTGATGAATTATATATAAACTTTGATGCATAGGCTTTAAGCCTATTTAAAAGCCTACATTTTAAGTAGGCATTTAAATAGGTTTCAGGCCTTATCAGGTCTTTTTTTTTTATATATTTATCAGGTCTTTTTGAAGGCTCAAACTCAGGACTAAAAAAAACCTACATACAGGTCCAGATTCAGGCTTTGGATCTCCGTCATAAGCTTTGGCCTACTTAGCTAAAGCCTAACCTAATCTATTTCCACTCCTAGATGGAGATATTAAATTATCATAAATATTCATGAAACAAATTTTTCTTTTCACGTAGAAATGGGGCTAAAGCCCAAATGAATTTAAATACTTGAAATACTATTTTTGGTATAATCTCTTTGTCCCCATTATGATTCTTGACTATTGGATCAATTTCGAAGGCCCTAATAAAATTCCGAAAAGTGTGTTATCAAACGAATGATTGCCATTAACTATATAATTGGGTTTAATGTTTCTGTTTTTGCTGCAAAAACATTTTTTTTGTCACACTCCTATAAAAATAAGTGGATCCCATTATAAAGAGAAGAGAGAGAAAATATTATTGGGATCGACTCACTTTTATAGGAGTGTGGAGAAAAAATGTTTCTACAGCAAAAGCAAAAACATTAAACCCAATATAATTACCACATAACAATAATTTTTATAAAAGGATAAGGGTTTGAACCTGGTGACTTAAAAAATCAAGTTGGAAGAGCTATTTTCAATCAGGCTTAATAGTACTAAAAAAATTAATTAGCCCATGAATATTAAATATGAGGTAGTCATTTATAAAAATCACGAGATAGTCTTCTGGCAGGAAAAAAAACAATAAAATTACGCTTTTTTTTGTACAAAAATTTTAGGGAAGAAGTTGGCCTTACTCACGATCCAAGGGTAGAGCGAAACCTCCATTCCTCTCAAATGATAGCAATGTTGGATAAAGCAAGTTGTCCATTACCCTCAAAGTGACATGAGACATCAGAATTTAGGGCTGCGCACGGGCAATGTTGAGCCGGGTTTCACTCCAATATGATGGTAGGCCCGATGTGCAACTCATAGAAAAACATAGTTAAAATTATTCATAATACATTTCTTATAAATTAATATTAAGATCCATTGTTTTAAAATTATACATATTTAAAAAAAAATATTTTTTTCATAAATTTAAAATTCAATTTAATATTTTGGTAGAGGATTAAAAAGTTGAAATCATAAATACATCCACGATAATTATAAAAAATATATATTACTACATGAAAAAGTATCAGAACAATAATAATAATATGAAATTATTAGTTTTTTTCCCCTCAATACAGGCATCTTCTTATCAGAAGCAATCCTGTTTTTTTTTTTTTTTTTAATTATCGGCTCCTAAAGTGAATGGGACCAAAAACATAGGTCATACGATAGGACCAAAAATTAGGTAAAGCCATTGACTAAATTAATGAAAGGACTGCTTGGACTGCCAAACATGGCCTTCCCTTCCTCCTTGTCACCCTCACCAATCACCACACGTATGTCCACAATGATGCGTCCATTCCAGGGGCCTTATTTTATTTTATTTTTGATCGGCTCCTAAAGTGCCAATTAAAATAATTTAACATTTTTTGTTAAATAATTAATGGAAAATATAGAAAAATATTACTTAAACTTTAAAATCATGTTGACACTAACACTAATGAGATTAACAAGAACAATAAAGTAATTATCAACTCATTTTATTGAAAAATCACATATTTAGAATTTTAAATGGGGTAATAAGTCCATCAAATGGGGTAATAAGTCCATCAAAAAAAATTTGAGTGTTTGGATCAGCTAAAAATCTGATGGACTTCATGGTCTAATGGGATAGTTTTTTTGAAGCTGCATAATGAAGCTTATTATCCCATTAACTTCTTCTCCATCAAAAAACAAGTGGGCCACCAGCACTACTAGTAGTGCAGTGGTATTGGGAATCGTTTCCCCCCTTAAATTCAGAGTTCGATCCCCCCTCCCCTCGCCTTGTATCAAAAAAAAAAAGCAAGTGGACCCCAGTGTTTGTCTCGTTCTCTCTCCTCCCTTATGACCATCCCACCCTCCCCGTGCCTTTCTCCTCTCCTCTCTTCTTTTTTCTTTTTTTTGTCTCGTTCACCTATCCAAGGCTTACTTTCTTATCAAAAACTCAAGTAGAGCAACTTTAACAATTGTGTTTAAAAAAATTGACGAAAAGCTTGTACAAAGACGTTTTTTCTTAGAAATTTACATATCATACACTACACTCTTGATATTAATGAATATCATTTTGTCTTGAAAAAGAAAATAAAGAAAAAACACACACTTAGAGAGTTTCATTGTATTCACAATTTTTTCACAAAAATTTAAAATAAGTCATGTTATTTGATACTAAAATGAAATTAAATAATGAAAAGTAAATTAAAAAAAATATTTTAAGAATAAAAAATATGTTCACTTCTTACTTAAAAAATATGTGCATCGATCTTCTTACTTTCAAAAATATTTAATAAATCAAAATAAGGAGTAATATTAAATACTCTTATACAACATGTGTGTGTGTTTGTGTGAATTTGATTCATGCCCTTTTTAGTCATTTTTCATCTTATTCATCTTTTTAAAAGCTATGTCAAACAAGTGCCCATTAGAAACAAAAGTTACTTCTACCACTGCTATCACAAACACAAATCACATTAGAAAAAGTCCATCAGAAAATAAGTCCATCAAGAAAAGTCCATCAGAAACAAAAGTCAATTCTCTCACAGCTATCCCAAACGGGCCTTGTCCTTTATTCACCACACATTTTTTATGGCTATCATTCATTATCCTCCACTTCTCCGGTCCTACTCATTGATAGAGAGAGAGATATATATATTTTAGTTTGGGTAAAGGAGCAAAAAATACCCATGTGTTTTACCTTCGGGAGCGCCCAGCACCATATGCTTTTTTTGGGAGCAAAAATACACACGTGGTTACTATTTTGGAGCAAAAGTCACATCCCACCGTTATGTTATTGTTCACGTCAGCTCTTTCTCTCTCATCACGTTGAACAGTAATATAACGGTGGGATGTGACTTTTGCTCCAAAATGGTAACCACGTGTGTATTTTTGCTCCCAAAAAAAGCATATGGTGCTGGACGCTCCCGAGAGTAAAGCACATGTGTATTTTTGCTTCTTTACCCTTTTAGTTTTATTTATAAGACAATTCATTAAATTTTTTATGTAAATATATAATTTTACCCTTAACTTATTATTGAGTTGGCTTTATTCCCATGGGTTTTATGTGTATTAAATAGTAATAGATATGGAATGTGGATAAATTTTAATGTAAAAATAATGGGTTTAAGGCTTTCTTTAGTCTGTATGAATCATGTTTGAACTTGGAAATGTCTAATAGATAGGATCAGAACATGATTTTTAAGAGGAGTATTTTTGTTGTTGTTGTTATATTGTTGTTAGAATAAAAAGTTAGATACTTGATATTATACTTAAGATACTTATTTTCAAATAAATTAGGATATGTGTATTTTTACCTATGTCTTCTTCGTAATTGTTAGTTCTTTTATCCATAATATAAGACCTAATTAAACACTTGAGTAGATTAAGGATATTTATTTATTTTTTTTATTTTTTTTTATCAAAAAATGTTTTGGAGGGGTTCAACATCAGTCCCCCACCAAGGCCAGGGCACAGCCCTAGGCTCTATGAGAGCTTACTGGGGACTTACGAGATCGCCTACCAAAGGAGTCCCAGCGACGGCAGAGGGGATCGAACCCACGACCCAAGGGCCTAGTTCTGGATCCCTTACCATCTATGCCAACTCACATTGACAGATTAAGGATATTTGTTAAAATACTTAAAATGATATGTTTTTTTTCCTAACAAAAATTATCTTTTATCCCGTAGTGATGGGTTTGTGGGCCAGCTCAAGGGCCCTCATTTAAAAAAAAAAAAAAAAAAATCCCTATTTGCTTAAGATGGCTTAAAGTCTACATGAGTTATTAAATTTACTTTTCTAGAATCAATCTTGTCGCTTATAAAAATTTAAGAATATAATCCATAATTCAAGAGATAAAGTTATCAAATTTGTTAAGTCTATAAACAAAAAACATCAAAGCATCCTCCAGCAATTAAGATATAATAATTTGGTTTAAATAAGAAGGTAGGAGGTTGAGAATTTTTTTCTTTAGGATTGGGAGGTACCAAGGTGGGAGCGTGCAACTTATGAGTTTTATAAAATAATCATATGCACACAAAAAATGCGGGCCAACCGGCCAATCACGTGGACCATGTGGGGCGGGAAATCCCAACCAGTGGCAGAGCCACATTGTTGCAAGTGAGGGCAAGTGCAGACATAAATGTTGCTTCTTGTTTTTTTTATAAATAAATGGGGAAAAAATTGTGTGCAGCCAAATTATGCTGACATTGTTTGTTAAACCATAAGCACAAGTTACCTTCTCAAAGTGCAATTATATCACTTTTTTCTTTGGTTTTCTTACGGCTTTGAAAATCTGTTTATTAAAAACTTCATTGCTTCCTTTCATGGGGTTGTGACTGATTGGGTGCTACCCGTTTCTCCAGAATCCTAGAGAGGCCCTACCCTTAAAATATAATGTTGATTTTAACTCTTTTGCATGGTCTTCAACCTCTCATTCTATATACCTTTTGCTTGTTTGATTCTTGTATGATCTCTACCTCCACAAATTCTTTTGATTACTAACTGGAAAAATTTGTCACCTATCAAGATTGGACAATGTCTCCACCTTTACATATTCTTCTCATTCTATATACCTTTTGCTAACTTATGTTAAACGTTATATGTTTGATAAGATTGATGATGAAGATATAATGCAATATTTTGAAAGAATGAAGAATCGAAGAATGTTTTTGTAATCGATCTATTGTAATAGCTTAGTTAACTCTTGATTATTATTTTTTTATATTAAGTTAAAGTTTTCTTTTCTTTTCTTGTCTATTTTTTTTAATGTATTTAAAAATTTCCTTTAAAAAATCACTAATTATGGAAACATAAACACAAAATCCTGCCTTCGCCATTGATCCGAACCCTAACCTTGCCCCAGCTTGCGGCTAGCGGGTTAAGCCCATATTACCTGCTCTTTGCTCTATATTTTGAAGGTGCAATCATACATCAATTCAGCATTAGGAAAATTGACCCAACAGACTCTTTTTTCCACTATCAATGCTTTAGATCATCCCTTCCTAGGGTTCAAAGATACACTACACAATTATCTTTGAGTAAGAAGCCATTACAGATTTGGTGCATAGGCAGGCCATTCATCTCCCCAGTAACCCTTTAAGCATATCACATTAATGTAGTCATACAAGATATTTAAAATGTGCTTAGGAATTTTTCCTCTTTTATTATTTGCTCCTCTTCTTTTATTCTCTCCAGTCTTAATTATAGTAATACTTTTGAAGTATAATTTGTACTATAAAAGTGTTCATATAATTAGGACTGGAGGTACCACTCTGATCCTATTTATAAGTACAGTTTGATCAAATCTCACATATCAAGGAAAGTTAGGTATCTCAATGATTATAGAGTAAATTTCCAACTTTACCCTCATTTATGAATGAGTACCTTTTAAAATTTATTGTCAAATACTCCCTCCGTCCCTAATTATAGGAGCAAATTTTGGAGTTGGTTTTGGTCCTAATTATAAGAGCAAGTTTTAAATTTTGTCAATTTTTTCCTATAATACCCCTATTTATACTTATTATTAGGAGCATTATATATGTGTGTTTACATATATATGTAGATTTGTGTTTATGTGTGTCAATATATATATGTGTAGATATATATGTGTGAACACACACACACATATATAAACATATGTGTGTGTGTGTGTGTGTGTTTGTGTGTGTGTGTGTGTAGATATATGAGTGTGTGTCTCTATGTATGTAGATAGATCTATATGTATACACATATATATACACACATATATGTATACACATGGCTATATAAAAAGCAACTAATATACATATATAAATTAATATGTAATGGATATCTAACGGAAGGCAAATTAGAAACACTTATAATTAGGGCAACTTGTGTCATTTTAAATTTATATAAGGACATTTTAGGAAAATGAGTAAAATTAACTAATTTAACTCCTTTCCTTAATTCTCCCAAAATCGGTTAAATTGCTCCTATAATTAGGGACGGAGGGAGTATTTCTCATCTTTTTCTCTTCCCAACATAGCTAGCCAATCTCTCTCATCATCATTAATATGAGCAAAATTGTCACAATCTCATTTATTTGGTCAAAATGGACTTATAAATAAAACCAAATTTTTTGGTCAAACTGGACTTATAAATAGGATCGGGTGGTAGTAGGTTTTTTAGAAAGACTCAATCTCTTACCTTTGAGTTATATTTCTTTTATGGCTTATAAGACTTGATAATATAATTTATTTAAAAAAAAAAAAACAGTATAAAACCCATGACTCATAAAGAAGCATTCATCTCACGGCCATTGGTCTGGTTATCTTTTCCAGACATGGAGTTAAGACGTGAGCAAGTGTAACCACTTGTAGTTTTTGACAAAATGATTTACTACAATGGAAAAAGTTAAATTAAAAATAAAGAAAATGAAGATTAAGAATTAAGAGAGTGATGAAGAGTGACGAACGGTGACGAGAGGATGACGGAGGAGGAGGAGGAAGTAGGGGACATGCCTTAACTTAGCTGTAGCGGACTAGCGGCTAGACATGGTGACACCGGTCTAGGGCTGGCAGAGAGAAGGCGAAGACCTGCCTCAATATTAATTAATTAATTATTTAGATTAGATTAGTAGATTAAATCAAAAGCAATTAAAGATAAGAAATAAAAAGAAGAGAGAGAATATTGGTTGTCGGTCTCATCGCCCGGCAAACTTTCTTATGCTGCCGCTTTCTTGTCCCCCGGCCCCACCACCCACTTTTCTCCTTTCAACTCCCTATTTCTTCCTTCCACGTTTTTCCTTCTTCCTTTTTTTCATGAACAAGATTATCCTTTTTTTGAAAAAATCAATTTAAGAATTTTATTAACGAGAACAAGCGTTGATCATAGAATAAGATTCTTGCGAACCAAATTCCTCTATTCTTAGTAGTGTTGGATATCGATGGATTGATAAAAAAAAGAGAGGGTTTGTGTGGGAAGGTGGTGGAGGAATGAAAAAGCATGGTAAGGAGGAAAAAAATACGATTAAAGTAAAATGAGATGTTTTGGTTGTCATTTTTTAATTTTTTAAAATGTGCTTTTAAACCAAAATCTACTTTTAAAAAGAAATTACTAATACCTACTTTTCATAGTGCAGAATGTAGATGGATTTCTACCATCATTAATCCAAACATAAGTTACAATTATAATATAATTGTATCCTATCTTAATGTTATAAAAATCAAATTAGAAAAAAGTTACTTCTGCCACTGCTAATCCAAACAGGTCCTTAAAAAGAGTTTTTTAAGCACTTAAAAATAAAGATTTTAGGTTTGAGTCCATGCAAATAAAAAAGGTAGATTTTAGAAGAGCTACTTCCAATTACACCTGACAATATTTGAATCAGATCTAATTAGATAACCAGATCAAAATAATACCAGTACAGAGAAAGAACCAAGTAATTGAATTTACTAATTTAAGTCCTTCTAAGCCAAAGAATATTTAGACAAGGACTTTTCATCAATTTTCATTAAAAAAATATGTGTGCAATAGGTATCTAAATATAAGACATAATTATCTTTTCTTTGAAAAAATCAATGAAGCTAAATAAATTACTTAATGATATTATATGTTGTATATGATTAAATTATATACTGATTCAATTTATAAGTAAGATAAATTAATTTGGAGAAAAAAAGATAAATATAATACTTTAACATAATTTAATTACCTTTCTTAATCTCTAAAAAAACTTAACTTGGTCTTATAGGACCCTAGTACAATTTTAAAATTACATGGAATATGTATAAAATTATATTGTATTCCTTTCTATCTATATTATGAGTCTAATACTTATGAAAAGGTGAAAATGTCCTATGTTAAAGACAAGAAGAATATTATTTATAACTCATCAATCATACCATTTCCACAAATGATGTTGATAAGAAAAATTAAATGGGGGATATTAGGTAGCTCAATAATTAAGCAAAAGACATTAGTATATCCCTCAACAGATAATGTAGCCATGGTTGACCTATTTGGATATATCTCACAAAGAGATAAGATTGTGGGGTTATGGTTTTCAATTTCTTTTACTACTTTTTATTGTGGGATTTATTTTTTCTTTAGATAATTAGCATGTTAGTACTAGTACCAAGGGAAGCAGATTACCTCAGTATTTTTTCCTCAGAATCTCTCTCAGTATCCCATCACCACCGTCCGTTGGAGAGAGAAATTGAAAAGCTCAAATCTCAATGATGCAAAAAAAAAAAAAACCGCGCGTGGTAATGATTACCGCACGCGGTTTTTAAAAAAATAGATCCTGTATCTTTGGATCAATTTTTAGACGGGTGAGATCGAAAGATACTGAGGGATACTGAGGGGGCCGCTTCTGAGAGCATCTGGATCCTAATACCAAGTGGCAAGCAATCCTCAGGAAGAGGGTTGGTGCTTGGTCCTTCCTTGGCATACAAAATGCCACCTTCCCTTCACACGCCAAGCCTAAGAAAACAAATAATCCCTCATAATGATGAACGATAATAATATAATAATAGTATTACATGTTGTCATTGTAATTGAATTTTTTTTTAGAGAAATTAAGAAAGTTAAATAAATTATTTTAAGATATTTATATTTTTAATACTAAACTAATTTATCTAATTGATAAATTGATATATAATTAAATAATATATGATGTATAATATAATTAACTAACTTATTTAGTTTTATTAATTTCTTTAAAACAATAAATCAATTATATCTTATAGCAAAAAGAGAAGAAGAGGGTAGGGAGTGAGGCTGGTGGCCTGCATGCAAATGAGTTGTATGCTTCCTGGTTTTACTCCTCTATTCACTCTTCTTCTGTCATCTGCCCCAGAAATATCACCTTCCCATCATTCAACTGTCAATATCTCTTAAGTCAAATTTACTACCCTCTCTTCACATGCCTTCCCATTTTCTTTCTCATTCTCAATCATGTCCATCAAATCCCCAAGTTTTTTTAAAGTTGCCATGCTTTCCAATTTTATACGTATTAAGCTCTCTAATACTTGTTTGGGATCATTCATAAGAATCTTAAAAGTATTTATTTACATAAATTGAGATTAAACTTATCTCACATACTTACCTCATATACCGTAAGTAACGATTAAAAAACTATTTTTGAAGACTTTCATCGCTATTCCAAACGAGGTCGACTCCCTCCGGTTCTCTTCGATTATATATTAGTTTATTAGTCAAACTAATAAGTTTAAAGAAAAAAATAAAAATAAAAATATTTTAAAATAATTTAATTAGCTTATTTAATCTCTTCAAAAAAGTCAACTAGCTCTCATAATTAAAATCGGAGGTAGTATGTTTTACGTCAATTGACCTATGGCAAGTAAAAAATTATATAGGGAACTGGCGAACTGTTGGGTTGGATTGACCCACCCAACAAATGAGCTAGTTTTCACTACTGATCCTCTTATCTGACTTATTATGTTTAATATCTCAAAAGTACTTATTCATATGGATTGAGAAAAAACTCTTCTCACATACTTATCTCGTATATTGTATCACAATTAAAAAACTATTTTTAAATTCTCGAACTATTATTCCAAACAAGCACATATTTGTAAAAATTGTATGTAATAGGGACCTCTTACACAATATATAGAGCCTACTTGAAATTTGAAATAGCGATCAAACATTAAAAAGTAATTTTTCAGCTTTCAGTCATAATTTATGACGTAGAACTAAATTTGTGAGAAGAATTGACTATATTTATATAAACAACCTTATAATCAGTAGCTCAAGACAGGCACATATTGTCATAACAAGATCCCGCCCTTAAGCCATGCTACCTCTGATTCTAAATAAAGACTTGGTTAATTTTTTTAAACTGATTAAGAAATTTAATTAAATCACTTTAGAATATTTATATATTTATCGATTTTTCTCTAAACTAATTTATCAGACTTATAAACTGATATATAATATACTACTTTTTCTGGTCCTTATTATAAGGCATCAACTAACAATTCTCACAAACCAATAAAAACAGTTGAAATCATTAAAGTTGTCATAAAATTTAAGTAATTTTCAATATTACTCATACTAATTGCACTAAACTCTAATATCGTATTAATTATTACACTCACCTACCACCCTTATTAATT
This sequence comes from Acacia pycnantha, assembly GCA_025563575.1. Taxonomy (NCBI): domain Eukaryota; kingdom Viridiplantae; phylum Streptophyta; class Magnoliopsida; order Fabales; family Fabaceae; genus Acacia; species Acacia pycnantha. The sequence goes on along the minus strand of JAMWYP010000007.1, from coordinate 2,436,034 downwards.
ATGGGTATAAATGGAAAAATAATAATTAATGCTCTTTAGAAATAAACAAGTGCCTTATAAAAAGTATTATCTCCGATCCTAATTATAGGAACACTTTTGTAGTGTAATTTGCATTACAAAAATGTTCCTATAATTAGGACCGGTGGTAATACCAAATATACTTTCTAGTTGATACTTTATATGCAGAAAATAATACATAAAATAAGATATGATTAAATTATTTATTTAACTTCCTTAATTTTTAAAAAAATAGTGGACAAAGTTTTACATCGGGTGTGATATTATTGTTCAGCTTATCTCAAGAAATATATATTTAAAACGGGTTAACCCATGAAGCAGGCAGACCCGTTTAGACTCCCCTTTTTAAAAAAACATAGGTTTACTCAGTCTAATCCACTCATTTTGACAGGCTAGTAATGGGAAGAAGGAATCTCAATAGCAGCAGATAGCTAATCAGCGAAAGACAAAAACCAAGGTTAGACTTGTCATTTTAATCGCACGGGGCCTAGGTTCTGTGCAAGTGCTCATCCCAAAAACGCATCAACTTCAATTTTTTTCCCAAAATAAAAATAAAATAAAAGGCATCATAATTCCTTGCACCTGTTAACAGGGACAAGGCATTTATTTCCCTGTCTCCGCAAGATTGATAGCTTGATATTTCCCGATCAATCAATCACGGCCGTCCGATTAGATCCTCTGCCTCCTAGATTCGCGTACCATAAAATTACCCACTCCTCATTTTTGGAGCATAAAATTTATTAATTATTTATTCGCAATCAGAATATTCATGTCCGCAACGCGACATCGACTTTTTAGTGAATTGTCTGTTTTGCCCCCTTCCTGCTTTTTTTAACTTTTTCCCCCTCTTGCCAGTTGCTACATTCATTGGGGTTCTCAGCCAGCGAGCACGGCCGAGCTTTTTGTTGCTTTCTGCTTCATGGAAGGGCCCTAAGCTTTCTCTCTCCTTTTCCGCTTTACCCCTCTCTGCGTTTTCCTTGCATTTCCCTGTAAAAACTTTCTCACGAATAATCGGTCTTCTTCTCTGTCTGATCTAGCAATCCCTGGTTTGGTAAGCCTTTGAAATCTTCCTTTCTCATCCTCCTTCTATTTGCGTGCCTTCTGTGTTTGTTCCTTTTTTTTGTTTGTTCTCGAGGTGCTTCTGCTCGTGTTCAGCTCAGCTCTTTGCTTTACACGAATCGAGTGCATATCGATTCAGTTTTGAGTTGCCTTTGCTCTTTCAAGCAGAATGTGCCTTTTAATTTTTTTTTTGGTCGGGGGAATATTATGATTTGGATTTTGGACTTAAATTCTTTTTCATCCTGTCCGGCTTATTTGATGCTAGTTCTGTTTTGGCAAGGGGTGCTTTGGATCTGTTGTGCCATGGCTTCTGGAATGTTGTTATGGTTTTTTCTATTTTGTGTTTATTTTTGGAGAAACATTAGCTTATGGAGCTTAAATAGAAAGTTTTCCAAATTTTGAAACAAACGAGGAAGGGAAATAAAGAAGACGACGACATGGTGTTTTCCATAGCTATTTGAATTTTAGTTGTGTGGAATGGTTTTGTTCTTGACAGTGGAGTGACTCGCGGCCCAGAATAATTACTTAGCGCACGCCGAATAGGGTCGCTGGAAACCCTGGTTTCTTTGGTTGAGCTTTATTTTCAGACATGTATTTGACTTTTTCATTTTTCATTCGTACACATCTTGAACTTCTGTAAATCACATCAATTTTACTTAAATCTTGAGACCCTCCCACATAGGAGCTGCATCCAGCTGGCAAATCAAAATGGATTGCTCAATTTTTTTTATTAGATTATTTATTATCTTTGTTCATTTTGCGATCTCTGTGTCCATATTAATTATTCATCATTTTTTGATGCTGCATGATGGCTGAAATAAATGCATCTACCTTACGTGCATAATCCAGAAATTTAGTTTATGCTAATATCATGATTATAGTAACCGGGGGCTCTCTCCATCTATGATGACTCCTCTTTGATGATTCTGATTACCTTTTTTAGCACTTCGCTAACATTCTCCTACATTGAAGAAAGGTTTCCCATCTTTTGCTATGTTGTCTACAGCTCATGTTTTTTCTTCTGTTACTGATTATCGATTCGGTCTTTTACATCCCGCACCTCTTCCTAGCAACTAATTATGCAACCTATTGGTTTATGGTTTCAGTTAAAGCCGTTTGTATATTGAAGTCTGATGTCTCCACCGCTGCTGGTTGCTGAGGAGGAAGGGCAGAGCAATATTTCAACAGTAGCATCTTCACCGTCCTTGGACTCTATCTCCCATAATGGAACTGCTTTAAAAGAGCGCAATTACCTCGGATTGTCAGATTGTTCATCATCAGTTGACAGTTCTAATGTCCCAAGCATGTCAGATGAGAGAAAGGACAACATGAATTTGAAGGCTACAGAGTTGAGGTTGGGTCTTCCTGGATCCCTGTCTCCTGAAAGGGATTCAGATCTTTATGCATCAAACTCAACAAAGCTTGATGAGAAACCGCTATTTCCTTTGCTTCCTACAAAAGATGGAATCTGTTCATCATCCCAAAAAATTGTGGTTTCAGGAAACAAGAGAGGTTTCTCTGACACAATGGAGGGTTTCCCAGAGGTAAGGACTATGGAGTTTAGCATATCAAAGGGAAGCGGAATTTTTTTCCTCCTTCTGTCTCTAATCTTGATCAGTCTGTGGTGCAGGGAAATTTTACTGGTAATTCAGGGATAAATGTAATGTTGCCTAGATCTTCCGGTCCTCAGCCAGCCTTTATGAAAGAAATGCCTGCTAAAATTCCACAGGAACGGCCTTCTGCTGCAAATGGCCCTAGTCATAATCATACGGGTACTCCTGCTAATGGCAGTGCACCAGCTGCTAAGTAAGTACAACCTAGAATAGTGGCCTATTCATTTCGAAGAAACTGGAAGTGGGATAATTACCTTATGATGAATTTACTTGGAAGTCTAATTATGCCAATATGTTCTCATCCATGACAGGGCGCAAGTTGTTGGTTGGCCTCCTATAAGATCATATAGGAAGAATTCATTGGCCAATACTTCAAAGAACAATGATGAAGTTGATGGAAAACCCGGTCCTGCTTCTCTCTTTGTGAAGGTTAGCATGGATGGCGCTCCTTATCTAAGGAAGGTAGATCTAAGGAATTATACAACATATCAACAACTGTCTTCTGCCCTCGAGAAGATGTTCAGCTGTTTTACCTTAGGTGAGTAGTGGCATTTCTACTTGATTTTGAAATTGTTCTTACTCATCTTTTAATGAATTTCAGTTACGTCACCCTTTGGCATGGATTTACTGAGCTTTTGCGATGTGTATGATCTCAGGTCAATGTGGCTCTCACGGTGCTCCAGGCAGAGAAATGTTAAGTGAGAGCAAGCTGAGGGATCTTCTACACGGTTCTGAGTTTGTTCTCACTTATGAAGATAAAGATGGTGACTGGATGCTTGTAGGGGATGTACCATGGGGGTAAGTCTTATAAAACCTTTGTGCTTTGCCTTTCTGTCTTTTTTCACGCGTAATAATAGTGCTCCTTATAAGTAACTAGATTCAGATAGAAAATGTATTAGGCTGAAATAACTCAATCACATTTATTTGTGTGATGCGTCTTATAGTATGCATTTTTAGCCAGTTAAATGATTTGCATTTCAAGTTAAAGTAGCTGTGGAAATTAGTAGACTACTGCATTCCCTTCATATGTAGCAGAAAAGATCTCAAGACCTCTTTGTGGTGTATGGGTTCAAAATATTGTACATGTAATCCCGTTTAAGCTTTTATTCCTTAATGCGTGGTCTTCTGATCAAACACAAGCTTTGGGCTCCTACAAAAACCTTATGCAATATTGCACAAACATGAGTTACATATTGCACGTCTGAATGTCTTTTTTTCTGAAAAAGGACTACCATCTTGTTATTTTTGTGATGCCTCTTTTACCTTAACCTACTGGATTTTGACCTGAGGATATCATAGTGTTTCACAAGTGAATTTTTGTTGCAAAGAAATTAGGTTTTGATTTGCTGGTCATATAGCACCTCACAATTGATTTCCCGTTATGCCTTAGTTCATACCTAATTTCATACGCATAACTAGTGATTACTTAGTACACAACAATGGGTTTCTTATTGCATGTCTGAATTAGTTTTCTTTTCTGAAAGTACAACTTTATTTATTTTATATATGATGCATATTTTGTTTTGACCTACTTGAAATTGATTTGCGGATAAGTTAGCATCTCACAAGTGAATTTTTTTGGTGTGCAAATTTTTTATTGAATCTTCTATAGTCATGCAACATGAATCTTGCACATTAAGCATGTGATCAGTCGTACTATTCACTTTAAAAGGGAGTTTGTGATTCTCTATCATTGACTTTATTGTGGGCTTCTCTTTGTGAACATCATGTGAATTGGGCTCAGGTTGCCTTTAAAACATGACGTGTTGATTTGTAAGGATGATTGGATTATTTAACTATTAATAGTATCGCTGCATAGGTGAAAGTGGATACTGTCGATCTGTTTGGAAGTTGCAATATGTGGGAGTTTTATGGTTGATTTTTGCAGTGGAATTCTTTGGAAGAGTAGAATAAGAGCTTGTTAAAGATTTTGCTGCTGTATTTGATTTTACGCTTCTCCAATAATGATTCCTCTTTGCATGGGTTAATCTCTTTTATTACTTGACTGATATATATTGTAAAAGCAGATTTTACTTTTTGTTTGCATCTAAGTATTGATGATTTTATAAATAAGAGTAACTTCACCTGCGCCTGGATTGCATTCTAATTTTAACTGTTATTTACTGTTGTCACAGGATGTTCATCGACACATGCAAGCGGCTGAAAATTATGAAGGGTTCTGATGCCATTGGCTTGGGTATGCACTTTAACCGATTCTTCATTTTACATTATTTATTCCTTTTATATTAAGGTTATGCATTGAATTGATGAAGCGGGGCCTTCTTGAACTTAAAAGGCAATAGATTCTATATATGGACGGTTACTTAAATATTATGTTGGAATTATCTAAAGGTAGAAAGAAATATAACTTGCTTTTGTTTTTTAAATTAAATTATAAATGACAACTTCAGATTCCTCTCTCTTTACGAGGCAATTATATTACGTTAAATGTCAGCAAGCCTGCTAGAAATATGCCTCGAACTATGTACATTCATTCTGGAATATGTCCTAGTTTGGTTTAAATGGTTTTTCTTGTTTACCACAGCTCCGAGAGCTATGGAAAAATCCAAGAGCAGGAGCTAGACGGGATCAAAGATGGATGATTGCTTTTTGTTTGCCATTGTGGAGATCCAAGGATATGATATAAACGACAATGCTCTGGTTTTGATGGAGAAATGCGGATCATTACGTTGTAACCTTATCTATGTTTGTAGGTTGTTGTCTTGGTCTCCTACCACGTTAAAATTCAGTATTGCTAGTGATTGTGGAGTTTGTAATCTTATTATCTTAACAGGAACTGGTTTGTTTGAACGAATAGCCTGCTTACTGTTCAGTAATTTGACATCTTACTTCCCCACTAACACTCTGACTGTACGTCTCCATTACACTTTTAGCTCAATTCCTTGTCGAAATGTGCTATCTGGTTCTGTCAAACTCTGCTATCTTGTTGACCAGAAAAACCCCTGCCACCCAGCTGTGTCGGTCATACTATGACTTTGAACGGAAATGCGTGACCAGTTTGGTTAATTTAAGATTCACTTTTATTCAATAAATAGTGGATCACATATCAAATATTGGAAGGAGTATTTACCAATAACATGATCCTGCATATAAAATGGCCTAAAATAAGTGCCGATGGCTTTATGCTTATAAGATACTTGTATGAGGATGCCCATTTTTGTCCAAACAGTAATCCTGGGTTTACAGGGTCAAGTTTTAAATTTTGCACAATAAGCCTATGTTTAGTTTGAGGGAAGGTTAAGGGAGGGGAGGAAATTTTTTGACCAAATTACCAGAAATTTTAAAAATTACATAACTTTTTGCATTGTTTTTCGTACATTAACTTTGGAAGCATGTCACATCAAGGACATATCTGGCTTTTCACACTAGGGAGGGGTACCTCCCTCTCTCCCTCACCTCCAACCAAACATAGCCTAAGTAACCATCCCGAGCAAATTCGTTATAAACAAAAATGGATATAGATATCCTCATGTTGAAGTAATCCTATTTGAGGCACTATCTGACACTAAATGTTGGTAGCTACCCCAACGGGGATTTAAGTCTTGGTTCGTCTAATTCTTTCACTCAACCCTATTGGTAATTTAACCCTTTTTTGTAATACCCGATGATGCAAGGTTTCTTCATCCTACCAAGATCCATAATTACGATGAATTGGGCTAAAAGCTGTAGGCTCAAAATGTTAAGCTCTAATCAAAGTTTACCAGCTCTGTTAATTTATCCCCTAATCTCAAATATCAGAACAATATCAACATTATTAAATAACGAAATTATATCCTGTCATCCTCAATAACACTGCAGGTTGTTTTAATATTATATAATTTTTTTTATTACACGGGCTTTGATTATTTGCATGCATCAGCGTCATCTTGTAAGACATATAATGTTTGGACTTGATGATTATGCTTTCTTTTTGTCAAGGCTTCATTAGTAAAAGTTGACCTTTAAGGCTGTCGGCACATCTGCCATTTTAATGCCTAATTATTACTTAAAGCATTGCTAAGCGACGATGCATGATGGATTTGAAGAATTATTCTCAGGTTAATGCAGGGATTAATTATTGTTGTTAAAAACCAGCTACTAAAAAAAATAATAATAATCACAAAAAGCACTTAGCTAGCTAGTGGTTCCCCATTCTTCTAGATTCTGTGAATTGAATCGTGTATTGCTAAATGGCATATGATGATGTTGCAACCCAAGGAAACACATTAACTTTACATGAGAATATCTTTTTACTCTAGTGCTTTACAACTTCCTCTTGTGGAATGAATATTAAAAGAAGAAACAGAATCATTAAGAAAATGCTAATTAATGTGACTGAGAGATTGATTAGGCGTAATTAGCAAGCGCTTTAGTTCATTCATGAACCCAATTCAACCCCATCTGGTTATCGTATGAGGAATTAAGAAACTAGATCTGATGGACAAGTTCCACTACAGTTTGTTCAGTTTTTACCAATGTTTTAACTTTTAACGGGAAATCGGTGAAAAGTACCTATTTATTACAATTTTTATTGGTTAGAATGACATAATATTTTATGTACAGAAAATACTGGTAATCAGCATTGACATTTAGTTACTCTATTTAGTTTTCACCAATTCTTCTTTTCTTAATCGATTCACTCTATACTATACTGATCTGGTTTTTAATATAAGAAATATTTGAAGAGTTGATCTTGGTTTTAAATATAAGACATAATTTGCGTATTTGTCAATCTTTTATTAATTTATCTTTATTGATGCTCTTTTAACAATAATCAAAGATGAGAAAGAATGGGGAAATTAAGGAAGATAACTGTGGTGTTTTAGAAAATATATATTACTAACTAATTTAACTAACTTCCTTAATTTAGTCAAATAAAGTAAATATGTCTTATATAAATGATCGGAACGGATAGCATTTGATATCAGATTGTTACTTGAATTGGTTAGGGTTTCCCAACATTGAGGTCTTGTTACTTGAATTGAATCCTTAGCTGGTAGTATAATCTAGGATATTTAAATATAAGTAATAGGATTATTTGTAATCATTACCTAATTAGTGGAGGAAAGCTGTATTTGTGAAAGTTTAAATGTAAATTAAATTATTGAATTCTTGACGTTGGGTAGTCACTAATTGCTTAGAATATTCTTACATGGATGTGATGTAAAGTTACCTCACAAGTCACAACTTAATTAACATTGGTGTATGAACGTTTAAACTTTAAACCTCCTTTTTATGAATTCACCACCATGATGATGTGTTACCCCTTTTAACAGAAAGATTAAAAAGCGAATTAACCCTACTAATTAAACTCAGAAAACGAGAAGAAAGAAAGAGAGAAACCTAGCTACTACTCGATACTACGCACATCATAGTGCTCAAGATCACAAAGATCAGATTCTTTCTCCATTGTTGAAAATTGCAAGCAACCACCCACTGGTTTAATTAATTAAAACCCTAGCTAGATAGAGTAGAGCCTCACTTCAATGGATAAATGATAATAATGATAACTATGGCCTATATCAAAGTGTTTTTTCTGTCGTTATATGAAGATCTGTGAATATCTTTAAGGTCTTAGTCCTCTAAAAGGGTTGGTCCCAGAATATGATAATGATGTTAATTAACTAATATTATTTACCCTTCTCGTTAATTACATAATCTGAGAATCTTTTAGTCCATAAGAGGACAAAAGTTTCAGTTTTGAGGGGGAAAGAGAATGAGAGAATATCATTTAGGTCTCATCCAATAGAAATAATATCAGAAAAATTTCATTCACAAATGAAGAGCCACCATTAATAACTTCTGAGACTTGTTAACAAATTATTTCATTTTTTTGGGGACTTAAATGATATTCTCCCAAAGAGAATTAAAAAGGCGGTTGTGAATTTTATTATTTGGAAAATTACATCAAGGTCTAAACAAAAAATTAATATATAAAATTTAAAGTCTTATAACTTATCAATGACAAGTAAAACTGCTGACAAGTGAAAGTTGTACCATTTACTAGTTATGAAACTTTTTCAGATATATTATGTTCTTACTTAGGACCTCGGTGTGATTTTCCCTTTATTATTCTCTCCATTCTTGGCTGTGGGAATTTCAAGATATGGTTAAGTTTGAAAAAATGGGGTATCTGATGAAAGTGCATATTATATGGATCAAAATAGGGTGCCCACAAAATTGACATTAGAAGCTAAATTAAGGAGAGCCATAGAAGGTGATGAGCCATATTCATTATTGAGTGGGACTCAATGTGATGTTGATACTGTTTAATAAACAGTTAATAAGATAAGAGTTTTTAAAAATCACAAGATTTTGTTGGTCCTTTTTGATCTTTTCCTTTCACCAACTCAAATATAAAGCACTGTCCGTTGCCATTATTTGAGGAAGATATGTTGTCCTTAAACAAGGACCTATGAATCTCATAAATAACCCATTTTTTACTTCAGAATTCTAATATAAACCACGCATCAGAAAATGAATTGTAACTTTGTTGTAAAGTGTTTGGTTACTAGAATGAAAGCTCTTTTAAAATGTTTGAAATGTTTATATTTGCCGTTGAGGTCACTTTCGTAAATCCGCTGGCAAATGCAACAAGTCACCATTAAATGCCTTCATGTTTTAGACTCATCAATTATCGTCCGTTAGTTTGGCATATACTCAAAGCCAATACTACACATCATGTTGTAATAGAGGTAAAGACAATGAAACCTAATTTGTCGCTTCTCTTAGCTCTTGCGCAAGCTTTTAGAAACCCTAATTTCTTTGTTCATGTTACCTGCAGAAGAAGAACAAAAAGGATAACAATAGCCAAAGTAGGTTGATTAATTAACAAGTGTTTGATTATCTGTGATGTCCCGTTATAAACAAAATGAAAATGACATTAAATTCAAATGCTTTTGAGTCTTTCTTTGGTCATCAAAATAGAAACCACACATGTATGAATATATATATATATATATAATGTGTGTGTTTGTGTGACACTGTTTTCTTATGTACCGTAAGCTGCCACATATTGCAGATTGTAACTCCAAACACCAACCGTGAAATAAGGTAAGGCTCTTCGTGTTCTTCAACTGATGAATCCACGCGTTTCTTCTGCAACCACGTCCCATAATGGGACTGTCTTCGTAAGTATTTGTCACTTTAATTAAATATATGAACAAATATACTGGTCATTATCATTCTGAAAACAATGTGACACAAACATTCTTCTGTACCTCGATCATTTTTGCTTTTGATTCTTCGTTTCGTTTGGATTATCGAAACCCGAATTGTGGCACAAATTGATGGCGATACTATTGATGATACACACACACACATATATGCAATATTGCATGATGTGTCAGAGCTGATTCAGAAAGGTTCGTGTATATAAATTTGGACTGTTGCTAGCTAGCTAGATATAGATGAACATATTTATATATGATTCAGTTTTAATTTACTTTACTAGAGGTAAAAAGTGAGGAAGAAGCTGGATCATGATTAGAGGAGATTAAAGTAGAGTGCATTATTATAGAGAAAAACAAACGTTAATTAAATATATAATCTTTGAGGAGTGGTCTATTATAGTATATGTGTACGTTAATATTATTATATATAATGTGAGAGATTAATTATAGTTAAGGTGGTGGGGATCCTAACGATGGCATGTGCCTCCAATGATGACGGCCACACAATCACCAACCTTTAGGGGAAGCCTCTCATTTTGCTCATTATTCATTCCTTCCGGGCCCTTCTCTCTCTCTCTCATCCTCAGGGCTTTATCCTTATGAATTAGGGTTAAGATGTAAATTTTGTTCTAAAAGTTTTCGTTGAGAAGAAATATTATTCCAGAAGTTTTTTAGAGTTCAATATAATTCTAAAAGTTTCAGAACGTAATAATGTTATCTCATACTGTTAAAAAAACTAATATTTGATCGTTAAAAATTAATGTTTACTGTTAACTTTTTAAAAGTAAGGAATAACATTGCTCAATTTTAACACTTTCGAGGTAATATTGCTTCTCAGTGAAAGCTTTCAGAACAAATTTACATCTTAACTTTGAGAATTATTAACGAGTCTATGTATTATTTCACATATATAAGCTGTAAAAAGTCATCATATTGAAAATTAAACAGGTTTCAAGCTTAATATTCTAGTCATATCAATCCTCTTTTCAAGTCACATTACATGGTTTTTCGTGAATTAAATCTACAGGTGGCTGGCAACCTAACATGCAAGAACGAATTGGTTCAAATGATATATTGGAAAACTACAAAACCAGAAGCTTCTCTTTCCCTCCACTTGTTCTTTTGTATCGATCATACGGCTGATTTTGAAACATTTTAAAAGAAGGCATATATATATATATATAGAGATCTGACAAAAGAGTCAGAAAATGTGATGCCCACCTTGGAGGTCTCGCTTATGGCTATAGCTCTTTTCCACATTGCCATATATGATTGGAAAAGGCAGTATAAAAAATCTAAGTCCAAATCAGATGTATTGGAATATCTCTTTGGTTTTGTTTATTGTATTCCTTCTGGTTTATTAGTTAAATATATCCTCACATAATGCTTGCAATTGTGGGTCAAAAGCAACATGGGGTAGGTTTAGATATAACATTGATATATAGTGCCAATATACTATTATATATTACCTCCGATTCTAAATATAGGATGCACTACAAACTATATCCTATATTTAGAACCGAAAGAGTATAATACTAGTACGTGTGCGTGTGTAGATTTTACATCAGATATGTATGTTTAGTTTTTAGATTAAAGAAAGGAACAAGATTGTAGTCAAAGGCAAGATGGTTGTGAAAATTAAAAGATGGGCTAATCAGTGATTTAATAAACTTGTTTTAAAATGGTAAAATCTCAGTGATTGAATTCACACGCCATATAGATCCCAATAAATTTGAGCTTTAAATTTATATAGTGAGAAGAAGTTGTATTGTCACTGCTATTGCTTGACCAGAATGTATACTTCTATATATTCCTTATAATTTCAAACTGGCGTACGTGTTATGCCTTTAAGTTTACTCAAACTACATTTGCATCCTTTATTATTATTTTTTTTTAAAAGGAGAATTGTTATTATTTAAAAAAAAAAAATTATTTTCCACTCATATAGAGTTTGCGTTTTTATTATTGATACTTGTTGATTAAAATATGAGAGCATTATTCATGACATGGATTGGAGGGACCCAGGTTGAGGTCTTGAGGATTAATTTAATTTGATGCCTTGCCTTTTGTTTTCAAATCAAAATTTTTTAAGTTTGATTTGAATTTAAGGTTACTTGGAATCCTTGGATGGGGAGAGGAATAGATCAGATGTATGGGTATATTTTTTGAAAAAATATTTAAAAAAGGAAAGTTGAGTATGTGAGATTTTTTTTTTTTTTTTTAAATTTGGTTAAGTCGAGTACGTTTATCTAATAAGCTGGGTGTTAAAACGATTCTTTAAGTTTATCTATAAAAAAAAACTCATAAGTGTTATTAAAACGATTCTTTAATAGTAGTTCATTCCATCTTAGGATCTATAGTTTTTGTAATAGTGGGTCATTTTGAGTTACTTTTTGGTGTTAAAGGGCTAAATGTTAGGAAGTTTCTTGGGAGAATTACACTCAGGTCCCAAGGAAGGAAAAAAATTATAAAAAAGTCCATTGAAATCATAAAATTACAAAAAAGTCCCAAGAGAATTTTTGTTGTAAATACATACATTTCGTGTTGTAAATACATACAAATATTTACAACAGGAAAAGTATATATTTACAACAACACGAAAAGTAATTTTCATTCCGTACAAATAATATCAAAAAAGTCTCAAACCATTTATAACAGGAAAAATATATATTTACAACAACATTGAAACACCTAACCATTTACAACAGAAAAAGTATGTATTTACAACAGAAAAAGTATGTATTTACAACAACATTTAAAAAATTCTGTACAAATAATATCAAAAAAGTCCCAAACCGTTTACAACAGAAAATGTATGTATTTACAACAGGAAATGTATGTATTTACAACAAAAATTTTCTTGGGACTTCTAGGTAATTTTGTGATTTCAAGGGACTTTTTTATAATTTTTTTTCTTTCTTGGGACCTGAATGTAATTCTCCCAAGTTTCTTAGGGATGACTTTATTTTGAATGGGGCAATGTATTGCTCTCACTTAGAGGATATGCTGAGGTGGCATTAATGTCACATCGGGTTAAAGGGTATTTTTGTACCAAAAGTTTTTATGGAAGAGTTGTGGGCATCAAAAAGTTTTTCAAGGAGGCAATAATACCCTAGGAGTCACAGTATTTTTTGTTGATTTATTTCATATTTAGGATGCCTCCATTAAACACCAAATGATCAAATAAAATGAAAAATCAACAAAAATCAAGAATCCATAAATCAAAATTAAATATATGAGTACAGAAACTCACAAACCGTAAATTCAAAATCAAAACAAAAAATCCTCGAATCCAGAAAACTAGAAGATGTAATAGAAGAAAACAAAGAAAATTAAAGGGAAGGTCATTCACTAAAAAACTCTTCATAAATTTGTTCTATGAATGAAGCCCATATCTTTGTTTTCTCTCTTCTATATTCTTTGTTTTCTTCCATTGTAGTTTATGGTTTCCTGAACCTAAAATTTCCATCTTCTTTTTCTGGATTTGAGATTTTTTGTTTTTGTGTTTATGGTTTAAAGGTTTCTCTGCTCAAATATATGTGTTTTGATTTATGAGTTCTTTTTTTTTTTTTTTTGCTGATTTTTCCATCTTCTTTTTTTGGATTTGAGATTTTTTGTTGTTTTTTATTTTTAGTTTTCTTGTTTATGGTTGAAAGGTTTCTCTGCTCATATATATGTGTTTTGATTTATGGGTTCTTTATTTATGTTGATTTTTCAATTCATTTGATACTTGATAACGTTGTCCCAAATATGAAAAAACAACAAAAAAATTGTAACTTCTGGGGTGTTCTTACCTCCCGAAAAACTTCTCAGTGTCCACAACTCTTCCGTGGAAATTTTTAGAACAAAAATACTCTTTAATCTAAAAAAAAAAACTAACCTGGATGTCATATGAGCATGCCATATCAGCATAATCAGCCAACTAACGTTGACCGTTTAGATCTGTTAGTTCATGGGCAATATTACCCCTTTTTAAATCTTTTTGGGCAAAATTACCCTCTTAAAAAATTTTCTGGTATCAAAGTCAATTCCTGAAAACATCTATAGCATTTTAGCCATTTAACCAGACTTTTTTGACATGTTACTACTATGCACGGTGAAATAACTTTTTTGCCCATCATTTTATTAGTGATAAATATAGAATTACCACATCGGTATTAACCATACTACTTTTGTCAAATCTTAAGTTTCAGTCATTATCGAATTACTATAATCCCACCATGGTCTAGCGAAAAAATAGAGTAATAATATTGTACTATATTAGCCTACTAAACTTCCTTGCTTAATTATTTCTTTTTAAAAAGAAGACTGGGAGGAATATAATGATGGAGGCTTTGCCAAAAATGTAATACGAGTGACGGAATAACAAACATTGAGAGAGATGTTTAAACTAAATTACAAATCTAATTATGATTGAAGGGGAGGTTTTGAACATAATATTATTTTTTTAAATTTTTGAATTAGGAATATTAAGGATTAATTAATACTATCATAATAATTTAAATAATAGGATAAAATGAAGCCGTGAAATGAAAAGAAGAATAAAAAGATATATGATCGTGATACTATACGGATACGGATTGTCTCAGAATCGTTTCTCTCAGTATCCCTCAGACACTTAAACATTTGCTTGTCCTCAAGCAAAAGAAAGAGAATTCATCATCTAAAAAGAACATTGCCTATGAAATTCCTAAACAGAGAGCAATAAACCACCACACTTAGATCATATCATCAAATCTTATTTAAGTTAATGTCTCGCTAAGCCAATAGAGTTGTAACAATCTCTTAACGTCTCATGATCAAAAGATCGGCAAGCAATAAGTGCAACAATAAGATTAGAAGAGGGATATTATGCTACTTAATTTCTCCAGAAAAATTCAAACGCCCCCACCAAACCAAGCTTTTTATTTAATTCATTAAGAATTCTCAGGTAGGAAATAACTCATTTTTCTTCTTTTTTTTATTTTTTTTTGTTTCTTGAGCCGTTGTAGGTCCCCTTTTTACGCGATCCTGCACATGGGTGATGCAAGACCGGTTACTCAGTTACCCCAACAGGCACCTCAAGAGGCTTTTAGCCCAACTCATAACCCTTTTTGACTTTATCGTTTGACGCGAGTGCCAACATTGGTGATGAAGTGCCCCCGGTTACTAAGTGAGGTCTAGAGAAGTCATTGAAGTTTTGTTTTTTTGTTTTGTTTTTTTGTTTTGAGTCATTTCCATACACAAAAGTTTTACTTAGCTGGCAAATGTCATCATCTAATTTTCTAAAGAAATCATGTAACAAAATATTCATGAACTAATAATTTGTTGCTCACATTACAAACTAATCCCTATTCTCATAGTCCATCTCAAGATTGCAAAAAAAAAAAAAAAAAAAAAAAACTCATGGCTTGGAGACTTGGTTGAGACATTTTTTTTTCTATTTTAATTTTTGACTTGATAATATTCTTTAAGATGAGGAAAACTCAAAATTAAGGTCAATCATCAACAATGCAAAAATCTCAAATAAAAAATCTTTTCAATTGCATAAGGACAAGCATAACCAAAGAAATTATATCCCTCCCCACACTTAAATCAAACATTGTCCTCAATGTTGCAAAAATATAAAGAGGAAAGAAACTAGTACTCCCCTTGTTTAGGCCTCTAACTCTAATGTGGAGTGATTTCTCTGAAAAAAAAAATGAAAGAAAGAAAGAAAAGAAAAGAAATAATAATAATAAAATATGCAAACAAAACCCTTGGGTTGCCTCCCAATAAGCGCTAAATTTATAGTCTTCAGCCAGACTTCTCAAAAGAAACCACTAATCATAAGTATCAAACACCATAATTACCTTGTTTTCATTTCTTTTCAAACAACAAGGTATCACACACAAAAATTGATTATTCAAGTTAATTACTTGTACTTCCTTAATCATAGACAATCTTGGATTACAAGCAATAATTGAATTCAAATGAAGCACAACATGCATATCCTTGAAAATAAACATAGGCACATCCAAGAATTTAGAGCATCCAATAAAATCAACTTGACTCTCATCGCAAGAGTCAACACTTCAAGAGGAGGGTCATGAACAACAACAATTGGGACATCTACATCAATTTGATCACCAACATCACAATCCTTAGGCTCCACAGCCTTAACCTCTTCTAGACATCTACTATTCTCATCTAAATCAATTTGATCACCAACATCACAATCCTTAGGCTCCATAGTCAGAACCTCTTCTAGACATCCAAGATTCTCATCTAAATCAATGTCAAGCTTACAATCACTTTCTACATTATCCATAGTCTCAAGGGTTGAAAGAATTTGACTCACATATACCCCTATATTTTGGACACTTGACTTAGTATTTTGGACATGTGACTCAATACTAGAGGAAATCTCCCTTTGCACTCTACTATATTTCTCTAATGCTTCCCCACACTCCTCAACTAATCTTTCCAAATTAGATTTTTCCCTGTACTCAATGGCATGTTCTTCAACATACGAATAGGAGTAACAAGGAGAGGTATTTTCATAAGAACAATAGACATATGGATCCATAAAATTTTGTTGCTCAAAACCTTCACTACGACAAAATGAGTTATCAAAACAAGCTTGGTTCCTAGTGAAATCATCTCTCACAAAATGACTAGTTGTATTATATGGACAATATTCATATAAATGATTCCCTCCACAATAAACACAAGACATGCAAACATATTGAGAAGAATCAACATATGGAATACAACTATCATTTATGCTCCTTTGATGTTGCCTATGTCTATTCAAAGAATTAAAAACAGCAATCAATCCTTCTTGTATAGAAGACAAAGAATTCATCTCCTTCTCATCATTAAGAGCAGTTGGTTGCCAATTGAAATCCATTTTTTTTTTAAAAAGAAAAATCCAATCTAGAGTTTCAACAACTACTTAGTGTTGAAATAAAACTATTCCCAAGAACGGCGCCAAAAACTTGATAGCGACTTCGGCAAGTGCACCGGTCGTTATAAGTAATAAAGTGATAAGAAAAGTATCGTTCCCACGAGGAATAGTACTCCAGCCACTAATTAGTTATTTCA
This sequence comes from Acacia pycnantha, assembly GCA_025563575.1. Lineage (NCBI taxonomy): Eukaryota > Viridiplantae > Streptophyta > Magnoliopsida > Fabales > Fabaceae > Acacia > Acacia pycnantha. The sequence goes on along the minus strand of JAMWYP010000007.1, from coordinate 2,419,107 downwards.
CTTTAGTTGGATCAATGAGAAATAGGGAGTGAGTTGTAACCAAACATAATTTAAAGAATTAAATAAAGAAAAAGCATTCAAGATTAAGAATTTCAAGAACAACGTTTTTAGAAAAGATGAGTAATCAAGAAAAACGCAGCTAGGGTATAGAATTTCCCCTATGTTCCTTCGAGTATTTGAATTAAATCCTTAATTGACTATTATTCCCATGATTGACGATCAATTCTCTCAAATTAGACTAAGTCCCAATGTCTTGACGCTACCTTAATCCGTTATCTTTGAAAACAACCTAATGTCTTAGTATTGTTTGGAAAGATCAATGTATTTAAACCAGAATTATGAGATCGCATAAACTCGTAAGCCTATGTCTAGGTCATGCAACTCTATGACGAATTAACGGTTCCGATTAAATGCACCAACATCTCTATTGTCATACACCAACCTATGAACAGTTTAAAAGGTGATCAGTCTTTAAGAAAGCTTTAAGCAAAGATAATTCATTCAATCATGGTAAATAACGTTCAATCAAGAATCCAAACAAATACTCAAATTCGCATAGGGTTCATCCTCGCCCTAACTACAGAAGACTAGCCAAGCGTGGCTAGGTTAACAAAATAAAAGAAAAGAGATGAAAATTAGAATTGTTCTTGATCCTTCTTTCTTTCTTCAGCCGTCTTCCTCCTTTTCTTCGTCCTTTCTCTCTAAACCTTTGGTAAATACTGAGATTTAGAGAGCATAAGGATGTTTCTTTCTTTCTTATGTGCTTTTCTGCTTCTGCGTCTTGTCTCCCCGGTCCTAGTGTGTATCTCCCTCCTTCTTTATATAGAAATTCCCTTAGGCTGACTTGGGCCGTGATCTGATCCTTCCTTAAATAAAAGATATGCAATATCCTTTTGAAATCTCCAAATCACCTTCAAATATTTTGTAATCCACTCTCTCATATCAATCAATTAATTCAAATTGATTTCATTTTTCTGCTCCTTCCTCAATCAGCTAATAACTCCTGCAATATATATACAATAGTAATGAATTTAATCCAATATATCTCAGAATTGATACTCATTTAATTATAAAATATGCACTTATCAGTATCGTTGCAACTGAGCCGTTCAAAAGTTGATCTAAAGGTCCAGAATCATTAATGTCAAAACACCGCATGCGGTAAATATAAAAATTTTAAAACTCTCTCTCTGTACGTTAGATTCATTTTTGAACGGCCCAGATTAAAAGCTACCGAAAAAAGAGGAGGAAAAGACACTGAGATAATTTGCTTCCGATACTATACACACAGCATATATACTTTACGAGGCCTTGCTTGGCCTTTTATTCCCTCTTTTTATGCTTCTGCAGTTCTGCCCCTCAGTCAAATCTTTGTCATCCTCTCTCTCTCTCTATTATAATATATTCAAAAATTGTTTTATTTTTAGAAAAATATAAAATATCCAAACAAATTCAACATGAGCTGAACCATAAAACTTTTTCATCGGATTATGTCTAATTTTAATGAGAAATGGAATGACATAGTCAAAAGGTCAATAATCAATATTCAAACACTGACAATTTATTTAGCAGCTTCAATATTTAGTGTAGTGCATCTTTGTTTTAGATTTTTAAATATTTTTTACCGTTACAGATAAAATTGTGGGAGAATTCAAGAAAAATACCTTCAAATTTTGAAAAAAAAATCAAAATTAATGGTTTCCATTTTTTATTAAAATGAAAGGTGAATTGCTAATCAAGTGTAATCAATACCTAATATATTGTAGGAAACAAATTTGATTTTGAATTTTGATATTTTGAAGTTATTTTTCTACAATATTTTCTATTTTTTTTATTTTACATATTTACCTTATATACTGTAAAATCACTTTCAAATTTCAATAGGTTCATTTTAACTATGGCTTCACTCCAAAAGTTAATAATTTCTACTTTCAAATAAATCATTTTACTATCACTAAAATGATCAATTGATATCTTGTAAAATCATCTAAATCTAAAACAAACTAATAACAAAAGCTCTTAATGCTTATAATCACTAAAATGATCAACTTGTAATTCAATTGGTTGAAAGTTTTGCTAACTAATTAAAAATAAAAGAACAAATTATGTCATATGAAAAATAAAGTAGTGAAAGCTAACCACCCATAGAATATCAACACACACTAGAAATAAACTTCAAATAAAGTTGACAACTCAAAAACTAAAAATAAAAATAATAATAATAATCCATGTACAATGAACTGAGGAATAAAAGGATATACTGTCTACTATAAAAAAAAACAAAAAAAAACAAAACAAAACAAGAGATATATATAATAGCCAATTTCCAGTTGTATGAATAAGACCATAACAACAAATCAAGATAAATATGTGTATTGTAACTAGGTTGTTCATGGGCAGAGCAAGGCTATTCCCTAATGCCAAACTTGAAGGATGAGCAGGTTACGTTTTACAACACCTTACTCAACCTGCCTGATGGAAGCCCTAATCATTTTGGGTTGGGCAAACCCACACCACATGTCGGAAAAAAACTTCAAGTATACCTTATAAACACTATTGTAAACATCTTTATGGAAAATTTGGAAAATAAAATTCACTTATGCAAACAAAAGTGGAATATGGAATTGGGAATGAATGGAAAGAGGGGATCACTATTTACCAAGGTTATTAACTCAAACTGGACATTGAACCGCTATGAGTAGTAGGTTAAAGGTCAGTGGTTAGATCAAAGTCAAATCGGAGTTAACCCAGAACTAGGGACCCATTTGGATGAACTTTTAAAAAAAAATGTTTTTTTTGTAGTGTTTTTTTTAAGCTCCAAATTAGAGCCTTTTAAAAAAGCAGTATTTTAGTTTTTTTTTTTGTGACTTTTGCTTTTTTTTAAAAAAAAAAATCATTTAACCACATAAATTAATAAAAAAACATTTTTTTAATTAAAAAAGTGTTTTTTTTAATAAAAAAACCTCATCCAAACGGGCCCTAGATGGTGAGGGAGTGAACTTGAATGATGATATCTTTTTTTGGGAAAGTTTTAAAATTTGAAAATTTTCGACCATCGAATGATAATATTTTTTAGTGGTTCCATTTGTATTAGAAATTAGATATCTCAAACTTTTCATAGATTCTTAATTTATAATTTTTGAAAATATAGAATTAAGTATGAATTTTTGAAGTTATATAATTCTGAATAAATACTAAACCGGTCAAACCGGCCCGGTTAAATAACCGGTTTATCCAAACCGGTTTTGATAACCATCTTAAAAAAAGAAATTCTAGATCGTTTTCACTGTATTTCAGACGGACAAATCATCATACACACACAAATATTAAATCATATCTCACGTACACGCGCACACACGAGTGGTTGGAGCTGGAATTAATAACAATTAATACGCTAATTAATAATTATGAGAAGAGACCAGAACTTTGGATGTATGATATGAACATTCGTTTAATTAATTGTCCTTAAAATAAATAATAATAAAATTGTGAACGGAAATGAAATAATAATTAATTGAAAGACACCTCAATTTGGTCTGACCCTGCATGCTGCTTCATTATCACCATAGTCCTTCTCACGCCCATGATGCTGCACCAAATTTTTGGAGCAATTCATTATTATATTTTGGGGCTCAAAACCTTTATTCAGATTAAATTCTTTAATTAATTAATTAATTTTTATCTAATTTTGATTGGCTCAACGCTCTACTCATATCTCCGTCTTTTATATATATTATTAAATAGTGAGGTTGCTGCTTTTGTGGTTTTAGTCAGCAATAATAAAATTTAATGGGCCAATATTTTCATTTTGTGTTCTCTCTGGTTCAAGACACAGCTAGCTGTTTGTTTGTTACGTGTGTTTATGTGTATTAATTGCAATAATGGGACGTCACACTGATTGAGAAAATGATAGAGTCCATAGTCACTTTGATATCAATATACACCTTCCTAGCTTAACCACGGGTCTTGAGTTCGAAACGTGGGAATGCAGCATGCATAGGTGGTAAAGGCTTCCCCCGAAAGGGGCCACTTGGTCTCGGTCCGGATTATTCTGGGGCCGTTGATGTGCCTGAAAGATGGCCTGCCCCAGGATATCGGATTCTCTAAGCAAAAAAAATATCAATATACACCTCCTTTAATTAATTGCAACCATTTACTGTATACTCCTTCTGGTCTTTATTATAAGGCACCAACTAGCAATTGTATTTGATTTTTTTTATAAAACATTTGCTTGTTTCCAAAGTGTATTAAATTTTTTTTTTTCATGTATGCCCATAATTAATAAGGATAGTGGGTGAGAGTAACAATTAATATAGTATTAGAGTTTAGTGCAATTAGTAGGGATATTATTGGAAGTTACTTAAATTTTATAACAATTTTATTGACTTTAACTGTTTTTCTTGATTTGTGAGAATTGTTAGTTGGTGCTTTATGATAAGGATTAGAGAGAGTATTTATATATTGTCCATATATATATGCTAAAAAAGATCCACCCCTTTCCATATCTTTTATGTGGTTCATTACATGCTCCCTTGGTCTATGTTATAGGAAGTATTCTAAGGGTAACATTGGAAATTATATGAATTTTATGACCAATTTAATGCTTTCAACTATTTTTATTGACATGGTTTGAATTAGTTAAAAACATTTTATAAATTGAATTGGATTGAGTACTATTTATTGTTACATCTATTAATTAAAATCACTTCGTACCCATATGAAGGCTGCTATTATTTGATGTATGTTTTCAAAACATTTTTATCTTTTTAAATATACTTTTCTTTTGAACTATAAGTGTTTTTAATGAGAAATGAACCATATTAATAGGGTCAAACAAAATTCTGTGTATCAGATGTTTTTTTAAGGATAAATATGCACATTTGATTCATGATATAGGTCATTTTCTCTAAGTTTATGTTGGTCTAAAATATAAGTAGTCTTACTAACGAATGCTGGTCATGTACATCAGGGACTGTGGATGCAGGATGCCCCTTGTGTGGGGCTGCTTTAGAAGATATTAAACTTGTGTTTCGGGACTGCACGCACTCGAAAGCTCTGTGGCAGAAAGTGGAGTGCCCGAAAATGTGGTGGAGGTTTTGTACTATGAACATTTCAGATTGGGTGTGGTGGAATATATGAGGCCAGAGGGAAACAAGCTAGGAGTGGGCGTCTAGATTCACAATAGTGTGTTGGTGGCTATGGAGACGGAGGAACCTACTTGTGTTTGAAAGGAAATTAATTTATCTCAAATGATGATATCATAGTTCGATCGAGTGGAATGGTGGAGTGCATGTCTATTACTAAGGATCACCTAGCAGGAACGAGAATCTAGGGAGCATGCCTAGCGCCCAGTCGGGAATCTTGGAAACCACTAGAGGATGATTAGGTGAAGGTCAATGTCGATGGTGCGTTTTTAGCTGTTGTTGAGAAAAGTGCTTGTGGGAGTTTGATTCGAAACTCCAGCGGTAATTTTATTAAGAGATTCATACATCCTATTGTGCAGGGGATGAACTAACTACGGAAATCTGGGCTTGTCTTCTTGGCCTTAAGTTGGCACGGGCTATGGGCTTTGTGAAAATTTTGGTGGAAACGGATTCCGCAGAGTGTCTTAACATCCTACTTCATGAGCATATGCCTACACACAGAGACTCCGGTCTCCTTGATGAAGTGAAAATGTTGCTGGCAATGGATTGGGACACCAGGCTCACGTATGTGCCTCGGTCATGTAACTATGCAGCAGATTATCTAGCTAAGAAAGGGCTTGAGTTACAACATTGGTTGCAAGAAGTTTATTAGCCTTTTAAAGATCTACGCGTCTTACTCTATCATGATAGTAATGGGGAAAATACTCCCATAGGGATTCGTTGAGGTGTCTCTTTGTTATATAAAAAAATATAAGTAGTCTTTAAACTTTTAACAATTATAGCTTTGAGAAGCATTACACAATTTATTTAACATATTTAATGAGTTAATATCCATTTAATTATCTTTGTTGCACGGTTCATCTATAGGTAGGTAAATTTGACATATAACGGGGATTTGAGTGAGTGTCAGTTAGTGTTGTTGGATTAGGAATCAGTCTCACGTTGGTTTAGAAGTACCCCAAAAATTAAGTAAATAGATAGAGAGCCGGTCAAAACCAAGATTCAGATTCCCCGCCTATCCAAAGGTTAGGCAGGGGGAGCTCCTCCCCTGTGCACCGTCCAAATCTAATCATAATGCATATATGTATATGTATGTATGTGTGTGTGTATATATATATGTATATGTATATGTATATATACATATACATACATACATATATATTTATGGTTTTGGATAATCATGAAAGCTTGTATTAACAAGGTTGGAAAATTAATTTGATAATTTTTTTGGGGTATAATTTGATAATTTTAATTATTTGTAATACTCATTCTATCCTTAATGTAAAACCTACTTGAATTACAATGTTTTACATTAAGAAAAGGAGGGAATAGGTAATAATTACTTATTTTATAATGTTGGTTTGATTGATTATAAATTTAGTTCATCAACTACTAGTTCAGCACCATTTCTGATTCTAAAAACATTGGTGTTAAGTATTCCCAACAGTTGTAAAAATAACTTTTTTTTTATCCTCTACATAATATCTCGTTTATAATGTAAATTACATTACGGATTTGTACTACAAACAAAATATTATATGAAGGACCGTGTTATAATAAAATATAAATTTCCTCTAAACAATAGTTATAACAGGGAACAAGGGTAATATTTTGTACCTTTTAAAAGAATTTCCTATATTTCAATCTTCTTTTGATTCCACTACTATACATACCCAAGTTACTTATAGGTGTTGACATAGCTTCTTCATCTTAAACCTCTAAAGTTGCTGACTTTTTAGGTTTATTGTTTTAAAATAAATTGGGAGAATAAATAGCAGATATCAAGTTAGCTAGAAATTTAACTACTACAAAATCATATATTGTCTCTGGCTTTAAATATAATACAAAGTTTTTAGTGCAGTACTATAAATTTTGTTCTATATTTAGGATTGGAGGGAGTAATAACTAAACAATATGCAATGATAAATACCAATATGAAAAATGATAGCATATTCATGTTGTTCACTTGGGGAAATTTACCAAAATAATTTTTTTTAAAAAAAAATTACCTAATTAAAGCACATTCCAAACATTTTATCAAACTAATGTTTACGCCACTAGTGGCATAAAAAAGGTTCACGCCATTGAAGTGGCGTGAAGAAAGTTCACGCCACTAGTGACATGAACCTGTTTCACGCCACCAGTGGGGTGAACAAAATTCACGCCACTAAGTGGCGTGAAATCAATAATATGGAATCAGATCCCACTGGTCTGATTCCATATATATATATATATATATATATATATATATATATATATATATATATATATATTAAATATAATAATAATAAATGATAAATAAGTGGAATAATTTAAAGCTCTACTTCATTTAATTTGAAGTCAAAAGAAAGAAAGCATGGAACTGAAATAACTCATTAAGAACGCCTTTTAAAATATTACGCGGTACAATTTGGTTATAACAACAGATCACAATACAGGGGGATCTATATATTTGTTATACACTAAATATTTGTATAACAACAATATTGATTTTGGGATCTGTATAAAAAAGATACAGTTATATTAAGCTAAACAACAACACATGTATGAGATAGAGGGCCTGCTAGGTTAACAAGTAATTTGAGAAGCTCATCATTGATTACGGAATATAGTATTAACAACAACATAATATAAATATAAGCATAATAAAGATAAAATAGCAGAAAAAAGACCGGATCTAGTAATAGGCTCCAAATCTGGCTAGTGGTGAAATGATCCACAATTTACATCCCTAGTAATGAATTAAAAATAGGAAAAATATTAGTGAGGTCCCAAGAAAGAGAAAAATATCAAAAAAGTCTCAACCTCAAATCCCATTATCAAAATAAATTTTCCTGTTATTAAAATGGCTTTTCATGTTGTTAAAATTTCCCTATGAAAATTTTAGAAACTTGAAAAATATTAACAACAGGAAAAACCATTTTGACAACAATATTTTTATAGAGAAATTTTAACAACAGGAAAAACCATTTTAACAACATGAAAAAGCATTTTGACAATGAGACTTTTTTTATATTGGAATTTCATAATTAATATAAAAAAAGGTCTCTAGGGACATTTTTTTATAGGGGATTTGGGGTTGAGACTTTTTTGATTTTTTTCCTTTCTTAGGAGTTCACTAATATTTTCCCTTAAAAATAACCCCATGTGCTCCAATTTGACAAAGATGAATCGGTCAAATCGTTGATCATGTATAAGCAAGTATTTTACTTTTCAATCTCATATAAAATAAAAAAAAAAGAATATAACTCAGAATTATGAACAAATAGGTCAGGTTTATGAACAGGTCAGATTGTTTACAGAAGGAAAAGAAGAGGAGGAGGAAATGATATACATGCTCCGTCCGATTCATAATATAAGTCATTTATAAAAGAATAAATTGTCCCACAATTAAGTCACTTGTTGAGTAATTAATGCTTATTTGTTAATTTTGCGCATGTAGCAATGCTTAAATGCAACTTTTTGTATCTTCTTTCTCATTTAAAACTTGATTTAATATGAGTAAAGTGAATTTTTTTCTTCAATTTAAGGCATATTTAATGAGTTAACTTTCATTTTTTGTTTATCATGAATTAGTTGAAGTGCCTTATATTATGGATAAAAAAAAGTACCATCAATCATTTAGATCGGCTAGTTGAGGTCGTACTATTCGCATAGTTCTTGCAAACACACTATGTAATCCAAGTCACGTCCAAGAACATTATCTTTAAGAGTTATTTCGCAACCACGGGTTGATAGGAAGCCACACTCCTCACGATAAAACAGATCCTTCCCACAGTTACAAGGTGTGCATAACATCAAAAAATAAAGCAACTAGCAAGCAAAGAAAATATGAGACGAAGAGAAAAGTCAGAGAGGAAAAGGGTGCTCGAGATTTCTAAGCGCTTTGAACCTTTGCAGACTTTGCCTTTTATAGGTGGCGAGCTAAGGCACCAGTTGAGCAGGAATTCAACACCTTTAAACTTGTTAATGACACTTTAAACCTTGGTTACAAATGTTAGCTGCAATAAACCTGTAGTTCTGAACGTTGAGAGCTCATGAATCAGATTCGAACGTTGAGAAAACACTTGGTTAATGGAAGATAAAATCTGATTTATGACCGAAACATAAGGGTCTAAAAAACGGAAGCTTCAAAAGCTGAGTTTATCCAGTAAGCTATTCTCCATAAAAATAAATTTTATATTTTTTCGAAAAATATATGACAAAAGATGTCCTGTCCATATTTAACTCTCGCGTAGGGAAAATCGCCAGATTTCCACTGTATTTGCCTCTTGGTAGCCTGTTGTTGTGTGCATGAATCTATTCTTCCTCTTAGGCCATTTACTAGTCCCAAAGCCAAATCACAAGGTGCAATATACAATCTTGTATTCTTTCTCTCAAGCAATGTGAGACTTTGTTCCATTTGACATACTCACATTTATGTTATAACTTCAATAGGTGCTAGTTTGACTAGTGGGTTTGTGTTTAAGCCGATAATTATTTAGATATAGCAAAGTTCCCTTATTCTGTACTATTTTTTTTTTTTTGGATAATATAGGCCAACCAAAGCTTGAAAATGTGAAGTAGGAACTAGATTATAAGACTCTAACCCCTAATACAACAAGAAGAAGATACTAGGAGTGGTAGGATCGCTGATCCTTCAAAACCATATCCAGACAATCTCTAGGGATAGTTGGAATCATAACTACATCAGCACCAATGGCAACACTATGGCCCTCCTTGGCCATGTAATCAGCACAAGAGATGTTTTCTCTTGGAGTATGATGAAGCTCCACATGCCAGTCTCGGAACAGAAGATCTCTAGTCTCCCCAATAATGTCTTTAAGAGGATGATCAGTAGGGCAATCTCTCATAAGGATATTGACGGCATCAAGAGAATCGGAGTATATGACGATTCTCTGTAACCCCATCTGAAGACCAATCTGTAACCCTATCATGATAGCATAAATTTCAGCTTCAATGACAGAAAGTAGGCCAAGGGGTTTATAGAAAACCATCAACCATTCCCCTTGAGTATTTCTTAGTACTCCCCCACATGCTGCTTGGCGTTGTTGAAGCACCAATCCGTCCACATCAATGTGGACCGTGTTCTCAGGAGGGGGTGTCCAGGATTTCTCCTCTATCTTGTCTAGTTGGAAGATCTGGTGGTGAAGCTTTTGATTCGCTCCATTTTCCATGAGAAGGTAGCTGCATCAGTGTAACATCTCCCTTGTTTCTATGCTCTCTCCCTGAAATAGAAATTTACATCTGGTTGTCCAAAGAGTCCAACACCCCAGGCTAAAGATTCTAGTCCATGAGAAGTTCTGAAATCTCCCTTTGCCAGGCTTGTGCCTGGTATTCCAGTTAAGCCAAACCTGCAAGCTGCCAGAGAAAAACTGAGAGAAATAGTTAGGTTTTAAAATCAATTTCCATAAATTTTTAGCACGCTCATAGTCTCGAATTATATGGATCACACTTTCCTCACTATTACATTGAAAATGGCAACCGTTATCGTTGGTAAGGCCCCTCCTGGCCCGAAGAGAGTTGGTGACAAGTCTTTCGTGACCAACTTGCCACATAAAATATTTTACTTTTTCGGGAAGTTTCCATTTCCACACTTGGGCCCAAAAGTTATTAGTGCTTGCTTCTTCGCTGTCAGAGAGAAACTGGTAGGCCGATTTTACAGAGAAACCCCCATCCTTAGCTGCTCTCCAGGTAACACAATCTGGGGAATTATTGAAGGGAGGATTCAATTGTAAAATGATGCTTATAATATCAGGAGGTAAAACTCCAAGCCATCTATGATAATCCCACTGTCCATTTGACAGAAGATGATCCCTAACCGTCTCATCTTTGTTAACAGAGGAAGGACACTGAATAAAGGATATGATGGGTTGATCAAGAGGGAGCCAGAGATCAGTCCAGAACTTGGTACCCACCCCATTATTAACCTTTTTACCAACACCACTGAGAAAAGTATCCCAAACTGCAACAATCGCTTTCCAAGCAGAGGATGAGTTTCTCTTTTTAGAGATATTAGGCAGGTACAGGTCACCACAATTGTATTTGGACCACAAACATTGAACCCAGAGGGCATCTTTCTTAGTTAAGAGACTCCAGCACAGTTTCATAATAAATGCTTTGTTCTGACGGAGAATATTTTTGAAACCCAGACCCCCATGTTTCTTAGCTTGCGTAATTTTTTCCCAAGCAAAAAGATACATTTTCTTCTCGTTTTCTTCCTGAGACCAAAGGAATTTCCTGGATATTCGCTCAATTTCTCTAATTGTACAAATTGGAAGGAGAGTTGATTGCATGCAATGGCTAGGCAGGGAAGATAGAACAGACTTGATAAGAATCGAACGTCCTGCCATAGTCAAAAATTTGCTCTTCCACGAGGACAACTTTTTCCTAGCTCTTTGCACAATAGGGTTATAAGTGGCATGAGAAATTCTTTTATGAATGATTGGGACACCCAAATATTTACCTAGGTCAGCAGTAATCCCAATCCCAAGGAGATGACTCAGCTCGAGAGCCTTGTTGAAGTTTACTTTTTTAGAGCAGAACATTCGAGATTTGTCAAGGTTGATTCTATGCCCCGAGACTTCGCAGAAGCTTTGAATTACTTCCCGGACTTCAATCATTTGATTACTAGAAGCTTCTGTGAAAAGAATGAGGTCATCAGCAAAGAACATGTGGGGCTTCCTCACTTGAAAAGAAAGGATTTCCATCGACGCCCTTCGCATTCAGCTTTAATTAAATGGCCCAGGCGCTCCATGCAAAGAACAAATATATATGGGCTCAAGGGATCACCTTGTCTAACTCCTCTAGACGGGTTAAAGCTCGGGCTTTCGTCCCCATTCCAGAGAATAGACATAGAGGTAGAAGAAATACAGGCCATAATGAGATCAATGAGGTTGTTCTCCAAATGAAGACATTTTAGGGTATTTTTGAAAAACCCCCAATCTAACCTGTCGAAAGCTTTCTCCATATCAATTTTGATAGCCACAAAACCTTTCTTCCTCCCGTTCATTCGCATGGAGTGGATAATTTCTTGAGCAATAAGAATATTATCACAGCTAGATCTATTAGCAATAAAAATACACTGCTCTTGACTAATAAGAAGGGGCATGATCCCCCTTAACCTATTATCTAGGAGCTTAATAATGATTTTGAAGCTCACATTGCAAAGGGAGATAGGACGAAATTCCTTCAACGTAGATGGATTATCAACCTTGGGAATAAGAACAACTTTGGATTGATTTATGCTAGACAGCTTAGAGGGATTGTTGAAGCATTCTTCAATGAAATCACATATTTTATCACCTATAACAGACCACTGAGATTGGAAAAAGTGGGCCTGAAGGCCATCAGGACCCAGGGCTTTAAAAGCTCCTATGGCAAAGGCTGCATTTTTAATCTCGACTTTGCAGACATTTCTTGAGAGAAGGCGAATCATAGTTTCATCAATGGAAGGGAAATTGGAGCACCACCCCTTAGGGTCCCTCACGACTGCATCCCTGGTATAGAGCTTTTTAAAGAAATCGTGGGCCATCAATTTCAAAGTGTCATGATCATCAATCCATTCCCCTTCATCATTTTTAATAGCTCCAATTCTCTGTTTCTTCCTTTTAACCATAGTTGAGGCGTGGAAAAACCTTGTATTTTTGTCACCTCCTTGAAGCCATTTACTTCTGGATTTTTGGAACCAGACAATTTCTTCCTGAGTTTCCACTTTATGGTATTCTTCCCATAGCTTACTTTCAAGGCGAAATAGACCATATTGGAGATTCATTTTCCTGCTTTTATCAATCCCCTCTAAGCGCCTCATCAACTGATTTTTCTTCCTGGTAAAATTTCCCACACGGTTCTCATTCCACTCCAAAGCTGATTCTCTAAAGTTATGAAGACCGTCGAGCCAATTATTATCACGCCAGGCTTCAGCGGTTATATCTTTGAAGTCATTCTCAAGGGACCAAGCAACCTGATAAGAAAAGGATTTCTGAAAATGATTGCGACGGAGAGAAGGATTAGAACTCACAACCACAATCCTATGATCAGATTTGAATTTTAGCTCATGACGGACAGTGGAGTTGGGAGAACATCTAAGCCAGTTGAAGTTAGTGAAAACCCAATCCAATATTTCCTTCAGACCCTGTCTTTCCCAAGTAAACTTCTCCCCTTGAAACCTTGCTTCAATAAGTCTAGTATCATCAATACAATCCCTGAACTGCTGCATTGAGGTCCATGAAGGGGCAGTCCCTCCCAATTTGTTCGAAGGGGATAGATAAGCATTAAAATCGCCAAGGACTAACCAAGGAATGGTAGAGCTATTGGCTAAAAGACGGAGGGAGTCCCATAGCATGTGCCTGCCAATAGAGTTAGTTTCACCATAAACCACAGTGATAAGGCTAGAAAAATTATTTACCTGATTGTAGACTTGACAGTGGAGCATTTGGGTGGTAGAGGATAAATAGGTAATATCACAATTTTCCTTGTCCCACAAGAGCCAGATACCCCCAGAAAACCCACTAGATTCCACACGAATCCAATGACTAAAACCAAGCTTACGACAAACATTATCAGCTCTAGCACCACTAATCTGAGGTTCCAAAAGACAAAGAATATCAATGTTATAATTTTTGACAATATCTTTAGCAACTATTGGGAAGGCCCAGTTACCGGCCCCCCTACAATTCCATGAGGCTATAATCATATATATATATATATATATATATATATATATATATATATATATATATATATATATATATATATATATATATATATATATATATATATATATATGAAATGTTGGGGAGTATATACTTACCTGGAATGCCCGGCGTCCAGATCCTGTCCCAGCTCAAATTGGGTTTCAGCAACCAAGGAATCTTGTCCCTCCGTAAAATCTGCATCCTCAGCACTATGCTTGATCAACTTGTCAAGAGGTAGAGATGCCGACACAACTTCTGAGTCTTCTTCCCCTCTGTCAACATCATCATTCTTCGCATTTTTGGGTATGTTTGTAGAAGAATCCACGATGTCAGGGTTACATGGCACTATTTCCGCTATTTCCTTCTCTTCATAATTCTTCTTTTTCCCCCCAGCCTGCTCCTCCGTTTCACTGACTTTCGAATACTCAATTGTCTTGGCGGATCCAAAAATAACATTGTGAGCCCTTGCTGCTTTCTTCTTATTACGCACAGAGGATAAACCGTTGGGCCTTAGATTGTAATCATCAGTAGCTTGGCTCAAAATTACCGACTGGCCCACAAGAACATTGGCAGCTTTACCCTCTTTTTCTTTCACTTTCGTCACCTTTTCCTTCATTGCTACTTCCGTAGATGGCTCTAAATGTGGCTCCGCAATCACCAAAGACCACTTTCCATCTGTGCCAAGATTCAACTTTTCTTTTTCTATATGACCAACCACATCTTCCTTACTTCCGCTCTCCCTAGACGCTAAACTCTGTTTAGGCACAATAACTCCTTCCTTAATAGAAGATAGGGCCTCACCCTCTTTCCTTCTCCAAGTAGTCGTAGCAACTTCTGTCTTTCTAAGTCAATCCACACCTTTTGAATAGGTACGATCCTCTACCTCTTGCAACACATCAAACCTTGAGCCAGAGGCAGATTTCTTTCCTTTCCCATTTGACTTATTACTCTCGGGCATTTTCCCCAACTTCCTTTCTGGCTCAGGATTTTGGATTCTTTTCTTGGAGGTTCTCTTTGCAATCATCCATGAGTCAAATTCTTCGTTAGAGTTAATTCCTGGCACGCTTACTAGAGGCTTTAATTGAGCATGACAGTAGCTTGGGTTTTTTGAAGCATGGCTAATGTTCACTACTGGCTGAGATTTCTCTGGCGAATCCTCCCCCAAGTTCTGAACTAGCGGGCACTTCTCTTGAGAATGACCATACTTACCACACTTAAAACAAATTAAATCGAGCCCCTCATATTCCACAGGGGGAGAAATAAAAAAAAAATTGATATACTCTCTCTCTCTCTCTCTCAATATAATAAGAATACTTTAGGACGAGAGAGGAGCAACTTTAGGTGCATTCTAAGTAAAAAAACCAGAGAAAAAGAAGTCTAGGCAGTGACGAAAGAAGAGGGTTTACAGTGATATAGGCTTGGCTTTTTACAAGCATAAGCAAGTCGGCAATTTCTTGGAATGAGTTAGTAAATATAATAAGCATCTCACATTTCAAGAACACCATAAACCTTGCTGGGTCATACACTTTGAACATTTGTGAAGGAAGGCACCAATTGCCAATTGGGACTTCCCTAGATTTCCCACTTTAATCATTGATTTAATTAATTTAATGTGTTTTTTTGTTAGTGACACTTGTCTGAATAATCGTTCATTGCCTCCCATTCACATTCCTCACCCACGTGTTTGCTTCATTACTTCACGCCATATGGGAACATTGGACTTCTTTTTCACTTTTGATCCCAATTATAATAAGTTCGGTTCAATCCTCAATTATATACACCCAACTACTAGCACAGATTTTTCTTCTTAGCTTAGATTTGTGAGACTCTTTTGATCCCAATCTATGACTCTTTTTTTTTTTTTTTTAAGAATTGAGTCTCACATAAAAACTTCTGTTATACCTTTTTAAAAAAAAATATATTATAGGGAGGTTAATAATTAAATCACATTATTATACTTTTTTCTATGAATGTACTATAATTTTAGCCTTTGTTGATTATTCATTACCATGCCCGACTTTGTTTTTATTGAGGTATCACTCTCTATCTTATTATAAGTCACTTGTACCATATTTTCACAAATCAAGAAAAATATTAACTAGATATAATTTTTCATATTTGTCCTTATTTATGAAAGGATGTACATTTTCTCTCATATCCTTTTATCTTTATGCATTTACACTTCTCCCTCTTCTCTCTTTCCCATATGCCCAACTAGTAGTGAACATGGGTAAAATTAACAAAATCTCATTTATTACCCTACAAGTAACTTATATTTTGAGAAAAACTTTTGGGATATAAGTGACTTATAAAAAGGTACATAATGGTATAATAAAGTTAAAATGATTTTTGATGTATGTGAAACATGCGCTTGAAAAGAATTTTAAATAGAGAGTATGATAAATTTTGAGGGGAATTACCATGAGTCCCAATGAAATGGTTTAATAACAAAAAATTCCAATAACAAATCAGCAGTATAAATATATTATGATTTCCTACGTTCTTTAGTTGTTATCATACTTTTATGTAATTAAATTTTTTTGAGACCTTATAATTCTCCTAACTTCTATTTGTAATTCATTTTTTTTTCTAGACCTTATAATTATCCTGACTTGTATAATGTTTGTTAAATCACAAAACCGTGATTTCAAAAACCATCTTTTATAAGTTGAAACAAAATTCTTCTTAAATATTTAATTCATAAATTATAAAAATTATTCTTTAAGAACTAATCCACATAACAGTGAATGAAAACGAGTCCCGCAATTGGCAAAAAAAAAAAAAAAGATGCGATGCCTAGAAAACAAGCAATCAATGTGGGGTGGTGAACAGTGAATTCTGAATCACGAAAAAAGATTGGTCAATTATTTTAGGGAAATTTATTCAAAGGGGGAGAGTCAACTTAATAATAGAGTTAGTTTTGGGATCGATGTACTACAACAATAATAATATAAAGAAAAATGAAGAGGATGCCGTTATTCTTTATTCTTTATTCAATTCAATTCAAGGGAGTAGAGGTAAGCAGTAAAATTCATAATAATAATTGCATGGTAATTAATGAGGGTACAGAGTACAGAACAACAGAGTTGAATTGAATACTCCATTTTTTCACCCTTACAGCAACAGCCCACAAGGACTGGTCTCCATCTCGAACAACACAATTTCCCAAAGCTACTACATTGCACAACAACACTGTAACACTCACAACACACACACAACACAAACGAAATGGGCCCCACCATTCGTACAAACCAGATCAGGCCCGAGGGATCAAAGGTGGTATGGTTCAGCTACTTAATGGTTGGGGTCAGAATTCCAGGTCATTGAAACCTCACCTAGTCACAGTAATTGATGCAGGGGAGGATATAACTATTACCAGTAAGAGAATTGCAACTTGAAGGGAAAAGATTAAAAAGAGAGAATCAAATATCAGAGGAAAAAGAAATAAAAAAAACTGATGATGATTATGGTGAAAGGGATGAATCAGAATCACTATGAATGAAAACGAAGCTCCCTCTGCAAAAAAACCAGAGATGGAAGTAGTGGGACACTGGTGCACAGTTCCAAAGGTTAGCCTCCTTCGTTGACTTATTATGGCATTTGCCAGCCTCCATCTGTCGGTTACAATGCTTGGTACTCAAAATTTGTTCTTTAGTAGGTAAAAAATATGCATATAAAATTGTGGAATTTGATTTAGAAAAATCTTGTATAAAAAAGATTATTTCTTCAAACATAATTTATAATTTACAAATTTTAAAATAAGTATGTAAAATAAATTTTATCATAAATATAGTTTCTAAGCATAATTCAACCAGGCACTTTAATAATATTTCCATTTTTGTGTAAAGGCCTCTCTCGGTGACTCTGTTGTATAACATGGATATGATGGTAACATAGAGAGAGGAAGGATGAGAGAGAGAGGGAAGGAGGAGAGAGAGAGAGAGAGAGAGAGGAGCCGTTTTCAATTTAGAAGCAACAGGAAGACTTTCCATTGGGTGGAGGGTTTTTTGGGGGGCTCACAAGAGAGGTATACTAGCAAATAGGCCAACTTCAAGCAATAGATAAATAGAAGGTCCTACAAGAGATGAGAGATGGAAAGAAGAGAGAGAGAGATTATAAAGCCCTCTGAACCTAATATGTTTCTTTTGCCTTTCTAATCACTTCCACAAAAACTTCTGTAAACAAACAATAAACAGATCATCAACGATTCAATTCCTTACAGACTGAGATTGAATTTTATGAGAGGATGGTTGCTGGGTGGAGAAGGGCGTTCTGTACATCCATTCCCAAAGACAGAGAGTCCAAGGTTTTAACAGAGAAGCAGCAGCATTGTGACAACAATATCACAAACCAGAGTCCCAAAATCAGCAACAAGTTTGCGTTCTTCTCCAATCCTTCGACCCCACGCTCACAGTCTCAGCCGGTCATCAGCCCCACCCTCCGGTGCCGGACAACGGTGGCCGCGGCGACTTCCACTTCTTCCGTTCCCAATAGCCCAAAACTCCAATGCAGTAATGCTAAGACACCCAAGAGGCAAAACAGTCCCTCGCTTCTTCAGCTCTCCAATCCATCTTCACCTAAGTCCCCATCCAGTTTCTCGCTTCTCAGAGCCAGCTTACGATTATCAAGAGTAAGTTCATTATACTCTGACTTTAATTTTCCCCACGTTTGATATTTGATTTGATTTGATTCGTGTTTTTTATAGTCTGTACAGTGAAATCCTGTTATTGCTGTGCTGCTGCCTACTCTAATAATTCTCACTTTTCTCTAACTTTTGAACTTTTTCAATTCTGCAGAGTAGATGTGGAATCTGTGCGCAGAGCGTGAAAACTGGGCAAGGAACAGCAATTTTCACGGCCGAATGCTCTCATTCCTTTCACTTTCCTTGCATAGCTGCTCATGTTAAAAAGCAGCACATACATATCTGCCCAATCTGCAACGCAAATTGGAAGGAACTGCCAGTGTTGGCTATCTGCACCGAGAAGCAGCTGAAGAAAGATGAAGTTGCCGACGGAAACAGAGCATACAACCTCGCACGAGATATCAAAACTCGGCCATTGAAAATCTATAACGATGATGAGCCTCTAATGTCTCCCACTTCTGTTGCTCGCTTCAACCCCATACCCGAATCTGATGAAAACGAAGAAGACCAAGAAGAGGAGTCAATGGAGTTCCGCGGATTCAATGTCTCCCCTGTTGGTCCTCTTCTATCATCCCCCAGAATCAGAACACTTGAGGTGTGCTTATTACCAGAGGCAGCTATTGTGGCTGCAAATAGGAGCTACGAAACTTACGTAGTGGTGTTGAAGGTGAAGGCTCCGCCATCGAAGTCGTTGGCGCGTCGAGCTCCGATAGACCTGGTGACAGTTCTGGATGTGGGTGGGTCTATGGCCGGTCAAAAGCTTCAGATGATGAAACGTTTAATGCGAGTAGTGATTTCGTCGCTAGGGTCCACTGATCGTCTCTCAATTATCGCCTTCTCGTCGGGATCCAAGAGGATTTTGCCATTACGGAGAATGACCAGCAGTGGCCAGAGATCGGCGCGTCGGATCGTGGACGCATTAATCATAATTGATCAAAATCGAGAAGAAGTTTCTGTGACGAATGACGCACTGAAAAAGGCCGCGAAAGTGATCGAAGATCGACGAGAGAAAAACCCTTTCACCAGCGTCATACTCCTCTCTCACGATCAGGGCGAGCGAATCGTCACTGCCGCATCTTCCAATCAGAAATCCTCACTGGTCTCTTCCTCCCGCTTCTCTCACCTGGAAATTCCACTCCACGCCGTGCAATTCCAAGACAGCGGCGCTTGTGGCCACGCGCAACCCGATGACGCGCTTGCCAAGCGCATGGGCGGTTTGCTCAGCGTAGCAGCTCAAGATTTGAAGCTTCAATTAGGGATTGTGTCCCGCTCCGTCCCAGTGGAGATCGCCGCCGTATATTCTCTATCTGGTCGACCAACGGCTCTCGGGGCGGGTAACGTCCGACTCGGTGATCTCCACGCCGAGGAAGAGAGAGAATTGCTGGTGGAGCTGAAAGTTCCCGCCGCTTCAGCTGGGTCCCACCACGTTCTGTCCGTACGGTCCTCCTACCGGGACCCATCCACCGAAGAGATAGTAACCTCCAAAGACC
Source organism: Acacia pycnantha (assembly GCA_025563575.1). NCBI lineage: Eukaryota > Viridiplantae > Streptophyta > Magnoliopsida > Fabales > Fabaceae > Acacia > Acacia pycnantha. The sequence continues at coordinate 2,399,135 of JAMWYP010000007.1, read as the reverse complement.
ACGCGCTGGTCATACCTCGACCACACGCCGTTCGATCATCAGACCCTAAAATCGAACGGTTGAGGAACCTCCACGTCACGGCTCGAGGAGTAGCCGAATCCAGACGGCTTGCCGAGCACAGTGATCTCTCCGGAGCTCATTATTTGCTGACATCGGCTCGCGCCTTGCTGATGCAGTCGAGCCCAAGATCGGCCGATGAGTATTTGCGGTGGTTGGAAGCTGAGCAAGCGGATCTGCAGCGGCGCAGGCAGCAACAGCTTCAGCCGAGCCAACGCCAGAAAGTGACGAGCCGTGCGGAGGAGAAAGCTGAGCCGAACACGCCGACATCAGCTTGGAGAGCCGCGGAGAGACTGGCGAAAGTGGCTATCATGAGGAAGTCTTTGAACAGAGTCAGCGATTTACACGGCTTCGAAAACGCCAGATTTTAGTTGTAATAACTTTCTTCCATTTTGTTTTTAAAATAATTTTGTAGTAAATAGACAAAAATTATGAATAGAAAATTATAATTTTTTTAAAGAATAAAAATACAAAAGTAACATGGCCCAGGCCTGAGGCCCATAAAACGACAAACAATACCGGACGGCCAGGCCCTTTTCTGCAAATAAAAAGGCAGAGCATGTCCCAAAAGTTGGTATTTTTTATTTTGTGACTCATTATCGTTGTTCTTTGGCTCCTTCCCAGTTTAATGATACCTGAAAATACCAAACCTATTTTATTATTTATCTTTTGTAAACAAATAATGTGGGAATAAGAAATAGTGGGACGTTTCTTTGTATTGGATTCAAAGTAGGAAGGGGTAGTATAAATTATTGGAAATGACTTGTCTGATTGTTACTACTTAATGAGTAGACTATTCCAAGGTTGGAATCCTTGATTTTTGAATGGTCATTTGAGTTCTGTTTTTGAAATTCATATTAAGATGGTGAGGTATCTAAATCCATATAAGGTGTCTTTTGTTTCTTCCCCAGCTAATAAGAGATATCACACTCCACCATGAGCAGATCGAACAACCTTGTTGACACATTGACCTGAGTTTAGATGTGATACCATCTATAAGTTTACCCACTTACAAAAGGTTTTGATGCCATTAGACTATAAAATGATAATGTCAAGTATGTAAAAAGAAGGGTTTGATTTGAGTGAGAATGAGACAAGGGATAAGGCCAAGTGAGTGAGGGGGGGTAAAGAAGGAGATTGTTTTTCCCAAGTGAAAGAAAACAAGACATTTTCTGACACTATCATCAATAAAACAAAAGCCTTTTCCTTCTTTTCTTTATCTTTTTCAATGTGGTTTTGTGCTGAGTGCTTTCCATGGTGCCAAACAATAACACTCCAAAATGTCAAGTCTAGGCAAATTGGCAAGCAAGTACATTATGATGAGAGATTGTGTGTGTGAAAGAGAGAGAGAGAGAGGCCATTTAGGAATTGAAATCCAAGTGATTGTGGATAAGATGCATGCATGTTCTCTGTCCCTTTCCATTTCAATATTCTCATATCATGTTACTATGCCAAAGCATCCCTAATATAATAGTCACTTAAGAAGTTGGGTAAATTAATTTATTTTAACATATGATGTGATACAATGTTTTAAAAATATACTTGTGTATGAGATGTCTTGTAATTACTTGAATTTCATTGATACTATTGTTGAGATGGAGTATGAGAAATAGAGGCAATTTTGAGAAAAAAAATGATATATATCGACAAGGGGTCTCATATTTAAAACCAAAATTAACCTCCTAATTAACTCTTACTTTTAAGACATGAGTTGTACCTTAAAGCTTTCCGAATTTCTCCAATGAATGCTCTCTTCTTATCGACTATATTAAATTTATAAAATGATTTTCATTGTGGTGAAATAAGCAAGTAAGAGAATTGAAAGGGGAAAATTAAGCAAGTAATTCTCATAGTATTGAAAGGGGAAAATTATTGAACCTCTCTTGTAGCATGTTGTAGATTTAGGAGCTAGTATTGGGTTTATTACTTTTTTTCTCAAATGGTCTCTATAATTACACCTATTTAAATTACAATGTCAATGATCATAAGAGAGTATTTTAGATAAATTATAACACACACACACACAAATAACTAATTTATCTAAGTTTCAAACATATATACTAAGGATTATAAAACAAAGAAGCATTAATTGTGAGGTTTCAAGGAATTCGGAGAAGCATAAATAAATGAGAAAATGGAAAAAAAAAAAATCATTCGAATTTCAAAATCATGTTAACAACAATAGTAATGAGATTAGCAAGAACAGTAATAGGACCAACAACTCATTTTATTATAAAATCACCTATTTAACATTTTCAATTTTAAGTGGTATTTTTTTTTAGTTCTCCTTAAATAAATGGATGAATAGAAGAAGGGTAAGCATGTGATGGATTTGGTGAGATTTGACAAAAGGAAGGTAATGGAGACTATAATTGGACCCACTCAATTCTTAATATCCAAACAATCATTATTGCAGCACACTATCTAGCTAGTAGTGGTATATATATATGCGTAATCTATCTTTGAATATATAGATATATATATATATATAAATATATGGTTGGTCCAGCGGGATGTAACGCTGGATTCCCTTAAGAGGTCTAGGGTTCGAACTGCGGTAAAACCACTCATAATCCACCTTGTATGGAGCTACCACTGTTGGAAGGGTCGTCCTTATAACTGCAGAACCCGGAGTGGTTGCACACTTGCCACCATTTTTATATCAAAAATATATAGATATATATATAAATATATATGAACCCAACATAATCTTGTTTACTTTGAAGCTACGAAATTTAATTAAATTTGCATATCTCATCCACATCCTTATCCCTACCACCCTTCGTCTTATCCTAAACAATATTTAGCCTCCCCTTTATTGTCACGGACCTCTTAATTAAATTTCCCACTTCTCTTATACATATCCTTCTTCTTTTACTTCTTAAGATTTATGTGTCTATATATATATATATAATCATGTAGGGCCTTGCTTGATTGATGTCCTCATTGTTAAATAATACTCCCTCTCGTTTTTTTTATAAGGAACAATTTTTCTAATAGGAATAGTCCTTAATATAAAAAAAAAAAAAATCATTCTTGTCTGAAATTTTAAACTAGTTTTTTTTTCATTTTTGACCCTATTAAATATATGTCATTTATATCATCTCTTTGCAATAAATTGTCAATATATATATGACCTATTTGTTGCCTTTAATTAATATTTTAAATCGTGTGATTTCAGTAGTTGTTTATTATAAAAAAGACCAAAGGAAGTAGAAGTTAACACAATTGTTTAAGAAAAATAAACTAGTCATTGTTGTGAAAACCAAGGCTTAAAAATTGAAGGGAAAAAAATAGAAATTAGAGAAAGAGAGAGACCATTCAGTTTAACTATATTATTAAACAATAGAAATTGACATCAAAATTGAAAAAAATTAAACCAAATAGTTCAACTAGAAAACCAGTAAATCACAACAATGACTAGTTTCATAAAATCATAGATCAAATCAATACAAATGAAGACCATCACTAAAGAAAAAGACCTCTAAAACCATTGAAAACCAAAGAGTTCAAGTGGACCAACAACTAAAGTAAACATGACCTAAGTGGAACAAAACAAGAAAATAATAAAAATGAGGGGATGTTTCATGACTTTGAGTCAAAAAAAAAAAAAAGGATAAGGGTTGTGATATGAAGCCTAAATCTGCGTGAAAAGGAATATGAGTGAATGACATGAGACTTTAAGCAAAGAGAGAGAGAGAGGTCCCATTTAAAAGGTTCATAATATTAATCTTTTGGGTTTGTTGTGTTGTGTCCTTCACTTTTGGAGGGGGGGCTCCTAGAGATGTCCTTAAATTGCGCAAAACTTTTGGGGCACTGTTAAGTGCTGTTCATGAGTGGTATTCTTTTTCTTGCTACTTTCCATTTGTGCATCTCTAAGAACCTTTTTGTTTATTTATTTACTTCTTTATTCATTTTTTATATTATTATATATGTAAATTCCAATAAAGGTTCAGTCTTTGCTTATACTTCTAAGCATAAATGTTTCGCCACGAGGACGCCAAGGGGACCATCATGCAAATTTGGGGATTAGTGTTTTTTTTTTTTTGGGGTTCTTTTCCATCAGCATTTATCTCTTCTGGTTCACTTTTAAGAAGAAAACTGGGGACAACAAGGTTTGTAATTCAGTGACATGAATGTTTCTTTATATGTGGGTGAGATTGTAGATTTGATCTTGTTTTTATAACCTTGAATTGATAGTACTTGTTTCTCTAATTCAAACCGTTATAGTGCATTGTTCGTAGCCTATGAAGAGTACACAATATGTACGAGTTGTTGCAACATATGTAGGCATTAGGTACCAACATGTGGTTGGTCCAGCGGAATGTGGCGTTGGATTCCCTTAAGAGGTCTAGGGTTCGAGCTGCGATAAAACCACTCATAATCTGCCTTGTATGGATCTACCACTGTTAGGAGGGTCGTCCTTGTCATTGCAGAACTCAGAATGGTTGCACAAAAAAAAAAAAAAGTAGGCATTTGGTTAGTTTCCTTTAACTAATAATTTATTTCATGATTATTCTTAGTCATTAGATCCGTTAATGAACTGGCTTTAGTTAGGAAAGAGCCGTTGTCTCAACTTTCCACAGAAATAAAGAAAGAACCGTGAGCTTTCAACCTCCAGAGAGAGAGAGAGAGAGAACTATTATAGTAAGTTTGATTCAATTCTTTAGAAGACATGTAATCCTAACGTAATAGACTGATTACAGTGTTTGGTTGGGTTTATATAATATAAAGATAATTGTATTTTGTAATCATGATTACATCATTTGATATAATCAAGATTACAGGACTGATGAATGAGGATTCAGACATCTTATAATCAATTGAAAAAGACACTATTACCATTATAATTTTTTAACTTGAATAAAACGCCCACCCATAAATGCTGTTAAATATCATATAATTACCTCCATTAAATATTAAAAAAATTAATAAATAATATAAAAATGTAAAATATATTCACCCCTAAAAAAATTAATAAAAAAAATCATATTACACTATTAAAAATATTAAAATATCTCATTAAATAATATTCCAACCATTAAAAGTTAACAAATTATTGTAATACCCTAAAAATCTATATCATAATTTGGTAAAATTATGCCTATAGAAAGTAGGTGAATATGAGATATCAAATATTAAGTAATAATTAGTTTATTTTCTAAGGAAAAATCTCTAGGAAATTAGAGAGTTTAAGGGCCAAAGTGCCAAAATGACGAAAATGCCCCTTAAGGGACATAAATGACTTAGGAAAATTATGAAAAATCCTAAAATGTAGTAAAATGGTTAATTGAATTAAGAGAGTATATTATCTATAATTCTGGTAATTTAATAAATTATGAACTTGGAGAGATTGAATAAGAATGCTCAAAAAGCATTGAAATGACTAAAATACCCTTGTAAATTCTAATATAATAAAGGAGACATGAAAACACAAATGTCAATGCAAATGTTATAAGGTAATGAGTTGTTCTAATTAAGAAAATTAGCAACAAGTGATAATAAAGTAATTAGGTAATTATTGACTAATTACTTAAGCTTAAGCAAAGGAAATTATGAAATAATTATGTAAAACCCTAAAATTAGTGGTTATTGGCTTAAAATTAGTAAAAACGTGTTTACTAATTAATTGGAAATTTTGGAGAAAAATATTTGAGTTTAGGTATTTTTAAGCCTAAATACAAGAATTGACCAATAGGAAAATTTTGTAAAAGTTATATAAAATAATTATTAAATAATTATTTTATATATTCTTAATTAATTAATTAAATAATTAAAACGAAAATTTAAATAAAAAGGATCAGATTTGACCGAAATATTGGACCCAAGAAAATGAGAAAAAAAAAATAAATATATATATATATATATATATATATATATATATATATATATATATATATATATATATATATATAAGTATAATAGCATTTAGGCAAGTTGATATTATTTTATTATTATAATTGATTAAAGCAAAAAAATGTGAATAGTAATTTAGAAATTAGGAAACGGATTCTATCTAGAGATCTAGGAATGAGATTTTCAAAGTCAGGATCAAATATTGATCAGTGAGTTATTATCTTCCGTTAAACTCTTAGGAAGTAAATTGAAGCCGTTTGTGCATTTTCCTAATAAAACAAAATAGGGAAAAATGCATATAGGCACATTTTTTGGATATGAAGAAAATAAATTCTAACTCAACATCTAGGAATGAGTTTGAATTTATCTGGACATATTTGGAATCGGTGAATTATTTCCAAGAGATTGGTGATTTCGAAATGCGTTCAAACCGGACGCGTTTGGACACGTTTTCAAGAAAACTTCAAGCTGGACAGTTGGAGCCCTATATGGGATCAAAATTTAGGTTAACTTGGACATTTCTAATGAGTGAGGAAATGGTTTCAAAGTTGTAAATCCAGAAGTTTAAGATTTTTCCGAAATCACGCGAATCGGGTACCGGTCGGGGAAATTCTCTTAGACCGGGTTTAAAGCAACCCAAATCACCACTTTTGGACCACTCCAAGGCAGCCACATCAGCCCTGAATTTCGTGCAGCATGCTCCCTTGGTCATGGATTAAACACCAATTCATGTTTGATTTTCCATGGCTTAAACAACTTCAAAAATTCCAACTTTGTCCCTTGAAAAGTCTATAAATAGGATGCTTGCCCTTGAGAAATCTTCACACCAAAATCCTCTCCTCTTGGCCGAAATTCTTGAGTGAGAAAGTAGAGAGAGAAGCTCTGGGGAAAATTCTTCAGAAGTCTTCAACGGGTAAGTCTTTCGGTCTTTAGTCTTTAGCTTTCTAGTTCGGTAGTTTAGTAGAATTGTTAGATGGTTTTAGCAAGTAGGGAGTGAGATTCCTACTATTGATTTTTAGGCCTCATTGCATTGAAAAATATGCTGACGAGGTAAAAACATAGTAGGGATTGAGTCCCCGAAAGTTGAAATCTTCGTAGTTCTTTCAATAGTTAGAGTAGTAATGCTAGAGTAGCCTTTATGTTTCAAAGTATGATTAGATATCATATGATAGGGCTATTTTAGTCTAGAATTTCGAAAATCATAATTGCGTCGAAGTTCTGACGAAATTTCGGGAAGAAAATTTGTAAGAGTAACGAAGTGCTGGCGAAATTCCGCCAATTAGGGGCATAGGGGCAAAATGGTAATTTTTACCTAAAATGCCAGTTATAATGCCAAATCACTAATGAAAGTGATATTACTCTTATAGGACGTCAGAAATCCTAATTTGCTGCCGTTACGCTGTCCAACGTGCCACTGTCGGACAAACCGCCGTTTTCCGTCAGAAAGTACAGTTTCCGCCAGAAACATCTACGTACATCAACGAAGGTACGGACGCGTACTGTAACACTAATCTAGTGCTGCTCATATACATATATGTGATAGATACATTCACGGATAGAGATTCTGTTAGGTGTCACCAAGATACATTCACGGTTAGAGACTCTGTTCAGGGTTACCGATTATACATACAGTTTCACGCGGGTTATAGACTTAATGATACCGTTAGAGTTTTCCTAGCGCTGAGGACACGACCGATCATCGTGGCACTGGTTTTGTGCGAGGCTATTATTGTGTAGGACTTTACGTATCGCTTTAATGCTTATGTTCATCTCGTGTCACAATCATGCAATCATGCATCTGCTATATGTATAAGAGATATGCTGCTGTTATGTTTTGAATATCTGTCATCCGTATACTGTTTTATTTGAGCATAAGGTTAACCGTTACCTGAGATTCAATTCGATAAATTGAATCTCAGCTATAGCTTCAGGGTTAGGAGGACCACGGATCGGAGATCGAGGCAAGCTGCACGAGTAAGCTCATAGTTGGAGGGCATGTAGCACGAGTGAGCTCTGAGACGGAGTTGTCACTTTATCGTTTTACGTAATTACCTATGAGAACAATAGGATGCTGTATCAACACTGTATTACACTCTGGTTATCGTTTTAATGGGAATCAGTTACTCTTACGCTCCAAGGCTCGACTCTGATTTTAAAAAAAAAAATTGGCTCTGGAATTGGGATGTTACAATTATCATGAACCCAGCAAGTACACTACATAATATTTCCATCGTTAAATATTAAAAAATTACTATGAACCAAACACGTACAGTGCAAAAATTGAAAAAATTACTTTGAATCCAACGTGTACATTATACATATATATGTAGATAGGGGTAATTTTGTCTCTTACTATATTATTCCCATATATTATCATGTTCGATATAATCCAATCAAATATTTTTATGCATATGCATCATCTTTCTTTAATGATGAACTAAATAAATTCATGTAATCATAATTACATTACCTCCGATTCCGTAAACCAAACAGGCACTTAGTATTTTTCCTTGGCCAAAAATGAAATGGGCCAGGGCCCAAAAGAGAAAGTATCCAAAGAGTGCTCCAATATCAAAAAAAAAAAAAAAAAGCTCTTGGCATTCATCAAATTCTTGTATAACTTGTAACTTTAATATAAGATTCAATTGACTAATTTGAGAAGATTAATGAAGTTAAGTAAATTATTTTAAAGTATTTATTTATATTTATCATCTTTCTAAAAAAAAAATTGACTTATAAACTGATATATAATCTAATAATATACATATTTAAAAGAGATCATATAACATATGTTATAATTAAGTAATTTTTTTAATCTCTTCAAATTAGTCAATTGGATATTATATTAAGGACTAGAGGTAGTACTCCCTTTGGTCCTTAATATAAGAGTCAATAGATTTTCTTGGGGAGATTAATGAAATTAAATAAGTATCATTTGATTATATACTATATAAATTAGATAAATTAGTTTGGAGAAAAATGATAAATATAAATAATGTAACTTACTTAGGGCCCGTTTGGTACGCTGAATTCAGGGAAGGGAATGGGAAGTCGACTATATTCCCACTGATAAAAACTGTTTGGTGCCCCATTCTCCCAGAAAGTTCATTTCCCACCTGCCCCATCTTCCCACAAAGTTGGGAAAATTGAATCCCTCACAAAATGGAGGGATGGTGTTGATGTTCCCGGGAGAGTGAGTTTTAGGGACAAAAAAGCCCCTAACAGTGGACCAGAGTCTTTGTCGCCGGAGTCTTTGTCGCCTGTGGCGGTGGTGGAAACTCGTGCAAACCGGAGATGAAGAAGCTCGCTCCGCATCTGCAGCCACGATGAAGAGATGAAGAAGCTAGCTCTGCGAGCCAGCGATAGCTATGGCGAGCGAAGCCGTAGTGGAAGGAGCTGAAGTTGTGGCCGCATCGACGGAGGCGGTGGCGGCAGATATAGTTTCAAAGCATAATCTCGATAGAAAGTGGACTTTCTGGTTCAATAATCAAACAAAGCCCAAGCAAGGTGCTGCTTGGGGAACCTCGCTTCGCAAGGTTTACACCTTCGACACCGTTGAGGAGTTCTCGTGTTTGCATGATCAGATATTTAAGCCCAGCAAGTTGCCAGGAAACGCTGATTTCCACCTGTTCAAATCTGAAATTGAACCAAAATGGGAAGATCCTGAGTGCGCTACTGGAGGAAAGTGGACTGCGACCTCCAGTAGAAAGGCCAACTTGGATGCCATGTGGCTTGAAACTTTCATGGCTTTGATTGGGAAGCAATTTGATGAGGGTGACGACATATGTGGTGTGGTTGCAAGTGTGCGCCAGAGTTTCGATCAAAAAAAAAAGTGAGGCAGGAGTATGGACAAAGACAGCAGCAAACGAGGCAGCCCAGATGAGTATTGTTTTTTTAATATAATTTAGGGGGCATTTTAGTAATTTCACCTCACATTCCCACTTAACTACCACTCAATTCTTCATACCAAACAATTCATTTTCCCTTCACTTAAGTTCCCTTCCCATGTCTACCAAACAGTTCTATTTTTTAATTTCCCTCTTAATCTTCCCTTCCATTCCTTTCCCTCTTTTAAGTTCCTTTCCCTCTTAAAATCTTTCCCATACCAAACGGGCCCTTAACTTCCTTAATTTTTTTTCCCAAAAAAGTGAATTGGCTCTTAATCAATGATCCATGTGCTTGGTTGGGTCTGTCCGTTCACCCATCAGTCTAATATTCATTGTCCAGCCTTTAAAAATTTTGAGTCTAGCTTTATTATTGGAAATTGTCTTAGTAGTGATATAGAAATGTTATTTCATAGCAAAGAGTTACAGATCTTTAGTCTTACAAGTGTGGTTAGAAGTTAGATATATGAAGTCTGAGCATTCTAAATTAAAACAGCTTTCTCTCCTTACCTTTGCAGTATTAGGTTTTATGGAGTGCAAAGAATAAAGCTTGTGATTCTTAAAGCTAGAACACCATGACAAAGACTCTTGGCTCATATTTAGTAATACCTTCGGACCTTAACAGGATCTAACATAAGATCCAGTTGACGAATTTGGAAATGTTAAAGAAGCATACTAGTGTTACAATGACGAACTTGCCTTTTGATCGATCTAAAAAAAAAAAAAGAATTTGTAGTGTTCAAAACATACAGACATCAGAACAGGGCGTGGGTTTATGCCATGACGGTAATTCGTCCCTGATTCACAGTGGAACTTTTCTACAAGAAGATTCTATTGATACACATGAGAGGTAGTGAGAGTGTGTGTGTCTTTTTTCATACAGTTCATTAACATCAGAACTCAGAAGTATAACTGCATGCATTGTGCTGCGTCAATATCAGAGGGACAATATGGGCACTTAAACGACTTTGTGCTGTTCTTGGACATCTTTGCGATAGACTGCTTACAAAGGACATGACCACAAGACATCAACATAGGAGGGTTATCCTCCGTTGATGGCTCCTTTGACACAGGGCAGATAAAAATAGAATGAAAATGGAATTTGCGATCCAACTCAACCGGTATGGGCAGCTGGGTCATGGTTTGCCATTCCTGCCTCTTCCCTGCCATAACATTCAGAAATTTAAGAAGAGGAGGCAAAGCTTCAGCCCCTGCTTCCACAGTCATACTCAATGAGCCATTGGATGACTGATCCAAGAGATTGCAGAACTCCTTTTTGAAATCCTCAACCAGCCAGTCCCAGTTAGGTGATACTAATTCAGGGTATGGACACTGATCGAGCTTTCCCCTCCATAGAATACAGACCATAACCTTCTGGACATCATCCATGTGAGTGGAAGCAAAAGGAGCAAGCTTAGCCCGAGCGTAGTCAACAGCTTCATCTGTATTTCCGCTTCGAACTGTTTCTAAATATTCCATGGAATGAAGTTTCAGTAGAAGGGCAGATCCATGTTCTGAGAGCTTGTCTGAAACAGTGATGGCCCAGTTGAGGGCTGGCCTTAAGTCACGGTTCCTCATTGCCTCGAGTATTTGAAACATTTGCTGGAATGGAGATTTCATAGCGGCGGCAGCTTCTGATTCCCTAGCATCTCTTATAAATTGGTCCCCAATATCAAAGAGGCCCTGATGATAGAAATGGCTTGCAATTATTTGATTTAGTGTGTGTATATCAAAATCAATATTTCTATAAGCCTTTGATATATCAGGGTTGAAGGATTTCTCAAGGATCTTCACATACTTGGTGAGTGCGACATTAAGCTCCTTTTGTGGACCTTCCAGTTGGGTAAGTGGAGCAGCATTATGTAAACTTGTATGAAGTTCACTGAGGACAGATCTGTGATCAATTACAGTGTCAGCACTATTGGCAGACTGAATCTTGTCCAAAGCTTTCTCAATTTCTTGGCCAATCTGGTCAATCACTTCTTGAATCTTAGAACTAGATAACTTTTGCTTCTTAGTGACACGGTCAAATGCAGCTTTAATGCTATTCAACTCCATATTTAAAATGTTCGCTGTATCTGCAGTTCGTGGTGTATGATGAGAAGTCAAAACGCAAAAGACCTGCAAAACTCCATAGTGTAATTCCAATGAGCTTTTAAGATCTAAGCAAGCAAATGTTTCCAGAAAAAGTTGTCCCACAATATTAAAATACCCTAATTATATTGCAAGATCCTTACATAGATAAAAGAACAATTCATGAGGAGAGAAAGGGATAAAAGGAGAGAAAAAATCCTCCAAAATACACAGGAAACCACAGAGGAAACAAGGGAAAAAATTACATCATTTCAACAGGCAAAACTAGTTACTTTCCTTATTTGAATTAGACAACAGAACAACTTTTGAAAAGGCCTGTGACCCTAAATCCTGGAGGAAGCTACAAAAGAAGTAGATCCACACACAAGATGAGTGACAAAGGGAAAGATAAGACAACATATTATTATAATTCCACTTAAATAAAAAGCATGTACTTATTAAATCAAAAATGAATATCTGTATATAGTTACATTTTATTGCGTAGGCTAAGGAACAAGAAATTTGATTTACCTAATGAGTATAGGATAGGTAAAATGGGTTTATTCATATAGGATTTTCCAAATATCAGCGCAACGAATAATTTGAAAACTGGTTCTAATTGAGTTGGATCCACTAATCATTCAGTTATTGACCTTTACCAAGTTTAATGTTTCTCAGCAATGAGATTAACAAGAGGAAATGTTTAATAGTCCACAGGGACATATATAGTTATTCAAGCACAAAGAGTGACCAGTCATAAAAAAACGTATCATTGTTAATCCACTTATTACCTTAGTCCAACAGCATCCCCTCATTATAGCGAGGCTAGCTGAACTCACAATGCTGGTCATAGATTAAACGTAATTCATTGATTATAAATAATGAGTTCAAGAACATTCCACGAGCAGAGAATCAGGTTTAGACAAATAATCATGAATTTGGAAATAAAAGGAAATTAGAATAAACAAAATCACCAATTTATTCTTTGACGAGATTAGCAAGGAGACACTTACGCCACTTCTTCACTATTTTTGAAACATCAAATGTGCAAAATTTTTGTAATTATTAACCCTTTTGGCTTAGTAAAACAAACACATCAGGGGGGAAAAGATTATAAATGCGAGCTATTCATTCAAGAATATGCCTCTCAATCTAATAGATATATGTCGCAGCCCACACTAAGCTTTATAAAAGTTCCACAATCATTTGATTGTGTTGAGCCAACTGTGCAGTCAGCCAAATGCTCTAAGAAACAACTAAGGAGACTTAAAGAGACTGCCTATTGAGCTTTGATGCAAGTTGAACAAAGATACGAGGAAGTGAATTTATCTAAAACTGTAAAATGTCTCTTCAAAGAAGAGAACCACTGTTGGACCGCTGGTTCAAGATTTAAAAGGAAAACAGGTTACAGAAGACCAGCAAAACAAGACAACAAGAAGCATAGTTCAACGCCACAACCAATAGCTCTTCTTGTCTCCCTCTCCTTTCTCCTCTCTTGCCATTGTCATATGGTACCAAAAAATGTCATAAAAATACAATGCACATATCGGTTTTAAAATTATAATACTGTCATGCTTTATTTTCCCTAAAAAATAAAGCTAAGTTATGAAGGGGAAGCATTGGGATAATTCTGCATTTAGTCAAAACTCTTTAATTTTAAGAAAGTTCAGGTGACGAGATTGAAATTTGAAAGCATACAACAAAATCAATAACATTATTTCCGGTTCATTCTAAAAATGTATAGTAGAGGAAGGGATGCAAAATATACTTTTCATCAAAGCAATACTTTATCAATATGAGTAAGAATCCAGAAACTGAACATAATATGAGGTTTACAAATTGTTTATCTTGTTTCCCAAATGCAATATGAATGAAACACTTTCACTGGACTACCACTTCGCTTAGTGATATGCATGCCATTCAGAATATGCAATTTGGAAAAAATGATGATGATGATGATAGAAAAACAAAAAATTCTAAAGTATCATCCTACAAGAGGCAAGTTTTATACCAAATATCTCTGAACATGGGATAAGACACAATTTATGACACACAAACATATATAAATCTATAAATACATATCATATACTTCTTCCTCAAAGGAATTCAAACATAACAGAAAAATCAGTGATATTAAAATGACAGCTTCCACATGCTAAAGAAAGATAAAAATCAATAAACGTGCTTTACAAGAAGATTATATAAATCAAACATATTTTATTTTGGATGCAGTATATAATTGGACAGGAAGAACATCTCAATTAGCTTAACGATGAAGATTAAATTGATAATTTGGTTTCTGAAAGATTGATGTCCTCTCAATTTAGCCCCCTGAATATTTCCTTATATTAAAATCATCCATCTGTCACCAGATTCATCGTCACTTAAAAACTCACATACTGCATAAACAGGAACCCAGGTAGCCGCAGATTATGTTATGAACCCTCAAGTATCTTGTAGCCCCAAAAAGATGCGTTTTAGTCTAATTTCAGAAAACCAAGATCTGCAACGATGCCATTCTTGGGCTGGGTCAGTTGACTTGTGTGAAATTAGGCAAAATTCCATCTTTTTAACATTTCAAGGATGGCAAGTCCTTCCATATTATTAGTTAATGACCAGGTAGGCTCACATTTATGTTATACATCAGCTAGTCTCACCGTCACTGGCCTAATTGGAGACAAAGACTAAATAATTAGTTTACTTATTACTTGTCATTATACAGGGTTAAAGGAGAAATTCCTTGATACCAACGAATGCAAGCATTTCTATCAGTTGCAGAGTGTAAATTTAGGCAAGAAAATCAAGCACCTAGACCAGAGTCAAACCAAGATGCTCTAAATTACCAAATCACAAACTCAAAAGAGATGCCACAGTCTTCGGTCAAGAAAAAGATGTTAACGCAAATGTAAAGTGAACCTGAAGTTCAATAAATTCAATTCAAACAAGAAGACTCAAGAAAGATAGAACTCTAGAGTCTTGACCAAGAAGCATCGATTTCTTTGAACTTGCCTCAGATGGGATGGCTCCAGTGATGATACGAAGACGTTAACTTGGGATATCGATTTTCTTATCCCTGTATCTTGCAAGCTACAGACTAAAACCAGAGAGCCCCGCGGGAAACGATGGACAGAAAACAGGGTTCGACTTGCTGTTGATATGAAAAAGACTGTGTCGTCAAATAGGTAGAAAGCAGGAGCCAAAAAGAGAAGGAGTAAAGGGAGATCCTTTGGAGAAGGACAAAGAATCTCTGCGTTGAAATGCGTCTGGGAGATTGGAAAGGGGGGGAAAGTGATGCAAGTTGGAAGAAGATACCGATCGGAGGATAAGAATATTTACTTATATTTCATCTCCTTGGTTTTCCCTTGAATGAGGAAAATGATTTTTTGAAATGGGCCTGGATGTTGATTGACGGGTCGGATCACATAGGTTGCAGTTTCCCTCTTTTTTTTTTTTTTTTTGGGTGCATACTTCCAGACCTTATTTAGCTTTTCTTTTTTTTTTTTTTTGCTATGACCTTATTTAGCTTATTACTATTACTCCAACCATGTTTTTTTCTTTTTCTTTTTTTGAGGATTATTTAGGTGATTATATTGAATTTTTCGAAAAAAAAATGTATTAACAGATTGTAAAGAAGATGAAAAAGGGTAGTGTAGTAAATTTCTTGTATTATTAATTGGTTATTGTATTTAGTTATGAGTTTGTTATTTGGTTGTAATTAGTTACAGATTAGTTTCTCATTTGGTTATTCTGTATTGCTCACCTTATCTTATATAAGGACCACGTGTAACAAAGATAAGATACACATTGAATATATTTTTCTCAGTTTCAGAATAAGCCTCGTTTTCTCTCTGCTTCACTTTACTTTCCTTCCCCCTTTCGGTCATTTTCCTTCCCTCTCTCGATAGGTTTATCATGGTATCAAAGCAATAATCCGTTGCCATGGCCGATTCATCCTCCACCGCCACCGGAACCACTGCCAGAGCCTCGGTTGATTCAGTCCTGAACGTCTCTAGTCCGTATTTCCTTCATCCAAGCGAGAATCCAGGTCTCGTCTTGGTCACCTCCGTCTTGACTGGATCGAACTATCACACTTGGTCTCGTGCTATGAAAGTAGCACTCCAATCAAAGAATAAGTTGGGTTTCATCGACGGTATTATCCTGATGCCGACAATTTCAGACTCGAACTACTCTACCTGGTTGAGATGCAACACCATGGTCTGCACATGGATCACCAGATCACTTTCACCAACGATAGCTCAGAGTATTTTGTGGCTTGATCGGGCCTATGATATCTGGAATGATCTGAAGGCTCGATTTGCTCAGAGTGACATGTTTCGGGTAGCTGAACGTCAGGACGAGATCTATGCTTTCCGGCAAGGTACTCTATCGGTTAGTGAGTATTACACTAAGCTGAAAATTTCTTGGGATGAGTATATGATTTTGTGTCCTGTTACTCGCTATTCTTGCCATTTCGTATGTCCATGTTCTACATATCTTGACAATGATTATACACTTAGATTTTTAAAAGGCCTTAATGATCGTTTTGCCTTTGTTAAGTCCCAAATAATGTTGTTGGAGCCATTGCCTTCTGTCCATAAGGTTTTTTCTCTCCTTCTTCAACAAGAACGTGAAATGCATTCGCCTATTGGTGTTTCTGAACCTGTTATTCTGTTCAACTAAGGACCACAGCGTCCTAATTCGAATTTTCCCTCTTCTGGTTCTAATTCCAAGAACCCTGGTTCGATTGGATCCAATAACACCAAGTTTTGCACATATTGCAACCGGCCTAGACACACTGTTGATACATGCTACCGTAAACATGGATTTTCGCCTGGTTTTAAATTCAGAAATCAAAGTTCATCATCTGCTAATCCTTCTCAGCCGAAGGAACATGTCATTAATTCTGTGATAGAGCATACATCTTCTTCCGCTGGTTCCCCTGCATCTTCTGATCTTAAATCAATGCCAATTCCTCAGTTCACACAGGATCAATATCAGAAATTACTTGCTCTTGTTCATTTGTAGCCAAATTCTTCTGTTACTCCAGGGTCTTCGGTCAACAATCTTCACTATGTTTCTTCTTCCCATCAGAATCCAGGTAGTTTGTTTCCTGTTTGTTGTTTTTCTCCAAAATCATCCTGGATTTTAGATACTGGTGCTACTGATCATGTTTGTCACTCTCTTGATTATTTTTCTGTTTATTCCACCATTGATCCTGTACCGATAAAACTTCATAATCAAAGTTCTGTTGTGAGCAAAATTTCTGGTACCATTTGTCTTTCCAATTCACTAGTCTTACATAATGTCTTCTACATACCAGATTTTGCGTTTAACATCCTTTCTGTCTCAAAATTGACTCGTGCCTTTCCTTGTTGTTTCATTTTTCTGACCTCTTTATGTTACATCCAGGATCTTTCTCATTGGAAAACGATTGGTGCAGCTGAAGCTTTTGAAGGCCTCTATATCCTTAATCCTGCAAACTCTCCTCACACTGTAGCAACTACACAGATTACTCATTCTTCACCACCATCATCAGTTACATTTGATTTGTGGCATCACCGTTTAGGTCACATTTCCCCTTTTGTTTTACGAATTTTACATCAGCAATTTTCTTTCATTCCATGTAATTCCGAATTAGCTCCATGTGATGTATGCCATATGGCTAAACAGAAAAGATTGAAGTTTCCAATCAGTACATCTTCTAGTAATGAAATTTTTTCCCTAATATATGTTGATATTTGGGGTCCATTTTCTGTTCAGTCTATTCGTGGTTTCAAGTATTTTTTGACCATTGTTGATTATTTTAGTCGTTATAGTTGGATTTTTCCTATGAAGGCTAAATCAGAAGTTCGTATACATCTTCAAAATTTTATTCATTTTGTTGAAACTCAACATCAAACTAAAGTTCAAACTATTCGTTCTGACAATGGTCTTGAATTTTCTATGGATTCCTTTTATACAAGTAAAGGCATTGTTCATCAAACATCCTGTATTGAAACCCCACAGCAAAATGGTGTTGTCGAAAGAAAACACCAACATATTCTAAACGTTGCTCGTGCTCTTTTGTTTCAAGCTAAACTTCCCAAAATGTATTGGTGTTTTGCCATTTCTCATGCCATTTTTCTCATTAATCGTTTACCTTCCCCTCTTCTTCAACAAAACACTCCTTTCACCTTGTTGTATAAAAAATCCCCTTCTTATTCCACTTTGAAAGTTTTTGGTTCTTTGTGTTATGCTTCTACTATTTCAGCCCATAGGTCTAAGTTTGATCCTAGGACCTTTAAATGCCTCTTTCTTGGTTTTCCAGAGTATACCAAAGGGTATTTGTTGCTCAATCTTCTCACCAATCAGATTTTCATTTCTAGAGATGTTGTGTTTTATGAGTCTGTTTTTCCTTATTCCGGTCATACATCATTAGATGATAATTCTTCTTCTTTTCCCATGGTTGCTGATACACCTTACACTGATTTTTCCCTGCCTACCCTTTCAGCTCATCGCCTTTCTCCTCCTTCAGCATTTCCTACTTCTGATTCATCACCTTCTTATTCTGATTCTGTGACAGATTCACCCTCCCATTCTATTTCAGATCTGCCTGATTCCATTACTTCCATATCTGCACGAAAATCTAGTAGACCACATAAACCTCCCACATATTTGCAGGATTACTACTGTTCGGCTTTCACTACTTCGGCTGCCTCTTTCTCCTCTGGTAACAAATATCCTTTCTCTCATTCCCTTCCTGATAATTTGTCTCCCTCTTACAAAAATTTCTGTCTTGCTCTTTCTTGTGATGATATTCCCACTACTTATCATCAAGCTTCTAAATTTAAACATTGGCGTGATGCTATGGATTCTGAAATTTCTGCTCTAGAACAGAATAAGACTTGGTTCCTCACCCCTTTGCCTAATGGGAAGCATCCTATTGGTTGCAAATGGGTTTTCACTAAGAAGTATAAGTCGGATGGTACTCTTGATCGATATAAGGCTCGGCTTGTTGCCAAGGGCTTTACTCAAACTGAAGGTATTGATTATTTTGATACATTTTCTCCAGTTGCTAAGATGACTACTGTATGCCTTTTACTTGCTCTTGCTTCTGCTAATAAATGGCATCTTCATCAACTTGATGTGAATAATGCTTTCCTTCATGGTGATCTTCATGAAGAGGTATATATGATTCTACCCCCTGGATTTTTATTCCTCTGATTCATCCTTGGTTTGTAGACTTACTAAATCACTTTATGGCCTAAAGCAAGCAAGTCGCCAATGGTTTCATAAATTGTCATCAACACTTCTTTCTTATGGGTATATAGAGTCTAAAGCTGATTATTCTCTGTTTGTTAAAGCCTCTGATTCTGGTTTTACAGCCCTTTTGGTATATGTCGATGATATCATTCTTACTGGCAATGACTTGAATGAGATTAATACTGTCAAGCAGAATCTGGATCGTCTGTTTAAGATCAAGGATCTTGGATCTGTTCGCTATTTCCTTGGCTTAGAGGTTGCTCGTAATTCCTCTGGTATTTTACTATGTCAACGAAAATTTGTTACTGATCTTCTTGCTGAAACAGGTTATTTAGATTGTAAACCTGCTTCCACTCCCATGGACAAACTTGCTAAGTTGAGTGCCACATCGGGTACCCCTCTTACTGATGGTACTGCTTATTGCCAATTGGTTGGGCGTCTCTTGTACTTAACTACCACTAGACCTGATTTATCATTTGCTACTCAACAACTCAGCCAATTTATGTATGCTCCCACTGATCAACATCTTAAGGCTGCTCATAGGGTTCTTCGATATTTGAAATCTACTCCTTCTAAAGGCCTTTTCTTTCCATCTGTTTCTGATTTTTCATTAAAAGGATTTAGTGATAGTGATTGGGCTGCTTGTGTCGATTCTCGGCGTTCCATTACTGGTTATTGTATTTTTCTTGATAATGCTCTTATCTCATGGAAATCCAAGAAGCAAAGTACTGTTTCTTTGTCTTTTTGTGAGGCTGAATACCGTGCTCTTGCTATGACTACCTGTGATATTCAGTGGTTGTTATATTTGCTTGATTATTTACGTGTTTCTCGTGCACATACTGTTGTTTTATACTGTGACAATCAGTCCGCTATTCATCTAGCTTCTAATCCTACATTTCATGCTCGAACTAAACATATTGAGCTCGATTGTCATCTTATTCGAGACAAGGTTCAGGATGGTATTATTAGTTTGTTACCTGTTCGTTCTGAGCATCAGCTAGCATATCCCTTTACCAAACCACTGACTTCTGCTCCATTTCATTCACTAGTATCCAAGCTGGGCATGATTGATGTTCCTGCTCCAGCTTGTGGGGGGCTAACAGATTGTAAAGAAGATGAAAAAGGGTAGTGTAGTAAATTTCTTGTATTATTAATTGGTTATTGTATTTAGTTATGAGTTTGTTATTTGGTTGTAATTAGTTACAGATTAGTTTCTCATTTGGTTATTTTGTATTGCTCACCTTGTCTTATATAAGGACCACGTGTAACAAAGATAAGATTCACATTGAATATATTTTTCTCAGTTTCAGAATAAGCCTCTTTTTCTCTCTGCTTCACTTTACTTTCCTTCCCTCTCTCGATAGGTTTATCATGTATTTAACCATTTTTCATAATAAAAAAATTGTAACAATCAATATCAATATAGTAATAGTTTTTTTTTTTCATGGACCATTAATATAGTAATAGTCAATGCCTTAGATTTTGGTTTAACAAGACATCGTTATGTTCTCAGTGCCATTTAATATTTTAATTTTGTAGATGTTTTGATATGATGAATTAATATGGTGGTTATAGTTTTTTTTTTTTTTAATGGAAGGAATATGGTGGTTATATCCATTATTATCAAACTCGCGAGTTGACTCTACGAGTTTACTGTTTTTACGTTTCTACTTTACTAAATCGAGTCGAATCTTTAGTAAACTCGTATCAGTTGTAAACTCAGTTAAATTCACAAGTTTACACACCAAATTTACCGTTTTTACGTTTCTAGCTTACAAAATTGTGTTATTTTTTTCAATTTTGTCATCCTCAACGGCTTTATATATGAATTTTATAGAAATTTCTTTACTAAATATAATAAATTATTAATGTTGATATGTTTAATTTCAATTATTTGGATTTAAAATATATTTAAATCAAATTGTTGTCATTTTTTATATTTTAATTATTTAACTATACATTGTTAATACCTATTTTATGATAAAAGTAAACTCTTACGAATTTACGATTGAAGTTCACGATACGAGTTTACATCATTGTCACGAGTTAGTTTAAACTTATGAGTTTGACAACCTTAGTTATTGTTGGGATTCGTACACGCAGCGGAATAAAAATTTTTAACGAATCCCTTAGGCGGATCGCTCAATAGCGTTTAAACCTGGATTTAGGGTTTCCGAATCATACCTATGCGGAGGGTTCAACGTATCATTCGTGTTTGTGCCTCGATCCTCGTGCGCTTGAGACGTCGTACGTGTCAAACGAGGAGGCATCCTTTTTCGTGCTTCTTGATCACGTGGGCTAACGCCTTCTTGTTCGATCAGACAGGAGCAGACTACGCGTGTCCTCTCTCTCTACTGGTATCCACACGAACGGCCTTCAACAATGACGGCAGCGTGTTAGCGCCTTCTTGTTCTTGCGTCTCTCTCTTTTTCGCTCTAGGGTTTTTGTGTTTTTACGGCCGTCTCTTTCATTCGTTGTTTAATACGACTAGATCAACATATGTTATAGGGTTTCTAAAACCCTAATATGTCGTATTAAAATATTCAAAATTAATCTAATTAATTTCGAATTTGGATTAAATAATATTAATTAAATCTGTCCATTTAAAATGAGATCCAATATCTCAGTTCAAATTAAATCTGATATGCAATATCTTTATTCGAAAATTAAATCTGAGATACAATATCTCAATTTATTATAATTATTTAATTTATCAAATAAATTAAACACTATATATATAATAATATTATTATCAATAAATAATATCATTATTATTTTCGAATTTATTTGTATATACATATATATATATACACACACATCCTAGATTAAATAAGTATTCATTAAATCTTAAACACATTTAAGATTCAATGAATCTGGACACTCTTGATCGTGTTGGGTCATTCTTGTGTGCGACCCTGTAGGCCCACATGAGATTGGCAGCGGGCCAATACTATATCAGCCCACAAGTCGCAAGTGGCCTCTAGCAAGACATTGCGACTACCCAATTCATATGAGGATCGTTGATGTGATATAACCTATCGTACAATCATGTCACATCCATTTTGTCACGCGATAATTTGGTCAAGGATGAGGCATGGAGAAAGTCAACTTCCTGTTCTTGACCATTACTTTCTCGATTCTTGAGTAGTCTAAATATTGAAATGGAAACTCATTTCCATCGTAGTATGGCCATACATTTCTTAGACTCACTCATCGAGGGGCCCAGTATTATCTCTCTACAAATGTTAGGGACAAATCTCATCTTGACCACTCACATTCCTCCGCATGAGAACCACTGATCCCGATCCTAGCATTTATCATCACCCGGTCAAATATGACTTTTGACTAGGTCAAAGATCCGTGACTCATCATGTAGGAATCCATGATGATCTCAGGTCATAGGGCGTCGTGACGCGGTTATACATGAGATAAGCTTATGACTAAATCCATGCAGCTTTCTCATAGTGGATCGGTCCAGCACCTTGTACTCTTACAATTACCCATGACTTTGATTCGTATCACTATACCTCATCAAAGTCACACTGGTCTTATCTCATCTTCGCTCCCGCGTAGATGACCGACCAGAGACATTTAGGATAATCTATTAGATATATCCAGGGATACAGTTATCAATGTAAACATGCAAACGAAAAGATAACTAAAAGGAGAATACTTTAAATAACATAAATGTCTAAAGTACAATGACTTGCCCCTAGGACATAATTTCCATCAGTTATATCATGTATGAATTCACCACTTGATTGGTATTAATATATCAAACTTGTATCCCACATTAAATTAAATTGATATAAAACTCAATCAAACTTTTTGAAGTCATGTAAAGTTTTAATAAATTTTAATATATTGAAGGCTGATAATGCTCCAGGACCAGACGGGTTTCACGCTCGATGTTATTGTTCTGGTCATTTCTTAAGCACAACGTCATTGGAATGATTTATTAGGTTTTTCAACGTGGCCGGTTATATTCTCAAGAAATTAAATAGATCCTTTATAGTGCTTCTGCCAAAGTATAATAATCCTTGTACATGATAAAGATTTTTGGTGCATCAGTTTATGCAATGTCATATATCATCAGTTTACAAAGTGTCCTCTATCTCCCTATCTTTCTTTTTTTATTATTAATTATTAGAAATCATCTTAGATTTGTAGTCCTCTGTTCGACATCATATGAAGCAAACACTTTCAGATCTGCTTCAAATCAAGTTTCCTGCTCGATTAGGAAAATATCTAGGTACATATATTGATGACCCTAGATCTGAAAAATGGAAGTACCTTGAGGTCCTTGACAAAATTGATAGAAGACTTGCAAGGTGGAAGAACAACCTCCTATCTCAAGCTGGAAGATTGGTACTGATAAAACATTCGTTGTCATCTTTATTGGTGTACCCTTTTTCTTGTATGAAGTTTTCTTGCCAACTTTGTCATTCCATTACAATGGAAATGACAAATTTCTTTTGGCGATGGACTGAGTCTTCCTACAAAGCTCATCTTCTCCACTGGGACGACTTGTGTTTACCTCATGTCAATGGTGGGCTACAAATTGTTCATTGTTAGCTAAACATGTGTGGCGTGTCATTTATCATCCCTCAGCATTATTAAGTCAGGTTATGTTGGCGAAGGATTTGGACAAGGACTGTCATTATATTTTTAAACCTTCTTACAACAATTCATGTTTGTGGAAACAAATTCTCAAAGCAGGAAGTTGATTCACTGAGCATCTTGCCTAGTAAGTTGGTGACGGATCTTCCATTTGTTTAAATAGCCGGCTTTGGTGACCTCTTGCAGCAATTTGGTCTGGCACACCCCAATCTGAAGGTGTCAAACCTTATATTGTGCTCCTCTAGAAAGTGGAATTTCAGACTTTTATCCCCACTCTTCCCTAAGCAAGTGGTGCAGCAATTTGCAAGATATCCAGTTCCTCTGTCTTGAGTCCTAGATATCATCAGATTGTCAGGTAATAGTTCAGGTATATATTCTATCAAAGCTGTTATCGGTTGGTTCTATGCACTCATGGACATTCTAGTTTAGCACAAAATGAGGTATGTGAGTTAATTTGGAAATCTATTGTCCCTTGGAATTAAATTATTGCTGTGGAAACTGGTAAGGCGTATTTTACCAACAACCCATTTACTCCGAGCTAGACATTTGGTAGCTTCTATAGTTTGTTTTTGTGTGTGTGTGTGTGTGGTGATAATGATGAATCATTGGAACACTTGTTCTTATATTGCCCTTTTTGCAGAACCTATTGGTTTGGAAGCTTTGCAGGTTTTAGAATGGATGTTGATTCTAATATTGACCTTAATCAGTGGATAATTACATGGTTATCAAACCATAACGATTCTAGTAATTTTTTTGACTTTTTTGCTTTTTCAATTACTAGAACTGTTAAGATTTGCAAGGAACAAGATTCTTCATGCAAGGACACGAACAATTCCATAGCAAGTCATCAAGGAGAAGCAAGCTAAAACGGGCATCAACAACTTCAGGATAACCAACTCTAGGAAGATTATGTCCCATCACTTACTATTGCACGTCATGATCTTTGGAATTCCTCCGTTAGATGGAATGTTATTTTCAATACTCAAAATCCCAAAAAAGGCAATGAATCTACAAATCAAAGTCTACTTTGCAGATGTCATCTTTCACGAATGGATATTATTTAGATACATTGTAGCTTTTAATTTTTCATGAATGGATAGTTATACTTCATCAAAAATAAATAAATTTTAATATATACGACTTTTTTTAACATCTTTTCGTTTACACCAACTATTCTAAACTTGATATAAATTACATGTTATTTAAAGGTGGGGATAAAATCTTAGCACATCATTTTACCTTAAAAGCCACATCAATGAAGTACTCCTTCTAGTCCTTATTATAAGGCACCAACTAACAAATCTTTCAAATCAATAAAAACAGTTAAAGTCAATAAAGTTGCCCTAGAATTTAAGTAACTTCCCATATTACCCCTACTAATTGCACTAAACTCTAATATTATATTAATTATTACTCTCACCCACTACCCTTATTAATTATGGGCAGACATGGAAACAAATAATTAATGCTCATTGGGAACAAACAAGTGCCTTATAAAAAGAACCAAATAAACTTGTTAGTTAGTGCCTTATAATAAGAACCAGAGGGAGTAGTACATATTTCTCTTGTAAAGACAATTCAATAATATCAACAGTGACATTAGATCATTTACAAGTATATTCTTCAAACCAACATTCCCCCATTAGTATTCTTCAACAAGCTTCCAGTATTTTATTGTTCTTTTTTTGTTTTTTTGGTTGCCCATACGTATCCAGAGCTTCGCCCTAACTAATCCGAATCCGACCCGTGTCACGCACCTGCCTATGGTGGGAGAGTCTCCCAACAGAGTTTTTCTACATTCACAAGACTTAAACTCGAGACCTTACTTAAACGATACAAGCCATTTACCACGCCATTTACCACTTGTCAACCCCATTGGTGTATTTTATTGTTCTAGAACATCTTCAATGACATTGAATCCATCTAACCCACACATTGGGCTTGTGAGCAATGACAAAAGCAGTTGTATTACTTCCACCGATCTTTAATATAACACCTAATTGTGAAATTAATTTTGGCATTGAATTTAAGACTTATTTTTAATATTTGTCAATTTTTCCCAACTTATCTCTATTGATGTCCCTCAACTATA
Organism: Acacia pycnantha; assembly: GCA_025563575.1. NCBI lineage: Eukaryota > Viridiplantae > Streptophyta > Magnoliopsida > Fabales > Fabaceae > Acacia > Acacia pycnantha. Next base: position 2,373,311 of record JAMWYP010000007.1, on the reverse strand, counting down.
ATCAAATAAGAGAGAGAGAGATGATGAGAATTAAGAAAAATGATTAGGATGTTTTAAAAAATACCTTATGTTAAAATTAACTAAATTCCTTAATCTAATAAGATAAATAGGTTTTATATTAAGGACTATAGAGAGTAATTATTTTCTCCACATGACAAATTTCCAACTTCAGATCCAAAAGCAAGGCATGTTCTCAGGTTGTTTCTAAATGCTGAGCGCATAAAATTTCACACTAGAAGAACCTGATGACAAACAAAACCGAAATTAGAAACACAACCAGGGTCAGGAAATAAATCTCCAAGCTTGATGCATGATGTCATCATTTATAAAGGGCCGCAACGACCACAATAGGCAATAGCTTTCCAGTTCTCCTGACGACGACTTGAGATTTAGAGCTGAAACAATCTTTTCCTACAACAACAATGGCGAACTTTTTAAGGTACGTGAATGACTGATTTCAATATCAAGAAGACCTCATTGTCACCTGCATCAGATAGTCTTGCTTGACCATACTGTATATAATGCTCATGAGGGCAGCTAATTGTGTGACATCAACATTTTGAGAATTAGATTCCTGAGAAAAGATAGACAGAATTCTCTAAATAGCTAAAAATGTCATGATAAAAAAGATCAAAATTTATAGTTTATATATAATCACAAAATCTTTCATACATGGGGTAAGAAGATGGCCATTGCATTGAAAATTCTTCCCAAAAGCAAGAAATAAAGATTTTACCGTATCATTATGGATTGCATGATCATTCAATTCATCATCAGAATCCTTCTCTGAAATGGCAAATAAATTTCCATGTGTCCTTTGTATGGTATTTGTAACATCACCCAAAAGGCCTTCAAGTTCTTCAACAATTACTTTGGCTGCAAGACAAAATCAACCATTTCAATAACCCTATGTTTGGATGGAGAGAAAAGTGGGGAGAAAATAGGAGGGAGGGAATACTAGGCCTGAAAACTTTGAAAAATGTACAGAAATTTACTATTTTTGAGAGTTTTCCCTCCTAGGATTCCTTCCCCCAAAAAAAAAACCATATCCTTTCCATCCAAACATAAGGTTAAAGTCCAAGTCAAGAGGACACGGAAAAAAAAAACAGAGAGCTGCAAATGAAAATTTCAATCAGGTTGACTATATATATGGAGAGAGAGATGACATTACTTATATGTCAAGAATACAAATCAAGGCAAATATCAATATAACACTGGACTAACAACTTGTTCTTCTTTCCCTATTGCAGGAAAGCAGGTCCAGGTGAAAATAGCCACTTCATCAAACATGATAGAACAATTTATGACGAGATATTAGATAGCGTTTATTTCATCTCAGTCAAGAATAATTTTAAAACTAAAAGCTTTAGATCAATATAACTTGATCATTTATTTATTTTTTTTAAACTTTGGCAAAACAAAAAATTCAAAAAACTAGTATTTCAACACATGTTTCATCAGTTAAATATTAACTAAACAATTTTCTTCAATATATTGCCAACATCGAAACATGTTTTGGTACTTTGTATGTAGTTGCTTTGACCCAAGTCGGTAAACATTTTACAGATAATATAATGAATAGATTAAGGCTATAGAATCCAAATGGTTTAAAAAACGACATGACAGTCCCAAATCCTTCGAGAAGAAATGTATTTCAACAACGCCTTTGTTATTATGAATATGGAAGAAAGTGAAAAATCACAAGAAAAAGAGAGCTAACCTTTGCGTATGTGGTCAAGAAGTCCAAGTTTGCATGAGTTCACTTCCATATGCACATATTTGCCATAAATAATGAAAGTTGTCATTGTCAGGCAGGAAAGAAAGCAATAAAATTCAAGGGATTCACAATTTAGTTGATATTTAATAACAAAATTATCTCGTGAATTCACTTAAAAATACATCAAAATTCCTACTTCCAACATATCCGGAACAAATTCATAAAAGCTTCAAACATTTTGCAAAAAATCTTATATTAAGGACCACGAAAAGCTTCTAAAAAAGGTCTCCTAAATAGAACTGGAGAGTATTAGATGACATTTTTGTTTACTTTCAAAATTTATCTGACACTCAAATTAAGAAGGTTAAAAATAGCAGCCCTTACTCTTGCTTACATTCTGGACACCATGAAGGGGATTCCTACATCCAGCTTCAATATACATTTTAACTCTCTCTGTTCCATTAGCTTTAATTATCTTGTCAATTGACTCAGAAGTTCCATCAATAGGAGGTCTACGAATGTACTCTGCAAGATAAAGTGAAAAGTTATAACATCAATGAGCTGAGACAAGAATTAATATTTTGCACTAATAAACACAGCAAACATAACTTTCTAAAACTACCAAGTGCTTGTTGAAATCCAGTCAGCAGCCTGCTTCCAGCAGTCCCCAACTCATCAATTTTTGTAATCCTGCCACGAGGTAAACATCGAAAATAGTACATAAAAAGAAAAAAAAGAAAAAAAGAAAAACAAAATAAGGATTTTCTAGAATTCAGTAATCACAAGAGACAGAAAGAGAAACAAAGCAAAAACACATTTGCATATGAAGAGTCAGCTTCATCAGTAGTCAGTAGTAATACACGTATAGTAATAAAGTTTTCACTATGCATTGATGTTTTCAAGATGCATTATTTTCTCTCATTATGTTCAAATTTTATTTTTTTTCTCTCACCACAACCTTAATGTTTTACTCCCACAGTTCCCTGGGTGTAGGGATTAGTTATCAAATATTCAGACCTAATTACTCCCACTGTCGTCTGGCTTGCCTTCTTAAGGTATTGCTTATGCAAAAAGTTTAAACTTCAAAGTGCAACAAGCCTGCAATCTAATTAAATGATACATACAATATTTTTAAACAAGTAAAGTTCTTCCTTCGACTAATATGCGTCTTGAGATGAGTTTATTGTCGAAATTAAGTTATTTTGGTAGCCCATGGAATAAAAGTCAGCACAACTCAAATATCCCTTTACAAGGGAGGAAGGCTTTCAATTGTCCCATCTCATTTTTCACTTCTGGCAGTTTGCACTAAAGGAAAATTGCTTTCTGGCCTCTAGGAAGAGGTTGAGCTCCTAATGATACTAATAGAGTACTGGATTAGCTGAAGATAATGGAAGTTGCGGAAAGTTAGAGATTTTAGGAATTAATATTTAATTAATTGAGTATGTTTTTATTGTCTTTTATTATTATTAGGAAATAAGAGATTGTTAGAGTCTACGCAGGTAACTAAATAATTAAACTCTGATCTTAAAGAAATAGCAAGAATCTCACTACTTCAATAAGAACAGTCAATCTCTGATCTTATTAGATAAGATCAGCCATCTCTGATCTTATTAGATAAGATCAGCCAATTCTTTAATGATTAGGAGAGCCAGAATCTGCAACTCCACTAATTACTAAAGCCCAAGGAGAATCTCCTGTTTCAATTTACTCTCTGAAATATTCGACACTTTATTGATGAGGCACTAGGCCTATTTATAATGATTTACAGAGGGTAGACTCTATTCAAAATATAAATACGAAATATATCTAAATCTAAGATTTAGATAACTAACAATCATAAATCCTAACAACTAAATCTTCTCCTTGGACTTTAGTAATTAGTGGAGTTGCAGATTCTGGCTCTCATAATCATTAGAGAATTGGCTGATCTTATCTAATAAGATCAAAGATGTCTGATCTTATCTAATAAGATCAGAGATTGGCTGTTCTTATTGAAGTAGTGAGATTCTTGCTATTTCTTTAAGATCATAGTTTAATTATTCAGTTACTTGCGCAGACTCTAACAGATACAAATACAATATCTCAAAGAATTCCCCACTTTTAAAGGGTCTGTAGATGCAAGCATGTAATCTATTTTCTCTCGGTAAAGAGACAACCAGAAAAGACCTTCCCTTCCTAATCTATTACTATGAGTACAGACAAATTAATTAATTAAGGAATTAATAGTAAATTTGCAATTACCCAGTCATGAAATCTTTAAATATGCGCAAAGTATTCTCTCTCATATCAGAAATTGACTTGGTTTCTATGCTTTCCATTCTGTAATTCATAAAAAAAGAGCACATATATCAACCAATAAAAGCAAAAGAAACAGGTGTCAGAAAATCCCAACCACAGTTAGAATAAAATGGGCGTGAAAACTCTGAGGAGCGAGCACTTCATTACCTGTTTATAAAATAAAAAGTCATAGTTTAAACACACAACATGGCCAACATGGTATTTGGCATTAGCATCACATGCACTCTTTGAAATAATTTATAATTTGTTAGACAAATATGCTACATGCTATTTTTTTTCATTTTATTTTATTGAGGAATTCTGCAAGCTCAACAATGATAGGAGCATGACAACAACTCTTATGCTATGCTTGGATGGGAAGAGAAGTTGAGAGGAAAGAAAGTGGGAAGTTATTTTTCTAATTGTTTCATGAATATTCTCCTCATGCTCTCTCTTTCAGCATTACCATAACCCAATGGCCTATCTACTAGCGTTGATGCCTCTGTCTAGAAATATATTGCATGAACAATATAAGAAACAAATAGTAGAACACACATTCGCCTACAGCATTCCCAATCTTGTAACACGTTGTTGAAGTTGAAGTTAGGACCTTGAGTTGCCACTTCAAAATTTGTAAACTCTTCAACTTTAGACTCAAAATCTAACATTTCCCGCTCAAGATCCTTCATCAATCATTGTTTATTTTGGTTGCTCATATATAGAAGAATCCAAAACCACACACACAATGTTCCAATGAATAAGAACTATTTTTATAACAGGTTATTATAGTTGTGAGTGGTAAGGCCCTTGTGTGTCCAGATTCATTTGTAGGCATTGTTCTCTTAAAGGACCGTTGGATTGAAAAAACATAGACTATTTAAAGACCGCATATATATACTACTAAAATAAAGAATACTTTCAAAGCTTTGTTGGCACGATACCGTTGATCTTGACAAAATCACTACATATCTCCTACATTTTGAAAAACGATACTGCAAAAAAAAAAAAAGAAAAAAAAAAGAACCTTATGTAGGAGTAACCAAAAGCAGCAAATAAGTACTAGTACTACTTAGGATGCAGCTTTACCTTCAATCCAGATGTGCCCATGCTTCATAACATATAACTTGTTTAATAAAACGTTTACATGTGAAAACTAATCTGCTATGGAATAACTAATTCAAGTCCAGTGAATCTATAAAACAGAACAAAGGCAAACAAAAATGAAATGGACACAAGCTTTATAAAAAATGAAAGAAAAAGAAAACATGATCAACACAGATGACAAACAAAATAGAAGCATATAACAGTTCACATCTGAAATCATAAATAAAATATAGAAAGATGAGTTGGATTTGTCAGAATCTAAGCTTCCATTTTAGTTCAAAAAGTGAATGGGGGTAAAATAACTACTGTAATAGGGAAACCAACCTAACGAGTGGCTACCTCTATCAGCTTGAGGGAGAAAGGACAAGGCTCAGAGCAAGCTAAAGAGGAATAAACTTTCTTTTGCAACGGAGGAAGTGGGGAGGAACCCAGAGAGAGATTAGGGCTCAGCAACAGGGCCCCAGAACAGAACAACAGATAGAGGGAAGGACGAGGATACCTGAAGAAGATGGCGACCACTGAACGGACGATGACGGTGGAGCACTTTGGGCGCGTGAACGACTGAGGACTGGAGAGCTGCGCGCGCGAGAAGGCAGCCGCGGGAATGAAATTTTTCGGCTGAAAATCTCGCTGCTTATGGAGCGAAGCGATGAAGCAAGAAAGGATGAGAAGCTCACACAAGAGGTTAACTGAAAGAGTAGAAGATGACGACTGGTGGTCCCACGGAACTGACGAAGGCAGACGATGAAAGAGGAGTCAGGTGCTGGTCGGCACTGTGGGACTGTGGGAGAGAGACGAGGAAGGAAATGACGCAAGTTGCTACGCCGGAACGGCAGGAACAATTGAAGAGGTGGGCACTGGGCAGGCAGATGGCAACGCGGGAATAAGTAAATTCCATGACTTACACGTAAAAATATAAGATTTATTATTTAATTATTAGAAAAATGAAATAAATACCATATGAATTTCCTAAACCTAGAGAAGACCATTGAACTTGTGAAAGGATAAGGGGAAATCAGGATATGAAAATTTTGAAGAAAATTTTGAAGAAAATTCCAAACTACCCTTCACATAAGAACACCAAGAAGATCCAAGGCTTCGACTTCCACGATCTCATTGGAGACTAACGGAATCACACTGGAGCTTTGGCTAGCTATGGTACAAGGCTTGTCGGAGGTTCAATTCCAGCGAATATAGAGCAAGATCAGAAGAACTAGAAAGAGGAAGATGAAGAGGAAAAGACACATTGGGCTCCAACTTCTTTGTTCTCTAACGCTTACACTAGCGTCGTTGTCCCCAAATCGGGTTGGGTTGGGTTAAGGTTTAAATCGATTTGATATGATTTACTATCTACACTCACAAAAATTAAGAAAAGAAAAAGAAAACACCACCTAAAATTTGAAATGAACAATGTCTGGGTTTTGAGAAAGAAGAAAGTGAATAGTAAAGATGACATTTAACAAAGTCGTAATTGGAATGACAAGTTCTTTAATGGGATTAACAAGTTCATTCGTCGGGTGGAACTTACATCAATTTGGACTTGTTAATTGCATTACTGAACTTGTTAAACGCATTAAAGAACTTGTTATTCTCATTACTAATTTTGTTAATGGTGCTCAGATTTTGATTTTTCCAGAGTGACATAAGTTCCAACTGACGAATGAACTTGTTAAACCCATCACTTAACTTGTTATTCCCATTACGACTTTTGTTAAATCTCACATTTATTGTTCACCTTCTTCTTCTTCAAATCTAGACATTGTTCATTTCAAATTTCAGGTGGTATTTTCTTTTTCTTTTCTTAATTTGTGTGTGTTTAAATAGTAAATCAAATCAAATCGATTTAAACATTAACCCAACCCCAACCCAATTTGGAGACGACGACGGGAGTGTGGGCGTTAAAGGAAGAAGTTGGAGCCCGATTTGCCTTTTCCTCTTCATCTTCCTCTTTTTAGTTCTTTTGATCTTCCTCTATGTTTGTTGGAATCGAACCTCTGACAAGCTGTAACATCCCAAATTTTGGGATTTGGAATTTGAACATTATAAGGGAAATTGAATTGTGAAATTTTCCCTAAAATAATTATGAAATTAATTATTGGAATTTAAGGCATATTTTTTCATAAATTAAGGATAAATAATTAGGGAATAATTTTTGGCATAAATATTTTAGAGATAATATTTTAAGGCCAAAAGAAATTTAATTGGGAAAAAAATCCTTATATGAAATTAAGGATTAATTTATTTTCCAATAATTGCAAAAGATGAAATTTTGGAATGGAGCCCATCTAATCATCTAACCCAAACCAACTTTTTTTTTGTTGCTACTGCAAGGTATCCCACAGCCGGTAGCCATGAGACTGATCCCCCACCCTTCTGTCAGCGCACAAAGCGGTAGAGGGCTAGCCACGTGATGCTTTCCATTCACAAAAGTTGGGGATCGAACCACCAACCACTTGCTTAATGTAATACCCGTGTATTTATTTATCTGAAATGTTATATTTGATAAATAAATTGGCTATTTCCGATAAGTGAAATTATGGTTGCAAGACTTGTGTAAATATAGTCTATTTTTCTAAGTTGAATTCTGTAGGAAGTTAGAGAATTTAAGGGCCAAAGTGCCAAAATGACGAAAATGCCCCTAAGGGAAATAAATAACTTAGAAAAATTGTGAAAAATCCAAAAAGGCCGTAAAATAATTATTAAAATTTAGAGAGTACATTATCTCTAATTTTAGTAATTTAATAAAGTATAAACTTGAAAAAATTGAGAAGGAACGTTCAAAAAGTATTGTAATGACCAAAATACCCTCATAAATTCTAATATAATGAAGGAGACATGAAAACACAAATGTCAATGCAAATGTTATGAGGTGATGAGTTGTTCTAATTAAGAAAATTGTCAACTATTGATAAGAAAGTAATTAAGGAATTACTGGCTAATTATTTAAGCATAAGCAAAGGAAATTCAAGAATAATTGTGTAAAACTCCAAAATTAGTGATTTATGGCTAGAAATTAGTAAAAATATATTTCCTAATTAATTGGAAATTTTGAAGAAAAATTGTTGAGTTTAGGTATTTTTAAGCCTAAATACAATAATGGACCAATAGGAAAATTTGGTAAAAAAATTATATAAAAAAATTATTAAATAATTATTTTATATATTATTAATTAATTAAATAATTAATTAAAACGAAAATTAATAAAATAATAATAAAAAGGACAAGAAAATCTTAAGAGGATAAGGTGATAGGATTTTTGTAATATAATAATATTTAATTAACTAAAGTGAATAGTGATCAGATATATAGGAAACGGATCCTATCTAGAGAACTAGGAATGAGTTTTCTGAAGTCAAGGTAGAATATTGATCTGTGGATTTTTATCTTCCGTTAGGCTTTTCCGGAAGTTGATTCCGAAGCCGGTAGAGCATTTTCCTAATAAGACGAAATAGGGAAAAATGCAGATAGGCACATTTTTGGATCTGAAGAAAATAAATTCTAACTCGACATCTAGGAATGAGTTTGAAATTATCTGGACATATTTGGAATCAGTGAATTTTTGTCCAGAGGTTGATGATTCCGGAATTCAATTCTGTAACTGTCACGCTTTCCCGTAAACTTCAGACTGACTTTTGGAGCCCCAGATGGAATCAAAAATTAGTTTAATTTAGATATTTTTAATAAGTAAGAAAATGTCTTCAAAGTTATGAATTCAGAATTTTGAGATTTTTCCGAGATTACACGATTGGAACACCGATTGAGGTTTATCGGTACAAAACCTTCTTGAACAAGTTTGTGACATCATCATGATGATGCAGTGTTGTGCCACCTAATGGGGGAAGGAAAAATTGGACAAGTGGCATGGTGAGGATCTTGACATTTGGAAAAGTGCGATCCGACGGTCCAGAATCCGTCTGATAAAGCATGAATAGTAACCCCAGAAAAGTCTATAAATAGCAACCTTCACCTTTGCATTCTTCACACCAAAATCATTTCTCTAGTTGAACTTTCCTAGAGAGAAGTTAGAGAGAGGAGCTCTGGAGGAGGAAGGAGTCTGGGGAATTCTGCAAGCGAAGCTCTGGATAAGTTTTTCGGCACCGAACTTTTAGTTTCCGTAGTTCTTTCAGTAGTTTTAGTAGTAATGCTAGATATATCTTTAGTTTATTTTAAGTATTAAATTCGAAAATTATGGTGGGGTCGGAGTTCTGGCAAAATTTTGGAAAGTCGGAGTCAAAGTAGCGAAGCTCTGGCGAAATTCCGCCGATTAGGAGAATAGGGGCAAAATGGTAATTTTTACCTAAAATGCACGTTATAATGTCAACTATTGATAATGGTGATATTATCATTATAGGATATCAGAAACCTTGATCTGCTGTCGTTACGCTGTCCGACGTGCCCTTGTCAGCCCGCTGTTTTCCGTCAACGTGCAGTTTCCGTCAAAACGTACCAGAATCGCCATATATCGTCAACGGAGGTACGGACGCGTACTGTAACACTAATCTTACGCTGCTTAAGTACATATATGTGATAGATACGTTCAGAGATTGATATACAGACAGTTTTACACGGGTTATAGTTTTGATAATACCGTTATGTTTTCCTAGCGGCGAGACACGACCGTACATCGTGGCACTTGGTTTATGTGCGAGACTATTGTTGTTGTTTTCCCTATGGGGCTTTACATACTGCTCTGTGCTTATGTTCTGTCGTCATATTGATCATGCATCTGCTGTATGCTGATATACTGTTGTATTGTCTTGAATATCTGTTATCTGTATACTGTATTGTTTGAGCATGAGGTTAACCGTACTACTACAAAAAGTAGCTTTTACTTCCCTAATTGGCGTCCTAATTTAAAAGAAGGAAGTAAAAAAAAACGCGGTGGCATTTTTGTAATTATTTAGAGAAAATTTGATATATTAGGCGTCCTAATATTTTCTAGGACGCATAAAGTGTACTTAAAACGTCCTAAAAATATATTAGGACGCCAAACGTGGCCCAAAGAAAAGGAAAGGCGGAGGCAAATGGGCTTTTTAGCGTCTAAATATACTATTAGACTCCGTAACTGGGCCTTTTGACGTCTAAGTAAGGTAATTAGACGCCAAAAAGATAATATTTCATCGGGTTAATTTTTTCCAGGGTGAGTGAGCGAACGATCATTACGAGCAGACGGAGAGAGTGTAGCATCTTCTCCATCGTCTTTCCCTCCAAGTCGCGTGCCCTCCTTCTTCCGTCTCTAGCCACCACTCCGTCCGACTTCCCCTCTCCCACCGTCGGTGTGCTCTCTAACGTCTTATGCGTTCCACAGTCAAGTCGACGAAAAGGTACTCTCTCCTCTTCCAGATCTCCTAGTCTAGGGTTCCTTCATTATCGATTGATTAGGTCACTTCTGTTTCTTGATGTGTTTTCCTTTTCCAGAGGCCTCCACTAAACTCCCCCCAGTATGCTCTAAGTTGGTTTGAGACGATGGAAGCGTTGTGCAAAGGTGAAATCGGGCTCCGAACCGCCTTAGCTCGAACGATTACAGGCTCTTCGTCTCCATACAAAGACCTTTTCTCCTAAATTAGTTTGTTCATAGAGAAGACGAATGCTGTGTAGGTCGTTTGGGCTCATCAATCTGAGGTATGTGAAGTTATTTGTTGTTATGGTGGTTCGTCAATCTGTTTCTTTGCTGATTATTAACTGGATCTATGGTCTATTAGGTTTTTGTGGTGTGGGCTCATTTAGATGAATGCTTCTGAATGACTATTTGTTGATTGGTAACTCTGCATGTGATGGTGATTGGCTTGTCCACTGAATTGTTTCGGGAGAAGCTCTGTTAAAAGTGTGGGACTACAAACTTGTTCTCAAATGTGTACAATGATTTACCCTTGAATCTCTTGAACGGTGAAGCCTAGCAACCTCAATCCTCAACCTTTCTCATCGGTGGACAACATCTGCGAAGCACAACGGCTCTTAGTGTCCTCACGCACAGAAGCCTCTCTCTCTCTTGAAGCCAGGTTTTATTTCCTATTCTTAACGGGTGTTTGTCAAAGAAGCTCCTCAATCTCACGTTGTACTCACCATATGTTCTCTTTTCCATATTGTAATGTGATTTGGCTGCCAAATCAGTTATTCCTGCCATGTTTTCCTCTTTATAAAACTGTTTGTCTACAGCAGCAGCAACCAGAAACTATAGGGACATCACGTTTTCTAAACATGGAGATTGAAACTTTGTATAGTATAGGAATGCATGGCTTTAAAAAAAAAAATTATCCACAGGGAGTTAGGAACCTAAATGGCAGCAATAGCTGACTTGGACTGCCATGTTTGCCCACAGTACTACCATGTTTACAGAATTGCTGAAAACTAAAACATGAATTTTCCATACTCAAAAATATAAATGGCATAAGCATAAAATGACAATATAATCAATTGGCATATGTAGCCTTTTGTCGAATGAGTCGGCCCATTTGGAGGATATTATGCTAGTTAGTTGGGTGATTATTGCGCATACTCAATGTGTGTGCAATGGAACCTACTAGTTGGATGTTATGTTGGAATAATTTTTGACCTAACTCAAAGCACATAAGTCTGTTCTTCAAGCTTTGAGGGTTGGACTTGGAAGTTTTTTCTGCAGTTGACTACATTTTTGTAGTTTCGACTTACCATGCTTTATTTTGGATTGTTATGGGCTTTCTTCTATTTCCCATTTCTCAAAGCTCATTACAAATTTAAGATATCTATGAATTTAATTGTGTTGCTAATTTTGTGTGGGACCAAAGAAAAGCGCTGACTACTCACCGATGCTTACTCATTGAAATGTCATTGGTGCACGACTAATACTCGATCCCAGCTACTTTGGGTTTCTTCCACAACAGTAGCAGCCGCAGTTAACATTTCATAAATGGAAGCCCTGTACTCTAAGCTCTGTGACAAGTATACCAAGCTAAAGGTGTCTCTCATTCCCTTTGTTGATGCTAACTCTGAAGTTCCTAGTTTTGCAACCTCACATTCACTGTCTTTTTGTCATTTAGAGTTAAATAACCTCAAAGCTTTAAGAAAAGATTTTTGAGGTATCTGAATTTGATGTTCAAATTTTGTTTTTCTAAAATATTCGATCGTTGGTTAAGATAATCTTTGGAACATTGCATTCGGGTGTGAATTAAAGCTTTGAGATGAACATAGGTGAATAAAATTGAAATTTCATCGGTGAATGATGCAGCAAACAAACATGCGTTTGGTTTTGTTATTGATTTATAATTTTCTTTCTTGTTCCAGGCGAAGAAACTCTCTGAGTTTGATCAGATAAATAAATCTCAAGAAGTTAAGTTTATGAATTTTATGTCTGGTATGTATCTTCTTTATGCTTTTCACTTAGGGTATGTTTGTTTTGAGGGGAGGGGAGGGGAGGGGAGGGGAGGGAGGGGGAGAGAAAAAAAAGGAGGGGAGAAGAAAATATGTGGGCCCCACTACACTCAATTTCAAAAAAACTTTCTCTCCTCTCATTTTTTTTTCCCTCCCTCCCCTCCCCTTCCCTCCCCTCAAACCAAACATACCCTTAGATTCCTTTCTTTAAGTTTCTGAAGACTGCAATTATAAATTTATGGTAATGAGTTTACCGAAGAATTTGCAATACATTTTCAAGTTCAGTCTATATAAAATGGCTCCTAAAACTCATGTTTATGAGGTCTTGCAAACACCTTCCTTTTGTTATTCGATTCCTGGTTTTTGACTCTAACTTGTGTTTTTGCTCTTTAGTTTTGGCATATGATTTTTAATAGTGTGATGCAAAATAGTTAATTGCACCTGAGCTGTGTCTAATAGTTAGTAATAGCAGGTGATTTCGCAAAATTATTTCTTTATTTAGTACTTTTAATTTAGAATTTTTTTCCTGATTCTCTTGGTTCAAACATCTTAAGCACTATTGTACTAATTATTAGCAATCTCTTTTCAAGTCACTACTACACTACTACAGCTGCAGATGAGTTGATGGAGCACTTGAGCGAAAATAACTAGTTGCATGAAAAAGCGAATGAATGATAGGAACAACAGTCCCAGTGTTGACCCAAAAACATTTTCTACATAGCAAGACTAACTATTCCTGGTTATTTATTAGGTATGTTTGACTTATATGGGTACGCATCACTGTTATAAGATTTACCTTGTGTTTGCATGTAGTTTTAATTATTTAGATTTTAAATTTTCAACTCAGCATTTTAAAATAAAAATTATTTCTTTAAAAATTGAAAGTTGAGAGATTATATATCTTTATTTTATATTTTGTATACATTAAAATAATTTTTATGAAGTACACTTTTATTATAGTTGTGACACAATAGTTTGTAGAAAATGAACCTTTATACCCTGGGTATCGCTTTGAGTTAACAGCTTTTTTTGTTTTTTGTTATTAGGTAACTATTTCTATGTTACTGCAATTCGCAACAAGATAGTAGTAACCTTTACATGGGTCTCATTATATGTCACGACGAAAAAATAAAGAATATAAAACCAGTAATAAAATCCCTTACATTTATTATTCGCGTTGCCTTCAAAGATGGTATTTTTGTTTCTAATAAATGCTTCTCAAGTTTAAAAGTAATTGATATACCTAACTGTTGACTTACTATTATATATTTTTCAGAGGCATATGCTCATGAACAAACAGAAATTCTTCAGAGAATTGTTTCTCAACACAGTGGCTCAGGTTTTGTATTTGCAGAAGAACCTGAAGCGAAAAAAGAACTCTGGAAGGTAGTATTTAATCCTTTATAATATTTTGTAATCCACTCTTCCCAATATGAGTTTGCTCTGTGAACGCTCTTGTTCTTTGGTCTTGTTCCTTTTAACTTATTTTATGCCACCAAAGAGGCAAACTATGGGTGGTTATTGATTTGAATTGAATGTGGTTTATGATGGATAACATTTCAATCTTGGAAGGATGTCACTTTTGATACCCGCTTTCCTTTTCTTTTTGAGTTTCGGAGAGTATCTCACACCCTTTGTCACATGCTTGCTAGAAACAAGCACATATTGGTTGATGATCGAACCTTGGCCTATTTCTTATCAGATGCTCTTTTGATTTCTATTGATATTAAGTGGTGGATGTTGTTGTGTTGTGTTATTGTAGTTTTAATTTAATGAATTAGAGACTTACGGAGTCTAATTCTAGGAATTAGACGTCGTAAGTATGGCCTACAAGGCCTATTCTGCCATACTTAAGGCGTCTAAATATTAATATAGGACGTCTTAAGTTTGAACTTATGGCGTCTAATTAAAAAATTAGACGCCGTAAGTTTTCCCTACTACGCCCCCCAGATAGGCGTCCCGCAAAAAAAGGACGTTAAATGTGTAAAAAATAGGACGCCGTAGCCCTATTTTGTAGTAGTGCCGTTACCTGAGATCCAATGCGGTAAATTGGATCTCAGCTGTAGCTTCAGGGTCCGGAGAACCGAGAGTTGGAGACCGGGGGAAGCAGCACGGGTAGATCGCTAGCCGGGAAATTTGTATTTCCGCTTTTGTACTTTCTTTTGAAACAGTAGGATAACTGTATTATCCATACAATGTTACACTATGGTTTATATTTGAATATGTATCAGTTACTCTTTCGCTCCAATACTCTACTCTGATTGGAAAAAAAAAATCCGCTTTAGAAAATGTGATGTTACACTTAAGGGACGAGATGCTGAACCATCACACCCATCCGTCGTGGTTCTAACCCAAACCAACTTCTCTAACTCATTCTTTTTTTATAGAATTCTCTAACTCATTCTAATTTCATCAGCCATCACGTTACATGAGCCAACATATATATATGAGAAGTCCATTATTCCATTTCTTCATTCTGATTCATTATTAGACTAAGCAGCCCATACATGCCAACAAGGTCCAACCCATTATCCATTTGAACCAAATCCAATTACCCATATACCATTCCATTTGGACTGACTCTTTGACTTACCCAGTATCTGCTTCTTTATTCATTCCATCAGAACACGAAAACACAGTAAACAAGGTCACAGCGTCGTTTACGGGAAGGAGAAGCAGCATCTCAACTCCATGCTTCTCACGTCACAGACTCACAGTAGCACAACTCCATACCTCTTGAGCCAAACAAAATGATAACGTGCTCTCCTCTGTGTAATTAAATGACCAGCATTCCTTTTCTCGGACCAGACCCTTAAACCTTTATATAACCATACTTCGTTGCTTCTCTCGTGTCTTATGCGCAAGCCATACTCCACCTGCCTCTCTCAGAATGCAGCATGTTAGCGCCATAATCCACTATTCTCTCGTGTTTTCAGCTTGTGCGCCATTATACTCCTCATTTCAGCATCATACTTCGCTTGCCTTTGGTCAAAAACAACAACAACAAAAAAACGCTGAGAGTGAGAGACCGAGCATGAGCTGAGTACTTGAGAGAGAAAGAGAGTTGGAGGAAGGCATTCCTTCGGCCTTCTCAGAAAACACAAAACAGAAGCAAGAACGTGGGCTGAGATGAGAGGAGGCACTGGAGGAGAAACTCAAAGAAAGCTGAGAACTAGAGAGAGGGCTGTGACTGAGAGCAATGAGAGAAAGAAAAACTGAACGAGAAGCACGACAGTTGGAAAGAAAAAGGAGTCTAAATGCATGCAAGCTTGGCTTTCGGTTAAGGTGAATTTTTTAACCTCTTTCTATCTAGCTGCGGCATCTTTCACGTTGGCTACTCTGTTTGTGGGTGCTGAAAACAGAGGAAGTTTTGGCTCGTTTCTCACGTCTAAAATGTCTAGATAGTCTCACAAACCATTAGAGAATAAAAGAGAATGCTTAAATGTAGTATATGCATGTGTGAATATGAGTCATATGCATAAAATGAGAAGCTGACGTGGATCTGGAAATTTAGTTTGCAGCTGGAACAGTAAACTTTGGGTAAGGTAAAACTAGGAAAAATGAACTATTTTGAGCCAGAAGTTTTGTGCACATATAGTACACATCCTAATCTTTAAAATGAGCTTTAGATATCGGAGATCTATAACTCCAGTTATAATTTTTGGGAGTTGAGCTAAGAATATGAAAATTTCTGGTATGATTCTGGAACAGTAAAAAGACCTTGGATTTTGGACCAAGTAAACAAAATAAAAAAGATGTGAAATTTTCCAGATAAATATTAGACACATAGAGGTTTAATTTGATAGGTAATTTATCGAATTCCGATAAGTATTGAAGGAGTTATGGTTCCTCAAAGATTGGTCAAGAAATCTAGAAAATTCTAAACATTGCTTGTGTTTTTCGAAAGTTGGGAATTTTCTCAGCCATAAATCAACTTAGCGACTTTAATTTATGAAATAGACTTATCAAGGTTTAAGTAGAAATTGGAATCACTCCATTTGGAGTTGTATCGGTCAAGTTATGAATTTTCTAAATTCTTAGAAAAGTTAAATGCTGAATTTTTTATAAGTTTTAAAATAGTCACGCAAGTTGTTAATTGTACATCATATTAGAGTTTATATGGAGTTAGTAATTATTAAGCTCCTAATTTAAAGTGTTGGAATAACCTATGAGGGTTTAAAATAATTATAGAGAAATAATAATAAATAAATAGTAATAAATAATTTTATTAAATAAGAAATAAATAATAAATAGAAAAGGGAATTATTAATAAACAATAAATGGAATTATTAATAATAAATAGAAAAGTGTATTATTAATTAATAATAAATAGAAATGAGAATTAATAGTTACAATGGTCTCAATGATTTTTTAGTCCCGTCATAATGTGCCCACTTCAAGCATTTCAAACTTATTATTACTAAAATTTATATATTATAAGTTATAATTTTGATTATGTAGAGTTTTAGAAGAGTTATTAATGATTAGTAATTGGTTGTGGTAAATTGATTTTTGGCATGTGTTTGAGCTCTTGGATTAGAAGTAGTGTGATAATAGTTAGCTTCGGCGAGAAGTAATCACTTTCCACTTGTTATGTGTATTGATATGTCATTGTGAGTATGTTTTGAAATAATTATGAATATTTTAATAGAAATTTCCTAGTAGAACCTTATGATTTGAATTGTAAAATATATGCATATATTTATGTATGTATAAGAATTTGGAAATGAGATATTATGACATGTATATGAGAGTTATTTAATTAACATGATATGAATGTGTAGATCTTGGAAAAATTCCTGTTGAGTTATCTATTATGATAATTATGAAAAGGATTGAATTGGGAAGAAATGGAGTAGTTTATTTCACCACGTGGTGTAGCCTCCATTGATGCACGATGTTTGACTTTCTATTGTCCCACTTGTTCAATAAGGGACTGCCCACTAGTTCAATGAGGGCTTGTGACACCCCACCTGTTCGATAGGGAAAAGACCCACGATCTGTGATATGTGTTCTAAGGATTTTGGCTGATCCTCATCACGTGACTAGTGAACTTTTGAGTAGCCGGTAACATGGTCGGTAACTTAGCCCATGGGTTTAGTTGGCGGAAATAAGGCGGTTCGGTTGGATTGATGGGAGGCATATTGAGAATTGTGTTAATGAAAACTGTGATACATAATTTATGATATAGAATTCATGATATGAAATTTTGTAATATGTATATTAGTAAATTATACTTTTAATACCATGGTTATATATATTGTTCCACTTGACACCTTACAAGCACATATTAGTATGTGTAATGAGTTAGATTGATGGTTACCAACATTTTTCAGGTGATGGTTCCCGCGCGGGTTCATCAGGGAAGACGTCGGAAATTTAGGCTACTTTTGCCAAAAGTAATACTTCCGTCTTTTTGGTATATGTTGGATGATCGTATATTGCCACATTAGAGCTCATTCTGCATACTCTGATTTATTTTTGTATATTTTTGTAAATGATGAAGCATTACTTAATTGTTGATCAACCCTTAATTAGTCATTATGTTAAGTAAAATGGAGGATGTTAAACAAGCCCTGTACCATAGCCAACCAAAGCTCCGGTGTGATTCCGTTGGTGGCCAAGGAGATCGTAGAGGTCGAAGCCTTGGATCTTCTTAGAGTGCTTCATTATGTGAAGGGCAGTTTGAACATTTCTCCAAAATTTCCATATCCTGGTTGCTCCTTATCCCTTCTTTGTCATTTTACAAGTTTAATAAGCTTCTCTGGGTTTAGGAAATTCATATGATATCTAAGTGTTATTTTCCCTTAATTATTTTTAATTTTAGAATTTCTTCACTTATTTTCTTTGCTATTTTTATAATACTCTCTCTTACATATAAGGGGATAGTTTTTTGAGAGAATCTTATATAAAGACGATTGAATTACCTAAATTCTAATTTGGTTACTAAACTTAACAAATTATTAATTAGGTTATGTAACACAATTAGGAATTTAGAAATTGGGTTACATTACCTTTATATCCCTTAGTTATTAAAAAAAGAAGAAGCAAAATTGGAGACGATGACAATATTGCTTACGCCCCTACGGAAGAACCTTGATACATTTGCAGAGCTGTCAATACTTAAAAGCTTGGATTTAACTTTGAACAATTTATCAAGAAATATACAAGTTCTTGACACATTGATATTGATATTATTATCAAAAGTCAATATATCATAATTCTAATTTGGTTACTAAATTTACAAATTATTAATTAGGTTATGTAACACAATTAGTAATTTAGAAATTGGGCTAAATTACCTTTATATCCCTTAGTTATTAAAAAAAAAAAAAGCAAAATTGGAGACGAACAATATTGCTTACGCCCCTACAGAGGAACCTTGATACATTTGTAGGGCTGTCAATACTTAAAAGCTTGGATTTAACTTTGAACAATTTATCAAGAAATATACAAATTCTTGACACATTGATATTGATATTATTATCAAAAGTCAATATATCATAATTCTAATTTGGTTACTAAACTTAACAAATTATTAATTAGGTTATGTAACACAATTAGTAATTTAGAAATTGGGTTAAATTACCTTTATATCCCTTAGTTATTAAAAAAAAAAAAGCAAAATTGGAGACGAACAATATTGCTTACGCCCCTACGGAGGAACCTTGATACATTTGTAGAGCTGTCAATACTTAAAAGCTTGGATTTAACTTTGAACAATTTATCAAGAAATATACAAGTTCTTGACACATTGATATTGATATTATTATCAAAAGTCAATATATCATACAACTCATTCGCTAAAGCGCTTCTAAAAGAAACAAAATCTTGGAAGAACCTCATCCCCATCTTCTCTTTTTTTTTTTTTTGGTATAATCCCCATCTTCTCTTGTTTGCCAGATTTTCTCATAGTTTATCTAAATCCAAAAGGCCCATCTCACTCTGGGGAGAGATGATCTATGCGTCACAATTCCTAGCTTCTTTGGAAGCCCTACATCGCTTGACGTCATGAAATTCCCCATAAGCCTTTGCACTGGCGTCACATGCGACTGTTCCAGCATCCAACGCTGGCAATAACACCTGCCTTGCCACCAGGCAGGTACTTCAATGGGGAAATCCATATGGACTTGGCTTGTATCTTTTGCGGATACTATCCGCTGCCGTCCGCTGCACCCAAACATCACCGTTTTTATTGTTTTTCCAGCAAAACACACATGTTTCCTTAAAAAAAAAAAAAAAATTCAGGACCTATCAGGTAGTAAGAAGATAATTCATAATACTGAATGGTACTAAAAAAATTCTTCACGATCTTAAAAAATTATTTCATGATCTTGAAAAAATATTTCAGGGTACTGGTTGCTTCTAAAAGGATACTGACTGGTACTGAAAAAATAATTTATGGTCTCCAAAAATTATTTAAGGACCTTGAAAAAATATCATAAACTATATTTTTAGTAGCATTCTTTACCTGAAATATTTTTTCAAGATCTCAAAATAATTGTTGGAGACCATAAATTATTTTTTCAGTACCAGTCAGTATCCTTTTAGAAGCAGCCAGTACCCTGAAATATTTTTTCAAGATCATGAAATAATTTTTTAAGATCGTGAAGAATTTTTTTAGTACCATTCAGTATTATGAATTATCTTTTTACTACCTGATAGGTCCTGAATTTTTTTTTTTTTTAAGGAAACATGTGTGTTTTGCTGGAAAAACAATAGAAACGGTGACATTTGGGCGCAGCGGACGGCAGCGGATAGTATCCGCAAAGGATACAAGCCAAGTCTATAGGGGCCCAATTAAGGCCCAAAATTTCAAAAAAGGCCCCAACAACTTTCACATACCAAAAAGGGCCCTAGAGCCTTTTTTGGGATTTTTCATTAAAACGTTAGTTGTTAATCTGACTGATTTAGTTGTTAACCGGTGCTGATATTGTTGTTAAAATGACTGATTTAGTTGTTAAAATATTGTTGTTAATGCGACTGATTTAATTGTTAACTGTTTTAGTTGTTAACGTTTATACCAGAAAAGGCCCTAGGACCCTTTTTGATATGTGAAAGTTGTTGGGGCCTTTTTTGAAATTTTGGGCCTTAATTGAACCCCTATATGAATTTTTCCTACTTCAATCCAAGGAATTGTCCCTAACCTCACCCTCCAAATGCTTATTCAAATCTGAACTGACTCTATTTGACACCGAATCGAATTTGCTGATTCCCCAGCTGCTAAATCGGTCCCGGCTCGGGATCAGGTCATTGACGCTATCCGAGATCTGGAGAGCAAAAGCTAAAACCCTTTGTTCTCCCTCGTTGGAATTCTATCATTTGCTAAAGAGAACCAGGAATTCCTCGCCAACATGGGGGATTAGTACCTTTGCTCAGAGCAAAAGAGAGAGACACACGATGGTAACGCAACGAGTGCACATTCGACTTTGAATCTAGTCTTTTGCTTTTCTCTTTTCTTTGAATCATGGCTTAGGTCATAATTAAAAAATAATCAACATTTAAATATCCTAAAATTGGGTTGTTAACCGAATTTAAGATTTGTTGAGTTTCCCAGCCTTATATAGAATTTCTCTATTTCACGTTTCAACCAGATTCTCCCTAGGTTTTTTTTTTTTTGCATGAATATAAGTTGATTAAATTAAATATATAAAATTGATTCAAATTTGGAAATGTTCCCAATGAGATTAGGGAGGGAAATATCTTCGTTGATCTCTCTCTATTTAATATATTCAATCAAGTTTAAATGATTGAGATTTATTCTATTTATTATGGTAGTATATATATTCAGAAAGGTGAAAAGTCGACATATATCAAATGGAGAGAAAATTTAAAAAAAAAATTAATCGAGACATTTCTCTCCTACTGGTATATATGTTCAGAAGGACAAAAATTTGAAAATTTTCATTTGGCTAGAAATTCAAAGTTTTGAAAGATTAGGAAAGTTTTCCTTAAAAAAACGGAGAGATTAGGAAAGTATTAAACGATGTAATTATACGGTAGATATTATAAATATAAATAGGAAAGTCAATGTAATTAAAAATTATATAACGCATATAAAATTTTTGGCCAAAAAAATACATATAAATACCATGTTTCGGGTCGGGCGGGTACGATCGGGTTCACATAGGTCCATGGATTGCCCAACGGTGGCAGCAGTTTCTCGAACAACGAAAATAAAAGGCTGTTCGGTCTACATCATCGCCCTTTCTTTTGCCCTAATCGACAACTTCTTGCTCTGAAGGAGATCACGGTAAGCTTTCTCTTGTTCTTTTTTTCCTTTTAATTTTCACGGTATTATTTCATTTGTTTAATTGATTACTTCACCTCGTGCTTGTTGCTATTGTTCATATATTTTTTGTCTCTGGAGATTTCGCCCCAAATTGTGAGTCGATTCGACTGCATCCAATGAACTTGAGCGAATCTGCTCCTGGGTCTTAGTGCTCAAGCATTGAATATCATTTCGATCCTGGTGTAAATGCTAATTTAGAGAATAAACAAATAATTTTAGAAATTTTTGTTCAATGCTAGCGAATTGTTCACCCTAATAGCCATTTTTTTTCCTGAGAATATTGTAGTCAGTTTTTTATGGGAATTATTCTTTGTTATTTGTGGTCTTGCGTCTCTCTCAACACGCAGTCAGTTGTAGTGAGGAGAAATTCAGCTTTGTTCCTAACCTAATTTGCAGTGTTTTGCCATCAATAAAGCAGGCCTTCTATCAAGTTTCTTAGATTTGCGGCTTGAGACTCTGGGTACTTGTAATTGTTGGCTGTCTATTTCTTCTTCAAGCGGCAATGCAGGAATATGATAGAGACGTAAGCAGTCTCAACTTTAGGGAGAAAATTTCATTGCTTGTTACTTGTTCCCCCTTCATGTTGCTTTGTTCGTTTTCTTCTCACATTTATTAATCCTGTGTGCTACTAGTTTTAGGCCTCATTATTCCTCCCATTCCCTTTCTGCAGGGTTATGAAGATTATGATGATTATGAGGATGAGGGACAAGAGCAAGAATATGACTATGAAGAGGAGGAAGGGGAGGAATATGAAGAGAAACAACCTCCTAAACCGACAAAGGAAGAACTGGAGTACCTTGAATTGAGGCAGAAGTTGAAGGAATCAATTAGAAAACAGATGAAGAAGGAGAGCAGTACATCACATGCCAGTTCCAGTGAAAGAGAGAAAAAGCTTCCTTACGATAAGTGAGTATTGGACCTCTTGGAATGACCTTTTGCTCTTTCTTAACTTCTTATCTTTGATTTTGTTTTCAAAGGATGTTGATCAGGTTGTTTCAGTGCTTCTTCTGTGACATCGATCACATTTTTTCTGTTATGCTTTTATATTGAACCTTGATATATATTCTTACTCTAATCATTTGTTTATATTCTTAGGAGCTTTCCAAATAGAATAAGAAATGGCAATAAGGCGTCATTTTCTAATTGGTTTGAGCTTTAGTGCCTTGCAAACAAGTGCCTATTTTGATTTATGTGAATGTAGTCATTACTGAAGGCCCTTGGATTGACAGATTGGGTTAGCTAGCATTGGGTGCGCTTTTTAACTATCGTTAACCTAATTTTTTAATTCTGTTGGAGGATTAGTTGGCCTTCTCATTTAACATTATGTGGTATTTACACATCCTGTGGCAAACTTGCAAATTTGATGTTTTCGTAATTAGGATATACTGCATTGTGGTTTATTGAGATAAGACCTTGTACTACATGTGAGCATCAATGAGTCTCAGCCATGAGTCACCTTATAATCATAATTGAATTTGGATCATTTGTAAATATTTATGTTGATTACGTATTTCATTCAGGGGTTTAATTTCAGGGCGGTATCTATGTGTTAATCCTTTTTATTATTTGTAATGGTAATTTGTACTCTGTTGTTCTTGGGATATTTTCTCATTAGTTTCTATTATTGGTACAATTTTTTCATTGATCTATGTCATAAAAGATTTGGCAGAGTTTTACGTTGGCTTTTGCTGGCCTAACACAACTGTCTACCTTTATGGGGGCTTGGGACCAACAGTTAAAATGAGAGATCAAATCATTCTATAAGTTGCAAAGTTAGATGTTTGGGATCAATTATGCAAAAAGATTATGAAATTGATAGAGATGTTAGTCATAGAATTCAAGCTTGTTTAAATGGAGAAAGGCAACTGAAGTTATCTGTGATAAAAAAGTAGCTAGTAAGATAAAAGGGAAGTTTATTGCATTGCTATAAGACCAACAATTCTATATGGTAGTGAATGTTAGGCTTTAAAAATACAACATAAGCATAAAGTGGGGGTAGTTGAAATGATTATGTTGAGATGGATGTGTGGTCACAAGAAAAGACAAAATTCATGATGAATATTTACACAGAGGAGTTGGAGTGGCATCTATTGAAGAGGAGATTGTAGAAAATCATTTGAGGTGGTTCAAAGAAGGCCATTGGATGCGCTAATGAGGAGGGTAGATTAAGTAATATGAGGTCTTTTGAAAAGTGGTAAACAAAGAACGAGACTCAATGAGGTTATTAAGCGAGACTTTTTGGTTAACAATCTATCTAAAGATTTAGCTGTTGATAGAGTACAATGAACAATCGCATCATGCAATCTATGAAGTCAAACCCACCTAGTGGGATAAAGCTTGTTGATATGTTTATGAAGTGATGTTTCTTTTCTCTGTAATAAAACTGTAAATTTGTCCTCTACCTTATCTATATGTTTATAGAGTGATGTTTCTGTGCTTAGTAGCCTTATGTATGCTTTGCTGTTTGACTATTGCTTTATACTAGTCTTGATATATGTTTTATTATTTATCGTGTTTGGCTACAACTTTTGTTTTTCCTTTTTTATATGTAGTTGAATGCAATATTTTTTTACATTTCTATGCTTATCATTCATATTATTCATGTTCAGCTGGGATTTGGCAGTCATCAGATGAATTACTTACTGGAGTATTTCTCCATTTTGTTTATCACTCGCAGTTATGGGTCATTTTTTGGTCCTTCTCAACCTGTTATTGCACAAAGAGTCATCCAAGAGAGCAAGTCATTGCTAGAAAACCAGCATTTGGCATCGAGGCTTTCTAATCCACTTCATATTGTAAGAACTCAGAAGCCTAGTTTTTCCATTATATTAATTTCTTATATTGTATTGAATTGCTTCAACTTTATTCTATTGTAATCACTTTTATACATTGTGACCTACTTCTGTTGGGCATATTCATGAAGTGGTACATTTTTTTTTGTCAAAGGTCTCCTGTGATACATTGGCCATCTTGTTCTCATTGTAAATGGTACATTGTCTGTCCCTAGGGTGGGTATTGATTAGGGAAAGAGGAAGGGTAGGGGGAACAACAGCCATGGAACTGGTGGTACTGCCACAGCGCCAATGCTAATTCTCTTCTTTGGATTTACTGCTAAGCTGCTTTGCTAATGTTACAGCCATGGCACCAGAAAGCATTTCTCTGGACAAAATTATCAGCAGAGGTTGTGTGGCTTCACAAGACACAGCCATGGAGCCAATGCAATTTAACTTAATTTTTCTCTCTTCTGGACTCATTTTCCCCTGCTTTGGACAATTCACTATTTCCTACAAATACCATAAAGACTGATGAAAAGTGTCTGAATTAAACCATGCTTTCAGCAATTTTAAGTTTTTTTACAAGCAATTCACTAAATGTCAACGATTTCTTTTCTTGAGAAATTAATCAAACACTCGTTAAAATGCAATTTTGGCTCCCCAAGTACTCCCAAAAATACCCCAAATGTTATTAAATATGGGGATTTATCACCTATATACCTAGGGAAAACTGTTGCATATACTGCTGAGTTTTCTTATCATTGTCTGGCTATTTGTTCTTTTTGTTGCCTCGTGCCTGTCACCAGGTGCTTTATTGATGGCAGCCTATGCAAAAGATAAATGTTATCTAATATATTTCTGCCCCCATATTATGTGGTGCATCAGTATTCTAACTATGATCTTGTCTACAGAACAAGAACAAAAACAAAGTATCTAATGGGGGATCAAAATCTGCAGTTCATAATCCACTACCTAAAGTCAGTGAGGTATCGAAGCTATTCTTTCAAAATTGCTCTAATGTAAATTAGCATCTGGGATATCTAAATGATTGTGGTCAATTCCTCTGTCTATGCAGGTGAAGCTTAAAGCACAGAAGATTAAGGATACAAGAGATTACTCCTTTCTTTTGTCTGATGATGCAGAGATTCCAGCTCCTAAAAAAGAGCCCCCACCTAGGAATATGTCTGCTCGAAGTTCCGGTACATTGCTGCTTGGGATCATTTTTATTTGGGATGTTTGTTGGGGGTGTAAACATATTATTATGATTGAGAAAACTTATACAGGTTTTTTGCTGATCTTGAAGAGGCATGGCCAGCTCAAGTACAAGGAAAGATTAAACAGTCTTTAAGCAGTGGCAGCAAGCATGTTTATGGTGGCCGTGAGGACAGAAAACTAGGTTCTCTGGGTGGCCAACTACCTCCTAAAGGAGGGTCCAATAATAAGTTAGCTTCTACCAGTAAACCTAGTATGACATCAGCAGATTCAAGAAAACAGCTTGGAAACAACAGTGTGAATGGACCTGGCCGGCCAGTGGGGTCAAAGGGCTTGCCTCCAAAGGCGCCTGCTGGAACCATGAGCAATAAGTCTCTGGCACCTGGAATAAAAGGCCCTGTAAATGTTGCGCAGAAACCGCCCATTTCGAAAGCACATTCATCTATTTCAAAGCAGAGTGTAGAACAAAGAAAAGACACTAGGGATTCAAAGCAGAGTGTAGAACGAAGAAAAGACACTAGCGAAAAGCATAAAATGACCCCCAAACAGGCAGTGTCATCTTCAATTCCTCAGGTTTGTGGTGCTGTGTACGTGTTCATGTACATGTAATTTTAGCTTCCTATTGAAGATAATATGTTCTCTTTCCTATTGTTTCAACAGAAATCAAAGCCACCTTCACAGGTTCCAACACAACGTGCAATCCAAGATCAACGCCCCAAGAAGAAACTTGTTAGACGGCCCTTTGAAGATGATTACGAGGAGGGTCAAGGGGCTATTGGCATGATCAGAAGAATGTTTCGGTAAGTCTTGCCAGTTTTCAATTAACATGTGATCCTCCATTTCCTTGCGATGATTTTGATAAATGTAGAAGAAGCCAAATTATCACAGATCTTGCTTGATGGACTCCTCTTTAATTTCTCATTCCTTTTTTAACCATTCCCCCCTTCAGTTTTGAGTTCACCTTTTAGTCTGTTAATGACTTTGACTGAATCTGGACATTCCAGTCTTTATTCACTGATCTTTAAATTTAATTCTTTTTCTTAAAAGAGAGTCATTGCAATCAAAGTATTTACTAGGGTGTGTTCTTGGTGTTTGATATGTCTGATTGGAGGCTCTCAATTTTAGCATGGCAATGGGCACATTTTGCTGCAAATCTAGTAATTTTTTGTAATTAATTTGCTGAATCTTTTGCAGCTACAACCCCAACAAATATGCTGATGAGGATGAGGATGATATCGATATGGAGGCGGGCTTTGATGACATCTTGAGGGAGGAAAGAAGGAGGTACGTTTCTGTAAGCTTTAACTTGATATTATTGGGCTTGTTTGGAATACCGGTAGGTAAAATGACTTATGAAAAAGTCTAATTGGGTAAAATTCAGATTGTAAAATGTAATTTATGTTTGGATTGGTTGTTGCATAAGTAGCTTTTGTGAAATTGAAACTTGTTTAGAATGATTTATGGATAAGTGACTTTTGAGATAATTATAAGAGAAATTAAAATTACCAAAAATATTAAAAATGCTAAATTACAAAATTTGGAAATACTAAAATACATAATTTGATTAAATAAAAATTACACAAGTAACTAGAAACTTATTCCGTGTACAATTTGGTATCTAATTGTGTCACAAATTTGATTAATTTTAATTGAAGATGGATGATTCATTTGGGTTTAAGATTCCTCAGCAGAATCAGTTGATGAAGACTCTTCATCTACACTAATATTCCCATTTCCAGCTTCCATGATAGTAGCATCTTATTGAAATAGTAAATAAGAAGCTTATAACTTTTCAAAAGCTAGAAAACCAAGCTTTTCAAATAAGCTCATTTCCCCCATAAGCTTGATTAGCCACAGTTTTTATCCAAACGAAAAAAAAAAACCCTATAAGCCCGATTGAAATAGTAAATAAGCTCCGAAAGTCCTTCCTATAAACTATACCAAACATGCACATTTACTGCTCTATTTGCCCTCACTTTAGACCTACAACAACATATGTTTGGCATGAATTAGGAATGAGGAAGGGAGTAAGGAGGGAAAGAAACTCTCAAACATATGAAACTTTTTTCTCGGAAAAGTCACTTGGCCATGTACAAAATGTGTCCTATAGAGAGCCTTGCAAATTTATGGATCATTCACCTTTATATTTCTAATTCCTGGCTTGCCGACCACAGTAGTCCTCGGTAATCTTGGATTTATCTGGTAATTAGATTTATATTTTGCTTTGGTGATATATACAGTGAGATAATCGGCAAGAGGGAGGATGAAGAGCAACTCCGGCTGATAGAGAAGGAGGAGGAAGAAGAACAGAGAAGAAAGATGGCAAAGTTAAAGAAGCGTAGGCTAGAGCGTTGACACCATATCTTCCTTCCATATTTGTAATCAGTTTAATTAGAGGCATTCCTTCATAATTATACCCGTTTGAATGGTATTTAATCAATTCTTCATTGAATAGGAATATGTCTCCCCCCAAAAAATAAAAAATCGCTTGCCCTTGTTGACTTGTTCTGATGATTCTTCTTGTTTTTTTTAAAAGAAAAAAAAAACAAAAAAAAAAAAACAAAAAAGATTCTTTTGATATCATTTATACTGAGATAATTTGATCCTCTGACCACTTTCCTTTATATATTGCAAAAGGTATAACAGAATATTATCACAAAATGATCCTAACTATACATGTGGCATATGAGAAGATTCACAAGGATATGATAGCTAGCATATCTATAAAGAATACAAACAATTACTCATCGGTCTTAATTATAGAAACATATTTTAGAGTTAGTTGTTGTCCTAATTATAAGAGTAAATTTTAACTTTTGTAAATTTTTTCTTATAATACTCCTATTTATACTTTCTCAATAATAATTAAAAACAATAATAATTTAATAATACACCTATATATTTTATAAAGTAAATAATGTTTGTAACTTATTAATGTTATACACACATCAAATATACTTTTTTTTATATAAAATAATTGAGTTATTTTTGCTATATTTTTTCCTATATCAACCTCTACTAATACTTTTTCCACAATAATTAATTTAACAACACACTTATATTCTATCAAGTGTGAGATTGTACTTTATTTTTTTATTTTTAAATAAAGTAATTTTAATATTCCTTTAAAAATATTTTTTGTAACTATCAGGTTCTGCTAGTTAAGACGACTTTGTATATACCATCTTCTTTGTATAGCATCAGCAAGAGGGATTATTCCACGTTAATTATACTTGAGTTATGCTTAAATTGCAATTAATTAATTAGATTCTCTACGTATAAATCAACGACATAAGGGTTCAGTTTTATATGGCATTGTTTTATTAAACTCCTTATGTATATATATGTTCTAATTTTGCCTTGAAAGTAATTTTCAATTTTAAGTAGGGGTATTTTCGGAAAATAATTATAATTAACTAATTTAACTTCTCTCATTAATCTCTCCAAATTCTGGTAAATAGTTCTTATAATTAGGATTAGAGAGAGTATTTACAAGAGACTAATCAACTATTAGTCCTAGCATTCCCTTTTATACAAGAGGGTGTGAGACACACTGACACACACCAAGTTTGTTTCTAAATAAAAAATTGAGAATGCAACAAAGCTTTAGTGAAACAATCACCTATTAGATGAGACGAATGCACATATCTAACTCCAATAGATCCAGACAAGACTTGATCTCTGATGAATTGTACATCTATTTTAATACATTTACTTCTAGGGGTAAAGAAGCAAAAATACACATGTGCTTTACCCTGGGAGCGCCCAGCACCATATTTTTTTTCTTTGGAGCAAAAATACACATGTAGTTACATTTTAGGAGTAAAAGTCACACTTTCTGTTAATAAGAAAACCTTGACCGTTAAAATGTAACATTTTGACTAAATGTAGATGCTGATTTAGCAGATAAAGGAGTATCTGACAAAAAAAACCCAGAAAATAGCATCGTCTTCGCAAACCCAGAATGCTGCCATGTAATTTCTCACTTCTTCCCTTATCATCTTCTTCATCACTGCCAGTAACTCTGGCCCAAATGTCGCGATTCCACTGTGCTTCTTCTTCGTTGGCCGCCCAAGAAGAAGAAGAAGAATTCAACTCCACTTACTCCTCTGCATCAAAATTCTCCAAACCCAAATCCTCATCCCAAATAAAGATGTAGTCATAGGGTGCCACAATGTCAGGATGTGTAGAAAGCGTTTGGCATACCACCTAGAATCAATTTAGAGTATACATGAGTCGAGATATTATGAATTGAGAGCTTAATTTAACTAAAATTTGTTGTAATTACTGAAGACAAAATGTTATGAATCTAGCATACCACTTAGTTTGCTTCTGAACACTGAGATAGATAGGATTTGAGTAAAATTAGGTCAAGCTCAATGATATGCTTGAGCCTCATATTTCTATATATAGAAATGTACAACCAATAATACAATGACAAGTGTCCTCACAAGATTATTCTAGAGTATACAATAATATTCTAGAATATATTACAATAAGGAATATACAGGGTATAATTTATTTCTAACTCCCTCCTTCACTTTGAGCCTGCTTCTTCCTCTTACTTCTGATCAAAGTAAGTTCTTGTTAACGCCTTTTAATAGGAGCAACATTGACTCCTAGCTTATCTCTAAGAAAACAAAAGCGAGAGCTGTGTAAAGGTTTGGTAAGGCAATCAGCAATCTGAGACTCTGTAGGTACATGAGACACTTTTAGAATTTTAGATAAAACTTGATCTCTAACAAAGTGCACATCTATTTCAATGTGCTTTGTTCTAGCATGATGAACAGGGTTGGATGCAAGAGCTGCTGCACTAGTGTTATCACACCATATAGTAGGAACCTGCTTTAATCTCAAACTCAACTCAGAAAGTAATGATCGAATCCAACTTAGTTCAGACGCAGTGTTAGATAAAGAACGATATTCAGATTCACAACTAGAACGAGAAACAACTGATTGCTTCTTAGATGACCAAGTCACTAGAGAATTTCCTAGAAAAACACAGTATCCCCCAACAGAACATCTATCGTCCAGGCAAGATGCCCAATCAGCATCCGAATAAGCAGAAAGATCAAGAGCAGCCGCTGGTTTCACATGAATACCATAATGAATAGTACCCCGAATATATCTTAATACTCTCTTCATTGCTTTCCAATGCTCAGTAGTTGGTTGGGACAAAAACTGACTCAATTTACCAACACTAAAGCTAATATCAAGCCTTGTGTTACACAAATATTGAAGAGCACCAACTGCACTCCTATATTCAGTGGGATTGGAGAGTAATTCACCTGAGTATGCCGATAGAGATTTAGTGGGAGTCCTGGGGGTGGGACATGGTGTAGCATTATTCATGTTGAACCTATCAAGCAAGTCACAAATATATTTCCCTTGAGTTAGATACAACCCTGTGCTATCTCTATGTGCTTCAATTCCAAAGAAATAATGAAGGGAGCCAAGATCCTTTAATGAGAAAATAGAGTGAAGTTTGGCAGCAAAACATTTGAGACTATGAGAATTACTGCCAGTCACAAGTATGTCATCCACATAAATCAAAATCATCAATATCTGAGCCTTGTCAGAATAGACAAACATAGAGATGTCACTCCTGGAATTAGTAAAACCCCAAGCAAGAAGAACATTACGAAGTCTATCAAACCATGTCCTTGGAGCTTGTTTCAAACCATAGAGAGCTTTAGACAATTTGCATACAAAATCAGGTTTGGAAGGATCAATAAAGCCTTTCGGTTGTTTCATAAAGACAGGTTCAGACAAGAAACCATTGAGAAAAGCATTATTTATATCAAGTTGCTTTATTTCCCAGTCTAAAAAAACAACAATAGTCAAAACAATACGAATAGTCGAAGCCTTGATTACGGGGCTGAAAGTCTCATAAAAGTCAATACCTTCACTTTGCTGAAATCCCTTAGCAACAAGTCTAGCTTTCCGCTTGGCTAGAGTGTCATCAGGATTAAATTTGGATTTAAAAATCCACTTGTTGTCAACAACATGCTGCACCTTGAGTCTAGGAACAAGGGTCCAAGTAGCATTTCTTTTAAGAGCTAAAAACTCTTCTATCATGGCTTGCTTCCAAAGAGGTGAAGCTAAAGCTTGCCTTGCTGTTTGTGGGACTGAATCTGTGGTAATTGTTAAACCAACATAAGGAAACTTGGGTTTAGAAACCCCAAGCTTGCTCCGGGTGATCATGGGGTGAGGATGGGTTGGTAGGACCGGCTGTGTGGGAGGAGAATCAGGGGTGACGGTGGGAGAGGATAGGGAAAGGTGATTATTAGGTGATGAAGGGTGGTTTGTGGCTATAGTATGTATGGATGATGATGGAGGTGATAGAGGAGCTGGTGTGGCAGCGGATAGGGTGGGTGATATGGGTGAATTTGAAGTGGAGGTGGAAGGTGAGAGGGAATGAAGATCAGTATTTATAGGAGCAACCGGAGAAGGTGAATGCAGCAAGGAGCAATGATCATTGTTGGGGATTGAGGCAAGAGAAGATACTGTTTCAGGAATAAAGGGTGAGACACTTGAGAAATTGACAAGATCAGTAGCACACGGCTTCTGCAAACACAGAAAACTGTCAGTAAAAGGATATTGAGCCTCATTAAATACAACATGTCGAGATATATATATCCTGCCAGTGGAACTTAAACACTTGAAGCCTTTGTGAGAGCCACTATAACCAAGGAAGGTGCATTTAGTGCTATGGAATTGGAGTTTATTCTGGTTATAAGGGCGAAGGCAAGGGAAACAAGCACATCCAAAAATCTTGAAATTCCTATATCAGGTTTTCTGTGATATAGAAGTTCAAAAGGTGAAACATGCTTTAAAACATCAGTAGGGAGCCTGTTTATAAGATGAGTAGCAGTGGAGAAGGCCTCCTACCAGTAGAAGGTAGGCATATGTGCATGAGCTAGAAGTGTCAAGCCAGTCTCAACAATGTGACGATGCTTTCTCTCAACTCTACCATTTTGAGCAGATGTATGAGGGCAAGAATGTCGAAAAACAATACCACTATCATCAAGAAAACTCTGAAAATTTCTGAACTCACCACCCCAATCACTATGAAGGACTTTAATTCTCTTTTCAAACATATTTTCAGTCATGTTCTTAAAGATTTTGAAGGCAGAAAGAGCTTCCCCTTTTGTTTTCAATGGATAGATCCAAGTATGTCTGCTATAGTCATCAAGAAAGCTGATATAGTATCTATAACCATTAACTGATTTAATTGATGAGGGACCCCAGAGGTCGGTATGAATCAATTCTAAAACACAGGTTGCTCGTGAAAGAGAGACAGGAAATGAGAGTCTATGGGATTTACCCAATTGACAAGAGTCAAAAAACTGAAATTTCTCATTATCTGGCAATTGGATATTACAATCAGTAAGAAATTTTTGTAAAATAAATTTACTAGGATGTCCTAATCTTCTATGCCAAGATTCTGAAAGAGACATAATTCTATTTGTCCTAACTGGACTATTTCCAACAGAAACAAAACTAGCAGCAGAACTTGTCACTGGAACAACAGGATTGTCAATCCGATAGAGACCTGGAGTTGATCCTTGGGTGGTTTTTCCTTGCAGCAAAACACTAGGTAGGCTCTTGTCCTTCACAAACAAGCCATTAGAGTTAAGTTCAACAGAGACATTACTATTGTCATTAGTCAATTTGTAGCCACTGACCAGTTTCTTTGACATGCTAGGAGCAACAAGAATATCATTCAAATTCAGGGATTTCACACCAACATGTTTATCACAGAGTAATTTAGCATTTCTAGAGCCAACCACATGTATAGAAGAGCCATTACCTACTGAAATTGAATGAATACCTGAGTTCACAGTATTTCCAACATCATCTGAGGTGTTAGTGACATGGTGGGTAGCTCCTGTATCCAAATACCATGCGGGATCAACAGTTGTTTCTTGGGTAGTGATATAGGCAGATGTAGATTCAGGTTTGCGTGTGGGAGGCTTGAAATTCTTGTCAAAACGTTTAAAGCAATTAGCCACTTCATGACCTGGCTTTTCACATAGATAGCACCATGGTCTGTCATGTTTGGCCTGGGAAGAGTGTCCTCTGCCTCCTCGGTTTGACTGACCCCTGCCTCTCCTGCCTCCACTTCCATGTCCACGACCCCTGGGAGACTGATTCTGATTCTGATCAGATTGGAAAGTTAAACCAGCGAAAGCAGGAGACAAGGTGGCAAAAGTTGTAGTGTGCAGCTGCTCCAAACGGGATTCATAAGTGAGTAATTTAGATTGAAGATCAGAGCATGACAGATGATCTTTCTCACCAAGCAGGACCACAATCGGTGTGTATTCAGTGTCTAAACCTGCCAGTGCTTGAGTGACAAGATCAGTGAGGGACAAAGGACATCCTGCAAGCGTGAGATTGTCTGAAACAGATTTCATTTTGATCAAATACTCTCTCATCTTGAGAGAGCCTTTCTTGAGTTGTTGAAATTCACTCTTCAAGAAGGTGATTCGAGATTTGGTGTTTGCACCTACAAACTCAGTGATAGCCTTCCAAAGAGAGGTTGAAGTCTTGCATCCAGTCATCTGACTAGCTAGTTCGATTGTCATTGTGCCAAGTAGCCAGCCAAGAAGGATCTGATCGGTGGCTAACCAGTCATCGTAGGCTGGATTGAGGCATACCTGGTCAGTAGAATCAAAGACATACTCAGAAGGAATCAGTTTGGTGCCAAGAAGATGGCCTTCAAGACGGTGACCCCGAACAAGAGGCATGATCATCGATTCCCAGGTCAGGAAATTGTCACCGTCCAGCTTGACGGGACTGCCCTGATGGAGAGAGCTCAACAATGGAGTCGATTGAGCAGGAACTTGAGGACCTTGATAAAAGACAGAGGAGTAATTGGGAAAATGAGAGGGATTGGAGTTGGGGAAGGCCGTCTGTGGGGATGGAAAAGACGAAAATGGCGGAAGACAAGTGGAGATGGGAATAGCTGTGGACGCGAAGGTGGTCTGGTTCGCGACGGTGGTCGGGTTCGTCTGGGTTGGCGATGAAGTGAAATTGGTCGAGTGGGTCTGTGTCTGCGGTGATATCGGATTGAAGAGGGGAAAAGGTGGGTAGGTGGGAAAAGGTTGATACGGTTGGAAATTTGGAGATTGGGGAAAAAATGGAGATTGGGTCCGATAAGTTTGAAAATGAGAGGAGAAAGGTGGATGTGGACCAGACGCTGACATGGGAAGGACTGAGGTAACAATTGATTCTAGTGGGGACTGAACAGAATGAACAGTGGTAGAATTAGGGTTAGGGTTTTCAGCCATTTGTGTGGTGATGGGTAGATCTGACTGGTTGGAGGAATTCCCAGAAGATGCCATTTCTGGCTTTTTGGCTCTGATACCAAGATAGGATTTGAGTAAAATTAGGTCAAGCTCAATGATATGCTTGAGCCTCATATTTCTATATATAGAAATGTACAACCAATAATACAATGACAAGTGTCCTCACAAGATTATTCTAGAGTATACAATAATATTCTAGAATATAATACAATAAGGAATATACAGGGTATAATTTATTTCTAACTGAGATGGATAGCCCGCTTTGACCATTCAAACTGATCCCATTCATCGACTCGACTGTCGTAGTGAAACAAGACAGTGGTGAAATTCTCAGAGAACTGTGGTTTCCAAGAGAGCAAATATACATCAGAGGAAAAGGCAGACAGAGACAGCAAGAAGAAGACGAAACAGTTCAGAAACTAGAATTACCTTTTTGATTGCTGCATCAATATTGTTTCTCTGGTCGTAACCAACAGTAAGGGTTATCAGATACTTAGGTTTTATGGGCAGGTCCTGCAAATTCCATCAACAAAAGAAAAGAAGTCTAATTATAGAAGCGGAAATATCTTTTTACTTAAAAACACCAGGAGTTACATTTTAAGTAAAAGCACTTGCCTCATGAACCTGACCCCATAATCGACGAGCATAGTAATCTGACTCAGAATTGACTATGCTATGAAGACGGACACTCCTATTTTTTAAAAATATGCGTGTCGGACACTCCGACACCGTTCGATACTCCGACACCTTCTGACACTCCTATTTTTAAAAAATATACGTGACTTTGAATATTACTAAATTGATGATGAATTTTTCTTTTGTATTTTTTTTAAAAAGGAGGCACGACTTTTATGATAAGGTAGAATCTACGATGAGCCAAAGCTGGAGGTCAGGATTTTACGGAATATTGAACTTGAATGTAAATTATAATATATATATTTAATATCAAAACGTGTCATAACGTGTCAAAATTTAGTTTTTCTTAGGATTAACGTGTCGGAGTGTCGAGTCGTGTCATATTTCATGTCTCGTGTAGGTGTCGATACATCATAGATACCAGGGGTAGTCTTTTAGCACCTTTAGGATTAGTTGGAACCCAAATCTGCATCGTAATGAAGTGTGATTGGTGAGTTTGTAAGACTAAAAAAAGTAGTTTAAGACGTGTCACTGAATTATGGACCAAAGATTCATATATAACGTCAACTATTGTTATTGTCCACGTTGCCAAAAGTTTATATTCAAGAGTGTTATGTGATGGTACAAAATATGAACGCACCACTCAGTGACACAAGCAGAACTATATATATATATATGTCACTTCCATCTCAGCCAAGGAGAGACAAACAAGTGGACTGGTTAAATCTTAGATAGAAGTATAACATATCTGCAATACTTAGGTATTTTGTTATTTCTAAGGAGGAAAAAATAAGAAATGAGTTTCACTTATATGTGTAGTCCACAACTTATTTCTTCCTCTAAACTGCATATTGTGAGTTCTAAAACTGTAGAGAGAGACAAAAATACAGATTACTCAAATGTCGCGATTCTAGTAACTCTGGCCCAAATGTCGCGATTCCACTGTCGATCTTGGGCGGCCAGCTTCTTCGCTGGTTGGAGCCATGGATCTTCGACGTCGCCGGCCAATGACGAGTACTTGCGCTTCAACGTTGAGTTCTGGTGGTTTTTGATGGAGTTGTCCGTACGTCTGTTGAGGAGCTTGGCTATGGTGGCCCATTTGTTGCCGAACTTGGCGTGTGCCTTGACGATCATCTTGTCCTCCTCGACAGTGAAGGCACCACGCTCTACATCCGGTGAGAGCTGGTTGCACCACCGGAGCCGGCATGATTTTCCAGATCTTCCAGGGATCGCCTTGCATATCGCCGACTAATTCCGAGCGTCGTGCCGTTGCACGTGCTGCCTCAACAACTCGTCCTCCTCAGGGCTCCATGGACCCATAACCCGATCCAAATCTCCCTGCAACGACTCCATTGTCCTATATTCGTCGTCGCTACTGCAAGCCCTCATACTCATCGCTACTACCTGCGAAAGCCATGGGCAAATTCCAGATTCAAATGTCAAAATCCTCATGGTCACGTGTTTTTTTTTACATACTCCTTTATCTGCTAAATCAGCACCCACATTATCAATGTTAGTCAAAATGTTGCATTTTAACGGTCAACGTTTTCTTATTAACAGAAAGTGTGACTTTTACTCCTAAAATGTAACCACGTGTGTATTTTTGCTCCCAAAAAAAACATATAGTGCTGGGCGCTCCCGGAGGTAAAGCATATGTGTATTTTTGCTCCTTTACCCTACTTCTAGCATGGGGAGCATATTGTCTCAGTATCATTTTCCCTCAGAATCTCTCAGAAGCCCATCAAGACCACATCTAAATCAATTGATTTAGAAAGAGATTACTAAGCTTATTAACAGAATAAGCTATGTCAAGTTTGGATGTGGTTAAATATTGTAAAGAGCCAATTGCCCTTCGATCTATATAATGATGGATCAGACAACAGTTTTCCATCTTTAGCTGAAAATTGTCTACCAATGACCATGGGTATAGGTACAAGAGCACAATCACACATGTGAAATCTTTTCAACAAATGTAGGATATACTTGGTTTGAGTAACATAAAATCCATAATTATCTCTATAGATTTCCAATCCCAAAAAATAGTAAATGAGACCTAAATCCTTAAGAGAGAAAACTTCATTCATCTTGATAATAAATTTATGAACAGAGCTTGAATTATTTCTAGTGATAAGAATATTATCAACATAAATTAGAATAAATACCATTATTCATTTATTCTTGAGAAAGAACAGGGAAACATCGCTGCAAGCATTCTGAAATCCCCAGCTAACCAGTGTGTGTCTAAGTCTATCGAACTATGCCTGTGGAGCCTGTTTAAGTCCATAAATTGCCTATGTCAGTTTGCAAATATACTCTGGCTTCATAGAATCTTTGAAACTAGCTGGCTGATTCATGAACACCTCTTCTTTCAAATACCCATTTAGAAAGGCATTATTAATATCTAACTGTCGTATTTCCCATTCGAACATAACATCAAGAGTGAGAATAAGACGAATGGTTGTGGGTTTCACAACTGAACTAAAATTTTCCCCATAATTGATCCCAGCGGATTATTGAAAACCCTTTGCCACTAGTCTGGATTTATGCTTCAAAATCAAACCATCGGTGTTGAATTTAGTCTTGAAGACACATTTATAGTCAACAAGTTTCTGACCTTGATAGGGCACAAGTACCTAAGTTTGATTTCGGCAGAGAGCCTCATATTCATTCTTCATAGCACCTAACCAATGAGGAGATGCTAAAGCTTTGGTGACCGATTGTGGTTCAGACACGTGAGAAAGAGTTGAAGGTGTTTCTGATATAAGTAATCTGACAAAAAGGTATTTGGGTTTGGTGATGCTGGGCTTTGCCCTTGTTATCATGTGATGGATGTTAGAAGGAGAAGATGGGAGAGTAGAAGACGGTGAATAAAAAACAGAAGAGAAACAGTGAGAATCAGAATTGGGAGGAAGAGCCAAAGACAACGAAGGAAATGAGGCAGAGGAATGAAGATGACTGGGTGATGTGGGATTATGCGAGGAGATAAGAGAGGGACTGGGGCTATGGTGTGGGCTGGAGAGAGGGGTGGGGTTGATTGAAAGAATGGAGTAAGTCAAGGAGGGATTGGGCTCAAGACTTGTGCGTATATTGGGCTTAAGAGGGAAGGGTTGAGAGGTGATAGAATTAGGTGAGGGAGGCAGTGAAGAATGGGGCTTATGATTGGTAGTATTTGAGTGTATATTGGGCTTAGGAGGGACAATTAATCTTTCTCACACAAAGAACCAGGGGTGATCAATGGAAAAGAAGAAAGTTGAGTATCATTTGATGGATTGGTCATGGTCATAAAACCTGTATAAAATGGAAAATTAACTATGTCAAAAATCATATGACGAGAAACATATATACGTCTAGTTGGGCTTAAAAACTTAGAGCCTTTTTTATTTGATGTTGGGCCAAGGTAGACACATTTTTTACTATGGTATTCCAACTTATGAGAATTGTAAGGCTTCAAACAAGGATAACAAATACACCCAAAAGGCCTCAATGATTGATAATCAGGCTCCTTATTATACAAACAAACCAGAGGGGACTTTCCTTGTAAAGTCGGAGTAGGGAGACGATTAATCAAATAAACAACCATTTGAAATGCCTCTGTACAATAA
The DNA here is from genome assembly GCA_025563575.1 of Acacia pycnantha. Classification (NCBI taxonomy): domain Eukaryota; kingdom Viridiplantae; phylum Streptophyta; class Magnoliopsida; order Fabales; family Fabaceae; genus Acacia; species Acacia pycnantha. The sequence goes on along the minus strand of JAMWYP010000007.1, from coordinate 2,334,039 downwards.
ACTAGAGGAACTTTAGATTGAGCTAAAAGCGTTAAGCCCATTTCCACTATATGACGATATTTTCTTTCTACTATACTATTTTGAGAAGAAGTATAAGGGCATGCGAACCTCATAATGATACTAAAATTTCAGCAATAGGTATAAGAGGTTTATACTCTATGTCATTGTCACACTGAATAAACTTAATCTTAGTTTGAAATTGAGTCTCAACCATATTATGAAAAATGTTTAAAGGTTGTAAGTGTGTAACCTTTGTTCTTGAGAGGATATAACCAAGTGTATCGAATGAAATCATCAACAAAATGAACATAATAACGAAATCCATGAACATATTGTATAGGTGAGGGACCCCATAAATCAATATGAACAAGCTCAAATGGTAAAGAAGCATGAGACAAAGACTTAGAAAAAGGTAACTTCCTTAATTTTCCATATTGACAGGCCTCACACACAAAACTATCATTAATTTGAACTTTGACATTACAATGATTGAGAACTTGTTGTAAAATTTTATTGCTTGGATGACCAAGTTTGTAGTGCCAAGTCAAAAAATCATCATTAGTCATTGAGGCTATTGCCAAATTTTCCTGAGCAGGAAGATCCACGCTACTTATGGGGTACAGCCTGTGCTTTGGAGTTCCGGTCATCAGAGGACGTCCTCTCTTTTTGTCCTTTACAACATGGCCCTCATTAGTGAATAAAACAACCATAGGGTTATCCGAAACAAGCTTATGAACAATCAATAGATTTTTAGCAACATGAGGAACAAAAAGAACATCATTGAGATGAATAGCAGAGCCAGAACAAGGAATAGAGGAAGAGCCAATACCATGGATATGGGACTTAGAGCTAGTGTAAGAAATTAAGAGAGAAGGAGCCTTACCTACTAGAAGCACATATTCAAGTTGAGAGGATGCAACAGTAACATGATGATTAGAGCCACTATCCATGATGTACCAATTTGGGTCGGCTATGATTTGGGGATCAACATAATAAGTCTGAGGAGCAGAGTGAGATGGAGGACGAAAATTTTTATCAAACTGTTTGAAGCAGTTAGCAACACGATGACCTAGGCGTTCACAAAACGGACGGCCAGAAGAAGAGCGTCCTCAAAAACGCGAGGAATGGCCACCACGTCTGCCCTGCCACGGGCCGCGAGCAGAAGGACGATCGACAGGGTGATTAGAATCGACAGGTTTGGAGGAAAATTTTTCCATGGGTTGAATGGAGAGTGGAGAAAAATGATGTAATTGCTCAATCCGGCTTTCAAACGCAAGCAGAGCCGACTGAGCATCAACCCAGGTGAGACCTACCTGATTGACAAGTTTAACAACAATGGCGTTGTAATCGGCATCAAGATCATTGAGAGTAAGGAGAATGAGCTCGTCTGTCAAAATTGGAGCTCCAGCAAGGGCCAACTGATTAGCAATATTCTTCATTCATATGAGATACTCGGTCATAGTGAGGCCATTCTTCTTGGTGTTGTAAAGCTTAGAATGATAAATCACAAGCCGAGATTTGGAGACAATTGATGTTAGCGCACGAGCTTCATTCTAAAGTTTGAAGGTAGTCTGACAGTGGAGGAGCTAAGTTGCAACATCCTGGGTCATGTTGTTGCGGAGCCAACCAATGAGCATGTGGTTGACTGAAAACCAATCATTAAAATTAGGATTGGAAACAACCTAAATAGTGTTTGGCAGTACTACTATCATCGGAGGAATAGGGGCAGTAGCATCAAGATGAGCTTGGAGATAATTACCCTCGTGAGGGGTAGAACAATAGAGGCCTAGACGAGGTAGTTCGTTCGATCCAACTTGATTGACGGAGTTTGATTGGACGATTGAAAAAGAGCATGGGTTTTGGGGGTGGCAGAGGTTATAGTCGAAGAAATGGTGGCAGAGTTGGGTGAGGAAGAAGAAGACGCCATCTTAGCAATGGAAAAAAAAAAATTCCTAGCTCTGGTACCAAGAAAGAAAGACAATAGGACAAAATGAGAAAATGAATTGTCCAGAGATAATTTGTTCATCTAGCCACTGTCCTTTATATATTGCAAAAGGTCACTGTCCTTTATATATTGCAAAAGGTATATTAAAAAATGGTTACAAAATAATCCTAACCATACATATGGCATATGAGAAGATTTACAAGATATATGACAGCTGTCATATCTACATAGAATATAAACAATTATTTATGAGAGACTAATCAACTATTAAAAAAAGAGTCAACTTTCTACCTAATAGTATTATTTTGGCAAAAAAAAAAAAAAAAGGTTCATTTGTTTCTATCATTCAAGTTGAGAGAGAATCCCATGATCATTCTGTTCACGCACATCTTTCGTTCCCCTTTGAAGTTATATCAGCTTTTATATTTTTTTGTTACTTAAAGTCTGAGAAAACATAGAATTCAACAAGTATGTAATCGAGGTTTTGACGCAATGACGCTTCAACAAAATTCCGCAGCTCATTTCAATGATGACATTAACACTTAATCACAAACCTGTTGAAAAAACCACCGCAATTTCTTGTCATGGAGCGAAATTACTGTGAAGACAATTTTCATGATTACCGAGAATGTGCAAATTTCCATTTGAATTTATTCCCTTATCCCCTAGCCTACTGGCTACTAATACTACAAATGCAATCCCTAGTTTTCAGTGATAAAGGCAATCTTCTTTTTTGGGGAAGCAATCACCTTCAATAATTATTACTGGTATCGTCGATATGGATGCCATTGTTAACTCGTCATGGGACTGGTGATCTCGAGTGGGACAGTTGTACTTGTACAAGTGCAGCTTCCTTGTTCTTTTCCTCTCTATCTCTGTATGAAAACGGGAAATGGGGACATTGATAGGTTCAGGGATCGGAGTTCCTTCCCTTCGTCGCATTCCAACGTCCAGAAGGACCACGATTTCGTCCCGAAAACGCATTACTGTTCTGCCACTACGTTGTTTGAGGTAAGACTCTTGAATTGAGTTATAAAGCATCGAATGCTGCTAGAAAGCTGAGGAATCATCCTTCAAGCTCACAGCCATCTCAATTTAGCTTGTTTGTTTCTTTCCAAAACAATATGAATTCGGAAGTTAGGAGCATTGGTGTTGGTTGTGTTTTTCTGGGAAAAGTTGAGTGGGGTGTGGTTACAATGCAACATGATTTTTTTTTTTTTTTTTGGCTCAAAGCAACAAGATGATAGAGCTAAGGTCTAAAATCTTGTGTTAGTACTCACAGTTTGTGACTTGTCATAATGCAACTTTGAAGCTTAGTATGTGTGGATCATAAGTCATCATTTTTGCATTGATCATGGATACTGGGTGAAATTCACCTTGTAATTGATTGAAGGCGTGTTGAATAGAAATAATGGATTAATAGTGGGTGAATTCACCTTGAAATTCACTTGGCCTGTTATTCATATATACCATTTTTCAGAAGTAATGGAGATGACGATCGCCAAGATGAACAAAGGTAAGAGTTCTGTTTTCTTTAACATTTACCCAATTATATGACCTTTTGTTTGATATTTTAGCCGATACTGCTAAGAGTAGTCCTCTACTAATTTTTAATCGACTCGCATCTTAGGTTTGAAGGTACTAATAACGTGGATAAGATGCAGGTATATGGTTTTGCCTATGATACAGTGTAGTTTACACACATTTCTTGCGTCTTTCCTTACTTAACAAGTATCTCATTCCTTATTTTCCCCTAATATTTTAGTATCAGGGTGCGAAACAACATGATATTTGGAAGTTGTTCAAAGAAGCTCAGCAAAGTCAGTTCTTTACTGGACTTAACTTGGTTCTCCATAAATAATTCCCGTTCTGTGTCTTTCCCTTCTTCCTTCTGTTGGTTTCTGCTTCCTGTCATTCTTGTTTTTGGGGCTGTCTGAGGAGTCCACTTTAGTGATGCTTGTTCGTTATATTGAATTATTTTGCAACTTTGATGTGTTTTCTTGTATACACAGACATTCTGTACTTAAACAAACAACGCCTTGCAGCCGTAGAAGAACTTAACAAAACTAACACAGAAAAGCAGTCGTTGCTCAACAGGATAGAGAAGTTGGAAGCAGAAAAACGTGCTGGTGCTGGAAAAGGTGATATTTTGGCTGTGCTTTTCTCCATTATTACATATCATTGATAAATAGATCAATACATCTTATTTGTGTGTTTATACATTTTCTTTTTTTGCTGACATACATGCTGTTTTGAAATCTTACAATTTGTTGATTCCATTAAACAATGATGAATTAGTTACACTCACAAGTATGCTATAGTTTTTCAGTTTAAACTGCAAAGCATATACTTAATTAGATGGCCTGAATAAAATAAGTCTCTCCATAACTATAGGTTAGAGAGTTCAAATTCTGAAACCCCAACTTGGCAGAAAACCCATGTCAGCCTCTCCAAGGGACCTGGTTTGGCAAAGAAATGATCAAGTGCTTGAGGGACAAGTTGATTTTTTTCCGCTTGAGGGAACAGGTTGAGGCATGTGCATGCTCTTGCATTTGTCTTAGCCCTTTTGATAATGAAATATCATCCATCTTAAATGAAGTATATGCAATGTTGATAAATCTATTATATAGAAAATAGGTTTTAAAGGCTGTTGTGTTGTTCATATTTACTAGTTGATTTCTTCTTCTTGAGGGAATGGTTGAGGCATGTGCATGCTCTTGCATTTGTCTTCCCTCTTTTGATAATGCAATATTATCCAACTTAAATGAAGAATATGCAATGCTGATAAATCTATTATATAGAAAATAGGTTGCAGAGGCTGTTCTGATTAGATCAATGATATTTTTTTCCTAGTTTAGTAGTCTCCACTTTTTCACTGGTTGATTAGTTGCACTGTACATTTCTGCTTGTATCTTGCCAACCCAGACAACCTGTCAATTAGTTGGGAGTTGCTGCTTCGGATTGATTCTATGGTTTTAACCAACGTGATTTCTCCTGGAGAGGCATCTGACTTGAGAAGATTGGTGATAAAGCACAAATTGAGCGTGGCTGATATTTTTACTGACATCCCAGGAAAAAGAGACTCTGAGCTTTTAGAAGAACTTCGTGAATTGTCAGACATCAGCAAAAAGTAAATCTAATGTTTACTAGTTTTGTTCTTTCCTTATATCCTTATAAATAACGTACTCCTTCTAGTCCTAAATGTGAAAGCTAGACAGCTAATTCATACAAATTAAGAAAATTTATTTAGTTAGTTATTTCTGGCAAATGTGTAGGTTTTCCTAAAATAACCCTTTTTTTAATCATTTACATTAGAAATTATCCCTATTGATTGCATACATTAATATTTACAATCAATATGGGTAGTTTGGAGAAAAAATAATTAGTGTGAGAGACAAAAGAGATTGAGGTCTTTCATGTAGAACCAAAACAAACTCTTCAACTAACTTCTACTGTTCTACATTTAGGATTGAAGGGAGTATTATAAAGTATATTTTGATATGCCGGGCTTTCTAAAGTTTATTTCAAAATTGCCACCCACCTCGTATCTGTGTCATACCTTGTATGCAAATCACTGAGAAACATCAACCATGAGTATCTAAATCTAAAAATATAACAAGTAATATGGCTACTATATAAATCCTAGAGTTTAATATGATACTAAATTCATGTTTAGACACGTTTGGGAATTTTTCTGCCATCATTTGGTGGAGAGTCTTCTGGAGTTTTATGTGATTAGCTGTGTTCTGTCTTAATAACTTAAAAATTAATACTACAATTTTTTTTTTTCCCACAGATATTCTTTTCTTTTTGTCTTTTTCCATTTTCCCTTTTCATAAAGATTTTTAGAATCTGATTGTTCTTTTTTGTTTGATCAATTTCTTCAGGAATGCTTTTCACATTGTTCACATTTGCACAGAAATGGCTCCATTAGTCTCTAAAGGATCTATAGCATCATACGTGACTGGCATATCTTGTGCTCTGCAAAGGAAGGGTCATCTGGTGGAGGTCATATTGCCAAAGTAAAAGTGGAAACCATTTTTTGTTCCTTGACTCTTCTTTAAAATTTCTAAAGATTACCTGCTGAAAAAGTTGTGCATATTCTAATTCAATTTTGTTTTTTGGTTCAAAAGCATTTTTTGTCAATTGCTCTAAGATGAGTCCAATTTTAACCTGATCTTTCTGATTACTCACTTTTACTGTATAAACTTTCACATAGGCATGCTTGTTTGAATCTAGATGAAGTGCAAGGGCTGCATGAAGTAAAGGCTGAGGCTTATTCATTCTTTAATGGTCAATTACATGGAAACAGAGTTTGGACTGGGTTAGTTTGGCATTTTTGTATATAATCAAGAGGTTGCATTTGAGTGGATGTCAATAGCTTGTGAAAGAAGTCAGAGATGAAGTTCACCTTGCTTGTTGTGTTTAAAATCTGCTGATGGTTCTTGCTTTTATACTTGCTTGAATATGTGACAGTGTTGTTTATGGCATTGGAGTCACTTTGATAGAGCCATTACAGTACTCATCCCTTTTCAGCCGAGAAATGATATATGGCTACCCAGATGATTTTGAAAGGCAAGTGAGATTGTATCACTGATAATTGGCCCATAAGCTTTTAATCTGCCCCTGTGGTACTTCAAGAATCATTTCAAAGTTAAGTTTATGTCAAGGATCAATAGTATATGGCAGTGATAGAAGGATATTCAAACTGAAACTTGAATTTTGCATTTCTCCAAGAATGGGCTTTATTCATCCTTTTTAAAACACTGTTAGAACTAATAGCAAATATTAATTTGTTAAAATTATAGCAAAATAAATTGACATTGGGAAGAAAATAGGTTGATTTTAAGAATAGAAAGTAACAGGAAGAAATGAATTCAGATATATTACTTAATTACATGCTGGTTCGGAGTTCATTTTGACCACATTGTGCTCCTGAACTATCTTCAGAGAGAAAGAGAAGCCAAAGGCAACTCTAAGAATCTGATAATTTGATCAGCAACAGCAACTTTCTTCTGGTTAAGATGACAAGAAAGTGGAATTTGACTAAATCAAGATGTGTTTATTTGATATGTATGGTGTATAGAATTGTCAGTAATCTTGATACATTATCTTGTGCTATCAGGTTTTCCTATTTTTCTCGTGCTTCACTTGACTATATAGTAAAATGTGGAAAGAAACCTGATGTTTTGCATGTACATAACTGGGAGACTGCCATTGTTGGGCCCCTTTTCTGGGACTTAATTGTTAAACAGGTGCTTGTTCTCAAATTTTAAATGTCAAGTAATTTTAATTTTTAAGTACCTTGAGTAGGCCGGAAAGCCTCAGATAATGAGACAAACCAGTTGAATCTGTCATTTTTGGCTTTGTTTTTTCATTTTGGTTATTGACCTAGCTTGGAAAAGATTGTTTGCAATATTCTATTATTTATTTTGTTTAGGGACTGGAGGATACTAGAATATTATTGACATGCCAAGACTTAAGTATGCAGGCAAGTTAAATATTGTATTCTTATTCTGTGTCAGGTTAATTCAATTTTAACGTATTTCCATTTTTGTTTTTCTTACATAATTTGCTACTGGATTATGTTTTTCTTTGGTTGTGCCATCTTGTGACCATAGAACGTGCAATATATTTTAGTGTCTAGAGCAGCCAGATAAATTGGCCTTATGTGGGCTTGATCCTGTAAGGCTCCATCGGTCTGATCGTTTACAAGATAACTCAAGCACACACCTTGTCAATATTTTAAAGGTATGCTATTTTCTTTTCTCTTTTCTCTTTCCCCAGTTTCCATATAACAGTCCCATGGTGGTGAATGAAAAGTGTCAAGACTTTGTTTTCTAGCCTTAGCTTTATGTTGGTGTTTTTTACTGTTGGAGATTCTAAGGAAACCAAGAATATTGGGACTAGCGTATCACCTTGATAATTATTCTTAAGTCAAGACAACCGTTATAGCTCCCATCTCAGATCTTGGCATGCTTATTTTGTGTGTGTGTTTGTTGTAGTCATTGGGTTTAACCAATGTAAAGTATTAATAGTTAATTAATGCAAATGCTTTGAGGGAGTGGAACATTGCCTGAATGTTATTTTGTTTTGGTAAATTTGAATTTTGAATTATAAAGGGAAAAGAGTTAAAGATGAGAACTTTATGCTACAATTATGTTCATGATTGAGGCACTTTTTTAACAAGATGGAATTCTGAGTCCTCATGATACTAGTTTGGTATTTGTACATGTTATGACACGCTATCTAATTATGCACTTGCCCATACCAGCACATTTTGACATTGTAACAGAATGACCACGCACTTGAGAAGGAATAAATATGAAAAAGGGCCTTAGGTTCTCAATCTGGAAGAATGAAGGCCTCACCATCATCATATTTATATTGGTAAAAGTGTAAAATGTAAGTGTAATGCTTAAAACATTGAACAGATACATTTTAAATGTGTCAAGTCAGTCTTTTCACAGATCTAAAAAAGTGCACGCGTGCACGCATTTATCTTGCTTTTGCCTGCTGGTTTAAGAAATCTGATCATTTCTCCTTGAAGGAAGGTCAAATTTCAATCTTTATAACAAATTGCTTATTTCTTATTGATAACCGCCTTGCAACATTTTTCAGTTGTTGAGTATAACCATATGTTGTGTGGCAAAATCTAATTGTTTAAAAGCTCTATTCCTTGCCACTTTTAGCTTTCTGATAGAAACTGAGCCACAAATGATATTCAAATACTGAAAAATAAGCAGAAAAATACAATAACAAGCACACAGAGAACGCTCATGTGGCTTTCAAGAGACTAGAGGCTCTTCACACACATCTCACTAATTGGATAAACCCTCCCTAAACTTCATTCCCCAGGGCCCACTCTCCCTGAAGCACCCCACACACTTCACGTGATCGAACTATGGCCCATCACTTCCCAACATTGAATCATCAGTTTGTGCAAATTTTCAGGGTGGAATTGTCTACTCTAATGGTGTGATTATAATGTCGTCCATCCACTCAAAGCATAGAATTCTTCATAGTTCAAGTCACGGACTGGAATCAACTTTAGGGGTTCATAGGTAAGCATGCTGTCATTGTATCACAACAGTCCCCAATATTGTTTAATACTTTAATGTCCAATGTGTTGTCTCTTCTTGTCTTCCTTCAATTTATATTCCCATGTAGTTGTGGACATAGCATATGACCTAATGTATGATTTATGTCTTCTAAAGATGATACCCCTTATAATATTGAATTAATATGGCTTCGTACTAAAGGCCACCCTCTAAAGGGATAACATAATTGTGTTTGCGTGTGGTTGTAGGGACAAGTTAGTCCTTGCTCCTTATGGATTAGACAAATTACAATGGGATCCTTCAACTGACTGTTTTCTTCCTGAAAATTTTAATGCTGAAAACATGGAAGGTAAAGCCGTTTGCAAAGTTGAAGTGCAGCAACGCCTGGGGTTATCAAAAGATGCTTCTAATATTCTTGTATGTATCTTACTTGTGGTCTCTTTTAATCCTTATACCTCACGTTAAAAATATAAAAGCCGAAACTGAACAGTTTCAGTAAAGCTTAATGCGCTTCTTCCATCCAATGATGTCCTTGAAATATGATTTTGATCAATCTGAATTTCAAATATTGCATAGTGATCAAGTTAATACAGCATGCCGTCCCTTTGAAATTTTGACTATTAAAATGAATTAATCAAGCAGTTTATATTTTATATTTTTAAAATATATCGAAATTTGACATTTAGTCTGCAAGATGTACATTGATGATTTTCACCATCCTGATGCTGGAGATTGAATTGCATAGTTCTAATATAACGAAAGCCTAGGATCTGTAATGCTTTTTCATACATTGTCTAGAAAAGCATCCTTGACATTAATTCTCTTCAAAATGACAAAGTTGTATGATTAATGATTAACCTACTATTATCTGACTTCTATGTAAACACTGTATCCTGGTGTTTAGCAAGCATGGGCCTTTGATGTGTTTGTAATGTGTTGGTGTTGCATAAATGCTTAACTATTTGACATTTATACAGTCGTCAGAAATATTTCGCTTGTGTGGTTATGTAACTCAACACATAAGTACATGTTTAAATTTAAGGAGGCCTAAAATATTTATGATATTGCGATACTTATGTATTTTCTTTTTCGTTTATCTTCTTTCTCAAGATTCTCTTAGAGCAGTGTCTTACAGACAATAACTAATCTTTCATATATGTTGTGAAACTGATGCTTTCTTTATATTTGGTTTTACTTGTCTGTTTGTTATTGAAATTGTTTATCAGGTTGGATGCATTTTTTCAGAACGGGGAGACATTGATGTGAACAAACTGAAGGACGTTGTCTGGAAAACTATGGAATTCAATGTTCAGGTTGCTACTCCTGAACTTGTACTGTTTGCCCCACAAATTGAGTTGAGCATTGCTCATAACTGAGTTTTTCCTTCGTTGGTATAAAAAAGGAACCTCAAAGTTAGAAGAATGCATATAAAATTTACTGGTCTGAAGCAGAAATTTTGCTTATAGAGCTCATACTTTTATGATAAAGAACGCGTTATGAACAACATGAGCTAGTAAATCTTGTTAAAACTAAATCTGACTATGGGAAAGATCTTTTCTAGGAGGATTCTTTTAGACTGAAGGTAATTGTTTATTGATTATCTGCAGATTGTATTTATAGGGAATAGTGAAAGATCCATCTCTAATCAGGCTCTGGAATCTCTTCAGAAAGAACTAAAGGTAGGTCCTGCCCTTTTTTCACTTTTCATCTTAATTGCCGCAATTAAATGCTATATGCTATTGTGGAAAGCATTGAGGATTGGTTTTCATTATCTAGCATAAATCATAATGAACTGTTTTAGCTAACCTATCTTCAACATTTTGCCTCATCTTCCGATGATATCTACTTTTGCTTTCAAAATCTGCAGAATGATAATCTGAAATTTGTGCTCACATATGATGAAGCTCTATTGCATTTAACATTTGCTGGGTCTGACATTATTTTGTGCCATTCTCATGATCCTGTTGAAGAAGTTCCAGTAAGTGCATCTCTTCCTCCATTAGTAATATTTTTTCCCTCTATTATCTGAAGCTTAAGTTAGACGAATACATGAACTAGAATTGATTCATCTTCAAGACAGTAGTTTACTTCTGGGGGAAATTGAAGTTTCTTCAAGAAGATTATGTTCCTTGTCGTCATGAAACTTGTTTGTGGCTTCAATCTCTTTCTGGTTTGTGGGTTTGATTATTTAACCCCCCCTATTAATCTACTAGTATTACAATATGTTTCTGTAATAAGTTGGTGTGGACATGTGGCCTTAGATGAGGCAAATTCGTTTTCTTAGGGCATTTTTTATGTTTTATGATCTTTCAACCTTTTAATACTTTGTGTAATTGAAATGTGTAGCTCAAGGCTTTAAGGTATGGAACAGCTCCAATAGTAGTTGACCATGATGCTGCCGCTAACAGGTAACCATTTTCCTTTGAATACTAATAAAATAATAACAATAAGGAATGATTTCTTTTATCCTTGTTTATTGGATACTAAAAAAATATATCCGATTGGTATCATATTTTATCAGGCACTTCATAAATCGAGATCCTGAGACCACCAAGTACTCGCAGTTCATCAACTCCACCTATGGAAACATTTCTCTTGACCTTGCCATTGATGAAATTGTATGTCATTTCTCATGGTTTTTCCTCTAGTATCTCTCTCTCTATAGCTCTATATATAAACATAGAAATCAAAATATGGGTAAAAGATTTCTCCAGTCACTGGAGATAAAGTTATCTCCAGTGACTCCAAAACTACGATGTTTTGGATTAATGAAGGGTGTTTCTGTAATTTTGTTTATTTTTTAATCATATAAATTTTACCGAAACACCCTTCATTAATTCACCTAAAATTACTAACACACCCTTCATTAATCCAAAACGACGTAGTTTTGGGGTTTCTGGAGATAACTCTATCTCCAGTGATTGGAGAAATACCTTTCCCAAAATCAAAATATATAGGATTAATATAATGTTTGGTCCTTATAGTTTGCCCTCATTTTGGTTTTGATTCTTATGGTTTCAAAAAATAGGTTTTGGTCCTTCAAATTTCTTTTCGTCTAAAAAGTTTGTCCCCTATATTTTAATATAATCTAAACCTTTTTATCCTTTAAGGGACCAAACCTATGATTTGAAACTATCGGGACCAAAGTCAAAATGAAGGTAAAGTGTAAAGACCAAAACGTTATGATGTGCCATAACTTATAAATCCTTGGCTTTTAATATGCCTGTAGAGGAATAGCCCGTCCAAGTGGGAACGAAGAATAAAGGAGGCAATGAGACAGGACTTCTCATGGGATGGAGAATGCTGTGACATTCATGTTTCAGCTTATACTGCTATAAAGAATTTGTGAAGAGTATGTGTGTGGTTGTATATGTATATGCACGGATCTTTGGTTCCTTGGTAATGGTAAGGTCTAGCCAGTTGAATAAGTGATTGTATGTTATTGAATAAATTACATTGATTTTCTTTGGATTTTATTATTAAATAAATTTTTACTTTCAAATTATATGTGAATCGCTTAAAAGTTCCATTACAATTTATTCTTTTTAACGTATTTATCAAATTATTTTTCATTGGCATGCTAACGACCAACAATACTTTATGGTAGTGAATGCTGGGTTTTAAAAGGGCTACATGATATGTAAACTGTGAATAAATTGGATAGTCAGTTAGTTAGGAATTAGTTAATTAGTTAGGGAAAAAGTTAGGTAATTCTGTTATGTTTGTTGGGAATAAATGTTGGTTCTTAGAGTTTTGATGATAATAAGACTTATTTAATTAAAGCTTTTTATTGAAAAGAATTTGTGTTTTTGAATCAGTAAATATTAATTAAGTTGATAACTTAATTACTCGAGTAAGTCTTTTTGGTTACTCAAGTAATGTCGCCTATGGAACAATTGTTTTTACTAAACACAGTCGCTCATTTTTTTAAGAAATGTTTGATATTACCTTTTGGTGTTACTCAAGTAACAAGTATTTGCCCCGCAAATAACTTAGTTACTTTCAGGTGTTAATCGAGTAATGAGTAAGTAATTTGGAAATAGTCACTCGGTTTCTAAGTTATTCGATATTACTTTCGGACATTACTCAAGTAATGAGTATTTGCTTCACAAGTAATTTGGTTACTTTCAGGCGTTACGCGAGTAATACATATTTGCTTCGCAAGTAACTTGCTTACTTTCGGACGTTACTCAAGTAATGAGTATTTGCTCCGCAAGTAACTTAGAAACTGTCGCTCATTTTTAAAGTTGTTCGATATTACTTTCGGACATTACTTGTGTAATACCCTGAAATTCATATTTATCATAAATAATATATTTTGATAATTAAGACCTATTAAATTAAGGTGAATATGTGGTCTCAAAGTGTTGCAATTTATTTCTTTTAATTTAGGGAAATTCCTTTAAGAAATTAGGTTAACCAAAGACCAAATGATACATATTAAAATAGGGAGAGTATGTTGTCTCTAATTTATGTAATTTATTTACCATAATTCTTGGGCAATTTTTCCTTGAATTTTAATAAGCCAAGATAGATTTTCTAATCTTTAAATAGGAAGCATAAAATACCCTACACTTAATATTTTTAATATAAGCAAGGATAGGCAATAAGAGATTATGAAAATAATTATGGTGATTAAAGAATACTAAAAACAATTGTGAGGCAATTGAATTTTTGTTAATTGAATTTAGGACAATTTAAGCACCATAAAATATCATAATTAAGTATAGTCTTAAGTTAATCATAAGAGATGGAAAAAAAATGACATGGAAATACTTAATCCAATTAAAGAAAATTATCAACAACTAATAGGCAATTAAATTTGCAAATATTAAAATATTTATTTTAATTTTCGAAATTAATTAATTAATAATTAAAAAGTCATGATTAAGAAATATATAAGATTAATTACATGAATTCCCTAACAAGTAAGCATAATTGATTAACAAAGGATACATTAGAGGCTATTAAGCAATTGATTAAGACACTAATCAAGCTTTACTAATCAACTTTGACAAGTCAACTAAAAGCAATGGTCAAGATTAAGTCTCATAAAGCAAGATCCAAAGGCTTAAATTAATTCTATCATTTAAAAGTCCTTAATCCATGTAATTAGCTATGAACCAATGGGAGATAACTTCTAGAATAAAGCATAAAGCAAATCAAGATGCTTGGAGGAGAGGGAAGCCACGGTTTTGCTGGAGTTGGGGGAGGAGGAAGAGCCACAAAATTTGGATATTTTGTTATTAGCACATGGGGGAAAAATTAAGTCAAGAATTAAGTACAAAGTGTAAGAGATTTTTTTTTTTTTTTTGCAAAATGGAAGAGGATAGAATGGGGGGCGGATTTGGAGTGTTGGATGGTGAGGATGTGTGTTTCAAATTTTACCTTGATCCAATATAATGGATGAAATTGAAGATGAATTAGGTTAGAATTAATTGTCAAAATGCAACACCAAATTCCTATAAATAGGGGCCTTTGGTCTTCACAAAATCTCACACCAAAACAAGCTTAGTGATCTGCATATAGAGTGAAGAGAGAAAGGTGGAGGAGCATCTTGAAGGAGTTAGAGCTTTGGTAAGTAAATTCTTTAAGTTTGAGTTCTTAGTTTCATAGATAGAAGTTGTTTTGATCTTAAATATGCTAGAATAATTTTATTTTCATGTTTTTATGGTTAGAAATAGCTTTATTTCGAAAAAAATGATGAAGGAAGGGTTATATCAAAATTTTTGGAAAAGAAACATCAAAGTAACGAAGTTCTGGTGAAATTTTTCGGTTAGGCGATTTCTGGAGTCAGCTTCATTTAGGCTATAAATTTATGTTTGAAATGATCTTAAAAAATCATGAAATTTATCAGGAACAAAGTATACATCCAGGGATTTTTAAATATATAAAATATGTAGTAATATGAGCTCTGTGCATGGAGATAAAAATTCATAAAGTTAGGCCACGTTTTTCTGGGGAAATTCTTGGCAGAGGTTGAAGATCATTAATCTGGGAATGATATAATAAATCTGGGTAAGAAATATTTTTTTTACTCAAAAGTAGGCATTATAAGGATTCCAAGGAATTTTACGGAACCTCATTTCGATTTTTTTAGAATTAATTATGATTTTTCAAAGTTAGGGGAAAATCTGGCCAGAAGAGATAAACCAACGTTTTTACAAAAAAGGAAGGGTAAAATAATCATTAGTGGCCAAAATATCTCTTAGATATTATTTATGGATTAATAAAGCGATATTACTATTATAGGCTATCCGAGAACACATGCCAACCGACAAATGTACCGCTGTCACGACTCAGGTACGGACGCGTACTGTAACATTAACTCTACTGCTTCATGTATGCCTATATGTGATAGATAAAATTCATAGACCGAGACTCTGTCTTGGATCACTGTTTATACATTCAGCTTTACACGGGTTATAGCTTTAATAATATCGTTTGAGTTTTCCTAGCGCTGAGGACACGAGTTGCTATCGTGGCACTGATAGTGCAGACATATGTGTGGGACTTTACATCTGCTGTGTGCTTATGTACTGTTGTTGTATTAATCATGCATCTGCTGTATGCTTATGTATTGAAATATTGTTGTAATG
Organism: Acacia pycnantha; assembly: GCA_025563575.1. Lineage (NCBI taxonomy): Eukaryota > Viridiplantae > Streptophyta > Magnoliopsida > Fabales > Fabaceae > Acacia > Acacia pycnantha. The sequence goes on along the minus strand of JAMWYP010000007.1, from coordinate 2,318,434 downwards.
TTATGAATATCTGTCATCCATATACTGTCATATTTAAGCATGAGGTTAACCGTTACCTGAGGTCTGGTGGGCATTGGACCTCAGCTCTTACAATAGCTTCAGGGTCAAAAGGACCGAGGGTCGACGATAAAGGCAAGCAGCACGCGTAGAATCCCGGCCGGAGACTTTCATTTTGTTGTTATGTACTACTTTTAAAACACTCGGATAATTGTACCGATACTATGATCAGCCAGACATACTATATAGGTTACATTTTGTATATGTATCAGTTACCCACTTGCTCCGATGCTCTACTCTAACAAAAAAAAATCCGCTTTTGAAAATGAGATGTTACAACTCGAGTAACACATACAAGCTTTGCAAGTAATGTTGTTTTTACTCGTTTTCAAGGAACCATTTCGATATTACTTTCGAAGCTTACTCAGGTAAGAAATATTTGCTACGCAAGTAATGATATTACTTTCGAACATTACTCAAGTAACAGATACATGCTACGCAAGTAATATTGTTATAGAGGCTATTGTTTTAAACCATTTCGATATTACTTTCGTCTTTTACTCAAGTAATATTTTCTTGCTCCGCAAATAATTTCTAGTGGGATTTTATTTGAATATCTTTGATATTACTCTAGTAACAAATGATGTTACTCAAGTAATTAAGATCTTTCTAGTGGGATTTTATTTGAAAATATTCGATATTACTTTCGGACCTTACTCAAGTAATATATATTTGCTTAGTAAGTAATGTCGCTTCGTTCAAATTCCAAGAAGCTATTCGATATTACTTTCGCACCTTACTCAAGTAACACATATACTCTTTGCAAGTAATGTCGCTACTCTCCTCAAACATATCTATTTTGAAAACTTCAGATATTACTCAAGTAACATAATAATGTTACTCAAGTAATATCGTTCCAGAGAGCATTATTTTGAATCGATATGAATATTACTCAAGTAACACATTTGTGTTACTCAAGTAAGATTCTCCATATTTCTAGAACACTTGATTGTAACGTTAATCTCTATCTTAATCATTCTGGGTCATTACCTATTTATTCTTAATCTCACTCAAACTCATTTCTATCACATCTAATCATCTTCTTGAATGAATTTTAGTTGATTAACATTGTTTAAATAGAGATTAGCCGAAAAGCTATCCGACGTGTCAGAAGCATTAAATGTATCTCAGAAACAGAGCCAACAAACAGAACGAAACCTTGTAGCAGACAAAATCATTCCTTCGAGGTATACTTATTCAGGCAAACATTCTGAGTCAACCTCTGTGCACAAGTACATCGATGGTGAACCAATTAATGAAGCAAACGTTGACTGTACTCAACAAAATCCATCTGTGCCTAACGAAAGTTTAAACAAGTCTAACGGCTACTTCCAACGAACATTCAACGATCGTATTTTAAACGGGAAGAATTTCTCAATGGTCGAATGCTCTCCATTAACTATAAAAGGAGAAGGATTTAAAATGGACAAAGGGATATGAGCTTGCACTATCAAAATGCCAACATTCTGAATCGAACGTTTATCTCATACGCTCTCTGTTTTCAATGTTTAGATAGCTCATCATAGAGAGTGAAATGATTTGTATTGTACTCCAGTGTTTATTCATTCACTTCTGAGAAAGAGAGAATATTCATTGTAATTTTTGTATTTGTTTATCTGAGAATTACTCAAGATTGGGTGATCTTGAGTGGGAAACCCATTGTATTGATTACAGCTTGTAAGGAGAGTGAATCCTAGTGAGAGGATTACTTTGAGTACAAAGTTTGTAATCAAGTCGGTGTATTGATTACAGCTTGTAAGGGGGAGTGAATCCTAGTGAGAGGATTACTTTGAGTACAGAGTGTGTAATCAAGTGGGTGTATTGATTATAGCTTGTAAGGGGGAGTGAATCCTAGTGAGAGGATTACTTCGAGTACAGAGCGTCTAATCAAGTTGTATAGGCTTCTCTTGTGCTCGGATTAAACAAGAGGTTAGTGGATTGAAAATCTCAAGTGGAACTTGGGGACTGGACGTAGGTCAAGGATTCGGCCGAACCATTATAAATCTTAGTTGCATATTTTCTTCCCTTATCTCTTATATTTCCAGTATATGATTATTTGGATATCTAACTGTTGATTTATGAATAATTATTTTCATACTTATTATCTTCATTAAGAGTTGAAAAGATTTTTCAAGTTCCTAAGTTTTTATCTTACACCAAATTCTCCCCCTCTTGGGTGACAATCGATTCTAACAATAAAGTCTAAGGCTGCTCCTATATAAGGAACTACCTAGACTAATTATATAGTGTGTTGAATAATGAATGAAAACATGCAGTAGTAGTTCTGCGTCTCTCCTCTCTTGTTTCTCTTCCCACTCCCTCTGATTTCTATCCCTTAACCCTCGAATTTCTTAATTCTCTACAACCTCGCTATCAGTGGTATCAGAGCGAGTCATCCTCGGCTCCCCTGCTGTAATCTCTTCAAGTCTTGAATCAGTCTAGAGCCACTCTCTTCTCGGCTCAGTTCTGTATTCAAGAAGCACTCAAGAAACTTCCAAAAATAGATCCCAAAAACATTAGCAACTGAAAAATAGTCACCTACACGAACAATCAAGAATCCAAAAGAAGCAATGTGTCACTGCCATGATTGATTTTGTAGAAGTTCGGCTCCAAGCAATTAAAGAAACCTTACAAACCATATCCGCTCAACTAGCGACATTGACGACGGAAAAAGAATCATGTTGCCAGGTAGAAGACACCCAAGAACCCATCGGTCACCCTCTTGAACGCCACAGGTATCATCGGCCTAGAGCAGGGGATTATGAGTACACTCCTCCGGTCAAATTAACGAAATTCGAACTACCAAGATTCCAACGTTAGGATGTCGAAGGTTGGTTATACAGTTGTGAGAGGTTCTTTGAGATCGACAGCACACCAAAAACATGGAAGGTAGTTGGCTAAGGAGTATCTTGATGAAAGGGCCTATATATGGCACCTGGCCTTTAAGGAAGAAGAAGGAGCAGACCGATTTCTTGGCAAAGGTACAAACAAGCACCGAGGGTACGTTTTGGGCGTCTGAACAGCATAAGCATACCAAGAACAAAGACATGGAACAAGTGTGGCTCCATCCTAAGGCCTTCAAATGTGATAGACAAGTTTCGCAGATTAGAAATGGGGGTGAGTACAGAAACGACAACTTATCTGCCATCAATTCCAGAGTAACCCATCATTATTCAAGAAGTCTTTGAAGTTCAAGAAAGATGTGGGTCTTGTTCGGACTCCACCCATGAATGTGTCGAAGTGCAAGAGGTTTCTGTTTGTCCAGAACCTATAGAATCTTGTTTGAACTCCTTCTAGGAAGGCGACAAAATACAAGGCGTGACATCAAGTTCAAGTGATTTTGATGTTGGGTCCTCCACATGTGATCTTGTCTCTGATCTTCGCAACCCAAAGACTTGGAAATTTCCAAAAACAAGGGATGGAGTTGATGCTTTACCACGTTTCAACACTCTTGGTAGTTTTCCGATTGTGTCGCATGACGAACCCCCATGCCCAATGTTGTCCGTTTCAACTCTTTCCATGCCGAATCTCGTTCTACCTTTGCGTTCAAGTTCTTCGTCGGAAGTTTTTGTCTCTTTTCCGTCGTTGAGCTGTCTTCCTTCATCGTTGTCTCTGTTTGATGCTATCGTCCCAATTTTGGATTTTTCGCTGGTGAAGAGGAGTGAACGTAGCTCAATGAAGGAGGGTGAAAGAGTTGTGTGGAAAGCTAAAATATTTTCAGAAACTGAATTGGCTTTCACGTGGGTGACTTAGGGACAATTTGAAAGGTCAAATATTGGTGCACAGCTGGTGTCTATTATTAACTCAAAGAGTCAGGAGTTGATGCAGCAATCAAAGGTTCAGTTTGAAAAGTCTCGTAGCCAGTTGGTTCCCATTTTCTTCTTTTCAGATAAGCTTTTGGGCTTTGAAAGTGCATACATGAGCCCAATAACTTCACAATTGGGTCTCATAATTCCTATGGGTATCATCAGAAATGGGTTGTTGCAAGGAGTTTTCTGTCTTTAGTGTTCTCCTACCCCAAGTTTGTTGCAAACTTGATTCCGAGGCAAGTTAATTATAATGCTCTTTGGAAGGATCTGTTCTCTGAGTGGAAAAGCAAAGACAATAAGGGGTGCAACAGTATTGAAGCAAATGTGGGAGCAATATCTTCTAAGTCAAGGTTTCATCATGCAGATTTTTGCTATGATAAGAAGTGCTCTAGATTTTGGTTTTTTTGTTGCATCAGTTCTGTATTTTGAGGTTTAGTTTTGTGTTTTGTTGTTTTCCATCCTTGAGGGCAAGGATGTTTTGGGGAGGGAGTATTGATATGTAAATTGTAGAAATATTACTGTGGGTAATAAATGGCACATTCTATAAGGCCATAATTAGTTGGGAATTTAGAGTTAGATAATTAGTTAGTAGTTAGTTGTTATTTCTATTATTACCGTTAGGAAATGACTGACTTGCGGTACCATATCTGATATCTGCCTAAGGCTATATATATATGGGTCTAGGCTAATTGTATAATCAGTTTTTGCATTGTAAATGAAATAACAGGACAACAGTCTGTTTCTGTCTTCTCCCTCCTTCTATTCTCAACTCCTCTGATTTTCTTATTCCCAACTCCTCTATATTTCTACAACTATCTTAACACTACATGAGTATAAAGTAGGGGTAGCTGAGATGAAAATGTTGAGATGGATATGTGGTCATACAAAAAAAGATAAGATTCATAATGAACTTCTAAAAAGAAGGGTTGGAGGTAGTGGCGGTGGCAACAATGGTGGGGTGACGGTGGTGGAGGAGGTAGTGGTGGTGGCGACGGTGAGGGTGGCAATGGTGACAATGGAGGAGGAGGAGGTAGTGGCGACAACAGTCGTGGTGTGGTGTGACAAATGAAATGAGACAAGTGAAACAAAGAAAAATGAAATTAAAGGGTAAATAGTATTCATAGAGGGAGTTATGAATGAGGATTACCAATTTTTTTGTAATAATCATTACTATGGTAAACTCTATTACCATGCTAAAGAGTAACCAAACACTTTTATTTTGGTAATGCAATCATGATTATCTTTGTAGGCATGGAATGCAGTTGAACCAAATAGGCTTTAAATTTCAATCAACCTCAAAAGATTTTGAAACTTCATTTCACCCCCTTGGGTCAAATTGAAATTAAGTTTTGTAAGTTAATGATGTCTTTCCTTTATTTTTTGAATCTCTTTGTTTGTCTTGTAAAAGACAAAAATATTTTTAACTCATTGGGTTCTTTTGGATCCCGTTATTTATTTTCTAAATGCCTTTATTTATTTATGAATGTCTTTAGTTGCCTTGTGAATGATTAAAATGTTCTTGTTAACTCCCCAATATTTTTTGAATCCCTTTATTTATCTTGTAAATCCCCTTGTTTTTATTGAAAATGCTCTTTTGAAAAAAATAAAGTAAGGGTGCCAATGTTTTTTCACTCACAAAACTTAATTTCATTTTGACCCAATAATGCAGTGAAGTTTCGTAATTTTCTTTAGGTTGATTGAAATTAAGTCACTCCTATAGAAATTGAATGCAATTTTCCATTTTCTTAATCTATTCAAATTTTGGGATATATATATATAATCAAGTAGCTTCTATATTAAGTATCAATCTAGTATTTGATTTATGGTGGGAGACCTGGTGAGCAAATCAATCAACAAATTTATTTGTTTTTTTCTAAATACATGGTCAAAGGTGTAGTCCAATCTCTCATAAGAAGGTCCTGATCTTCTTAATAGTTTCATCAAGAAGATGATTATGGGAGAATTCTTGTTTAATGAGTGTCCAAGCCTCAAGAGAGTCGACCTTTCCAACTAAGGTGGAGGTATTGGAGAATTAAGTTATGCAACTTTATTATTAAATAAATTTTTGGTTAACGTAACATGAGTTTTTTTCAAAAGTACGTCCAATATCAAATTTTTTTTTTTTGGAACAAAAGTAACTATGAGTTTTCAAAGTGGGTGCAAAAGTTATCTGAAGCTGACTTTCGTGTGAGCTTCAACATTATGGTGTTAGGTGGAGTCCAACCGGAATTTGACTCATTTGACTTAGGCATACATGACAGTGGGGGTCTGATTTCTCCCTGAAACACACACCACCTCCACCACGATCAATTAAATCGAGCAAATGGGGAAAGCATTTTTTGACGAGCACGGACGAGCAGGGATGAGTGAGAATCGGAGAAGCTTGATGGCTTCGTACGTCTTCAATAGGAGCAGGCAGGAAAGAAAGTCTCAATGCTTAGTTGCCATATGAAGGATCTATTTGTTTTTATTACTATATTCTCGATCAATTGGTGATGTATATCTCAAAAGGGCAGAATTTAACAAGGAACCTTTGTATGCTAAGTTTCATCTTCATGAACCTTTTAGAAGACCAATTTTAAGCTCCGAGCCATCTATTTCTGTCCATGAACTTCAACAGCATGATCAATTCCTCATATTTGCTTCTGATGGCTTGTGGGAACACCTTAGCAATCAAATGGAGGCCAGCGTTTAGTGTTCCTTCATGGTCGTGAACACCATTCTTCCCTATTTATCTTATATGCGTAGCAGCAATTAATCATCCTCCTCCATCCTTTCATCCCGAAACAAGGAAGCTCCAATCGCACGTGGCTTCTCGCTTTCATATCATTCCTCACCATCGCCTTCCTCCTCACCCTCCTATACAATCGAGAATCAATCTCTGCGACCACCCCTGTAAAAGGCCTCCATTATCGCCGCCTCTGTTTCTGGGATCAACAACGCTGGCCCCATAATTTTAAGAGTTAAGAAGGGTATTCAGCAGGATCAACTAGATCATATCAAAATATATCTAAGTTCGTCCTTACGTACTCCCCCTGGACAAGGGTGTAGCATGCTGAAAAGGGTAAGTATCTTCTATAAACCGTACATGTCTACTTACAATGAGAGTGATCCTTAGAATTAAAAAGTAAATACCCCTTTTGATTATCAGGATATCCCAAAAAGATACCAGGAATAAACCTAGACTGAAATTTGTCATTAATTCTTAAATCCATGGCATATGCCATACACCCAAAACTTCTTAAGTGATTGAGATTAAGTGCATCACCATCTAGTTCATATGGACTATTGTACCCCCGATATTTTGGAAGGAAGCCTATTAACTAGATGTACTGCCATCTTAACACTCTCCCCCCATAACTCAATAGGTATGCAAGAATCCAACATTAAACTACAAGTGATTTGAGTAATTGTTCTATGCTTACGCTCAACAACCCCATTTTGCTCTAGAGTATAAGGGCAAGAAGTTTCATGAACTATGCCTCTTTGGAGATAGAAATCCTTAGAGTCATGGTTCACAAACTCGGTCCCATTATCACTCCTAATTCTCTTAACAACAACTGAAAATTGGGTAGAAACATATGCAACAAAATGTTTAAGATGCATGACAGTTTCAAACTTAGATCGCATAAGAAAAATCCAAGTTGCTCTCAAATAATCATCAACCAAAGTAAGAAAGTAATGAAAACCATGATGCGTAGGAGTTCTATATGGCCCTCAAACATCAGTATGTATTAATTCGAAAGTGGCACGAGATTTAATGCAGCTGGAATTAAAGGGGAATTTTGTTTGCTTAGCTTGAACACAAACATCACATGATTTATTCATAACTGTGTTATCAGTAGGTACATCATTTATATGTCCCATAACAGAAGCAGGTGCGTGTCCTAATCGTCTATGCTATAAGGATGCAATAGTGACTAAAGAAGCATTAGAGCTATCCTTAATAGCACAAACAATATTACATTGAGATACAATTCTTACTACATAATTTCCGAACTACCTTATACAGTTTTACGGTTGGACTCTAACTGGCACCATAACGTCTAAACTAACGAATGTCAGCTTCAAATAATAGAATATGTGACTTTTTCACCTATTTCGAAAGCTCATGGTTACTTGTACCTCTTAAAAAAGTATTTAGTGTTGGACACATTTTTAAGAAAAACTCATATGTATTTTTATACCTTAACCCATAAGTTTTTACTAAAGTAGTAAATACCGAGTGAGAACATTGTTAAACCCTCAAACCATAGTTTCAAAAGACATTTTTTACAAATTGAAATAAAACTCTTTTTACATACTTATCTCATAAATCGTAAAAATATTTTTCAAAAGTTAAAACAAAAATGGACCAATTGAGACCTCCTATTAAGCAAGCAAGGGGAAAATCTTTAATCTTCATGCGCGGGCAGTGGCGGATCCAGAAAATTAGTGAAGGGGGGGCATAATTGGTGGGGGCATTTGGGGGTTCGGGGGCAGCGCCCCGAAAAATTTTTTTTAAACAAAATTTTAAATGCATTAAAAAAATATAAGAATATAAAGGGAAAAACAAGGATAAGTATATTACAATAAAAATAATTACATATTGAAAAACAAAAGTTAGAGCACATAAGTAATTTTCAACCCATGAACAACAAGGATTTCCACAAGGATTTCTCTACAAAAATCACATGATTTCTTTAATTTTAAAAAAAGGGTAAATTATTCTCCCTTTTACTGAGTGATGATGTCTAGATTACCCTCAGTTATAATAACATACACAAAACCCCTAGCTAATATAAGACAAACTTGCCCCCAAGCAAAATAGATATAAAGGTATTTTGGTCAAAATATAAGTAATTGTTGTTTTTTCATCGTATTAACTTGCCCCAAGCAAAATAGATATAAACTAAAACTAAAACTAAAAAAAAAAAAAAAATTGGGGGGCACTTGCCCCCCCAACCCCTTACCTCGGTCCGCCTCTGTGCGCGGGCAAATTGAGCAATGTTGGCCAGGAAAAAAAAGAAAAAGAAACTCAAACTGAGTAAGGTTATCGTACCGATAAAAAAAAAAAAGATTAAGCTACCACAAAAAAAAAAGTTTTTCCCTCCCTTCAGAAATGTTTCATTTAATAAAATATTCCCTCTTTTCCCTAACACAAGGATATATTTAGGGTTAGTATTAATTTTAAATGTAAGACATATTTTTTATATTTATAATCTTTTCCAAATTCATCTTTATTGCTCCCTCTATATTAATCAATATTAATCAAGAATGCAAAAAAAAAAAAAGGGAATTAAGGAATATGCTTAAAAGTATTTAAAAAAATATATCATACTATATTAATTAACCGCAACTTTCGTTTTGGGCAAATCCGTACTAGGGCCCTTTTAAACTAAGATATCCCACTGCAGGCCCTAAGACTCTGACATTCCCAGAAGAGGCCCTAGGGCCCTTTTTGACATTTGAATATTAAATGAAATGACCAAAAACCCCTAACTAAAAGCAGTTCTGATTTCAAAGTCTCTCTCTCTCTCTCTCTCTCTCTCTCGCCTCACCTCTGATTTCAGAATCTGTTCTTCCTTTTTGTCTCCATATTTTAACCCTTTCTTGGGTGTGAATATAGGGATTTTCTTCATGGAGCATAAGGGATTTGATTTTCCTATTTCGTTGCAATGAATTAAAGGGGGAAAGGGGATTGGGAATGAACGAACCGAATGAATGATAGGCCAAACAGATTATAAAGGGAAATGAAAACCAATGGAGACCACCAGAGGAAGATAACGACTTTAAATCCCGAAAAGAACTCCCGGGGATGATGATGTTGTTAGTTTGGACTGATCATGTTGTCAGTCGGGGCTGATCATGTTGTTAGTGGGGGCTAATCATGTTTTAGTGGGGGTTGATCATGTTGTCAGTGGGGGGCTGATCATGTTGTCGATGGGGTGATCATGTTGTTAGTTTGGGCCGATGATGATGTTGTTAGTGAAATGATCATGTTGTTAAAGGGGGTCGATGATGTTGTCAATGGGGGCTGATCATGTTTTTAAAGGGGGCTGATATTGTTGTTAGTGGGGGCTGATGATGTTGTTAGTGGGGGCTGATCATGTTGTCTGTTTTTTCTGATATGGTTGTTAATTGGGGTTGATATAGTTGTGCATTTTTTTTTCTGATATGGTTCTTTTTGTTCTGATGTTGATATTAAAGGGGGCTGATCATGTTGTTAATGAGGGCTGATGATGTTGTTAGTGAGGGATGATGATGTTGTGAGTGAGGGCTGATCATGTTGTGAGTGAGGGCTGATCATGTTGTCAGTGGGGGCTGATCATGTTGTCAGTGGGCTGATCATGTTGTCAGTTTTTTCTGATATGGTTGTTAATTGAGGTTGATATAGTTTTGCATTTTTTTTCGATATGGTTCTTTTTGTTTTGATGTTGATATTAAAGGGGGTGATCATGTTGTTAATGAGGGTGATGATGTTGTTAGTGAGGGATGATGATGTTGTTAGTGAGGGTGATCATGTTGTGAGTGAGGGCCGATCATGTTGTCGCTGGGGCCGATCATGTTGTCGGTGGGCCGATCATGTTGTCGGCTTTTTTCGATATGGTTGTTAATTGAGGTTGATATAGTTGTGCATTTTTTTCGATATGGTTCTTTTTGTTTTGATGTTGATATTAAAGGGGCTGATCATGTTGTTAATGAGGGTCGATGATGTTGTTAGTGAGGGATGATGATGTTGTTAGTGAGGGTCGATCATGTTGTTAGTGAGGGTGATCATGTTGTCAATGGGGCCGATCATGTTGTCGGTGGGGCCGATGATGACAAAGATATACATTATTCAAAGTACAAAATACCAATACACAATACTTCATTCAGCTTACACAATATTTTTGTCATTACATCAGAAACAATGGCCATACAAATTAGACCTATGCAAACTAAAGAAGAAACTTATATTCCACATATAGTTACAACTAATACACTTACATTCCACATATGGTTACAACTAATACACTTACATTGAACATTACAAATGGCATTCAACACCATTTAGGACAAAATGTAAACAACAATCAACACCAAGTCAAAACCAATCCACAAATTGTAAGTCTCAATCTACCATCAAGCTTCCTTGAAAGTTTTGCTTCAACATTTCTATCTACTTGGTTATCAACTCCTCTCCCTTGCATTACATTGTCATCAAACAATCTATCAACATGGCCAAGAAGCTCATTTATGACCTCGATCGACCTCTCACCCATTTGACCATCATGCCATTGGAAGAACCCACACCATTGCCCTACACATTAACCTACATCACCATCACCATTAACAAAATACAATGAATTAACTTCCAACAATTAAATAAACACTAACATGCCGATAGTTTCGACAACCAAAGAATCTTCTCCCCGGGTTTTGTTCTCGTCCATGAAGTGCACAAAGGAGCCACGATTCCACAAGTGATGAGATCTTCCTTGGTCCTTCGTATTGCAAATCTCGCGATTCTCGTCTCAAGCGCGCCACCCTCCGCCCTGCTCCCACTAATCGAACTTGCTGTCGAATCACTCATGTCTTCTCTACTCTACCTCTGGTTCCACAGTTCCCAAATGCGAGATGAAGTTCCAAAATGCAGCAAGAAAAGTTTCGAGTAAAATGAAAAAAATTGCCAATTTAATGTTTTCAAGTAATGCACAATTAAGGAGCATTAACAACAAGAAAGTACAATTCTAAAATTCAGCGGCAAGTGACCAACAACTTCGAATTTGACTTTCCAAACTTTTGTGCAAAAAGAAATAATAATAAAAAAGAAGCAAAAATAATTATTGAGATCAAATGCCGAAATGTTCGAGCAAAGAACTCAAAGATAAGTGGAGGAACTAAAACCAATATACAATCCTATAGAGGAATAGTTTGGCAAGAAGGGAACAAATGAATATGAATTACAACCCACACCTCTTTCAGATGCATGCAATCCCTCAAAATCAATACCTCAACCAAAGTCCCTCCATTGCTACTTCCAAGGTTTCTGAAAGATATTAAGAAATGATCATAACACATTAATATAATATCGGAGGTCTTAAGAGAATTTGTCCATTTACAATAACTCGACCTTAAAAAGTTTCCAATGATTGAATAGGATGTAGAAAAATCAACATATTTCGTTTCAAACCCCGCACATGTACAAGCAACCAAATTCGGAATCAAGAACACACCACTGTAATAGCAGAGAACAAACTTTAAGATTCTCGGCATGAAGAAGAATATAAAATACTAGAGTCTAGTTTTCATTTTTTCATGGGTGAGGGAAGGGGGCTGAATTAGGAGATTGTCTAGTTTTAGATGCTGGTTTCGATCACATATCAATAGGAAAAGAAGGAAAGTCTGCACACACATTTTTCTACTCAAGCATATACATGTCTACAAAATTCTACCACGTCCAAGTTATTATTATCTAGACAAATGAAGTTTGGATGCAAACTATCAGGAACTCAGTATCATTATACAAATGTAAAACAAATTATCGAAGTCTATCAAAACTGAAAATGTACACCAACAGCCATTGGTAGAGGTTCAAGCAGCGCATGAGAAAACCACAGTCAAGTGCATATAAGTATAACAAGCTTGACTTAAAGATTCATTCCTACTCCTTCTCACGTGGCGATGTCTTGGACAATTAATAAGAAAGTGTATATAGAGGTGGGGAAACATATACGGTTTACTGAATAAACTTCCTAAAAGACACTCCGTCCATTTCTATTTATAGTTCGCGTGTGATTTGTTTCTATTTATAAGAAAAATTACAAAATTTGAAGAGCATTCAATATTTTTCCCTAACATGTCCCTATTGAATGTATGAAATGACTTGTAATTTCTTTCAAACTTCCAGAGAAACAAATTTAGGGCAAGAGTTTCGAACTCCCGGTTGCGTAATCGAAGCGAGAATTGAAAGGCAAGAAAACGATTCATACGCAGACGCAAAGAAAGAGAATCGAAACTCACGGTGAAACGAGGAAAACCGAATAGGAAAAGGAACAAAACTTACCTCAACCCTGAAACTCCCGTTCACCGTCGACGGGCTTAGAAGTCACCGGAGAGGAGGAGAAGTGCCTGGAAGAGAAGAAAACGACGACGAGGTCCAGAGGTAGACACAGACACGAGAGAGACGAGAGAACCGATCGGTGATTTTTCCCTTCCTCTCTTGCGAGCTGGTGAGCGATCGGTGATTTTTCCTTCGGTAGACGCAGAGACGAGAGAGGAGGAGAAGCGCCTGCAAATATGAGTAAATTAAAGGGGGCAACATGGTCATTTCCTGTTTGAACTTAAACCCCATCAGGGCCCTAGGGCTTTTTCTGGAAATGTCAGATTCTTAGGGCCTGCAGTGGGATATCTGAGTTTAAAAGGGCCCTAGTACGGATTTTCCCTTTCGTTTTTGATCCCTGCTGGGACCTGAAATGACTTTTTCCCATTATTTTATGCACCCACCGCGCCCCGGCGGGGATATTTTAACAAAATTTTCAACGATATCTTGTGCCAGTCTGCCAGTCATGCGCGAAAGCTTGGATTGAAGCCAAACCTCTTCCAATTTATTTATCCAAATTGCTCAAATTCTGCTACTGCTTGCTTCCATTTAGGATGTAAAATGGCAGATAATTCTCTCTCAAAGTCAGCTTCTCCGTCATGGTATACGCCTAAAAGGTACTTCATATTTTTTCTCCTTTTCCATATGAGATTGTGAATTAGCGGCAAAGGAAGCAATTTTCAACTCTTTTAAGGGCTCAAGAAACCTAATCTCGCGTTCGTTTTTTCAAATTTACATTGTGAACTAGTCAGCTTCCCCCGCTTTTATGTTTTGACCCTCTTGTTTTTTGCTTCGCGAAAGGACTGGTGTAGCTAGCTACTTCCATGTTTGGTGGATTAAGGGGTTGCTGATTGAGTTGGAGAAAGGAATAGTAAAATTAGGAACCGATATCCAGACCCTGGGTTTACTTTGTCATTTTAGCTTACTTTTCTAATGTTATCACTGATTACAGTCTTAAATTCTTAATCAGGAAAAAGAAAAAGTTGTTTTTTATCTGAATTAAATGTTTCCTGTAGTTATTGCCTTTGCTCGTGTTATTGTGAGCGAGTTCTATATGGGGGATTGTAATGTTTGCTGTCATTGTCTCCCGCGAGGCTCTAAAGATGTGAATAGTGAATATTGTGGTTTCGCTTATATGGATGGATTCCTCCTAACTAGTATTTGTGAAACTGAAAATAAGAGTGTTTCAGGGAAATTAGTGTGTAAGTCGGTAATAGCCATATTTGGAGGTTGGACTTGGTTCAGACATGTTTAATGTCTCAAAATATTTTGATGTATTTTGGCACTTGGGATTCTATGTATAATGGGGCGCTAAACCAATGGAAGTTGCCTTGCTAGCTGTTCATGTCTGCACGATGGGAGCCAAAAGAAATTTCCAATTTTATGCTATGTATTTGTAGAAAAACCCTGGTTATTCCTGTGTTTTTGTGATTTTTGATAAACTTGTCTCCTGTTTCAGGCTTCTTATTATATTTTGTGTCATTAATTTGATAAACTACGTGGATCGAGGAGCCATAGCGAGTAATGGTGTTAATGGAAGTCTTGAAACTTGTACAGACAGTGGGATTTGTACTGCGGGTAGCGGAATTCAGTAAGCTCTATTTCTAAGCTTTGTTTTACCATGTAAAATTGTCAGGATATATTCGTACGTTTGATACTGTTTCCAGAACCTCACCATTCATGTGTAATGCACCTTGTTGGGGCCTAATATATGGTTCTCTGACTTAAGGATTGTTGGTAATGCTTTTTTAGATTATGAAACAACATTTGAGTACTTTGAGCATATTGATGTTACTAATCATTGATGAATTTTTATAGTTTTATTTACTGATGTTCAGGTCAAATTTCGTCAAATTTCAAACAATCAGAATCATAATGGTGTGGACCATTGAGACTTACATCTTAAATATTAATGATGTCAGTTGCCTGATCTTTGTAAAATTTGAACTTGTAGCTGTGGTGGTGTATCCGTAAAAGAGATTATGTGCAATACTGTACTGGCTTGAACTATGAAGGAGGAGACAGGAATTAAAGCATTTATGACTTACATGACCATTTTTCTTTCTGTAAATGTAAAACTGATAGAGGATTGAGGCTTAAGGCTTTTGTACATACCATTGTTTAGTTTTTGTACCCAGGAGTTCATTCTTGTAAAATTGGTTTGACATTGCTCATACTTCTTTCATGTTATGCCATATTGTGATGCCACTACCATGTGCTATTGCAATATGTCTTTTTGTTCGAATATTTTTTTCCCTGGTGATTTCCAATTCAAATTGTGGGTATCACTGTTATACATAATGCAATGATATATTTTATTTTTACTTGTTAATTGCCGTAGCATCATTTCAAGGTGGCTTGCTGCTTGTGTTGCAGGGGGGATTTCAAGTTGAGCAATTTTCAAGATGGAATTCTGTCATCAGCGTTTCTGGTTGGGCTTCTGGTTGCTTCTCCTATATTTGCATCTCTGGCCAAAAGGTAAACAACTTGATTCTTGATCTCCAGCCTTCTAAGGTTTTTGCAACTGAGTGAACATGCTATAACCTAAGGAGATGAGATTTAGGTTATCTAAGGGGCAGGTTTGGAAGTTAGTGGACCATAAAGTTTCTCTCAAACCATGATATACACTGGCTTTTCATGTGTTTATGCATCTCATGTAACACTTGCATGGATCCTGCAGAAACTGCAGTCATTTCATTTTAGCAAGGGGTAGAAGTTTGTAGATTCATTTAATTTCAACATAGCAGCTTTCCTTTTTCTTGGAGACTTTGTATGCTTAGCCCATATAATAAGATAATAATCATATGACAAGTTTCAGTTTCCTGTAGATGCTATTTTAAATTTTTGCATGGTCTAATATTAGCCATGCCTAACGCTCTACTTTAAATAATCATCTCAAAGTTTAAGGTGCCAGGTACAGGTTCAAAAATAGATCTTATCCCTTACATGCACTTTTGCGAGAGTCCATATTTAAAATAATTAAGTTGATCATAAGAAGTGAATTTATTGAATCAGAGGTATCAATACTCACTAAGTTGTGTATTTTATTCAATAGAAAACATTACAATATATAGGGTTAAGAGTGAGCCATTAGAGGAGAGAATCATGCAATTACATTAAATGATAATTACCCTGATCAGATCACTATAAATTAGGAGTAATAAAGAATCAATCAATCAAAGAGATTTAAGGGATATTGATTCTGATTTCCAACACTCCTCTTAAAGCTAGAGAATATATGTCAATCATTCCTAGCTTGCAACGAAACCCATCAAATTTAGCTTTGCCTATTGGTTTTGTCATTATGTTCGCAATTTGATCTACAGGTTGTATGTAGGACAGATTCACGATGTCTGCT
Organism: Acacia pycnantha; assembly: GCA_025563575.1. Lineage (NCBI taxonomy): Eukaryota > Viridiplantae > Streptophyta > Magnoliopsida > Fabales > Fabaceae > Acacia > Acacia pycnantha. The sequence goes on along the minus strand of JAMWYP010000007.1, from coordinate 2,302,146 downwards.
TCAACCTTTTCTTTAATAAAGTGCCCGTCTATCTCAACATGTTTCGTTTGATTGTGATAAATAGGATTCTTTGTCAATTGAATGCTAGCCTTGTTGTCATACTAGAGTTGTATGGGTCCCTCATATGGAATTCCTAACTCTGTCAATAGCCTGACAACCCAGAGTCCTTCACATACTCCTTTTAACGGCTCTTAACTTTGCTTCTGCACTACTCCTTGAAACCACAGTTTGTTTCTTGCTTCTTCGCGCAAGTAGATTTCCCCACACATATCTGCGGTATCTTGAGGTTGACCTCCTGTTCTTTTTATCTCTTACCTGGTCTGCATCGGTGTAGATTTCAATGTTTTTGGCAGTTCCTTTTTTAAAGAAGATTCCTCTTTCAGGATTAAGTTTCAGATAGCTCAGGATTCTGCATACAACTTCCATGTGTTCTTCCTGTGGCTGATGCATGAACTGATTTACTAGTCCAATTGCATAGCTGATATCTGGACGTGTGTGGGTTAAATGCATTGGCTTCCCTACAAGTCTTCTGTATTGTTTTGAGTTAATTGGGACAACATTTGGTTTGATTTCTAGGTGACAACCTTCTTTCATCAGTGTTCCTTCGGGTTGTGCCCTTAACATTCCTGTTGCATGTAACAGATCTAGGGTATACTTCGACTAGGATATGTTGATGCCCTTTTTAGTTCTTGCCACTTCCATACCCAAGAAATATCTCATTTGACCGAGATCCTTCACTTGGAATTTATTTGATAGGTCCCTCTTTAGTTGGGCAATAGAATCTTCATTGTTCCCTGTAATAACTATGTCATCAACATAGACAATTAGGATAGTGATTCTCCCATTTTTATGTTTGATAAACAGGTGTCATCTGCTTGCCCCTGGTTATACCCAAGTTTCTTTACTGTCTTGGTGAGCCGTCCGAACTATGTCTTTGGAGATTGCTTTAGCCTATACAAAGACTTGTTAAGTTTGCAAATTGAGTTGTTTGGAGCTAGTACTTCATCAGGGATCTCCGTTTAAACTTCTTCCTTTAAGTCAACATTCTGGAATGCATTCTTAACATCCAGTTGATGTAGTGACCAATCCAAGTTAGCTTCAATTGACAACAGTACTTGGATTGTATTGAATTCAGCTACCGGGGCAAAGGTTTCTTGGTAATCAATTCCATAAGTCTAAGTATACCCTTTTGCAACTAGTCTTGCCTTGTACTTGTTGATACTTCCATCAAGATTGAACTTCAAGGTGAAGATCCACTTGCATCCTACCGGTTTCTTTCCGGTGGGAAGAGCTGTGATTTCCCATGTTTTATTTTCCTCAAATGCCTTTAACTCTTCTTGTGCAACTTACTTCAAATTTGGATTAGCTATAGCTTGTTGGAAAGTATTTGGAATTTTAATTTGTGCACTATTTACAGTAAAGCTCTGCATCTTTGTAGAGAGTTTATCATATGAAACAAATTGTTGAATTGAATGCTGAGTACAAGATCTTACCCCTTTTCTAAGTGCAATAGGCCAGCCCAACTCTTTAGGATCTAATCCGAGTCATGGTCGTTCCTTCGAGTGGAAGAGACATTTCTACTATTATCTTCCTGTTCTTGAGATTGTTTCCTAGACTCACTGTCTGATCCACCCTTTATATCCATCCCCGAAATGATTTCAACCTATGTTTCTAGTTCATTAGGTGTAGGTTCAGGTTAAGGTGGGACGGATTCAGTTTGGTTGGTTGGAAGGGTGGTATTAGAAGGTGATGATGGTAAGGTATCAAAGACTGGTAAGGTGTCAAGGATTGATGGCAAGGTATTGGTGGTATTAGGGACTTTGGAAGTGGGATCATGTGAAATTAGCCATTCAATATCTAAGTGCACCCCTTGAATAGGTAATTTGGGATAATAGGCATCATCCTCATAGAATACGGTATCTTTGGAGACAAACAGCTTCTTTGAGGTAGGACAGTAACACTTGTACCCTTTTTAGGTGGAGTAGTAACCATGAAATATATACTTTTGGGCTTGGGTATCTAATTTGCTTCCATCATGTTCATGTATGAAGACAACACACCCAAACACCCTTTGGGGTAATGCGTTAGTAAGAGGGAAATTTGGAAAGGTGTCAAGAAGTTTTTGGATATGGGTGGCATAGTTGAGGACTTTGGAGCTCTGAAGCACGGACACGCAATTTTCTGCAAAATTTGCGTGTTGGACAAGTTCGACACTCTGACACGGCCGGACACGGCTAGACACGCGTTCGTCCTTCTCAGATCTGGCTGTGCGTGCGTCCTTGGCTTTGCCATTCCCTTTTCTCCTTAGATCTGAACCTGCTTGAGCTTCGTTTGCCTTCGGTCCTCAAGAACTGACGATAGCCGATAGGTACGAACCTTTGTCTCTGTGCTTGGCCACGATTCTTTGACTGTTGCGTCTTTTCAAACTCACGGGCCATGAGCCCACGATTCAAAACGAGTTTAGCCTTCGATCCACAACTGCAAAGACTTTGACTGTTACACTGACACGCTTGTTGTTTTTTTTTAGTGTCTATCCACAACTTCAAAGACTTTGACTGTGATAGCTGTTGCTTTTTTAGTTTTTAGTGTGTCCCTGTTGTAATTTTAGTTTTTAGTGTTAGTGCGTCTTTGATTGTGACACTGGGTTTCATTTTTAGTGTTACTTTTGTTAGTATTTAATAATTAGTAATGTTAGTTATGTTATATAATGAGTAGTATTGTAGACATTCCCACATTTACACCCCAAGCATTTTTACTTTCCCTATTTCTATTTATAGAAAATATCTCACTATTTGCTCCCATTCTTCATCGAATCATATGAAGCGATTTAGAAATAATGGAATTTCTATATATTTTTACTGAATCACATGAAATTTTACCTATCTACACTCTACACTCTATAGATGTTTTGTATTAAATGTGAATCATACTATATATATTAAAAATATATATTTGATATCAAAATGTGTCCTAACATGTCGAAATTTAGATTTTTTTTGGATTAACGTGTTGGAGTGTCGAGTCATGTCGTATCTCATGTCGCGTGTCAGTGTTGGTGCAACATAGCTTTGGAGGGCATTTGGTTGATGAGATAAGCGGCAATTAGGATTGCATCACCCCAGGAGACCATGGCACATTTCGTTCCTTTAATAAAGTTCTGATTACCTCCAATAAGTGACAGTTTTTGCACTCAGCTACCCTGTTTTGCTGAGGTGTGTAAGGACAGGAGGTTTGGTGATGAATTTCTTGCTGATCAAGAAACTCCTTAAAGGTGCCACTCAAGTATTCCCTAGCATTGTCGTTCCGTAGGACCATGATTGAAGTTTGAAATTGATTTTTCACAAAGGTATAGAAACATTGGAAAACATTGGCTACCTTAGATTTTTCTTTCATTAAGTAAACCCATGTGGTTCTAGTGTGATCATTTATGAAAGTGACAAACCATTTGGCATTTGCCAGGGTTTTTGTTCTTGCTAGACCCCAGATGTCACTATGGATTAGTTGGAAAGGAGTGGAGGGTGTGTAGAGCTGTCTTGGGTATGAGGAACGCGTTTGTTTAGCGAACTGACAAGTTTCACAATGAAAAGGAGCGAAATTTTTATTAACTAAACTTGCAAACACATGTTTCATATAATGAAAACTAGGATGACCTGAGCGACAATGCCATAAAAATACATCTTTATTTCAAGAACTTGAGCTAAAAAGTGCCTCCTGTGCATTCCAAGTATCTTTATTCTTCAATTTTGATCTTTCCAAGTAGAAAAGTCCATCCCACTCTCTAGAAATCCCAATTGTCTTTCCTGAGTTTAAATCCTGAAAATTACACAAATCATCATCAAAGATCACTTGGCATTTTCGCTTTTTAGTTAATTTGCTCACAGATATTAGATTATGAGTAAGTATAGGTACAAACAAAACATTGTGAACTCTTAGATAATTAGATAGCACGACTGTGCCAATTCCTTCAACCTTCATGAACACGCCATTAGCAACTTTGACTCGGAGGTTTTCAAGACACAATTTAAGAGTTGTAAACAATGTTCGATTACCAACCGTGTGATCTGTAGCTTTTGAGTCAACAATCCATGTATCTTCACTAGTCCGTATAGCATTGAGAGCTATAATAGAATTACTTGATTGCACCAGATTGACACGGGGCATAGAGTTTGACTTATTCTGTTTGTCAAGTATCCTACGAAGCACTTGCAATTCCTCCTGGCTTAGGGAATCAACATCCTCAACTTTCTGTTTAGTTGTAGTGAGATGGCTTTGTTGGAAGTGTTGTTTTCCAGTTGATGGTTTGCCATGCAGTTTCCAACATTCTTCTTTGGTATGCCCCTTCTTCTTGCAATAATTGCACCATATATTATTTCTCTGTTCATCTTGTGGTCCTTTAATTGCAAGAGCCGAACCCTCAAATTGACCTTGGCTGCCTGGATTCAGGGGTTTTCTGTTTTCTTCGAACTGCACATGGTTGACTACATCAAACAAATGTAGTAAGGATTTCAACCCCATAATTCTGCCCCTTATCTCCTCAAAAGAATCGTTGAGTCTGAGGAGGAAGTCGTATACTCTTCCTTCTTCCATTATCTTCCTATACAATTGAGTGTCCTCAACGTTTTTCCATGGCTGCACCTCAAACAGGTCCTGTTGCTGCCTAAGTTTCAACAAAGCATTATAATAATTAGTCACCATCATATTACCTTGTCTCAAATCTCGGAGCTGCCATTTCAAATGGATCAAGGCAGTGGTGTTATCAAGAGGATAGTAGGTTCTTCTGGCCGCATCCCATATTTCTTTTGCAGTGTTTGCCAAGAGGTAACCTTCACTAATATCAAGAGTCATAGAGTTACATGATCAAGTAATGACTTGATTATTTTAAGCAAACCATATGTCGAAACTTGGATCATTAGGGGTTGGTTGAGGGCTGCTCTATTATTATTTTCTCCTTCATCTTGCCATGAATGTATCTTAGCATGCTTTGTGACCACTGGAGATAGTTTCTTCCATTAAACTTATAGTTAATAACCATAATTTGATTTTATGAGAATTTTGGTGTCGTCTCTGTAGCTCTGGATGGTACTGTAATGGTAGTGGCAAAAGTAGAGGAAGAGGTAGAAGACGAAGAAGAGTTACTTTGGGTTTGGGAATTTTACTTGACATGAAAGCCATTGGATTAGTTTTGGAGTTTGTTGACTTTTGAGGAAAAGAACCAAGTAGAGGAGGAAATTCTGAGGGGTTCATCGTTCTAGGCAGAAAGGTCGCTAAAGATGACGGCTTGTGGGGTTCACGCGTTGGGACAATGGCGGCACGTGGGAGTCACGTGCTGGTCAGATGGCCATCGGTCTTTTGGGTTTCACCTATGGCGCCGTCTAGTCACTCCTGGGTGAGCGGTGTGATGCCACGCGCCGTCCTTGCTCAAATTAGACACCACTGTTGTCCACTGTCACTCTCTCGTGTTTCTTTTTTATCGTCGTCTCTCACTGTATCTCTCGCTCTCTCTGGCTTCGGATCATTATCCGAAGCTCTGATACCATATTGAATCAGAGGTATCAACACTATCGGAGTTGTGTATTTTATTCAGTAGAAAGCATTACAATATATAGGCTCAAGAGTGAGCCATTAGAGAAGAGAATTATACAATTACATTAAATGATAATTACCCTAATTAGATCACTACAAATTAGGAATAATAAAGAGTCAATCAATCAGAGAGATTTATGGGATCTTGATTTGGATTTGATTCTGATTTCCAACAGAACTACATTGGGGTCTTGGGATAGTGTTCTGAAATCCAGATGCTTATAAATTGTATATCACCAAAAACAAGACCTTGCACTGTTGACAAGGTTCAGCTATTGGACCTTGTAAATAGACATTTCCTGTACTCCTCCTTGCAGATATGGTTATTATAATCAAGTCGAAGACAAGTGGCATGAGAATTCTACAAGTTTCTGTCTGTCGCTCTACTTATCCATTCATTTTTGTGTTCACCGTTTTAAAATGATTTATTTGTGTTTTTTTGGGTCAAACTAATTATTAATGGAATAGAGAGGAAGTCAATATTCGGTAAAAGCATGACTAGTTTCAGCATTTAGTTGCACTTCAGTGCCAAAAGAAAAAGATCGCTACAAGACATTGAAAACTATATGCATTGGAAGGTGATAATATAAATCATATGTTTGGCTTAAACAAATATATCCAGTTAGCTGTGGAGTGAGATTAGTACTCAATTTTATTTTTGCAATCTCTATGTTTTCCTTTTAACGGTAGGATGATCAGTGATCTACTTTGCTATTGTATTTGCAGTCATAATCCATTTCGGCTGATTGGAGTTGGCTTATCTGTTTGGACATTTGCAGTAGCTGGTTGTGGTAGTTCCTTTGATTTTTGGTCTATTACAATATGCCGCATGTAAGGGAGATTTTCAGTTCTTGCAAGGCACAAATAGAGTAGCATTTTCTTATAATACTTTTGACTTAGAATGATGTCAATGGTTTTGTAGGCTAGTTGGTGTCGGTGAAGCATCCTTCATAAGTCTTGCAGCCCCATTTATAGATGATAATGCTCCAGTTGCACAGGTTTGTTCGGGTTTCCCCTTCCCATTCAGAATTGGCTGAACTTATTTTTCCATGGCAGCAAAGCTGCAGCTTTACAGAGTGCTTTATTGATTGCAGAAAACAGCATGGCTTGCTATGTTTTACATGTGTATACCAGCTGGGACTGCTTTGGGCTATGTTTATGGTGGAATTGTAAGTTTACATGTTTATGGTTTGCATAATCTTGGTTAAGTTTTATGTTTTGCTCAAGAGCCATTAACTTAGCTCCAAAACTTCATTTTAACTTAGCTCCAAAACTTAATTTTCTTGTATTAGCAATAATTAACCAAGAATGGTATATCATGATTTGTTAATTTCATAATGTAATTTACCTATCAAAAGAATATGCTACGGTCTGTAAACAATACTAATTAATGCTTAGCTAAGTGCTTCAATATATCCAATATATCTTAAATTTTGCAATTATTATCAACATTAAAGAACTTAAGATTGAATAACCTATGAACAAGAATCTTGTTTACAGCTTCTTCATAGTGTTGGCCTCATGACGTCCTTCTTAAAGGGAGCAGCCATTTTGAATGTGCAGCGGGATGAATGTTGTTGCATGCTTAACTTTTTGTTTTTTCTACTTCTTGCTATCCTATTATTTTGCTTTCTCATCAGAATACCTAATCCTCCTCATTTTTCTTTTTATTCTCTCCTAAGAAAATGATTTTTTTCACCCCTAAAAAAAAGATTGACTAGACAACGAGTACCTTATTCTACTAGTTATCCACTGTTCAACCATGCACACCCATACAGCAATTGTATGATACTGTGACTATGGGAAATGGTGCTGTACGGTGAAAAATGTTGGTTATAGAAAATGCTGTAATGATTCTCTCATCCATTGTTTTTATGTCCGAACTTGTCATTTACTTGAATAACTCAGCTTCTACAATCATTCATTAGACGGCTTTCCTTTACGAGTGCATGACTGGGTTATATTCTAAATTTTAATTCTGTAGGTTGGAAGCCATCTTAATTGGCGCATTGCATTTTGGGGCGAGGCAATTTTGATGCTTCCTTTTTGTATTCTGGGTTTTGCAATTGAGCCTTTGCCACTGAGAGGTATGCATTTCTTTATTTGTAATGTGTTACAGAATGTCAAGAATTCATGTAACTGGCATTATTTGATCACACAAGCTTTACTCCGATGGAATCCGGAGAGGCACTAAGATCTGTTGAAACAGTAGCTCCAGATACTGAAGGTTTCACTTAACCCTAAAATGTATTTTTGGTTTAAAATCTTTTGGGTACCTTTTAGAAATCCTTCTGCTGAAGGAAACTCCACTTACCTTGATGTTTTACATAATACCTCAAATCTTGAACGAAAGTATGAAGGAATGGCCATTGTCTTCAAGAAAACCAAAAATAAAAAATCCTAGCTGTTCCCTTAATAAAAAGAAGAGGATAGATAATGAGCTATCAATTTACATTTAAAATACTACCACTTTGGTCTATAATATAAGATCTAGTTGACTTTTTTTTTTTTTTTTTGGAGAGATTAAGGAAGTAAAATAAAGTAGATTAAAGTATTTATATTTATTGTTTTTCTTCAAATTAATTCGCCTGACTTGTAGACTAATATATAATATAATGATACACAATATTATTTATGGTTAAGTACTATATTTAGCTTCTTTAATCTTTTCAAAAAAAATCAACTGGATTTTATATTAAGGACCAGAGGGAGTACATGAATTGCAGTCATTCATTGAGTACAAGGATACCTTCAAATCTTGTATGTGAATTCATGTTTCTGTTTCAATATGTACTATCTGGTTTAGCATTAGATCAGGGTTTTGCCATATGCCTAACTTTCTGTGAAAAGCTATGGTTTGACAGGATCAGCACTAAATGATGTAAATTTCAAATTTTTTCTTGTTCAATTTATCATATTCTTAACACCAATTTTCATTTCCATGAAAAAACTTGTGTTTATTACTCCCTCCGTTCTTTTTTATAAGAAACAACTGCTACATATACTTTGTTCCTATTTATAAGAAATATTAAGAGAATGTCTTAATTTTTGTTTGTTACTTTCTCATTTTGCCTCTATTCAATTACCCATACTTCTCACTCACTCTTCACCACTCATTCTCTCTTATACAATCATCTTTATTACTCCAACAATATTCATTTCTTATTCTCTCTTATACAATCCTCATAAATAAGGGTATTTTTGTCAAAAAGGTTACAATTTTTATATATTTATTGTCTTTAACCGCCATTTTGATCTAAGTTATTCGGTTAAGTTTTTCTTTTAAAAGGAACTGAGGGAGTATGTCACTATGCCATGCAGGATAATTCTGTTTTGTAAGCTTCATATTTGTTTCCATCATTATTGCCTTTTCATGAGGTGCTAAATAATGTTTATACTCAAAATCTGAGATTTCCCTTGTAGATGATGGCACACTTGCTGGGAATCAAGCTTCTATAACAGAGTCCAAGTGAGTGGCCCTTTTTGTTGATGCTTTTTTGTTTCAGCAGTGCGTATGGTTTTTTTTTTTCATATTAATGAAAAGAAAATCTAAAGGGTGGAAATAAAAGAAATTTAGATAGAGTTCTTTTACCTTCTGCATTCATTACAGATTTGTTCTGGGCGACAATGTTAATTAAAGTAACCAATCTTGTTCGTTTACTTAATCTTTCAGAGAACAGATAACATCCTAAAGGGAAAATTTATTTAATTTAAAAATGTCACTTTGAGATGATTAAGTCAATAACAAAATATGTTAAAATTGAAGGCAGTGAATAATATGTGTAGAGCCAGAAAGAGATAGAGAAAGAAATATATTCTCAAATGTATGTTTATTCATGTATGTAATAGGGGTATTTATACACAAGAGAGTGGAGACGAGAGCTAATGACTTATTATGATGATTAATTCCCTAATCTCTATAATCCCTAATTGTATGCGATACTAATTATAATATATTTACATTAATGTATTTCCTAACACTCCCCCTCAAGTTGGAGCGTAGATGTTAATCAAGCCCAACTTGTTACAAAGATAGTCAACACGAGTCCCACTTAAGGCCTTAGCTAGAAAATTGCCCAATTGGTCACTAGACACATGCCCTACAGAAATAAAGTTCTCCTTGATCTTATCCCGTACAAAGTGACAATCAATTTCAATGTGTTTCGTACGTTCATGAAACCCAGAGTTGAAGGCTATGTGTAGAGCAGCTTTATTATCACACCACAAATTCGTAGGCAATGACGTGGCAAGACCAACCTCCTTCATTAATTGGTGAATCCACATAATTTCCTGTACTGACTGAGCCATGGCTCTATACTTAGCTTATGCACTCAATCGAGAAACCACATCTTGCTTCTTACTCCTCCTGGATACTAAATTTCCACCTACAAACACACTATCCTATGGTGGATCTTCTGATAGACTTTAACCCTGCATGATCTGCATCACAAAAGCATTCAATTTTGTTGCGGCCATGACTCGTATAGAGTATACCACGACCAGGTGAGCCCTTCAAGTAATGTAAGACATGCTCTAAAGTTTCTCATTGAGCAACGGTTGGTGTAGCCATGAATTGGTTAAGCACACTAACTATCAAGGTCACATTGGGGCGAGTCACCATGAGATAGTTCAATTTCCTAATCAATCTACAGTATCTCTTAGGATAGGCAAACAACTTGATTTTCTCCAGGTCAACTTTCTTTCTCACATTCTCAGGGAGCTCATCAAACGGTATTCTATCATCAATGTCGAAGAATGGATTGAGAATCATGGGAAAGCTACTTGGTGTTGCTTTGAGTTTGCCAGTTTCTTTTAGCAGATTAGGAACATATTTCCTTTGTGTCAGAAGGATGCCTTTCTTACTTCTCATAACCTATATCCAAAGAAAGTACTTTAACGAACCCAAATCCTTTGTTTGAAAATGAGAATTAAGAAAGGCCTTTAGTGATGAGATTCTCGAAGCATTGCTACCCATAATAACAATATCCTCAACATATACCACTAAGAGAATGATGCCAACATCTGTCCGCTGATAAAACACAGAATGGTCACACTTACTCTGACTTAGACCAAACTTCTTAACCACAAAGCTAAACCTGTCAAACCAAGTACGAGGGCTCTACTTCAAGCCATATTGAAGATGGCATACCTTCCCACGCTCCCCTTGAGCAACAAAACTCGTTGGTTGCTTTATGTATACTTCCTTAAGAAGATCACCATTCAAAAACGCATTCTTAACATCCAACTGATGAAGATCCCAACCAGAATTGGTTGCCATAGAAATGAAGAGGCGAACAAAGGATAGTTTTGCCACAGTGGAGAAGGTTTCTGAATAGTTAACACCATAGGCCTGTTGCTGGTTCAGAGCAGGAGGAACTAATTCTGAAGTAGACACCGAAGCTAGCACTGGTGGGTCATGAACCTGATTGACTTCATTACTCGCCCGGGGATGTTTCCTATAAAAATGATAGATAGGTGGTTTAGCAGGTGCCGAGTTAGATGCTTGCAATGGTGGTGTAACTGAACCGTGTACACCAAGAGATCATCCAGACTTTCGACGGTGTCATCTGTAGAAATAGGGGATGTAGATGGAGTAGAGCAAGGAAAGAACGAGGTCGACTCATGGAATGTGACATTTGTAAACACAAGATAACGCCAAAGAGTGGGAGAAGAGCCCCGATAACCCTTTTGAACCCTAGAATACCTAAGGAAAACACACTTAAGAGACTTGGGATCAAGTTTGGTAACAGTGCGACGAACATCACAAACAAAACAGACACAACCAAAGATTTTAGGGTCAATAGGAAACAAGGTTGTGTATGGAGTGGCACCATTGAGGACATGAGATGACATATGATCAATAAGAAAGCACGCAGTAGACATGGCATCAGCCCAAAAAAGCTTGGGAACATTCATTTGAAATATGAGACTTCTAATAAGTGTCGGTTCTTATGTTCTGCAACACCATTTTGAGCCGGTGTATTTGGACAGGAGGATTGATGAAGCATGTCATGCTGGAGCATATAGATTTGAAATTGGACAGAAAAGTATTATTTAGAATTGTTACTCCATAAGGTTTATACAGATACACCAAACTGAGTTTTGATTTTAGCACAGAAATTGCAAAAGTGAGAAAACAACTCGGAACGAGTTTTCATTAAATAGAGCCAGGTGATATGAGAGAAATCATCAACAAAAGTAACGAAGTACCTAAAACCAGGTTTGGACTCGACATGACATGGACCCAAAACATCAGAATGGACTAAATCAAAGGAGACGTAGCTCGTTTATTAACTCAAGGTGCCAAGTGAACACGATGATGTTTAGCAAATTGACATGACTCACATTCTAAAAATGACAAATGATAAAATTGAGGATACATTCTCTTCAAAGAAAACAAAGACACATGATTTAAACGACAATGAACGTCAAGAGGGGATGAACCACCAAAGCAAGCAACTGAACGTGGTACTTAATCCTCAAGTAAGGAATGGCCATCAGATTCATAACCCTTACCAATAACTCGCTTCGTCGTGAGATCCTGAATCAAACAATGGTCAAAAAAGAGAGTGATGAAACAGTTTGATTGTAGAGTGAGCTTGCTAGGAGACAAAAGATTAAATGCAAGGTCAGGGACATTAAGGACATGGGATAAGGTAACGGGCAGGGTAGGGTTGACAATGCTAGAGCCAAGAACATGCGAATAAGAACCGTTGGCAATTGTTATACTAGAAGGATTGGCATAAGATGCAGACGAGGAAAACAAATGGTGGTTACCTGTCATATGATCAATAGCATCGGAATCGATGATCCACTTCGAGGAAGAAGTAGCAAGACTAGAAGCAATATTACCTGTAACAAGAGCAATTGAAGAACTAGACTTAGATTCAACCATTGATCCTCGCAAGAAGTAAGTTGAGCTCCACAACAAATGCTCCGAGCAAGATTACCAGCCACTAAAAAGACCAATGCAGAGAACACTATTCCCGACTGTGAGCAGGAAAACCTCGCCAAAGAGGACATCACGAGAAACCAAAGAGAACAGCAACCAAACACCCAATATCTTATAGTGGACCAAGCAAGGCAAAACAAGCCACACCAATAAATACCAAATTTGAGGCAGATCAGAGTTGAAGTACCTCCCAGAAAAGGCAAATTCCACCCAACAACGAAACAAAAAACACAACTACCATGAGATGGCAACACGACCAAAAACAGCAGAAGAAATGTCACAAGTACCTCTGGTAGTGCTCAACCGTAAAGACCCACACCACGAGACAACAAGGCAAGGTTGGGAAAAGGGAAGAAAACGTGGAGAGCTCGCTGGAAAGTGACGTCACACGCTAGCGCGTGGAAAAACAGCAAAACTGACGATAGTGCGTGAGGCTCACGCACCAATCAAAACAGGACCAGATTACCGGGGAAACGTCGATCGGCAGGAGGAGAAGCCAGCGGTGGGGCGCGTGTAGTTTTAGACCACCAATCATATAACCCTTTCTCGCACTCTCTCTCACTGGGTCGCACTATGTCGCACGATGCAGCGGAAAAAAATCAACCAATTAGAAACCTAAGCTCTGATATGATGTAGAGCCAGAAAGAGATAGAGAAAGTGTTAGAATATTAGGAATTATTTAGATTAATCATTATCTTAGATTAGTCATTATGTTATTATTATTTGATATTTATTAGGATAAAGATATGGATATATTATATCTTATGATAATATATCTTAATCATTTAGATAAGATTAGATTCTAGGGTTAGTCCTAGGTTTGCCTATATAAAGGCCCCTATGTACTCACTTTTATCAACAGAGTTTAATAGAGAGTATTTTTAATTCCTCTAAATTCAACATGGTATCAGAGCCAGGTTTACTTTTAGATCTACAGTAAGCTCAAAAGACCCATAGTCTCCAGTTGTTTTTTAACCTAATCCTCATCCCCCAGCCAAACCTGCGACACAGTCAGCAACCTCACATCTTAGGAGACATAGAGAATCTCCAAGAGGAGGACGAGCGTGGAGGCGAGAGGCGAGAAACACAGAGAGAGGGAGACGCAAGCGTGAGAGAGAACGACGGAGAACGCGACTTCTAGATCTGAGAGTGCAACTTCCAGATCTAAGAACGCGCGACTTCCATATCTACAGTGAGGGGGAGCGCATGTCGTATCACCGCCACCACAGACGGAACCGGAGGTCGCCGATCGGCGGATCCCGGAAGAACGACGAGCAACCGAGAAGCGCGTGACGTTCACTCGCCACCACAGTGCCCAGCGCGTGACGACCACGCGCCTCCGTACCTGGAGCTCTCCTCACGCGCCTCCGTACCTGGAGCTCTCCGGCGACCGTTTCTGCCCAGAATCAAGGATCCATCCGTTTTCTCTCCTTTATTCTGTGCAGTACCTCAAAATTTCAGCCCAAGTGGAGTCTATCCCATGGCTTCTATATCTGATACAAATTCTCAATCCCAAACAGAACCCATGGCTTCTATATCTGATACAAATTCTCAATCCCAAACAGAACCACCAAACCAAACAAGTACCTTTTAAGACCACGAGAGATGATACAGATTTCTCAGAAAATCATAGTATGGTTATTAACCATAGATTTAATGGCAAAAACTATCTCCAATGGTCTCAAAGTATCTTGAGGTATATTCGTGGCAAGAGAAAAGAGAAATATATTAATGGGAAGCACCTCGGCCAACCCTTAATGACCCAAATTTTGACACATGGTTTCTTGAAAACAATCAAGTTATGACTTGGTTGTGTAACTCGATGACCGTGGAGATCAGTGAGGGCTATCTGCTTGCCCACACAGCAAAGGAAATATGGGATACTGCCCGGAGAACTTACTCCTCGCTTGATAACACCGCTGCCTTGATCCACCTAAAACAACAACTCCGTTATTTAAGACAAGGTAACATGACGATGAATGAATATTATAATTACGTGCTAAAATTGTGGCAACAACGGGATTTGTTTGAGGTTCACCCTTGGGAAAGCCTCAAAGATGGACAATTGTACAAACGAATTGTGGAAGAAGGAAGGATACACGATTTTCTTTTAGGCCTAAATGACGCTTTCGAAGAAATAAGGGCAGAATCATGGGGTTGAAGCCACTACCACAACTCTTTGAGGTTGTTAACTTCGTACAGTTTGAGGAAAGCAGAAAACTCCTAAACCGAAGTGGCCCAAGCCAAAATGAAAACTCAGCTCTTGCAATTAAGGGACCATACGGGGAACAAAAGTGCAACTATTGCAAGAAGAAGGGCCATAGTAGAGAAGAATGCTGGAAACTCAATGGAAAACCTTCAAGTGGAATCTCGAATTTTCAAAGTCACATTACTCCGGCTGAACTTACGGTTGGGAATGATGATCGTTTGAGCAAAGAAGAACTCAGTGCTTCGCAAGATACTTGAGAAGCGAGAATAAGTCAAACTCTATCCCCAGTGTGAATTTGGTACAATCCGAATTTACAAGGGAAGAGGACGATTGGGACTTCTAGAAAAAGGGACTCGAGATTCTTCTGGGCAAGTTCTGCTACTCAATATGGGACCTCTGAGACTCCAAAAAATTAGTACAAGCCCAAACAAGATATGGGACCTCTGAGACTCAAAAAGGAGTACAAGCCTAGACAAAAATAAATGGGCCGCTGAGACTCAAGAAGTACAAGCCTAAAGATTTTGAAGATTGAAGCAGGCAGAACAAAGTTTGAAGGATTTCGAGGCAAGCTGTCAATAATCAACATATACTCTCCAGTTTGAGGGGGAGTGTTAGAATATTAGGAATTATTTAGATTAATCATTATCTTAGATTAGTCATTATGTTATTATTATTTGATATTTATTAGGATAAAGATATGGATATATTATATCTTAATCATTTAGATAAGATTAGATTCTAAGGTTATTCCTAGGTTTGCCTATATAAAGGCCCCTATGTACTCACTTTTATCAACAGAGTTTAATAGAGAGTATTTTAATTCCTCTAAATTCAACAGAAAGAAATATATTCTCAAATGTACGTTTATTCATGTACGTAATAGGGGTATGTGGGAATATTATATAATATTATTATATTATATAATATATTATTATATTATATAATTCTCCCTAAGTTGTTGTAACATCTCCTCTATTCTTTCCTAGATTTTCTCCATTAGTTACTCCCTTATTTTCTTCTTAATTAGTTTAGATTTGTTGGGAGACACTGAGAAGAGATCAATCAAACCTCCATCATTCTTCCATTCTCATCCTTTCTGATAGAACGTGTTCACTACCAGAACCATCGGTGACCTTTCAGAAAGAGAAGGAGAGAGAGCTTTGCCAGAAATCCTGGTAAACAGCAAAGTCAGAACCACTTTCAGATTCGTCCGACAATCCCAGGTCAGACAGTCGTCCTTCCGCTGCAATCCGGAAGAGAAGAGAGCTCCGCGGTAGGAGAACTCAAAGCAACGCAGATTGCCACCTCCACCGTTGGATAGCTTCAAACTCACCATGTTGTGAGTTTCATAGAAAAAGGGAAGAGATCACAGTAAAACTCAGAATCTCCGGAAGTAGTTGTCTTCCCCGGCAACGAGTGGTTCAGATTCAGAGGAGAAACCAGAACTCCAGAATCGTCCTCTAGAGCCCGTCCGCGTTGTCCTCCAGAGCCCGTCCCTCATCCGACGCCGTCCTCCAGAGCCCGTCAGACGCCATCCTCCAGAGCCTGTCCGACGTTGGGGTGTTGCCGTTAGTTCTCGATCTCGTCTCTTGTCTAGCAGAAACGGACCAGTCCGTGATCTCACTTCAGCGCGACTTCTCAAGCTTTGGTCAAAGCTGGGTGTCACCAGAAATAGAGAAAGGAGCGATCATATTCGGCGCCTCAGGCTACCTAAGTCATTGTTG
The DNA here is from genome assembly GCA_025563575.1 of Acacia pycnantha. Classification (NCBI taxonomy): domain Eukaryota; kingdom Viridiplantae; phylum Streptophyta; class Magnoliopsida; order Fabales; family Fabaceae; genus Acacia; species Acacia pycnantha. The sequence goes on along the minus strand of JAMWYP010000007.1, from coordinate 2,285,678 downwards.
TTTTTTTTTTTTTTAAATGTGGAGCCCAGCAAGGAGAGAGATCAGGAAAAAAAAAAAAAACTTTTTTGACAGAAGACTAAATTGCCATTTCAAAAATTCAAGGACCAAACCGTTATTTCTGAAATTCGCAGGATCAATTTGTCATTTATCAAATTGAGGGTCCAAATTGTCATTTCAGAAATTCATAGGCCTCTGAGACTCATAAAAAGGTACAAGTCCAAACAAAATAAATGGACCTCTGAGACTCAAGAAGTACAAGCTTAATGATTTTGAAGACTCAAGCAATTATGAGACCTTTGTTGTCGATCTTGTCGCGATCATTTGCCGTCGATCTTGTCGCGGCCGCGCCCATCGATCTTGTCGTAGCCGAGTACTCCTAAAGTTGTCGTGTATCTGCTGCCCGTTCATCTTGTCGCAGTAGTAACTCCCAACATCGTCGAGGCTCCAATAAGTTGAATAAGCAAGTTGGACATGATTCACATCCATGATCCAACTTGAGGGGGAGTGTGGGAATATTATATAATATTATTATATTATATAATATATTATTATATTATATAATTCTCCTAAGTTGTTGTAACATCTCCTCTATTCTTTCCTAGATTTTCTCCATTAGTTACTCCCTTATTTTCTTCTTAATTAGTTTAGATTTGTTTAGCTTTATCTCTCTACTTATTATATAAGTAGGTATTGTATCAGAACATAAAATGAATCAAGGAGAATACAATTCTTCTCTCATAAATTCCACAGGGTATTTATACACAAGAGAGGAGACGAGGAGGGAAGAGAGTTAATGACCCATTATGATGATTGATTCCCTAATCTCTATAATCCTTGATTGTTGCGATACTAATTATAATATATTTACATTAATATATTTCCTAATATGTGAGTCTGTTAAAAAGTTGAAACCATCTAATGTGAAGCAGTTGTGGCAACTATTGCACATAGATTAACTTGTTGAGCAGGCAAAGATAGCTCATATAGTTGTTAACGTTTCTATCATTGCTAATCTTCCAATATATCTACCATATGCCTATTTTCCTCTAATGATGGGTGTTGTCAGGTCAACTTCGAAATTGTGGAATCAGTTCACCAGAATTGGTAATGACATGCAGACTCTTTTGCATGATCAAGTGTATGTTATAAATGTTCTGGGTACGTACTTATTCTTCACTCTTTCTCCCTACCTTTCGAGAATTAACCTTTTCCCCTTGTTTCATATTCTAAAATCATTGCTTCATGTTAACTATCTATAAAATTGAAACTTTTTAAAAATATTTTTTATCAACATTATTGCTTGATAAGTTGGAATAATTTCAGTTTTTAGAAATTAGCATACTTTAGTCAATTTGGAACTATTTGAATTTTTTTTTTTTTTGAGACAATAATGGTTTATTTGTTGTCTAGTCTTTTGAGCTGATGTACTCTTCTTTTACTTCTCTTTATTTGCTGCTCTAGAAGGATTTCTTATCCTCGTTTTTTGTATTTCTCTTCCTTCTGTTAAATGAATTCCTTGGTTAAAAATCATTTTGTTGATTGTCAGGGTATATATTATACAATTTTGTCATTGGAGCTTACTCATTCTGGGGGCCAAAAGCAGGATATAATATTTACCATATGGTATTGTCACTTGTAGCCCTTTTAATTTAGTTCCATTTCCTTTTGTGTTGTTCTTTATGCTTCTTGTGTGTTTTCTTTTATGTGAATAGTGTGTATTTATTGTAAATATCCTCCAGCATTAATTAGTAGTTTGTAATTGTTAGGTTAGCTTCTGCTATCTTGTCTCCTTCCCTGCTTTACAAATAGGCAGTTGTATCTCAATATTCTTAAGAGATTCAAATAAGAGACAATACTTTTCACTCATATTGTCCACATCCCTTTACTTCAATGCAACCTGTTATTATCTTTTTGATACTCGGTCTATATGTTTTAGTTTAACTGATTTTTTTTGACAGAGTGATGCTGACTTGTTATTCGGAGGTATGACAATTGTTTGTGGGATTTTGGGTACACTAGCTGGAGGCTTGATTCTTGATAGGATGACTTCAACAATCTCTAATGCTTTCAAGGTATTATTGAATTTCATTTACCTATAATGTAAAGACTGACCTACTTAAAACTATATACTTGATGAGAGGGCGAATTCCTTAAGATCTGTAAATATATTATCCAAGAAACAAGGAATTCAAGTTTTACCATGAACATTATGGGAAAAACACTTCTCATGTTGTAGGAGAAGTGTATTCTCATGCTACACACACATGAAATGATGGGACCCACACATATATATAATTAGCATTATATATATGTGTGGGTCTCACCATTTCATGTGTGTGTAGGAATTTTTTCCTTCTCATGCAACATGAGAAGTTTAAACACCTAACATTATATCTGGTATAAGAACTTGATGCTTAGAGAGCTATTAACCATGGTTTATTTCAAAAGCAATCTATTCTCTTCCAATTGATGCTTTTTGATACACAACTCCATGGTTTTAAGCTATCTGTCCATTGTTTTAGGAATTTTCCTTTTCTCAAGAGTATTTGAGAGCTATTGCACATAAACACGTCCATGTTTATTGACCAAAACTCAGCTTTGTTCACTGGTAAATTTGTTGCCTCCTTTTTTTCTTCTCTGTTTCTGGTTATGAAGTAGTCCACAGCTCCTGTAACTTTTATAATAACACTTCTTTTTGTGATAACATTTACGAAATTGAGGATGTTCTGTTCATCTATCTATCTAGACGACCTTCAAAGATGTCATTCTACTAAATATAAGTTCATAAAAATCAGAAGTTAAATTTTAAATATCATAGGCATCTTTCCCTTCGATTAGCCAATGCTGTTGGAGACCAGGTCCATTGAATTCCTTTTCATGGATTTGTAGTTAGCTTCAATTATATGTAGGTCTTCGTTGCATAATCATCTTTGTTGTTTACATTTATTAATTTACTTAACTTATTTATCACTATTGCAGCTTCTTTCTGTAGCAACATTTCTTGGGGCAGTATGTTGCTTGGGTGCATTTTGTTTTAAAAGATTGCCTGGATTCTTGGTCTTTTTTACTATAGGTGAACTACTGATTTTTGCCACACAGGTAAAATTTGCTACTTTATTAAGGCTTGACATGCTATTTCTCATGCATAGCAATGGTATGATATTGATTTTGTACTGGATTATGGTCTCAGATGCTTTGCTTTAGGACTTGATAATTAGATTTAAGCTGATACTCTAGTCTCAGAACTTGCGTCTCCTTTTTTGGCTTTTTCTTAATTTTACTTAATACCCCTTTTTCTCACCTTATATTTAAAATTTAAAATAAAACTCCATCAATTACTAAATTCCTTGGAGATGCTTATCTATTTTAAAACAAACTAGTGTATGTTGTTGATGTTGCTTTTGTCGCTAAAGCAATCAATTAAACTAGGACCAACTAATAATGCAATATAGAGGCAACCTAGGTCCTTCTCCCAAGGAGCAATCTATAGGTTTTTCTTTAGAATTGAATCTAGGTGATGAAAAATGCAGTGAAATGAATCTAAACTAGAATGCAAGACATTACTGCCTAAATGCAAAATGCAAATGACTCTAAAACCTATGAGAATGAAACTAATCTAAATAAATGCAAATGCAAATGCAATTTTTAGGGGTTTTTTATGAGAGGAAAAAATCCTAAGCAAAAGAAATAAACTAAAAGCTAAGAAAGTCAAATAAGAAAAGATAACGAAGGTTTACTTCAGGCAGTGTTGTTAAGACGTAGAGTCTACGTAGAAACGGTAAGGGTGAGCAAAAACGTAAAATTGTAAAGCGTACACGAAACATAAGAGTTTATTACGTACTACAAAAAAAAAAAGTCCAACATATATAAAACCAAAACACACCAATACATTAAAATTATCACAAATTTAAGTCCAAACACTCAAGGAAATAATTAAGTTCAAACTCAATCATCATAATACATATTAAAATCAAAACACCAAGGCAATAAAATTATAAAAGAGATCAACATCTCTAATTTAAGTCATTGGAGTCAAAGAACATCTCTAATAAAATTATACGTTTTTACGAGTTTACTGAGTTGACATGGTGTGTCAACCGTTTCTACTCCAATTCCGTTCCTACCTCCGTTTTGACTTGTTTTTCAGCCAAAAAACATAGAAACGTCCGTTTCTACGTTTTTACAACACTGACTTCAGGTATGGTGAAGGAAACAACTTAGGATTTATATGGAGTTAATTTTCTTAGCCCAAATTAGCTAATTAGACCAAAGGGAGATTAGTAAAAGAGAGGGATTAATAAGTCTAATCGCCTAATTGAAACATGGGAAACTCTTGAGTTCAATGACACTTAATCCACTAGAGAACTCATAACAGAATAAGCGCTAGTTAATTAAACCCATTAAAACCAATATTCACGAATAATTTCAAATTAATTTTGGAAATCATGTTTGCAATTGTCTAATTAAACTAGACAATTAACCGACTCAATTAAACAGAGTATAAAGCAAATTGACAATTAAATTAATAATGAAAACTCAATAAGTCTAATCACCTAATTGAAACATGGGGAACCGTCGAGTTCAATAACACTTAATCCACTGGAGAAGTCATAATGGAATAAGCGCTAGTTAATTAAACCTATTAGAACCAATATTCACAAAGAATTTTAAATTAATTTTGGAAATCATATTTGCAATTGTCTAATTAAACAACTAGACAATTAACCAACTCAATTAAACAATCCAGAGTATAAACCAAATTGACAATTAAATTAATAATGAAAACTCAATTAATAATTCAACTGACAATCAAAAGTTTGCAAACAAAAATTCCAGCAATTGTCTCAAACACAAGTCAATCCAAAATATCAATCTAATCCAAAAGAGATATGTATATAATCTAAAACTAGACTGTTCTTAATTAATACAACTCAGAATTATCTAAACCTAAATAATCTCAAGTCTTGAAACAAATGGATAAAAGGAAAGACTCTCCTTTGTGGTCTTCAAGTGTAAGCAACTAGGCTCTAGCTTCCTCCATGCTCCTCCCAAGTTATCTCCCAAGCTAACTCAAGCTTCCAAGGAAATTGTCCTCCCTCCAAGCTTTGACCAAGTCACGGACATGATGATTGATGGGGAATTTGAGTGTGGTTCCGTGAGTGATTGTGGAAGCTAGGTATGAGGAGGGTTGAATGGTATATGAAGAGGTGGTTGTGGGAGTACGTGAGTGCGTGGTGGAAGAATAGAATGGAATGGAAGATGAATGAGATTGAGAGTATATGAAAGCTTGAGAATGAGCGTTAGTTCTCCAAGGAGAGCGTGTAAAATTATGTGATGGCTAGGTTAATCTTTATAGGAGAATGAGAGAGCTTTGGGTATAAAATTTGAGCCCATTAGAATTTAATTCGCCCATTCAGACTCAGCCTTGGATCTTCTTCAAACTTCTAAAAATAATTATGCACCATAGGATTTCATAATCTTCTTTTCCTTGATATGCAAGAATTAAATAAGATCATGATCTATCATATATTAGGAAATATTAATCCATCACAAAATAGGCAATTAAGATATTAACAATTTAATCCCAATAATATAATAATCAATTCATATTTATACTATTTCCTAAAATAGGCTAATGATCCATATATTTTCTAATAAATTCAAATTAGCCTAAAATCACCCCAAAATATATAAATAATGTGGGATAAAATATATGAAAATATTGATTTATCAGCTGTCTTATTTGAATATTTTTCCATGTTTTACATTGTACTGTTGCTCTCAACCAAAACACCTAATCATTTTTTGAGACCATATATGATTCGACTTGAGATCAGATAGTTGATCATGTCACACTTCTATTTCCTCCTTAGATACACGTAAACAACCCTTTATTAGATTTCCCCACAAAAATTTAGTGCTTTTTTATTAAAAAAAAATGCTACATTACATTGCTTTCTTTAGATTTTAAGATGGTCTTCCTTGGTAGTTGGTACTTGGTAGCATATTTTAAGTTATTTTAACTTCATGCAGGATAGAACATTTGCTTAGTTTCTTCATTTACTTGTTATGATTGATTCAATTATAGTTGTAAGCATATTTAGCTTAATTTATGGTTCAAATGTTCATATTTAGCTTCTTTGATCCCCATGTTACTGCTGCTTTATTGATTCTTTGGTTGTAACCAACATCATTTATCATCCACCCAAGTCTATATGCAGTGTCTTCAAAATTTTTCCTTTGATTCAATTACTTGCCCTCTATCTGTTTCCACCCATTTTTATTTGTTTATTTTGAATTACCTCCATGAATTAAATTCCTTCATTGAACTAAACACTTGTAAAACACATTAAGCGACACAATGAATATAATGTATTCAAAATTTTCTAGAATGGCATCTTACACATTTATTATGATGATCCACTGCTTTACGCTGAGTATTTTTATTCAGTTGTATTGTTGTGGTCTGTTACTTTGTTCGGGTTACTGCTTAAATATTTGGTTGATGACATAACATTACTTTTGCAGGCTCCTGTGAATTATATTTCCTTACGTTGTGTAAAACCAAGTTTGAGGCCACTATCTATGGCAATCTCCACTGTTTCAATCCATGTATTTGGAGATGTACCTTCCTCACCACTTGTTGGGGTCTTGCAGGTGTTTACTCTTGTTTTACTTGATATTTTGACTTGGTTACTTTCACATTTGGATGTTAACAGATCATAGTTATATATGCTTAAATCATTTAGTTTGATCGGAATATCTTATTTATGCCCCCCAAATATGCTTGTAAACTTAATACTGAATATAAAAGTATCTTTTCCATATATGGCTCTCTTTTCTGAGAGACTAGTATATAATGTGAAAGCTGCAGAAGATGGCACTTAATCTATTAGGCTAAGGGGGAGGACTGTAATTTCAACAAAATATAGGGGAGGTTACTCTAAATTCTAATTTATTTTCATTTTCTAATCTATGTGGGATTCATAGCATCAATCGCAGGAAAGTTTTTGTGATGATTGCTTAAACTGGTTTAAAAGATTAAAAAATGCTTTGTGTGTATATCTCTATTTGCTTCTCCTTTTAATGTGAAAGTTTTAGATCCTATTTTCTTGGAAGACAGCATATCAATTTGCCCCTTGAGTTTGGTTTGGAAAGATGGTGGAAATTCTAGGAACAAGAACTGTCTTTGACCATAGTTTCCATACAAGAATCTATCTCTTACACATGGTTTCTGCTTGTGTAGTAACCTGTTCTGGTGTCAATTTTTGTGATATTATCTGTCTATGAATTATTTTCCCAGTTTTTCTCAAAGCAATTTTTACATGCAACATTGTGATATCCCTCCATTCTGCATCTGTCAGGGCCATTATTTCCTGACTTGCTAACATTCTCTACATGTTTAGACTGTAATTGATATTAGTCTTATTTATATTCATCATTTAGTCCTTTGACATAAGTATATTGGATTTCCATTAACAGGATCACATTCATAACTGGAGAAAGACAGCCCTTATTCTAACCTCCTTTTTCTTTCTTGCTGCTTTGATATGGTTCATAGGTGAGTGCCATGAAGTTTTTTTTTTTTTTTTTGGGTTATTTTCTGTTAACTTCTGCAATGTATGCGTCAAACTAGAAAATCTTATTTATTTTATCTTCAAAGGTAAACTAAATCTTCAGAGCACTTTATGAAGAAAGTGTTAATTAAAACTATTATGGGTGTTTTTTTTCAAATACGCTGGCCATTGATGCATCCTTTTTTCTCTTATTGCTTGAAGATTAAACTTTATACCATTAAGATAGATAAATGGGGGCATTTGTTAAAAAAGCTCAACTAGAATGACTAGACCTTGAAACTTTTATTAAGAACCAAGAAGCAATATTCTACCACCTCCAAACCTTTATATAAGATCTTGTTCGTAGTGCAATCTACACTACAAATGAAATCTTGTATTAAAGACCAGAGGTAGTATTCAGCATATACGGAACCATGTCAAAATTAATGAAGAGAAATATCAAATTTGGCGGCTATTATTATGTAATTCACTGGAGGGGAGAAATTGAGTGCCCGACTTCCTGTGCTTGGATAATTTGTTTGGGCCAGAAATGTAGCAATGCATGTCATCTTGTGCTGGCATTTAGTTTATGGAGGCACAAGCTCTAGAGAATGAGAGAGGAGTCAAAATCCCAGCTCTAAATGTAATTGTCAATTTGTCTGAAAACTATAGTTTGGAAACTGATAGTAACCTTGTGTTAATTACCCAGAAAGACGATGCAACAATTTTGATAGAATTCCTGGTTGTATTTGTTGCTTGAAGACGCTTGCTCCTATTTGTTAACTTTTTTCTTAAACAGAAGAGAGTTAATCCTATCTACTCTACAGGGATTTTTCTGAAAAGTGTTGATTTATCCAACGAAGACGCCGACGAGCAAACTGCTACATCTAGAAGAGACAAAATGAAGCCATTACTTGAAGATGATTCCATTGAAGCCTAATTTATCGCTCATCCTTGACGAGTAAAAAGATTATATTACTATGCTTATGAATTTACATGACATAAGTTGATTACCTTTGTGCTTGTGAATTTCATATGACAAGAGTTGATTACATTGTAGCCTGTCTTGTGCATTGTGATTCTTTCTTGCTCACGTCAATCTGTTAATTTTATGGGATGCAGAAAATGTCGGGTTACGGTATTATCTTATGGAAGGGCTTTGGCAACATTACAAATCAAGTGACGACACAACTCTTGAAAAGTGAAAAATATACTGTAAATTATGCCTAATAAGTAAGGTGTCTGTTGTTGATGGAGTGGCAAGTCCCCAGTGTGTTAATATTTCTGATGTTTAAAATGTGTATACGTAAAATGACAAGTATTCATATACTCTCTCAATTCCTTTTTTAGTAGGTTAATAATGTAGTTAGAAATTTTAAATGTGTTGATGGACAATTATTTTTCTCATGATACCTCCTATATTGTACCAAATCCTTTACCATTACAAGTTCATTTCTTGATACTTACTATCTTTTTAAATATAAGACTGAGTTGACTTTTTTGGAGATATTAAGAATGCTAATTAAACTACTTTAAAATATTTATATTTGTCTTTTTTTTCCTAAATTATTATGCTAACTTATAAACTGATATATAATTTAAGGATACACAACATATGATATGATTAAGTAACTTATTGAGCTTTATTAATCTAAAAAAAAATATTTTATATCTAAAACCGACCGAAATGAGTATTTTTTAGCCAAAACTTTCTGTACACCAATTAAATTAAGTTGTTTCTTAAATAATGAAGTCTAAATCATGCACAGTAGGTATTGTTTTGAAATTTACTTGAGGCCTCCGTTGGGTGCATAAGGAGGTAATATAATGTAAAGCTTCTTATATCACCACGCCTAAAAGCGTGGTTTAGGGATTTTTGGGCTCCAGGAAAAATCACAACCAACGGGGATAAAACTTATCAACATTATGTTATTTTTATAGCTTTTTGAGCTACAAAAATTACTTATAAAATCTTTATTATCGAATAATTATAACTTTTTTTTTTCTTAAATATACGAACACTTCACCTTCAATTGATAATATGACTAATACATTCAATTAATCTTGTAATACAATTAAGCATAAATATGATTTGAACAATTTTAATTTTGAAAAGCTTCTTTTAGTAGTAGCAACCATCATTAGTCTTGTCAATATTTCATTCATTCTTATAGGCAACGAATATATTTGTAAAACAACAACTTTTCTCCAATCCTCAATTAAAAAAAAAGGGTAAAGGTGTAATTTTACACACGAAGTTTACCCCTGAGAGCGCCCAACACCACGAACTTTTTTCTGGAGCAAAAATACACACGAAGTTACATTTTGGGAGCGCCCAGCACCACGGGCGTTAGTTGACCGTTAACTTGGATGGAACGCTGACGTGGCGTGACATGGCACTTATTTGGACTGACACGCTGACGTGGACGCTGATGGTAAGTAAAAAGAAAAAAGAAATTTATCATTTTGCCCTTAGTTTTAAATAATAATAAAAAACTAAAAATACTCCCTCCCCCGGTAGGCCCCACCACCGCCGCCGGCCGACCACCACCGACAGCCCCCCACTTCCGGCGGCCGGCCGACCACCGCCGCCGCCGGCCGGCGGTGGGGGTCCAGTGGTGGGGCCCACCGGGGGTAATTTTAGTTTTAGTTTTTTTAAAAAAACAAAACAGGGCATAAGTGTAATTTCACCCACATTACTGTTTACTTCCATCCAAGTTAACGGTCAACTAACGCCCGTGGTGCTGGGCGCTCCCAAAACGTAACTTCGTGTGTACTTTTACTCCAGAAAAAAATTCGTGGTGCTGGGCGCTCCCGAGGGTAAACTTCATGTTTAAAATTGCACATTTACCCTAAAAAACAAAAAAGGCAATACGGTCATTGCCCCCAATTATATTGGGCCTAATCTCACACATTTTTTTATTGAGGTATACTATGGATAAAACACTGATAATACATACTCCTTACTATTCCTAGTATAAAAATTTTGCAGCCAAAATAGCGAATTTTATACTCCCCTAATTATGAGATAAAGTTGACTTTTTTGGAGAAATTAAGAAAGCTAATTAAATTATTTTAGAGTATTTTAATTTTTTCTCAAAACTAATTAGTTTGACTAATAAACTAATATATAATTTAAGGATACACAGCATATGATATGATTAAGTAACTTATTTAACTTATTTAATCTCTCCAAAGAAAGTCAACTCTATCTTATAATTAGGACCGGAAGTAGTATTAAAGATTGGTTGGAGTATATATTATGGACTCATGGCGGAATTAGGGGGGCTAGGGTGGGGCCCCAAAAAAAAAAATTTGGGCCCCCAGCGGATCTATGGAAGTGCATGTGTTTGGACCAGCTTCAAATTTGTGATATTTGTTGATGATAGGCTCCAGTACTGCGAATTCTGCTGCACTTAGACCATGAAGTTGTGCTTCTGAGGCCATTATGGAAGAGATAGCTAGCTAGGAGTAGTAAAGGTGGGCGCTCACACGTGGATCTATGTGCATATATATATATATATATATATATATAACAGTAAGCTGTGAGGAATCAAGTGATAGAGTGATTAGACTTATACTCACTCTTTCAATTTCTACAGCAGTTACTGAAAGATCTTTTTTTGTCATGAAGATAATCAAGAATAAGCTTTGAAATAGAATGGAAAACTAATTTCTTGATAATTCTTTGATTACATACATTAAAAAAAAAATTGTTGAGTTTTAGCTCGGATCCAATTATAGATGATTTTAACAAAATGAAAACACGTAGAGTAAAAATGAAGTGGTATTAATTTCTGTAATATATTTCTTTCAATTTTTTGTATATTAAGTCGTATTGTATTTCAAGTACTTTTATTCATGATATAATAGTTTTTATTTTCGCCCCCATCATTAAAATTCATGATTCCACCACCACTACGTATAATGATGGCACACATATATCAGGGACCTTGTATAGAATGGGGCACTAAGCAACCGCTTATTTTGCCATGTACTCCCATGACCTTGATCCACACTAAGTGTGTTTAGTTGTGTTTTTATATAAAAATCAACTTTGCATTTAGTGTCATATAATGCTGTGAATAAGAGTCGAATCCTTGTTGAGAGAAGTGCTAACATTTAGTGTCTGACAAGAGTCGAATCCTCATTGAGAGAACTACTAACATTTAGTATCTGACAGTAGCTCAAATAGAATTATCTCTAAGAAAATAATAAATGTGCCTAGAAAAAAAACTTTACATTGTATTGTGCCAAAAAAAACATAACTTTACATTGTATAGTATCACAAAAACTACATTGAAAAGCCTCTTTACAGCAAATCTCTTTAGTCTTTATATACAAGATTGAGATTAATGATAATGACGTTTATGTATTCCTTACAAAAGATTAAGACTTGCTTTCTCTTTTCTGTCATTGGCAAAGAAGTTGGGTGTGGCATGTAACCAATCAGGTTTTCTAATGGGGGAGAAGGATATCAAACAATATATCTTGGCGACTCGAAGACATTGTTAGGAAATTATCACATGAATATAATAACTAATAGAGCAATTCCATTTCTAGTTGGCTACGAAACTGGGATTAGATATATAATTGTGAACTGTGAAACACATTTCCTAATTAAAAAGAAGTGGGAAGCACGAGCTTAGCGACCAGTGGATCTTTTGCCGCCTTGGACTATGGAGAAAGCAAGACAGTGACAAGCTACTTCTATCAGACTAAGTGTAGATTAGTTGAATTTGACGCCTTAATTAACTGGGGTCCACATTAAACTCCCTCGTATGCATCGGCATTTGAAACAAACTTTGGCTCTTCCTTCTTCAGTTCTCTGCACGGTCTTCCTCCCTCTCTGCTTTTGTTACTGTTTGTTTTATTTGAATTTACCAAAACCCATTTCCGAGTTTCAACGTTGTACTGTGATTTCTCTATTTAGCTCGGAAATAGTTCTTTTTTAAAGGGCGTTGGGTATTCATTTTGGTTCCTTTTTTTTTTTTTACGTCAAGTTCTTCGGGAGCTACCACAAGCTTGGTAAGATTCTAAACTTTTGATTAAAAGCTCCTTTTTACAGAATTTGCTGGCCTTTTTTTTTTTTCCTGTTCAGTAAGTTTGTTGTATAATTTCGTCAAGGATTATTTTATTTAATGGAAATCAGTGAACACTTGCTCAGGAAATCTTAATATTTCAGTCAATAGGATCGTATTTGGGGACATTGTGGGCATGTCTACATCCTCAATTTGAGACCTCAAGCATGAAAAGGAATCAGCATATCCTTTGCTTTGCTTTTCAAATCCCCCATAGTTTGTTATTGTTAGATGCAGGCCTGGGTCCAAATTTTTTTCTTTAAAGATTAAAGAACAAACTAATGCAGTGTAGTACAATGGATTTCTGTATGTTTGCTGGAAGTGTATTTGATAGATTGCATATCGTTAGGTGTCATTTTGGGATGTATCAAGCAGCCTTGAACTGTATGCTATATAGCTATTGCTGGCTCCTTTTGTTTTCTGAAAATTGGAGCTGGTGATCTGAAATTGTGGGCTAACAACGATTCTAAATTCTCTATTTTTCTTCTCTTTTATCATTTGCTATTTCTTTAGAGTTTGGATTTCCAAAATTATGCATTGCATGGCTGGGTTGTAAATTATCAACTCCTTCAAAGCCAGCAGCAGACCCACTTTTATATTAAGTCAAACTTTTCTTGGGAATAAAAGCCCAACATGCACATGAATCATGGGACTAGTGCCCAAAAAAAAAAAATTTGGACCTACTATTAGGAAAATTACTTTTATCGGCTTTGGATGATTTCAGAGGCTTGGTATGATTTCTGATTTCTTTTACCATCCGTTTCAAATTGTTTCCTTCTAGTATTGCGTTCTGAACCTATAAGATACAAAACAAAGTAAAGAATCTAGATTGTTGCCAAACTTTATTGAGCTGTTTTGGAATTGAGATATATTGCTTCTATGTTCTGATAAAGGTTAGGGATGTTCTTGTTCGTCTGAGTCCCTGCTTCTTGTCAATTGTCATAGTATCAGACAAAGATGAGAATGGAAGCATCAATTGTGACAAAATTAATTGACTGTGTGTTGTTTGCAGTCTGAAATTATTAATGCCAGCATTGTACGTCATGAAATTTAGCTTTCTTTCGAGGTGAAATGTGTACCCCCGAGAAAAATATATTCCTTCAACTTCCATCTCATTATTATTTAAGATAGAAACTTTAAGCAACCAACAAATTCACACTCACAAAAAGTCAACAATCATATTTGTTCTGCTGCAAAGCTGTTAATGCTTATATCAAAAGATATTTGTAATTGATCTCATCCATTGTGTAAATGGTTGCGCTTCATCATTTCTCCCCTCAAACCAATGGAAGTCAGCTTAGCTGGTAAAAGGCAATGACATCATTTCTTTTCGACCTACGTTCGATCGTCTGAGTAAATATAAGATTTTCTTCAAGATTGGAGCTATATTTTTTGCAGATGGATGTAGCTAAGGACCTTGCTGCTGGCACAGTTGGAGGTATAGCACAATTAGTATGTGGACACCCTTTTGACACCATCAAGGTCAAGCTTCAAAGCCAGCCCACACCACTTCCTGGCCAGCCTCCAAAGTATTCTGGTGCCATTGATGCTGTCAAGAAGACATTAGCTGCTGAAGGTCCCAGAGGGTTATACAAAGGTATGGGCGCACCACTCGCCACAGTGGCAGTATTTAACGCTGTCCTGTTCTCGGCCAGGGGACAAATGGAGGCCTTATTGAGGTCCCATCCCGGTGCCCCACTTACTGTCAAACAGCAGGTTGTTTGTGGTGCTGGTGCTGGAGTTGTGGTTTCCATTCTAGCTTGCCCCACTGAACTCATCAAATGCAGGTCAATGATCATCACCCTTCCGTTGTCATTTTCTGTAGAGAAATTCTTTTTGTTGTATTGATCCATAGGAAATTTCTAAACCACATTAATCATAATTAGACTTCCTGACATGTTGTCTCTTTTGTGACTGGGCTCTAACATGTTTAGATGTTTTCCATGGTTCGATTGATTTATAAGTAATCACCTGTTTCGATGGAGAGAAAATTAGGAGAGAATGAATACTAAGAAGGAAAACTCTCAAAAATAGTAAATTTTTTGCCATTTTAGCAAGTATTCTCTTCCCCCTATTTTTCCCTCACTTTTCTCTTCATCCAAACATAGGGAGTTCCAAGTTCAAGTTTTTTTTTTCCTAGTGTTTTGTTGAAAACACTTACAAAAAACCCAATTTATGGTCCAAGTTTTGCTTTTAAGACACTGGCCTTAAAATTTATTCCTCCACACAAGGTAAGAATAGAAGGTGGCATTCTCTAGGATTAAACGAACCCTTCATATAGAAAGCAAGAGAAACAGCAAAAATCTAGAACTCAGGAAGAGAAAGGGGGAGAGCTCGGCATAGAGCTCAGTGGCCTCTAACCATGCACCATACGTTGCCTTTTTTTCTAATATGTTTCTCTTAAAAGTATGAAGAGGATGAGAGTAAGATCCAAACAATAAAAGTACCTCCTTTCGAGCTTATAATCAACATGCAGTTGTCTCCTTAACTTCTACTTGAAACTACACTGTGGATCTATGCTTTGTATGGATTTTGAAGTGAACTAAAATATGTATGACTCATGAATAATGCAACTTCCTATAGATTTTATATAATATAATACAGATACATAGATATCTTGATCCTCTGATAATTAGGTTTGTCTCTTCAGGTTGCAAGCACAGAGTGTTCTTGCAGGTTCTGGAACAGCTGCTGTGGCTGTTAACTATGGAGGACCCATGGATGTGGCCAGGCAAGTCTTAAGATCCGAAGGCGGGGTGAGAGGTCTATTCAAGGGCATGGTTCCAACTATGGCACGAGAAGTACCTGGAAACGCGGTCATGTTTGGCGTTTATGAAGCAACAAAGCAGTTGCTAGCAGGAGGTTCTGATACATCCGGGCTAAGTAGAGGCTCATTGATTGTTTCTGGAGGCTTGGCTGGGGCTTCAGTGTGGTTAGCGGTTTACCCAACTGATGTGGTTAAGAGTGTGATTCAAGTGGATGATTACAGAAACCCAAAGTTTTCTGGTTCCATTGATGCTTTCAGGAAGATTTTGGCTTCAGAAGGGTTAAAAGGTCTGTACAAAGGCTTTGGTCCTGCCATGGCTCGTAGTGTTCCTGCAAATGCAGCTTGCTTCTTGGCTTATGAGATGACTAGATCAGCCCTGAGTTGATTCTTTTTCTTTGTTAATGACACATTAATTCAAGCAATCATTTTTTTCATCAGTGATTAGATTAGAGAGAATCACTACAAGTTCCATTTTGCACTCTTGTTATTAGGACTTTTCGGTTATTACATTCCTTTATGAGGACCTTATAATGATTCCCCCAGTGGGTAGGTTACGTTACTGTTGGTCCTTGATATTGAAGAAGAAGAATTTCTCTCTCTCTCATCTTTTTCTAATTTAACTCTATTAATACTTCCTTAACAAGAATAAAAAAAGGAGGGATAATTAAGAAAGATGACTAGGGTGTTTTAGAAAATACATATCATACTACCTCTAGCCCTAACTAATTTAATTAACTTTCTTAATTTAATCAAATTATATAAAAATGTTGTATACTCCCTCCGGTCTTAAATATAAGATAAAGTTTGTAGTGTAAATTGTATTAAAAACTTTATCCTATATTTAGAACGGGAGGTAGCATTAAGGACTGGAAGAGTACTATGTTTAGTAAAATTGAAAGTAGGGGTGTGGAACGAGAAAGGTTGTGGGAGAGTTATTTTTGTTTAGTGTGGAGGGAGTCACAAATAAAAGGGATACTACTTTCCTTCAAGATATGGATGGAAAAGTTGTAGTCTCTATGAAAAGGTAAAGTTCTGGACAAGAATAACCTTATTACAAATACTTTATTACCATTTTTCCCAATTAAATATTTAATGTGACTGATAGAAAATACGTCTAAAGGTTTATCTCTCTTTTTAGATGGATTGTGTCAGGTTTATTTAAGGGAAAATGTCAATTGAATACCAGATGAAATTTCAAAACTCCAAAACGTCTGTTTAAAAATTAAAAGGATACAAGGGTGATGAGGAGGAATCCGAGATTTTGAAATTTAAATGTTTTTACTAAAATACCCCTCATCTCTCTTCTCTTCATCTCTTCCTCTTCCTCTTCCTGGCCACTATATTTCTCTCTCCTCTCCCTCTTTTCATTTTCACTCTCACCTACACCTTTCTTTTAGAAAAGTTTTATATGCATTAAAAAATAAAATAATATAAACAAGAAAAGAAAATAATATAAAAAAATACACCACAAACATTGGAAGGCAAGAGGCTTTAATTTATGTGATTGTGAATCTTTGGTTCAACCATAGACTTCATGTAATTGAACACCACAACATTGGAAGGTAAGAGGCTGAGGTTTATAATGAAAAATCAATAAGCTTCATCTACAAGTGTAGTGTAAAATAGGTAAAAGCATACTAAAGAATACACCACAAAAGTAAATTTCACTGATAAGCTAAAAATTTCAGGTAATTAGAATGAAATATAGAAAAAAATGACAAGATTAACATAAATCATATAAGACCCCACATAGAACACAACTTGAATTATAAGCCCCAAATATATAAAAGGTTGACCTCCAAATGTCCTTAAAAAGAAAAGACAGAGAGATTGAGAGATGATTGAGACTGAAAGTGGGAGGGATGAAAAAGAAAAGAGGGGAAAATGTGATAAAAAAAATTGCATTATATTAAATTTTCTTTAAAAAAAATCTAAACAATTTTTTTTTTGGGGGGGCCATGGCCCCCCCTTGTCATTGAAAAGATCCGCCCCTGCCAACAATGGAGTCCAACCCCAACAACCACCACATCCCAAATGATTAAAATTTCATAAAATCAAACTAGAAACAAACTCACAGTCGCGGCTCCAAGCTTGGGTCTCCAAGCTCACAGTTGCGGAGTTTTTTTTTTTTGTTATGGCAGAACTCGCAGGCGACGGTGAAGGTGGAAGTTGTCACTGACGAGGAAAAAAAGGCGTAGGTGAGAGTGAAAATGGAGAGGGGGAGATGAGAGAGAAAGAGAGTGACTAGGAAGAGTAAGAGATGAGAGATATTTTAGTAAAAACACTTAAATTTCAAAATCTCATATTCCTCCTCAACACATTTGTGTCCTTTTAATTTTTTAACAAACATTTTAGGGTTTTAAAATTTCATCTGGTATATAAATGACAGTTTCTCTATATCTAATCCCCGTTGCTTTATTTCTTTTTTGCTGCGTTAGATTTTATATATATATATATATATATATATATATATATATATATATATATATAGGCCACATTAATAGAATCAGGTTATATAACGGTTTGTTATGAAATAAATTTTTAACAAAAATTGTAGTTACTAGTTCAAATTTCTTAAATCATAGTCCCTAAAATAAATATATAGTTTGCGGAGCATGTGACTCAAACAATTGTCTTGGACTCGATCCCCATTTAGTGTCATCTTTTAATTTTGGGCTTGGCCCTCACTTGCATCAAAATATTTTTTATATATATTAGAAATATATATAAAATTTTATAATTACTAAATTTTATTCTGAATATATTTTACTTCTTTAAATTAGATTAGATCATTGACACTATTTTGATTTTATAATAAAATATATATTTTTCCTTTAAATTGGATCAGATTTGGGGTATTAATTAGATTTTTTTTTATTCCACATTTACCTTGTATTTTCATTTGTACCAATTACCAAACATAATTTGAAGCTTGAACCTCTTTTTACCTTAACCCCTCTCCCCTACCCCCTTCCTTTTTACGTTTTTTTTTTTTTCAAAACGACAAATATTTTGAAGATAAAAGGACTGTAATGCAGAAATAGTACACAAATAATTATCTAAACTATAAAAGAAAACAGAATTATTCGTCATAATATAAACTATAATAAAATATTTTAGCATGATAAGGACATCATATCAGACTGCATCTTTAGACAAGGAACAATATATAATTTGAAGGGAAAACTAGAAAGGATTTCTTTTTTAAAAAGAAAAAGCTTCCATTATACTCTTTCAGTCCTAAATATAGGATTTGTAGTACAAATTATATTTATGATTGGAGGCAGTACCAAACATATAGCTTAACTTAAAATATCTCCTCCCTCTTCTAACCAAACACAATCATGAGGGAGAATATTTTCAACTGATAATTTCCAGCTTTCAATAGTTTATATTGGTTTTTACTTAATAATTTTTGAGTCTATCAAATCTTCAAGAATGAGCATTATTATAAAGATGTGGTATGTCCAATAATTGAGCTTTATGCGTTGTTTATTACAAGTTTCCATGGCCCCATCCTATATCGTAATCAAGTTCAATAATTGATTTTGTCTTTGTCTTCATTTGAAGAGAGAGAGAGAGTCAAATTGGAGAAATATTGCAACAATCATTTCAAGTTAATTTTAATTCTAGTCATGCGTTTATTATTTACACAGTAATTAAATTTGGACTAGAAACCGACGAACCAGTTGGTAAATCGATCCGGTGCATACATTAACCAAATTTACCTTCTCTCTTTTTTTAATCGATTTTGTTTAATTTTGTTTATAATTTTATATTAATAACATTGAAATCTTCATTTTATCAGTGGTTTGATCCTGGGTTAGATCCACTAACCCTTGAGTCAATATTCCAACCGATCCGGTTTAATAACCTTGGTTATTCATATACTCCTATGTGTTTTGCCTTTCATACTATATAGTGAAAACATATTCCGGATACAAGTGAGTAATGAAAATCAATTTTAAATAACTTCTATTAGATTCATTCATGTCATATTCCTTTTAAAATTTTCTATTTTAAGGTAAATATTTATGTGTTTTGCTATTAGATTGAAAATCTTATCCTACAAGTTTTGATTGTCACACTGGATCATGTTCTTAGAAAAACAAATCAATGTCAAAGACTCTGGGATCTAGTGGCGATAGGTTTGGAGTTCAACATCATTGCTACTCAAGCGTCACGCCTGCTGTCCAAATTATTAAAAAGACAAACAAATCAGTGTAGGAATAGACATGTTAATTAGACTTGTCATGACAATTTCGATGTTAAAATTTTAAGCGCCTCTTCTATATAGGATGTAGATATGTTCTTTTTCTTAAACTTGGCTTAATTTTGCTCTCCTGACTATTACAAACTAGCCTTTTAACGTTCGTTTTTTTAGCTCATTTAACGTCCTTTTTCATTAGGACGCCATTATGTGGGACGCAGTAAAATTATGACTATTGGCGTCCCAAAAACAATTATGACATCTTTTATGATAAAATATAACATGGCTCTGTGCCACTGGTAAGAGTATAAGACCAAATTAAGCTTCACAAATTCTCTTGCATGTGGGGTGGAAGAGTAATACTAAGAGGGATAAATCAAGTGAAGATAGATAATGATTAAGCATAATTTATAAACTAATTCCGATTCAATTTTTGGCAAAAGCTATTTCATCTTGTCCTAGATATAAGATAAAATTAATCTTTTTTAAGAGATAAATGAAGCTAATTAAATTATTTAAGAGTATTTATATTTATATTTTTTCTCTAAACTAATTAGTTTAACTAATAAACTGATATATAATCTAAGAATACACAACATATAATTACGAGTTGAGGTGCAGATTTGCCAACGAATTATTACCCGAGGAGCATTTGGCATAAAAAAAACAATTGAGAGTACCATAATTACCAATCAACAATTAAAAAGTGAAAAAAAATACCAAATAACTATTTAAAAAAACAACTATAACAATTACGTTAAAATATGATGCACTAGCGTAGGACGGTAGCGGAGACGCTAAAGAAAAGAGCGGTTAAACCTTCTTATTGGATAAGGCAAACACTAACAGAGATGGGATCCATGCGAGCAGGTGTTGTGGCAACGGCGGCTACTTCTTATTCGACTGCTGGAGTTGGTTTCGGTGCGTGATTCTCACCTTTAAGCTGCATACGAGCCTTGATGAGTTCAAGAAGGTGAGTGGAACACTCAGCAACAATGGAAGCTTTAGAGACTCCGACTTCGCTGACACTGTGACAGTCAATGGAAGACGAAGACACCAAGACAGTGACGGGATAATAGTTCATTGGCCAATCTGCACCTAATGTGTGTTTTTTCACTTTTTAATTGTTGATTGGTAATTATGGTACTCTCAATTGTTTTTTGTGCCAGATGCTCCTTGGATAATAGTTCGTTGGCAAATCTACACCTTAACCCTAGAATTAAGTTACTTATTTAGCTTCTTTAATCTCTTCAAAAAAAAATCAATTATGTCTCATATTTAGGATCGGAGAGAGTAATAAAATTATTATTAACTTTACTATAATTTCGTAATCTATTTGAAGTAGTTAAAAGGGTTTTAGAACAAAGGTAAGAGTAATGTTGTCAAAATCGAGTTTCTACGTAGATACGGAAGGAATAGTAGAAATGACACGAAAGGTAAAGTTTCTACTTTATACTATTTAAGATCAGAGCTCAAAATTATATTTATATATATATACACACATGGGAAAAAATCATAAATCACTACTCAAACTCAATAAACAACCTTATATTTAAAAGATATAAGTCATATAACTATATAAAACATTTAAAAAAACTTATGTTAAAAAAACTTACGTTTATAACTATGTAAATACATTAAAAACTATATATAACTATTCAGTCTCCACTCTCCAGTAATCCCGAGTCCAAAATGCACAATGGAAATAGGATTTTCAACTTTTCATCATTTTTTTAGGCAAAAAAAAAATCATTTTTTTTTTGTGGAAATAAAAATGGTAAATACTGTAAAACGCAAGTTTTTATAGTTTTTAAGTGTTTGAATGGAGTTTTTACTCATGACAGTTTTTACTTGTGTTTCAGTACATATAACCCTAATAAAAATGTAAAAATGTAAGTTTTTACACTAGTTTTTGACAACACCGGTTAAGAGGATATGGTCATTTGTCTTTTTACATTATACAAAGTTAGTACTCCACACGATACTTAAAACACTTTTCATCTCTCTAGCTAGTTGTCTCCTTTTAACGCTTTCTCTCTTTCTCTTGTCGTGGCCGGCCAATGACCTGCCATGAATAGACTTTAATATTATACTACAAATTACTCCTCCAATCATATTTATCTAGAGAAAAAAATATCTTTTTTAATTTTATTAACATGTCAAACCATTAATTTTTTCATCTCAACAAATAACTCTACCTTTTATTTATTATTTTTAACGAGAAACCATGCTATGTCCCTCATCGTTAGCATTTTCATTATTTTTTACATTATGTGTTTATTATTCCTCTCGGGATGTAAAGATCACTTTTATCATTTATTTATTATTATGTAAACTTCCTTTTAATTTGACGTGAACTTCAGTGATGTTCCTTTTAAATAAGATATAAAAACTTCTCTCTCTATGCACTATATATAGGACGAGATGAGTATGGATAAAGTTATAAAATTGTTGATTTTAAAATAGCACTAATAAAATTTGAAATTAAGGTGTAAAAATACACATGCGTTTTTATTAGAAATGCGTTCAATACCAAATATTTTTTGGAGATGCAAAAGTACTTATAAACTTACAAAATCAAAGCAAAAATATCAATACCGTTAAATTTCTTTAACAAATATTAAACACAATATGAAAATAATAAAATGCCCCTCAACTAAAAAAAAAAAAAAGTCAACTCCCTTTCTCTTTATTCGGAATTGGGGGTTGGCTTACCTCCGCTGCACCAATTCGTCCGCTGCGTCCGTTGCACCCAAACTGTGTCGTTTTAGTGCTAATCACACACACTTGTCTGTTTTAAAAAAAATAATAATAATAATCAGTCACTACCGGGTAATAAAAAGATAATTCAGCATATTGAATCGTACTGAAAAAATCTTTCATGATCTTAAAAAAATATTTTAAGATCTTAATATTTCAGGGTACAGATTGGTATTAAAAGGATACTTCAGGATACTGACTGATACTTAAAAAAATTATTTTTGAATCTTGAAAAAATAATTTAGGTACTGACTGTTACTAAGAATATATTTTAGGATTTTTTTCTGGATCCTAAAATAATTTTAACATTGGATAAATGGGTAGAGGATGGTGGCACACTAGCTACGAAATGTATTGGGCAATTAACATTGGAAGAGAAGCAGATGACAGTGAAGGAAATGTTAAACGAAAGTGGGGAGTGGGATATGCCTAGATTAGAAAGCAAAGTGAATAATGAGGGAAGAGAGCTAATAAGGGCTATCTTGCCTCCTAGCCCTGAAAATGGTTCAGATACTATTAGATGGGGGGAAAATTTCAGTAATAAGTATGTGGTTGCTGATATGTACCGCTGTTTGAAGAATGAAACTGAGAGCTCAAGAAAGGGTGGACCACAATATGGCGGTGGAAAGGGCCGAGAAGAGTGCAGACTTTCCTATGATCTTAAAAAAATATTTTAAGATCTTAAAAAAATATTTCAGGGTACAGATTGGTATTAAAATGATACTTCAGGATACTGACTGATACTTAAAAAAATTATTTTTTAAGATCATGAATTATTTTTTAAGTATCGGTCAGTATCCTGAAGTATCATTTTAATACCAGTCTGTACCCTGAAATATTATTTTAAGATCTTAAAATAATTTTTTAAGATCATGAAAGATTTTTTCAGTACGATTCAATATCCTGAATTATCTTTTTATTACCTGGTAGTGGCTGATTTTTTTTTTTTTTTTAAACAGACCAGTGTGTGTGATTAGCGCTAAAACGACACAGTTTGAGTGCAGCGGATGAATTGGTGCAGCGGAGGTAAGCCAACTCCTCAGAATTGACTTTTGTCCATTATCATTCCCATCCTTTTCCTCTTATTTGCTTTCCTCTTCCTTTCTCAACCATTGGATCCAAATTTCAATGATCCAAATTTAACACCTTATTAAAATATTTATAATTTTATTTATATATATGTGCTCGCGCCTGCAAACATATATTTAAATATAAACCGCTAAATTTAGTCTATATATATATATATATATATATATATATATATATATATCATAGTAGAATTTCTTCACATTTTTTCACTACAATTGCAAACTATTCAAATTAAATTTTAATAATTTTTATTTATTTTAAATAAAATTATTATGATACTTTTAGATTTTAAATCTGATTGAAATTTTGATTCAATGATTGAGAAGGGAAGAGGAGAGCAAAGGGAGGAAAAGGGTGGGAATGCCAATGTAGAGAAGCCAAATCCTCTTTATTCATCCTCTGTTGATCCAATCAATCCTCCAACAACCACAACCATCGAATACTTTCTCTTTTCCTTCATAATCATTTCACTTTCTATCCTTAAACCTAAACATGGTCCATATCCCAATCCATCTGACTGCTCCCCTATTTTATCTCCTTCTTCTTCTCCTCTTCCACTCACAGGAATAAGCCTCGAGCTTGGATTTGGAAACATACCCATTTGAGGAAATAACACCAAGTTCTGATTTTAAATGATACCCATTGGAGATTAAACATGTGGGAGAGCTCTAGCACATGGGTAGGGGATAGGGATAAAAAGGGACGAACATGAGAATGGAAGGAGATTCTCTTTATATCTCTTTTCTCATTTTTTCTCATTAGCGCAATCTGGGCCGTTGACTGAAAAAATGAGAGAAAAGTAAAAGTAGTATTGTATTGATTGGATGGATGTAATTTAGAGATTACGAAAGATAATGAAAAAATAATGATGAGACAAACCAACCCCATGAGAATGACAAGGAAGGAAAGGAGAAATAGTGAAAAACAGAGCAGCTTTGAGTGAGCCACCATGGTTCTTCTTCAGTAGAATGATTAGAATGGAGCTGGAGAAAAGTGTACCAACACAACAATATATGTTCATTAGTACTCCCTCTCCGTTGTAATTATTGGAACATTTACTACACAAAACAAAAGTATTCTTATAACTAGGAGTATATAAGATTCTGATTTCTGAGAAAAGATAAAATAGAAATTGAAAAGTGACCACCCATTAACAGTTTTTTTTTTTTTTGCCAATGAGCACCCATTAATGCAAAAAAAAAGAAGAAGAAGAAACTTGTCTTTGCTATTTTCCTCGTTCAGTAGAATAGAACTTGAAATAATTTGTGTGTGCTGACCAGTCACCACTCTGTGAACCACCGTGGTTCCTCGTTCATAGCATAGAGTTGGGATAATTTGTGTTTTGAGTGAACCACTTGAGCCACCATGAACCACCGTCAGACAAGGCAGATTGCAGACAAGAAATTGAAGGCAAAAAATCTGGACGTCAAAATCTCTCCTCCCAAATTGATCCCTTGGTGTTTCATCGCCGAGAAGCCCATCACATTCTCTCTCTTCCAAAATCAATCCATCTATCCTCCGCCTTCTCCATTTCCCTTCAGCCTCCCCGCCCCATGGCGCGCATCCTCTTGTGGTGGGTCGAATTGGACTAGATTTGAACCACCGAACAGGTTTTTATCGTTCAAAGCCTCGGATATACAAGACGATGGGAGAGAGGAGAATCACCGCGATTGGTAGTGGAGGATGGTTGTCGTTGCTAATATGGAGATGCCGTCGTCGTCGTTGGTGGAGGCGGCTGCCGCCGCCGCCACTGGCATCTGAGAAGAGAATGGAGAGATGGAGGAAGGGAGAGAGTCGGCGTGGAGATGGGAGAGATAAGGGGAGGGCAACATTGGAAATAAAAAATGTAGACATTTTTATTTTTTAAATAGTATTAGTCCCACTATCAGAGGTTGCCACTTCTAACGGTAACATCACCTCATGAGTCTAAAAGTATTTAGTGTTAGAACGTAATTTTATAAAAATTTATGGATATTTTTTAACTTAATTCTAAAATTTAAAACAAGTCATTTATAAATATGATAATATATAGGAGTATGTAAGAATCATAATCATAGGAATATTTAAAATTAAATTTATTTGAACTTGACTTAGATTATTTACGTGCATTTAATCTAGGCAAAAAAAAAATTATGCACATTTAATAAATTATTTCAACTAGTCCTAAATATATCATAAATTTAGGGAAATATATTTCTCATGTTGTAGGAGAAGTGTATTCTCATGTCACACACACATGAAATGGTGGGACCCACATCCTTTTAAAAAAAAGATGTGGGTCCCACCATTTCATGTATGGGTAGACACAGGAAACGGACACACATGGGGGGTTAGGGGTGGCCCCCGCCCCCCTAAAATTATAGAAAATAACTCATATTTTTAGGAAATCTCATTTCAGATTTATAAGAGTTTCAACATTTTCACTTTAGTCCCTTTTAATAGTTTCATAGAGGTACTAAAGTGAAAATATTTAAATTTTTATCAGGCTAAATGTGATGTTTTGAAAATGTGGGTTCATTTCTATAATTTTCGCCCCTCCTAATTCTAATTGTTGGGTCCGTCCATGGGTAGGAATATTCTTCTTCTCATATAACATGAAAAGTTTAAACCCCTAAGATTTATAGTGTAAATTGTACTACAAATTTATCTTATATTTAAAACTACAATATATAATATTCTACTATCTTCCTTAAATTAAACAAAGTTTGTTAGAATATATGGGGAATCGAACCAGCACCGTTTTAGGGTCAGACTTCCATGTGAAACCATGAACAGCAATGGCACATCTTATCTCCTTCCAAATTATTTATGTCAAATTATTGAAATGCGTATGCATCTCTGGCTGTCCCTCAGTTTATTTATTTATTTATTTAATTTAATTAATTTAAGCTATATAACTTTCTAGCATATATAATTTTTTTCAATCCATGAAGGTCAAAATTACAAGCTTACTCAAAGAATATTATTTTTTGTTGTCTCTGTTATTTGTATAGTGCGTGCGTATTCAATGACGTAGACAAAATACTTGATTAAGAAAAAAAATATATATATAAGGCCGTATAATTTGGAGAAGTTTATAATATCCTGAAGAACAATTAAACAAGATACAATAATATTTTTAATTAAAATGTTGAATCAGTGAAATAAATAAATAAATAAATAAATAGCGAATGGAATCAGATACACCCACTAATGAAAAGAGCAAAAGACAAGTTGATAGTCATATGGGAGCTGCTATGCCGTATTAACGGCCTTAAATAATTGGAATAATATATGATATTCTTTTTTATTATTACTTTACATGGTATCAACCAAAAAAGTCGCCCACTAATCAACAACTCACAAAATGAATAATTATTAAAATAAAAAAGCCAGTGCATTTGCTAGTTGCCATCACGATGTTGCCCCTTTCGTGTCCACTTATTATTTTCTTACAATAATCAAATGTGACGGTGTTCTTGAAGATCTGGATTTGGAGGATTATCTCACATAAATAATTTAATCTTTAAAAATTTTACAGCAAGCAAGCAAGTAACATGCAATTATAAAATTTGATTAAGGAAATTATAACAGATTACACACTGTTTATTTATTGTGAGACTTTCTCAATAATTAAATTGCTTGTGAAGAAGCACACTTTAATTTTCTCAAAGAAATCAAACTAAAATGAAATTAGGGTATTCATGGTTTTTTTCAGTTAAAATAATAATACTATCTCTCAGTCTATATAATAAACAAGTTAGGATTGAAATCAGTATGATCTTATTTTAATATTTTTTATAGATACTTTATTTCAATAGTAAATACGAAATATAATACTAGCTTCTTTTTTTTTTACATTTTAAATTTAGGGAAAATTCATATGGAGCCCAAATAACAAAGAAAAATCCAAAAAAGGTCTCAAAGCCGTTTCTGGTATAAATTCATTAAAACGTGAGTTGTTAACGGGGCTGATATAGTTGTTAATGGGTAGGTCGTTAACAACTAAATCAGTACCATTAACCACAATATCCTAACAACTAAATCAGTACCGTTAACAACTATATCAGTATCCGTTAATAACTATATCAGTCCCGTTAATAACTCACGTTTTAATGAATTTATACCAGGGCCTTTTTTTGAGATTTTCAGAATCTTTGAACCTTTTTTTGGTTTTTCTTTGTTGTTTGGGCCCCCATATAGATTTTCCCTTAAATTTAAATGAAAATATTGTTCATAAAACATGATTAGTAGTAATTAAAAGTCAAACTAAATTAAAAATGAAATGGGAATCTTATATGAATGGCTTAAAAGGGCAATGCAAGGCAAAATAAATGTGGTCCACAATTAGGTATTTAGGTGAGAATACCAAGGTTGAAATAATGGGGATTGGTGCTAGAATATTCATGGAATGACGTAGACCCCCCTAATATTTATAGAAAGGGCTAAAGTTTATGTCTGTTAATTTGCTAAAAATAGAGGCCAGGTCAACTCTTAGAGGTTCGTTGACTTCATTTATATAATAAACTTATATTGAAATATTTATAATTACTTTTACTATTCATGATCATGCGTATATATGACTGAAGTTCTATAGCTTTTTTTTTCTTTCCATTTTTTAAATTTAGCCTATATCTCAGATTTTCAATTATTTATAGGCATAGAAACAATATGACATTTACTTTTTTTTTTTTTTTGAAACCACCAATATCTGTTTCTTTATGAATTGGATGAAGCATAAATTTTGGATTTATATATATGCGAGATCGACAAATTAAATAGGTGTTAGCTCCTAATGAGTAGGAACAAAGAGAAAAAGAAGCAATTTAATTGGATGAAGTGGGTAGAGAGTTGATTAGACGTAAGAAAGTAAATCATTAAAAAAAGGAAAAATGAGAGGTATGAATTAGGCCATATCATTTCAATATGTGGTGGCAAATTGAATCACCTCTTGCCTTATAAATAACTCCACGAACTCAACTTCTCTTTTCACCTCGATGTTTACTTTCCTTACCCCATTGTTACGTTGTTATCTGAATAATATTTGGAGCACTAAATATATATTCATTAACTAATTAAAAAAAATATTTAAGGGAGATAAATATATAATAAAAATATTTTAACAAGTTTAATATATAAGATAACAGACCTTTTTATATTATATTATATTTTAAAAAAATTCTGAACAACTAGACGGATCCAATTTATCTACTCGTCAGGGGGACGAGCTCCCAGCCATCCAAATCTAAATCTGAACTTTTTTCCTACATAAAAAAATCATTTTTTGAAAAAATATTAGTTCAGAGATTAAATTTATTTTAGGTTCTATACCCTATAAAATTATTTTTTATTAAAAATAAAAAAAATAAAATTTGGGTCGTCAGATTTAGATCTGACAGCTGGGAGCTCGTCTTCATCCAAAGGACGAGTAGGTAAACTGGATCCACAACAAGACCATGTAATATGTATGCATATATATTTAATTTGTTGTGTTCAAAGTCAAGAGTGAGGTATTATATTTATGATATATATAAATATTGTGTTTTTAATAATTTATTTATCAATTTTTTTTTTCTTTGGACCGGAATCATATCAATGAGTGCTTAATTGCCTGAGAGACAAGAGTGATGAAAGAGAGAGATTATTGAAGTATGAAATGGGTTTCTATCGGATATCATTTTGTTCCAAAAAAAAAAACAGACAATGAGATCATCACCAACTAATAATGCAACCTTAATAATTTATTTCTTCCGCCATAAGAAATTCATTAAGCAGAAACTTGTTGCCTTATAGATTAGTTCTCCATCATATAAAAAAATACAGCATCAATTATATATATATATATATATATATATATATATATATTCAAGTATTATATTCAGTATTCACATAAATTTAAACTCAAGATCTTAATTTAAACAGCTAAAGCTATTTTCATTAGGGGTCAACCTCCTATTTATAGAATTTTAATTTATAAATAGCTGTGTTATGGAAAAGAATGTGATCATAGCTTATAAAGGTTGGTCCAGTTATTAAAGGGATTAGTTCATATCCATAAGGTTGTACCTTGTGAGTTCAAATTCCATCGATTTGAGAACTTTGTTGGTGGACGATCTGTAAGTATATCTGAAAGTACTCTCTAAGTCCAGAGGTATGCTCTGGCCCTAATGAGCTCCGATATCTAACTCAGTGACTCACCTAAACTTTCATGTACTCCTTCTGGTCCTTATTATAAGGCACAAACTAACTTTTTTCACAAACCAATAAAAGTAGTTAAAGTCAATATAGTTGTCCTAGAATCTAAGTAATTTTCAATATTACCCCTACTAATTGCATTAAACTTTAATATTATATTAATTATTACTCTCACCCATTACCTTTATTAATTAGGGGTAGACATGGAAAAAAGTAATTAATGCTTATTGGGAACAAGCAAGTGACTTATAAAAAGGACAAAATAAACTTGCTAGTTGGTGCCTTATAATAAAGACTAGAGGGAGTATAAAAAAACAGATGATCATAATCATTTTTAATAATAATAATAATAATATTGAGTAAACTGAAATATATAAGCTAAGGAGGCAGGCGATCTGTGCATGTATCTAGGGGTGGAAATAGGTCAGGCCCCTATCAGGCGGCCTACAGCCTAGCCTGTTTAGGGCCTGGTCAGGCCTGGCCTGTTTTTTAAAAAGGTCAGGCCAATGTCTATTTAAAGGCCTAAATGTGTAAATAGGCCAGGCCTATGTTATTAAGGCCTGACCTGTAAGCCTTCAGGCCTGGCCTATTTACAATTTAAATAAATATAATTATATTTATATTATATAAATAATATAATATTTTTTATTCTTATATTCTACTAAAACCTTATATTTATATAGTTTTGATAGGCTCAAAGTGTACAAAAGCCTATTTATGGCCAATGCCTACAATATGAGGCCTTTTTAAAGGCCTACATTGTAAGTAGGCCTTTAAAAAGGCTTCAAGCTCAACCAGGCCTTATGAAGGCTCAGGCCTGAACCTAAAAAAAAGCCTGCATTCAGGCTCAGGCCCAGGCTCAGGCCTTCTATCACCATTACAGGCTCAGGCCTATTTAGCCAAAACCTAGTCTGGCCTGGCCTATTTTCATCCCTAATGTATCATTCCCCAAATGGGAAAGAGTAACCGAGAATCCACCAAGTCGTCCACCCTCCAATTTCTCTTTCAAAATATTATATATGATTCCATAAGTATATTTATATATTGCATAGAAAAAAGAGAAAATTATCATTATTTTAATTATATACATCTATACATATTTTCAGACATATGAATTATAATCATTATGTGTTATGGGGAAAAATTATTATATGAATACATTGATATTTGATATACTAGTATATATATCAATGCAGAATCATGAATTATGTACATTTATATTTTTTATACCTCGTCATTTTAAATAATTGATATCTATGATATTGATTTTTTTGAAAAAATCAGTAAAAACTCGTTATTAAAAAAGTTTATTGATTAGAATTATTTAAATTCGAGTATTTAATACTTTTTATATCATGGCTTTTGTCCAATAAATCTTTCAAATAAGAACTTATCACAATTTGTTCTAATTTTTTTTAATCTTTTCTGATTCTTAAGCCCCACTCATTTAAATGAGGTAATAGGAAAAAATCCCTCCCTTTTAAATATTATAAGGGTAATAAAACCGCAGTAAAATTCAATTTCCAAAACTACCCCTGGCCATCCCTCAAAATCTCCTTCTCAAATGCAAACCATAACGCCTCTTTCCGAGTGTCTCTACTTCTGATCTGTGTGTGTAATGGAGAAGGGCGAGAGCTCCTCATCGGAGCCACAAGAATCGGAGGCAAAGCACCCGACCCAACACCACCTCACCATCCCGTTGGGTTTGACCGCCGACGAGTTCGAGCGGCTCAAACACTTCGTCACGGAGTACCACACCTACTTGGCGGGCCCGGGCCAATGCTCCTCCTTACTCGCTCAGCGAATCAACGCGCCGGCGGACATCGTGTGGTCCGTCGTCCGCCGTTTCGACAACCCTCAGACCTACAAGCACTTCATCAAGAGCTGCGCCGTCCCGGAGGGTTTCCAAATGACGGTGGGCTGCACGAGGGAGGTGAATGTCATCTCCGGTCTGCCAGCGGCCACCAGCACCGAGAGGCTCGATATACTCGACGACGACCGGCACGTGACCGGTTTTACCATCATCGGAGGGGAACACCGGCTGAGGAATTACCGGTCCGTCACGACGGTGCACGGATTCGAGGGCGACGGTGAGATCTGGACCGTGGTTTTGGAATCATACATCGTGGATGTGCCAGAGGGTAACACCGAGGAGGACGCTCGTCTGCTCGCAGATACCGTCGTGAAGTTGAATCTGCAAAAGCTCGCCTCCTTCACCGAAGCGATGACCCGTGACGGTGACGGTAAGTCGCAGATGAAGTGAACGGTGAACCCAATTTTTTTTTTCTCCGTTTTATTTTGAAAAAAATAACACGAATTGAGGGTTGAATTGAAACCTCATTTAAAAAAAAAAAAAAAAGGTCAAAAGGGGAAAGAACTTTTATGCAGAAGCTTTGATTTAAATTTTCTGTGGGGTTTAATTTTGGGTGAGCCTGTCAAGTGAATATTAATTTATATATAAATCACCAAGCTATCCTTTTGTTTTGGGGTGGATTGACTGTGATGCCCGTGGTTAATTAAGACGAGTTTAATTTTAATTTCTTTCTGTGTTGTAACGTTGAAAAATTGTTGTTATGGCTGTTACACCAGAGTGTGAGGGCATTTCAGTCAATGCATGTGTACAGGAAATGTTGACTTCTGGATGTTGATGTGTTTCAAGTTTAAACTTTCTGTTAATATCATCTTCATCTTTATTTCTTTTTCTTTCTCCTCCTCCAGCTTTTTCCCCCCTCGTTTCAATCCTCCTTAATCAAAGTTTATAAGGATAATTCAGATAATTTAAATTACAATCTTAAAAGAGGAAATAAAATAAATCCAAAAAAAAATAACCCCCTTACAGTGTGTGTGTATATATTGAAAAATTCATTTTCTACAACCAACAAAAAAAAAAAACAGAGAGAAGAACTCATTTCGTCCCTCTTTTTACAGTTTGTGGTCAGAAGAATCAATGCTTTTTGTCTCTTCCATCGAATTTGGACATTTTGTTCTTCTCCTATCCCAAGGAGATGATATTGCTACTTGCTAGCTAGCTAGGGTTTGTGCAATGCAATGTCATAGGAATCAATGCTACAAAAGTACATTTTTTTCATTAAAGTGGAAAGATTAAGAATAAATATTGCCTTTAATTTAAAAACCAAATGCAACAACCATGTAGTGTAATAAATAAACTTCCATATTCATCTTGTCTCTCCTTCCACGGGAACAATGTATCCATATGGTAACCGAACATAGGCATAGCATGTTCAACTAACTTAACCGATTCCTTTTCCTAGTCTCAACATTGGACGCTCCTTAATTACTATATATATCGCCAAAACAATTATTGTGATTTGTCAATTTTGCATCCTGTATAGAGAGGATGGTAACATAATTGTTATACTCTGGTACCGGTATGTCCTATATTTAGGACAGGAAGTAGTAATAATGAAAGCAAGAAAGTGGACCCAAGGCTTTACTTAGCCTTTTGAGGGTGATGTGATACACATTTTTAGGAGTCATGTTTTTGAAAACTAGTTGTTGGAGTTAGAATGTCCAAAGTGTTCTTATAAGGACTCTGTCTTAAGAGAATATTGTGAATGTGGGACTTGTAATATGGGAATTGGAGATGAAAAGGGACGCCATGAAGTTGTGGCAACTTTGATCTTGGCTTGCTTCCATTTTCAGCTTGAGGTTAAAACCCCAATATCCCTTTACTTTTATTTATGGTCAATGGGTCCCTCATGCCTCAGGAACTGTACCACCAGAACTCAGGCATCTTCACGGTCCGTTCACAATCATAGGCCCCTCATGGTGTCTAGTCAGTGGTCATTGTTGAGTTATGCATAATAATAAGGGCCCTTTCTTGTTGGAGTAGTTTGTATATTTATACTCTCTCATGTCTTGTATTGATTTTTTCTCATCATCCCTCATTATCTTTAAATCATATATATTCGATCAATTTAAAAAGTCACATTATTACTTTAACTTTTCTTTCATCTTCCCAATCAACGACCTATATAGGGCTGATGAGAGAAATGAAGAAAAAAGATGAGGGGAAAATACTCTTCCCCTTATTATAAGTCATACTCTCTCATGTTTTTATTATAAGACACCGAGTAATCAAGATTCTTGATTTTTTTTATACAAGACACTTGTAAGTTTTCAAGGTGCATTAATTTTTTTTTTCCATGTATGCTCATATTTAATAATGGTGGTGGGAGATAATAATAATTTATGTGATATTTGAGTTTTGTGTAGTTGGTAAAGGTAATATTGGAAATCACTTAAATTTTAGGACAATTTTACTATTTTTATTGATTTATGAGAATTGTTAGTGAGTGCCTTATAATAAGAAGTAAAGGGAGTATTTATCTAATTTGATTAGATTAAGAAAGTTAGTTAAACTAATTAATATGACATGTATTTTCTAAAATACATTGATCATCTATCTTCATTCCTTCTCCTTCTTAATTATGGTCGAGGATTATTGAGGGAGCATTGATATATGTAAATTAGGAAAATAATGACAAATAAAAAAATTATGTTTTATATTTAGTATCAAAATTAACTCTCTAAATATATCTTATATTAATGATTAGAGGAAGTTTATTACATTAGGAAAATTATTGTGAGGTCTTAAAAAAAGAATATAATAACTAAAAAGTCCTATAACAAATGAGGAGTATATAACAAACAAATTCTAATGTAATAAATGATGCAACTTCATGCTGTTCATCACTTATTTTTGAAACTCTTTTTAACGAATTTTTATCTTTTGGGACTTACAGTGATTTTCTCTGTCATATTTACGTGGACCTTTTAGTACAGCAAAATAAATATGTCCATTTATAATCTATGCAGGTTTCAAATTCAGGATGCAGCATCTTTATTGTTTACTTTGTGGACATGTCAAAAGAGGGTTTCTCATGTGTACATGATAGTATTATTTTTTAAGAGCCAAAGTTATGATCTATTCGTAGATACTGATACTGTCAACGTCTCCATGTCTGGTTATTTATCAGTTTCAAGGTTGTAGGGTCCTTATAAAAAAATAAATGGTGGGAGCTACTTTGTGTGTGTATCCACCGAATTGGACTTGTTTGATTTATTTAACTAATCTTAGTAAATTAAGAAAATTAGTTAAATTAGTTTTAGTTATTGGGTTAAAGGGCAACTTTTACCATGGAAGTTGTCGCTGAGAGACAATTTTGCCTCCGAAGTTTTCTTGGGGATCAATTTTGTCCTAAAAGTGTAAAAAAGTGAGCAATTTTGTCATCACCATTACCTTTATTAATTTTGACTGTTAGTTGATCAAATATGCTGAACTGGTAGTCCACATGTCATTCACGTTATTTTTGCAAGGTTATTAAACCCGGACTGACCATTAAAACCAGTCGAGGCACTGGGTTAAGGGTCAATGGGTCAGACTGGAGTCAAATTGAAGCTAACTCAAGGCTAAACTAATGATAAATTGAAGATTTTAGGGTTCTTAATATCAAATTCTAAATTAAATTAAAAAATGATTTTTTTTTTAAAATAAAAAGATAGTGAACTAGGTTGATGCTCAGATCGGTTCTCCAATTTCTAGGCTGAACCGTCCCGTCCAGCCAGGTTTCAAACCATATATTTTTGTTTAGATGCAAATTAACTCGAAAGTTTTAAATCTAAATTCGGAAAAAAAAAATTAATAAGATGACACGTGGAGTTCCAGGATAAATTTGCACCTTAAAAAATGACGTGGATGATATGTGGACTATCATCTCTGCATATTTTGTCAAATAACGGTCAAAATTAAATGAAATAACATCTAGGGCAAAATTGTTCCCTTTTTTATACTTCCAATGCAAAATTTTTCCGAAAAACTTTTAGGGCAAAATTACACATTAACCCTTAACCCTTAGTTATTTGCGTGCTAAAACATGTGGGTTAGTTATTTTTTATGCAAACGTCAATATGTGCAATTGATAGGATTGTGTTGAAAAAAATAAAATAAAAAATGAACTGAAGTCTTATATATATATATATATATATATATATATATATATATATATATATATATTATTCAACCTCAAACCAAATCTTATGCTTAAGATCAGATGTAGGAATTTACATCATGTGATAGGAATAGGACAATCTCTGATGGATAAGACAGTGTCACCGATCTACATATTGCATTCAATTCCCTGCCCTCTCTATACAACAAACTCTTGACCTCTATATGTTTCTTTTATATTTGAAGTCAGACCCTAATAGAATGGTTGTGGATGCGATTGAAATTATACATGTATGTGCTTATTTGGAGTACTTTTAATTATTTTCCCCAAACTGTAATTTATATAGGCTCAATAATCAAAAGATGCTCTTGCTTGAATCAAGTTTGGGCCCCTATTTTTGAATTTTATTCTCATTTTTTGCTAACTGCGATGATCATAGTTTGATATCAAACCTTTAATTTCTTGCTTACTATTCCACAGCTTTCGAGGATGGCTTTGATCATAATTCACAACAATCCTTTTGTTCTAAATTTATTGGTCTGATGAGTCAAACAACTCACTCCGATTCTTAATATAATACATATTTAAAAAGTTAATATCGGTAATAAATATAAAACATAATTTTTATATTTATCAATCTTTTCTTAATTTACCCATATTGATAATCTCTCAATAATAATTAAAGAGAGAGAATGAGGGACTTAAGAAAGATAAATAAGATGCTTTAGAAAATACATATCATATTAATTAATTAACTTAACTATAAATTTCTTAATCTAATTAACTTATGTTAATATGTTTTATATCAAGGAGTGGAGGGAGGGAGTATTATGATATGATGTATTGACTTGGATGAAAAACATCCGTTGAAGTTGCAGCTAAACAACAATCTACGAGCCAATCGTGTCTTGTTAATTAGAAAAGGTTTCCTACCTGGTTGAAGAAACCTCAGAATTTAATACAGTCGGCAAATTCAGTCTGTGTCTTGGACTAGGACTACCCAAGAAGACGATGATATGGCCATGCATGGGACCCTACTAAAAACAAATATACTTATATACTACGAATAAAATTTAATTATTTCAAGTGGGGACTCACAGGAGAGTCATCATTAGGAGTACCCCTTTTTTCTCTTTGTGGGATATGGGTGCTTGACAAATTTTTCTGGGACACAAGCAGATAGATTATAGATCATGAAGATCAGATCCGCAGAAAAGGTGGGGAAGGTAACAGTGAATTTCCTGGGAAAAGATGAGTGGGATGACCAAGAGTCATGTAGGATCCGACGTGGAAGGAGGCCTTTAGTGGTGGAATATGCATATAATATATACTTCCGTTCAGTGGCGGAGCCAGGAATTTAAGTTTGTGGGTGCACAACCGAATTTTTTTTAAGGAGGATAAAAGACAACACACTCATTCGTAAAGTTTAGGACTAGAAATGAGATTCAATTGAAAAGTATTTCTGAGGAAATCAATTTAAACAGAACAATATACTCTAATCTCATGACATACAAATACCTAGATATTACACAATCAAATTCCAAAGCAACATGCAAGGAAAAATTATTATGGTTAGTCATATGTGATAGGATATTAAAAAGTCAACTATCAACGAAGAAGTAAAGGAGCATAACAAATGCTATAACTCACCAGACTGTCCATCAGAGAGCACGGCACTTTCAATAGGTTTAACACCA
The DNA here is from genome assembly GCA_025563575.1 of Acacia pycnantha. Classification (NCBI taxonomy): domain Eukaryota; kingdom Viridiplantae; phylum Streptophyta; class Magnoliopsida; order Fabales; family Fabaceae; genus Acacia; species Acacia pycnantha. The sequence goes on along the minus strand of JAMWYP010000007.1, from coordinate 2,248,372 downwards.
AACACCTACAAACACTTTCTATTTTATAGACGGGAGTTGTTCTCGGAACTCTACAAGCTAAGTACATGTGACTGTAGATTTTTTTTTTTTTTTAGAAAACTATGTTAATTAAGTCTGATAATATTTATATTTAATTTAATTAGATGGTCATATTAAAAAAAAAAAAACGTCATACTAAAAATGTAAAACGTTGGCTCTGGCAGCGGGTAGTAAAGCTTGGGGCCCATAAAAATAAAACCACCAATGGGTCTTATAGCACTATATAATAATGTCCCATGTTTTGAGGGCTAATGTTTATACTAAGATATGTAGTAATTCAGCAGTCAGTGAAAAAAAGAAAAGAAAACTCAACAGCCATAATTTATGGGTGCACTTGCACCCACCAAAAATAATGTGGCTCCGCCACTGCTTCCGTTGCGTCCTGTTTATAAGCAACTTTCTCTTTGATTGAAGTGAAAGAGAGCTTTAAATTAAATGGAGGCCACAGATTGGAGGGGAGAGGGAGAAGGAAGCACGTGAAGAGCAATAAGTAAAGTGTGAGAGGGACTTAATTGGGACCCCTTAAGGCTTATAATACAAAGAAGGGTGATGGGTAGGGATAATGGCAAGTTGGCAAGTTGGCAACTTGAAGGACTAAACTAATTAACAAAGAATAAAAAAGAAGAAAGCTTGGCGAGAGGAATGGAATAGAAGCTACGAGGTCGATCTGCTTTGCTTCCTTGGAGATTCTTCAACTAATTATATTGCTCCATTTGAGGCACTTCTTTTTTCGCCCTTTTGGTTATTTTATTATTGGCTCTCCTGTTCAAAACTAGTGGCCACAAATACAAATGCTTGACCTCACTCTCTGCCTTTTTAGTTTTAATTTTATCCAAAACAATTTTATTAATTAGTGTGGGCCCGTGCATTACCTGAATGCACATTAGATGCACATAATTATGTGCTCAAACATATATTTTTTTTTTATTTTTTTTATATATTGTATTTATTTAGATTTAATTTATATGCTGCTTTCTGGAATTTTTTTTGCACCCAGTATCTCAAAATTAATTACTTTCCATGATACTGGTGTTATATATAAATGTAGAACTGGAAGCTAATTAATTTGAGATACTAGGTGCAAAAAAAATTCCAGAAAACAGCATATAATTTAAATCTAAATAAATACAATATATAAAAAAATTAAAAAAATATGCTTGAGCACATAATTGGGCACCTAATTATGTGCACCTAATGTGCATTCAGGTGGAATTACCTAATACTTCTCTTGTCCTATTTATGGGGTAAAAAGAGAAGAAGCTTTTTTTTTGTTATGAAACTAAGTAAAATACAAGAGAGATTAAGATGAAGGAGATGAAGAAATGCAAGAGAGAAATGGAGAGAGTGATTCTTCTTTCTATTGTTGTAACTCAACCTTTGATACATGCCTACTATATATAGGCAATCAACCTTCAACTTCCATTACAAGAGTAACATACAAGAGTAAATCTACATAATGGTATATTATGGAATATTGTAAGTTATATAAAACTCCCACTAAGCCATTCATGTCATAAGTTATATGGCTTCAAGTGTAGAATTCCAAAAGACTCTTCTTGGAAGGTTATGGACATTCACACCAATATTGAGATATTTATAACACTCCCCCTTGAATGTCCATTATGAATGTGCCTCATTAAAAACTTTAACTAGGAAAAACCCAGTGGGATAAAAACCTAACCAAAGAAAAGAGTACAACATCCATTGATACACTGTCCAGCGCTGCCTCATTAAAAACCTTTCTAGGAAAACCCAGTGGGATAAAACCTAGATAAGGGAAAAGAGTACGGCGTGTATCGACTCCCCTCTTGACAACATCGGTTGAGATCTTTAAGTCTCCGAAGACCAATACCATGGACAAGTCTTTCAAAGATTGCTCCTGGAAGTGACTTGGTGAATAAATCTGCTAGATTTTTACTTGAACTGATTTGTTGGATATCTATTTAACCATCCTTTTGAAGATCACGAGTGAAGAAGAATTTTGGTGAAATATGCTTTGTTCTATCGCCCTTGATATAGCCTTCCTTAAGTTGGGAAATACATGCAGCATTATCCTCATATAGAACTGTTGGAACCATTTTATCTAAAGATAAATGACAAGTTGTTCGTATATGATTTACTACTGACCTCAACCACACACATTCTCGACTTGCTTCATGCATTGCTAGAATTTCGCATGGTTAGATGATGTGGGCGATATAGTCTGTTTCATGGATCGCCATGAAATAGCCGCACCTCCACATGTAAACAGATAGCTTTGTTTGTGATTTACCATCGTGTGGATCGGACAAAAATCCAAAGATCTGCATAACCAATCAATTCATGCTTGGATACATTTGAGTAGTATAACCCCATGTCCATAGTGCCTCTGAGGTAACGAAAAATGTGTTTTACTCCATTCCAATGCCTTCGTGTTGGTGTAGAACTATATCTTGCTAATAAATTAACAACAAATGATATATCAGGACGTGTATGATTAGCAAGATACATTAGTGCTCCAATAGCACTAAGATATGGTATACGGACCAAGTAGTTCTTCTTCACCTTCTTTGCTAATTATTTGAGGTCGGAATAGATCTTTATCAACCTGCAAAGATCTTACAATCATTGGGGTACATAATGGATGTGACTTATCCATATAAAATCGCTCTAGGATCTTCTTTGTATAAGCTTCTTGATATACAAAAATCCCATTCTTTAGGTACTCGATCTGTAATCCAAGACAAAATTTCGTTCTGCCCAAGTCTTTCATTTCAAATTCTTTCTTCAAAGAATTAATTGCCTTTTGAAGCTCTTCAGGAGTTCCAATGATGTTGATATCATCAACATAAACAGCAATTATAGCGAATTCATTTCTAAATCTTTTCATAAAAATGATGTGGGCATATTGGGTCATTTTTGTACCCTTCTTTCAACAAATATTCCTTGAGACAATTATACCACATGCGCCCTGATTGCTTCAAGCCATACAAAGACTTATTTAACTTAATCGAGTATTGTTCTTGAGAATTTGAATTAGATGCTTCGGCACCTTGAGTCCTTCGAGGATTTTCATATAAATATCATTATCAAGTGAGCCATATAAATAGGCGATCACGACATCCATTAAATGCAAATCAAGTCCTTCATTAAGCGCTAAGCTAATCAAATAACGAAAAGTAGTTGCATCCACTACCGGTGAGTACGTTTCTTCAAAATCAATGCCAGTCTTTGTGTAAAGCCTTGGGCTACAAGACGTGCCTTATATCTTGTGATTTCACCCTTTTCATTTCTCTTTCGTACAAAAACCCATTTGTACCCAACTGGCTTTACATCTTCAGGTGTATGGACTACAGGTCCAAATACTTTTCGTTTTGCCAGTGATTTTAATTCTGCATTAATAGCATCTTTCCATAGGGGCCAATCCTTTCGTTGTTGGCACTCGCTAATGGATTTTGGCTCATGATCCTCATTATCATTCATTACATCATATGCTATATGATAAGCAAAGATGTCGTCAACGTTGACTTCATTTCGGTCCCATCGGATACCATTCATAAAATAATTTATTGAGATCTCATTATTTTCACATATTTCAGGTACATGGGTCTCTTACGGGACTATAACATTCTCTTCTGGAGACATCTCTACTGGAGATAATAACTCTTCAGGAGCTACCAACTTTTCTTGATTATCCTCGACTTGACCATCTATATTTTTAGCTCCTTTTATCATTCGAGGATTTTTATCTTTGGAACCGATGGGCCTGCCACGCTTCAGGCGTGCTTTAGATTCATTTATAATAGGTTGTCCTTCAGGGACATCAATTCAGGGTAATGTGCTCTTAATCTAATCAATTGAGCAAGTAATCTCGCAAACGCCAGGTTGCGAGAAGATAATAAGCAAACATGCGACCATTTAGTTGATGCATCAATTAGAACCATATAGTACCTAAATGGTCCGCATGGTGGGTGTATTGGCCCACAAATATCTCCTTGTATCCGTTCTAGAAATGTGAGAGATTCACTGGTTTGTATTGGTAAACTTCTGATTTGTATTAGTAAACTTCTGGTTTACAATAGCATGTGTTTCAATTGTGCTTATAAATGTATAATACAAACCAGAAGAGAAAGCAGGAAAACTTTCTAACATGCATTTTCTATCAGAAACAATATTTGTGATGGCAAGACATTCCTGATCATTTTTAATTGTTGTTTCTATATGATATCCATTTCTGCGGATATCTTTGAAACTCAATAAGTTTCTCTTAGATTTTGTAAAATAAAATGCATTATCAATACATAATTTTGTTCCTTCAGGTAACAAAATATTAGCTCTTCCAGAGCCTTCAATCAAATTTATATTACCAGATATAGTCTGAACATTGGTTTCTTGCATTACCAATGAAGAAAAATATTTATCATTTTTAGGATAGTGTGGGTTGTTGCGCTATCAACGAGACACAAATCTTCAGGATTGATGCTAGTAAGATTCATTCTTCATTAAAGATACATGAAAATAAATAAATACATAATTAAAAGAAATACATATGATAGAAGAAAGTTTAAACATACTAAAACCAAACAGTTCCAAATAGGAAAAGATAATTTATACTAAGTAATCAGCAACATCCAAATGAGTATAATCAACATCTTCAAACTCAGAATTTTCAGCCTTATCAATATTCAAATCAACTTCCTTAAACTTGGAATTCTCAACATGATTTACTTCAATCTTTGACCCTTTACCATTATTTTTTAGTGATTCTTGGTAAAGTTCAACCAAGTGTCTTGGCGTACGACAGGTACGAGACCAATGACCTTTGCCACCACAACGATAACATGCATTTTCAGAATGCTTGTTATTCCCACTAGTTTCCCGCCTGGGGTTCTTTTCAATCTTCCCCCCTTTAGGGCGAGAATTTGATCCACCACGATTTGGACCAAAACCACGGCCACGCCCACGCCCACGACCACGGTTGTAGCCACCTTTACGTCCACGTCCTCGGCCACTAAAGTATTCATTACTTACTATATTCACTTCTGGGAATGGAGTTGAGCCTGTTGGACGGGATTCATGATTTTTCAATAAAAGCTCATTGTTTTGTTCACCACAAGGAGACAAGAAATTAATTCAGCATATGTCTTGAAACCTTTTTCACGATATTGCTTCTTGCAGAGCAAATTGGATGCATGAAATGTGGAGAATGTTTTCTCTAACATATCTTCATCAATAATCTTCTCTCCACATAATTTTAATTGAGAAGTAATTCGAACATGGCTGAGTTATACTCGCTCACAGTTTTAAAATCTTGTAAACGCAGATGCATCCAGTTATAACGAGCTTTTGGGAGGATGACCATCTTCTGGTGATCATACCTTTCTTTTATATTGTTCCAAAGAACCAGTGGGTCTTTCACTGTCAAATATTCAATCTTTAAACTTTCATGTAAATGGTGGCGAAGGAAAATCATGGATTTGGCTTTATCTTGATTAGATGCTTGATTTCCTACTTTAATTGTGTCTTCTAGACCATTGGCATTCAGATGGATTTCTGCATCCAGCATCCAAGATAAATAATTCTTTCCGGTAATATCAAGAGCCTCAAATTCAAGTTTTGCCAGGTTTGTTCTTGTTGTGTTTGTCATGGTTCAGACTAATTTAAAAAAAACAAGAATTATTAACATAGAAATACGAATGACAATAGTATAAAATTTAGAAAGGCAATAAGTAAAAGAATTACAACTTTATGGCTTCGAGCCACATAGTTCTCATAACGAGAAATTAAATTTATATGGCTACTGGCCATAAAATTAAAAAAAAAAATTAAAATGATATGACTTCTGGTCATAAAATTAAGAAATTAAAATGATATGACTTCTGGTCATATAATTTTAAAATAGAAAACAGAGGTGTATGGCTTCTGGCCATAATAATATTAATCTTTGGCTTCTGGCCATAATAATAACATAACATTAAAAATAAAAAGCTTAAAAGTAAATGTTATGTTATGAACATAAAAGTAAATGTTATGTTAGCAACATAAAAGTAAATGTTATGTTAGCAACATAAAAATAAATGTTATGTTAGCAACATAAAAGTAAATTGTTATATTATGTTAAAGTTAGTAACATATATTGTGCAAAATTAAAGCATTATGCAATAGTAAAACAATCGTAAATTACTATGTAATTACTGTGCATGAATAAAATTGATGGATGAATAATAGTAAAAGTACTATATAAAATAGTAAATAATCTCCAATCTTAACCATGGAACCCGATGTATAAAAACAATCGGTAAAAGAGTATTTTAAATTCCATATAGTGGTTTAGATTATCCCGGATGTATAAATAAACATATAATAAAATCATTAAAGAAAGTAGATGAAATCGTTAAAGAAATTATACCCTCGTTATAGCTTTCGTGCTGATAACGTGTTATGAAACTAAGTAAAATACAAGAGAGATTAAGATGAAGGAGATGAAGAAATGCAAGAGAGAAATGGAGAGAGTGATTCTTCTTTCTATTGTTGTAACTCAACCTTTGATACATGCCTACTATATATAGGCAATCAACCTTCAACTTCCATTACAAGAGTAACATACAAGAGTAAATCTACATAATGGTATATTATGGAATAATGTAAGTTATATAAAACTCCCACTAAGCCATTCATGTCATAAGTTATATGGCTTCAAGTGTAGAATTCCAAAAGACTCTTCTTGGAAGGTTATGGACATTCACACCAATATTGAGATATTTATAACATTTTTGTCTTATTTATAAAGCAGAGAGAGAAATATTTTTATAAGAATATACTTCTTTCAATCCTTTTTTATTAGGAACATCTATTAAAATCACACGATTCAAAATGTTAGTTAAAAATAATAAATATGTAACTTATGCACATTTCTTTCCAATTATACCCTTGTTAAGAAAGAGTGTACCTGAGAGATATTAGGTAGAAATTTATTACAAAGATAAATAGTGACATATATTTAATGAGGGTAAAAATGGGAAGACCAGTTTAAAATTTTAGAAAATAGAATTTGTTCCTTATAAAATGGACCACCGCATTGGGAGAGGGAGTGTCCCTTACAAAAAGGAACGGAGGAAGGACTACACTTTTACTCTTCATTTATTATTATATTAACTTTATTTTTATGGGATATAATATATATTAAATAGGGATAAAGTTGATGAATTTTAAGGTAGAGTTATTGAAATTAAAAAAAAAAATCTTAGTCAATATAAAATATGCCAAAAATAATATATAAATAGCATCAGATGAGTATTTTCATTACTCGTGAGTTGTAAAAAAGTGGGCTTGTAAGTTAAAATTTTTAGAATAAAATATACGAGCCTCTCCTCTATTTTGTTTAATTATAAACACATGTCTTCTTTTTTTTCAAAGAAAAGATATACAAATCTTTTGCTGATTCAATAGTTACATAATATATAAGCCTTTTATTTTATGTTTAAATTTCATTTTCATATGCTCAATTGTTAGTCAACAGTAGTGTTATTAAACTTGGACAGATTAGCCAATTCAGCCCAAAAATCGGTGAACTGGCTCGATATGGGCATCAAGGAGGTCTACCTTTTTTTTTATTTAAAAAAACCGATTTTTATTTTATTTTCTTTAGAATTTTATATTAATAACCTTGAAATCTTTACTTTCTAGTCCAATTTGGTCCTGGGCTTGTTTCAATTTGACTCCAATCTGACCTTATGACCCACTAACCCTTGACATATTATTTTGGCTTGTTCGATGGCTGGTTTGGGTTTAATAACTTTAGTTAACAGTGTTAAGTCATAATTAAGTCCCACTCTCTCTCTTCTCCTTTCTTTTCTCCTCCTTCTCTCTCTCGCACTTCCCTCCCTCACCGTATGCTCCCTCTCGCCGGTGGCTTGTACTCACAAGCCGCCGGCGAGCACCCCTTTTTGTGTGGCACAAATGAGTCAGAGAGGTAGTTTAGAGTCTAGATCTTGGATATGTGGTATTCTCTCTTTGAGTTCCGTCGGATGTGGCCATCTCTCGTCCTTGTGGCGAGCCCTCTATTCTCCTTCTCCAGATCTGATCTGTGGAGGTGAGATTTATCTGTTTTTTGTTGTTGTTTTTTTTGTGGTACTGGGTTTTGTGGTGGTGTTCTTGTCTCAAGAAATAAACAGATCTATAAGATCTACGTTCCAATCATCTTGGTTGGCTGGCTGTTTGGACGTTATTAGATCCGATTATCACTTGATAGCTCGAATCTGCATTCTTGGGGGAAGATCTAAAGAGGTGTTGCTTGGTGTGTGGTCAAAGTCATCAGATCTGATTCAACAATGGAGCAGAAATGTTCTTCAAGACATCATGGGTCTTCTTTCGTCTGAGGTTGGGTTTTCCGTGTTCTTTTCTCCAATATGGGGAATCTGTACAGCTGCTCTAATTGCAGCTCATGCTTATAAAGAGTGCCTGTTTGGGTGGGTTTTCCAACCAACACTTTTTTGCTTGTCACTTCTAACCTTAGATATTGAGGAGACTACTTTTGTCCATGATTCTACTTCTATTCTTAAATATTTTATGTACGGTGATTTGACTGTTTTTTTTGTATTTGATGTATTTTGTTGTTTTGTTGTTGTATTGGATTTGGCATTGTTTGCTTGAATTCGTGTATTGTATCTGTTTGTAGTGTTTGTAGTATTAATATAATTATCTTTTCCGACAAAAAAAGTGTTAAGTCATAATGATTGTACCAAAATACCCCTCTTTAAACATAAATAAATACTAAATAATGATCACAATTACAAATATGTTTTGAAATTTATAAAAAAACATTGTTGCCTTTCTTAATATCGAATGATGTTGATAGCTAAGAAATTTCTTAAAATGAAAATCAGTTTGTGTTTCTTTATGTTTGAAGGGAGATATTTATATAGCTTACGTACGGATAATGAAAAATATGTACAATTTAAGTGAAATCATTGAAGGAGAAATTATATAATATATTTAAACTTTGTATATTAATCTCAAAGGACAAGGGAGGAGAACAAACCTAGCTAGGAGAGGAAGTCTATATGTTGGTCATTTTCAGCAATTGGTGGATGAGCCAACACAACAACATTTGAATTAAATATTTTGTGGATATAGTAAATGGAGTTAGCCTATCATCACAAGCATTAAACTTAGACCTCACTTTCAAGTTTCAAGTGTCAACATGCCCATTGTTGGGTAATAACCTACTCAATACTCTATTATTGCATTAAACTTAGACCTTACTTACAAGTTTCAACCGCAAAAATACTTATTTTAATTAAGGGCTCTCAGACACACTTACTCCTGATGAATAGTACTATGTCCTAGCTACCAAAACAAAGTTCAATCTTTTGAGATACATGTTGTGCTTTATAAATGTTACTCACTCATGTACTTAATATAATATAAGACATAATTACCTAATTTGATTAGATTAAAGAGGCTAATTGAGTTAGTTAATATGACATATATTTTCCAAAATACCTTAGATATCTTCCTTAATTCTCCATTCCACTCCTTCTTGATTATTGTTGAGGGAACATCAATTGGGATAAATTAGAAAAAGATTGACAAATATAAAAACTATGTCTTATATTTATGACCAAGATTAATTAGTCAAATATGTCTTATATTAAGGACTGGAGGAGTAACTAGGAATATTTTTTTGTGGTGCATGAAACGTAACAAATAAATTAATCAAATTATTCTATGATTTATGTGTGTATATATATTATGTATAGACATAATTTATATATTCAATCCTCTAAAACTCTTGATGAATAAAGTTTCAGGCAGTGAAGTGCGAATTGATCTATAATATAAAGAATAAGATAAAAGTGGGGACGTGGCTGGGTTGAGCTAGGACAACAAGCAAGGCATAATTTTTGAAACCCACGGCCATTTTCACCTGATCCCAACACCGGATCGTGACATAAAAGCACTAGAAAATGGCTTTATCTGGACTTTTTTTTTGGGGTTGAGCACTGATATCTTCTTATTAGAGACAATCTTATTTGAGGCATTGATGTACACTAAATGTGGGTATCCCTCCTAGCAGAAATTTGGACATCAATTTGTCATATTGTGAGAGACTACCCCTTCCGTTAGACTCAACTCCCATTAGCACTTCAATTGAACTTTTGGGCAGAGATGTTTTATTTCTAAAGTCATCCTAAACATACGGTTTAGGCAGAACTAGCCTTTTGGTTTAAATAGTTTGATTGGGCCTTGAAAAGTTATCCCAGACACACTATCCAAACAGGAATTTAAATCTTGGTTCGTCATGTTGTCAGAGACTAACCCTTTCCACTAGATTCAATTTCTATCGGTACTTCAACTAAACTTTTGGGCAGAAGTGTTTTATTTTCAAAGCCATCCAAAACATATAGTTTAGACCCAAATAAAACTAGCCTTTTATTTTAAATAAGTTTGTTAGGGCCCTGAAAAGTCATCCCAAGCACACTATATCCATGCTTAATGTTTCACCTTTTTCTTGGTTGCATTATTGATCACACATACACGAGTGTCATATGTAGAGGAAAAAGTTTTAAACTTTTCAGAAAGTAAATGAAAAAGAAGAGTAAATATAAGTGAAAGATCAGACTTCATATCTATCTTAATGTCCTTTTAACATTCTCAACCAGAGGCACCTGCAAAAAAAGTTGTCAGCCAAATTTATTCCAACCTCAAAAAAAAAAAAAAACATTGGGGTGAGAGAGGCTCGAACTCTCGACCTCAGGATCACTCAGAAGCTATGAGACCTACGCGCTAGCCAACTGCGCCACCACCCCGTTGCTGCTGTTGTGCTTTGTTTAATATACTAGTAGTTAGCTCTATTTTCACCATTTTCAATTCCCATGGTCTGTTTTCACCAGCCCCGAAGTCCACCTTCCCTCAGTTAGCGTGTAAGAGCTTCGTGTCACTGTGGCCTGTGGGTATGTAAGAATCTCAAAGACCAAGTACAGATCTGCGCTCGGAAGGTAATGCGACAGCTTTGTGCTTGCTATTTTCACTGGCACCTATAGTTTCAAATTCATCTTTGTTTACCCTGAAACCTGTGTTCATAGCTTTGGTTCTGATTACCGGACGGGAAATCCCCTGATCGTAACTGTTCTCTTCCGGTTTCTGCAGTTTTATTGCAAACCTTTTAAGTCCTGGTCTGTCGATTTCTATATGCTTATTGTCTGGGAAGTTCCTCTTTCTTTTGTTTTATTTTCATTTCTGGATTTGCTGCTGCTTTCTCTTACAAAAGGCATTGTTTTGCGGCTGTTTAGTTTAGCAATTTGATTCAAGTGGCCTTAAATTAGATGAATTAAATGAAGTTGGAGCTGGCTGATTGCATATCTTCCTTTTGTAATGCCTTTGATTCAGTGGGGCGGGGAATCAAGGTGGTGATGACTTTCCCATATTACTGATGCTTTCGCATTCTGCACCCACATTATAATGTATGCGTTCTTAAGGATCACATTAGAAGTATTTCCGGACAAGTAATGCCACTCTACTTGACACTATAGTTTGCATAATAGTTTATGATCTTCTTCCGTGCGGTGTATTTCCTAATTTAGATATGGTTATATTGCCTTAAGATTGATAAATAAAAATTTCACTTCACTTATTTGAGTTGTTGGATGATCAAGAATAATGAGGGAGAGAAAGAAGCAGGAGGTTGATTAATTAAAGAATATCTGTTATGTATGTATAACTGAGTGATCTGAAAGATGATTTAGAACAAAAGGAGATTGAGATATCTGGCGGGCATATTCTGGGATTCGCAATATCACTTGCCTTGACTACTAGTATACTTAACTTTTATGGGGGTTCAGTATTGAACATCCTGATCCATGCCATAGAGATTCGACAGATTTTAGCTTTGGCAATCAAGAGCCTAATTCAACCTTTCTCCTTCATCAACATACTACGATAATGCCTCCAGAAAAGTTTTGAGGCTTGACTAGCTGTGGGATAAAGTTGAAAGGGCCACTGAAGAGCAGTAGATTGAGGAGCTTGAGAAGCCTTGTTATTGAGTTTAGTATAGCAGCCAAAAGGTATTTAACAGATTAAAGACAATGGAGAGCTGTATCAAAAAAAAAAAAAAAGACTAGAGAGCTGTCCATAGGAGAAGAACCTGAGGAATCTCAATGAGGTTGCTGCCATGTAAGAGTTTTAGAAGCTGTCCTGCTCAGGGGGTTTACTAGTAGCCTGGATTGCTTCAATGTTTCACCCTGCTTCCTCTTCGAGTTGTAGACCAATGTTTGCAAGTTGGGAAAATGAAAAATCCATGTTCCATCTTATGGGAGAGAGTTGGATGATCAAGTTCAAGAATTATTGATTGAGTTGGTTAAAAGAAAAGTAATTAACGAGAGAAAGAGGCAGAGGAGTGTCGACTAATCAGCAAGTATGATTGAGTGAGCTATCAATGAACTGATCACAAGTGCATGAGATTGAGTGATTCCAGGGATTTATAATGGAATACCCTGAAATTTGTTGTATCATTGCCCTTGCATCCTTGATCTACTAGTATAAATAAGATGTTTAGGGGCTAAGGTAAAAATCCTTGTAGTTTTCAACTTAATTTCATCTCCCTTCTCTCTCTTGCTGCTAGCAGCATTTCTTCTTCTTCCTTGATGAGCACTATTTTTTTCTGTGTTTCCCTATATTTAAACTCCCCTGAAAAGCATAATTTCAAGGGTTGGCATTTTAAAGTCATTTAATTCCACTCGACGATTTTGAAAGGAAGCTCACATCAGGGAAAGTTTTTTTTTTTTTCCTTTTTAGGATTTTAATTGCTTGATGTTGAAGGGATTAGTTTTAGTGTGATTTGTTATATTTTCTTATTATTGCAGATGATGACATCTTTTGTCACGCTTGATTCTTCAAATACTGCCTTTTTTCTTGACTGTCATTTTCTGACAATTATCAGGTCCAAAGAATTTTTTTTGTGATTTAGGGCATTTAGTTGCAACTTGCAACGGTGTCCTTTGTTCATTGGTCATCACATTATGTGATTAGCTCGGATACTGGAAATGTTATTAATGGAAAGTATGACATACCTGCATAAAGAGTGGAATACATATGAAATGATTGTTCAGTATCTTATTTAA